>JAOEGL010000001.1:104736336-105336336 GCA_034509955.1 Urosaurus nigricauda
TTGAATTGTAATCAGAAAGAGACCAGCAGCCACTGGAGCTTTTGTAATTCCTTCCCTGGGCATCCAAACCTTGAATAAATATGTGAGGCTGCCTTTTGAAACTGTTCAGAAACTTCAGTGAGTCCAGAATGCTGTGGCCAGAATGTTGGTTTGGGCTCAGTCTTCATTGGCTACTGGTTTGTTTCTGGGCACAACTCAAAGTCTTGGTTATAACCTATAAAGCCCTATATGGCTAAAGCCCAGACTATCCCAAATATCATATCTTCCCACATAAAACCTTCTGCCATCTGTTGGGGGTGCTTTGATTGTGAGTTCCTGAAAGGCAGGAGATTGGACTGGATGACCCTGTGTGAAAATGGCCAGTGTGTAAATTTTACAGAGGAAGGCTTTCTCTTGGTTCTGCCACCATGACAGGTTGGTGAAGACATGAGAGAGGGCCTTCTCGGGGGCTCTTCCACCCTTTGGAATGTCCTTCCATAGGAGGCTAGGTTGGTCCCCTCCCTGCTCTCTTTTCACCATCAGGCAAAAACTCTCCCTTTCAAGCAGGTTTTTAATATGTAACTGCCAAGGGAGTCTTCTTATTGGGGTGTTTGCTTGGGTATGTCTTTACATTTTTAATTTCTGGTAGTGTTTTTAAGGAGTTTATGTTTTTAAAATTGGTCCATTAATGTGGTGTTTGAATTGTGCTTTAAAATTATACTGTTTTATTGTTTTTAAGCATCTTTTGTGAACTGCCTTGTGTCCAGTTTGGGAGAAAGTCAGCTTATTAGATGATAGATAGATAGATAGATAGAGTGAGTTCTAGGACCAAATTAGGGTCATGTGGGAACATTTTTGATGGAAGCAGCCTGCTGTCAGGGTCAGGACTAGAAGACAGCAAATTTCAACAGGGATTAGGCATTGGGGGAACAGCTGGGCTAGGAATTTGTTAATATTTTACCTTTTAATGTAAACCTACCTAATTCACCCATCCCAGAGTCAAACTAAAATAGAGACCCTACCTACGGCACTTTCACAGAAATGAAACCTTTAAAGTTATGATATTCCTGGAGAAAAAAAAAACATGAAGCATTAAGGGGAAATTTATGTAGGGCCCAGCCTGAGTTCTAATGTGAAACTTATTTTACCTCTGGAAACTCTAAAACTGATCTTCAGATTCAGGAATCAGGCTGTATCTTGATTCTGATGTCCACTCAAAATCTTTCTGCATAATCCAGGCAAATGACATCATTTTAGTAAAGAATAAAGCTTTGTTTCACAGTGTTTTAATCTTTGAAAATGCTCTACAGCTTTAATTATCACAACAAAACTGGGAGATGTTCTCTCCTTGTCACAAAAACACACAGTTGCTTTGAAACAGTCTTTTTATTTTTGAAGTTGCTCACTGAGAGAGATGTGCTGACACCTACTGGAAATGTAGAAGTTTTCATTTTGAATTTACAAATCAGCTCCCTAGATGTCTTTTGGATAGCATCTAGAGTTTGATGAGGATTTGTATTAAACATGGTAGGTGCATACTTACAATAGACAGACAGACAGACAGACAGACAGACATTTTGAAATAATTTCTATAAGAAAATTTATGAATATGCAACTGTAACAGTTCTTCCCCCTACCCCATTTGAATTGTTTGGTAAATGCTATTTGCTGGCAGACTTAAGCAAAATTCTCTAATTTAGTAAAAATACAACAACTCTCACCACTAACCTGGTGACCTGTGTTCTTCTTCAGTCTTCAGTCCAGTGTTAATGGTTGACAGGCAATTTCAAAGTTCCTGCTATCCTTTCTTGTGATAGGTTTTTTATTTTTAAAAAAGTCTAAATGACCTTTAGATTAGACAACATGGCAGAGTTATTAGTTCACAATTGGTTTCTAGCGATTTCATCTAAATTTCTAGATTCTCCAATTAACACTGAAGTGAATTAGGATATGACAATTGATTACAATTTCTTCAATATGGCACTGTCTCCTCTGTCACATTCAGTAAAACAGGAAAGCCTCATGAGAAAAAAATACTAGAACAAGAGGAAGTGTATCACATGGCTGGATTGTTAGGAATATTAATCTCTGTGATTTGTTTCAGGAGACAGCCGGGGTGTGTGTATGTGGGGTGGAGAACAGTCTGGAGCCAAAGTCAGATAGCTGGGTTACAGAGGAGAAGAAGTTTGAGAAAGAAAAAATCTGAATAGAAATAAAAAACCCACAAGTGAATAGGGGTGGGAGGGACTGGTGTGTTTGCTTAGACCAAGGTCCCAACACCTAGGGCCTTTTCAGAATGTCCCCTCCCCAAACCTATATTGAGGACTGTATAGTGTTGTATACCTGCAAATTAAAGAAAGATTTAAGGAGGATAATAAACTAATAGGTTTTGAGAAAGAAGAAAACAATCTAGACAAAGTAATGTTGAATTTTAATCAAAGAAAAACAGTAAGAAAAATATACAACATATTATTGGAAAGAGACTTAGAAGAAGAAGAGATAAAAGAGTGTATGGTAAAATGGGCTCAGGAGTTGGGACATAACATAGATCTAGACAAATGGGAAAAAGCGAGAATTAAAACAAGTAAATTTACTGTTGCTCAAGCCCTAAAAGAAAATTATTTTAAAGTGGTAAATAGATGGTACCTGACTCCTTGCTCAATCAACAGAATATATAAACTAAACAATAATAACTGCTGGAGATGCCAAAAAGAAAGAGGATCATATATACACCTGTGGTGGAAATGTCCGATTATAAAGAAGTTTTGGGTAAAGATCCATTCTGAAATAAAAAAGATGTTAAATATAGAATTTGATATGAATCCAGAACTGTACTTGGTAAATGTAACCTCAGTATTAGGTCTGGAAGGAGAAAGGAATTATTGGAGAATAGGATTGTATTTAATAACTGCAGCTAGAATGTTAGTAGCAAAAAAATGGAAATCCACATATGTACCATCTATAGATGATTGGAAATACAAAATACTTGATATGAAAGAACTTGACAGATTAACAGCAATCTTAAATAGAAAAGATATGGATAAATGGGACAAAGAATGATCAGCAGTGACAAAGTTTCTCATAAAGCCAACAAAATATCCAAAATAATCTTTATGAGAAAACCCGGCTAAGATTTATATAGAAATAATCACTTGTTTGTATTTTTCTTTATTGAGAAAGTTAAAGGTTAAATAGTTTTGTTTAAAACTTAGAGTTAATGTGTCTATAGCTGATCTTGTTTAATTCAATGCTCTTACAGGCTTATAGATTTATTATTATATACTACAAGTATTGATGTACTGCTTAACTTTGTTGTAATACTGAATTTGTTAATAAAAAATGGAAAAAAATAATGTACACTTTAATATAATTTGGTGTGAGTTGTAATGAACCCTCTTAATATTGTTAACATATTACTCTTACACTGTTAGGCTTTTGGATAATTAAGATTTTTTTTTAATCAATACCATTCTTGATTTCCTTGGCTTCTCACTCCCCACCTTTTCTTCACACTCTTTCCATTCTAATCACACAGTTAAGATGGGTTTAGAGAAGAATGGGTTTCTTAGATATCTGATCATTAACACTATGCATGCCATAGATTGTATTTGGGATCATTAGCTCTGTCCAGTGACCACTGACTTTTGCAACCCATACTTCTTGATTGTGAATGGGGATGCAGGAAGGATGCAGTGATTCAATTATACAGAAGAATATTCTGGATATGGTCACAAACTCACACTAACTTTAGATTAAGAATTCTCCATTCTTGATTTACTGATTAATCTTTGCAGCTATCTACACATTGTCATTAAGAGTGAGTAAAGTGTATCTGTTGTTGGGTGTAGAAAGAAATGAGAAGTTCAGATGAGTAATAATCTGAATTCAAGAGGTTGTAACATGAGATCTCATGCTTCAGGACAGCCTTCCCATCTTAACACTTCCTAGACATGCTGAATTCCCATCTTTCCCAGGGAACAGTCCTATCATGTGATTTGTAGTCAAAAACAGACCTTTTAAAACAGCCAGTAACAAAATATGCTCCCATAACATCAATAGTGGCAACTTCCATGTCATTTTTAAAAAATCCTATGGCCTGGCTTATATTTTTGTCTTAATCATGCAATCATAGAGTCATAGAGCTGGAAGGTGCACCAGAGGCCAATTAATCCAACCCTTCTCCATTCAGAAACTGGCTAGAGCATTCCCATCTCTTTTTGAAGATATCCAGAAAAAAAGACTCCACTATCTCTCTAGGGTAGCATCCACACTACAGAAATAATCCAGTTTGATAGCGTTTGGATTGTGCTGGCTCAATGCTCTGGAATTCTGGGAACTGTCGCTTGTTGTGGGCCCAGAATGAAGCTCTACTCTGGGCCCAGAACAAACTACAGTCCCCAGAAATCCAGAGCATTGAGCCAGGACAGTTCAAACAGTGTCAACCAGGTTTATTTCTGCAGTGTGGATACAGTCCAGGTAATTGGTTCCACTCTTACTGTCAAGAAATTCAACAAGTCAACTGTTGCTAATCTGATTTTCCAAGCTCTAACAATTTTAGTGAAAAGGCAAAGTAGGAAGCATCTAAAGACACAACAATGGGTGAATAAGAAATATTTGGATGAGACGAGATTTAAAGGGGGCTTGCATAAGAAATGGAAGAAAGGGCAAATCATCATGGAAAAATGTAAGCAAGTTTCCAATATTTCTCGTGAGGTCAGGAGGCCTAAAACTCAATATGAGTTCAGGTTGCAACAGAAATTAAATGTAATAATTAAAGAGTGTTATATTTAAAGTAAGAAGAAGAACAAGGAAGTGGTAAGTCTTCTGTGTAGAGAGGACAGCAAAATGCTAACGGGTGATAGACAGAAAGTGGAATTTCTCAATACCTACTTTGCCTCCATGTTCTCCCAAAAGAAGAACAGTGCTCAAATGGATGAAAAGTAAACTATTGCTAACCTGAAGATTTTAGAAGGATGAAGCAGGCTGGACAATGACTAGAGCGCTGCTAGCGAAAAACTCGGCGTTTATCCAACAAGACACGTCATAGGACTTTTCTTAAAGCCTATAGAGTGGCAATAGCTGCAGTAAAGAAGTCTTTCTATTCTGGATCTATTGCGTTTGCAATGTCTTGCCTGGCAGAGCTTTTCAAGGTGATAAGGAAGCTAACTCAAACTCCTTCCACCCTGAATCCCTTATTACAATCTACAGAGGCCTGCTGTGACACTTTTAATAACTACTTCATAGATAAAATCTCTCTGATAAGGTATTAGTACTGAAATGAAAGGAGAGGTGTCCAGTGACTCTGTAAATGTGGTTTTATTGGATCAATTTCAGTCTATGAGTACTGAGGACATAGTCAAGCTGCTTGGTAAGGTTAAAAAGACCACTTTCCCTCTCAATCCCTGCCCATCCTGGCTAGCTATCCAGGGAGGTGAGGCTACTATGAGGTTATTAAGATCAATAATTAACACCTCCTTCAAGGAAGGATACTTTCCTGCCAGCCTTAAACTGGCAGTGGTAAAACCTCTATTGAAGAAACCTTCTCTTGATCCCTAGAGAGATCTAACTATCAATCAGTTTCCCTCCTTCCATTCTTGGCAAGTTGATTGGGAGAGCGGTTGCAAACCAACTCCAAGCAGTCTTGGATGAAACTGATTATCTTGATCCATTTCAAACCTGCTTCAGGTCAGGATACGGAGTGGAGACTGCCTTGGTCACCTTGGTCGATTGTCTCTGTCTGGGCATTGACAGGGGAAGTGTGACTCTGTTGGTGCTCTTTGACTCTCAGTGGCCTTCGATACCATAGACCATGGTATCCTTCTGGATGTCCAGAAATGCTGCCAGCACCCACACACAAACAAATGCTGATAGGAATGGTTCAGTGAGGGAAGCCAAGTAGGCAGCTAGCAAACAGTCTACAGACCTTTCAAGAGTCTGAGAGTAGCAAACCACAAATGAAAGCCAGGGTCAGGATACCAGAAGTCACAAAAGTCAAACAAGTCAAGGTCAGGGAAGCCAGAAGGTTTGGAGTAGTCAAGTCCATTCCAGGGCTGTAGGTCTAAGTCCAACAAAGGTTCAAGAAGCACAGGATTCAAGGAGCCAGCACCGACAGCATCCAGTATGATGGATCTACAATAAACTCAGGCAAAGAATCAGCATTCTCCAGGTGCCTTAAATCAGCGAAGCCCTCCCTTATCCCAGCTATTCCTTATATGCAGCATGCTTGTCTGCCAGTCTCTTAGATCTTAAGCAAGCCTTTTCAGTCCTCCTTTGCTGAAGGAAGGGATCTGCATGCTTGGTTCTTCCTCTGAAGCAACCCTAGGCTGCTGAGCCTCTGGAGGAGATTCCATAGAGCTCAGGTCTTGCTGATCCTCAATCACTGGGGCTGGAGGAAAAGAACTGGGATCTGTCAGGGCCAAACTGGAACCTGGCATGGCCTCAGATTGCTCCTGCACCTTAGTAGCCACAACCTCCTCTTCATCTTCCAAATCCTCAACTGGGCTGGTCATGACACTGGTCTGAGAGAGTTAGGAATTGGAGGCTCTGAATTGCAGTGGTTCTGGTCCTACCTCTAAGGAAGGTTCCAGATGGTGTCACTTGGGGACAGTTATTCATCCAAGAGGGAGCTCAAGTCGGATGTCCCTCAGGATGCAATTCTGTCCCCAATGCTGTTTAACATTTACATGAAACCACTGGGTAAGATCATCCGGCGACATGGGGCGGGGTGTTATCAGTATGCTGGTGACATCCAAATTTGTTTCTCTATGTCTTGGACTGCTTCAGTGACCATGGAGGGCATCTCCCCTCTGAATGACTGTCTGAAGTCAGTAATGGATTGGATGAGGGAAAATAGACTTAAACTGAATCCAAACAAAATGGAGGTACTTGTTATAGGAAACCCTGTTCCAGGTATGGAGATTTGTTCACCAGTCCTGGATGGGGTCACACTTCCCCTAAAGGACTGTGTTCATAGTTTGGGGGTACTTCTGGATTCGTCACTTCAGCTATCTTCCCAGGTTGATGCAATGGCCAGGAGTACCAGCAGCTTCGGCTGATACGCCAACTGCAACCCTACCTGGAGCAGAGGGACCTAGAAACTGTTGTACACTCACTGGTAACCTCTCGTCTTGATTTCTGTAATGTGCTCTACATGGGGCAACCCTTGTGCCACATTCAGAAGCTGTAACTGATACAAAATATGGTGTCAGGTTGGTCATAGCTAAGTCTAAATTCAACCCCATTACACCTATATTAAAATCTCTTCACTGGCTGCCTATTAGCTTTTGGGCACAGTCCAAGGTGTTGGTTATTACTTACAAAGCCCTACATGGCTTGGGTCCAGCATGCTTGAGGGAATGCCTCCTCCTATAAAATCCTTCCCACACACTTAGGTCCTCTGGGAGGAACTTACTTCAGCCAAAGAAAACCAGGCTGGTGGCAACCTCCCAGAGAACCTTTTCAGCTCCCTCTCCCAAAATATGGAATGACCTGCCAGAAGAGATTTGCCATATTACATTCTTGATATAAACAGATCTTTTCTGATGGGCCTTCCCAGACTAATCTCTAGCCAAGCCAACTATTATCCCTCATCTGTCTCTCCTGATGCTCCTTTGGGTAAAATCGATCTGTCCTAATCTTGGCTATTAACTGGAACTAGGCATATTTTATTATGGAGATATTGTTATCCCAGATTCTGCTGTGATAATAATAATAATAATAATAATAATAATAATAATAATAATATATTATACCTTGCTCTTAAGGAGGGTGGGTTGGGGCGATTGGGGAGATTTTAGCCTTGTTTGTATATTTGTTTTATTTGGACTGTTGTGACCTGCCTAGATCCTGACAGGGAGAGGCAGGATATGAATTGATGATGATGATGATGATGATGATGATGATGATGATGACGTGAGGTAGCTTCAGCCTCATAACCATATAGGAACACACGATTACTTCAGATGAATTCTGATCACCAGGGCCAGATGAACTTTTTCCAAGAGCAGCAAAGTAACTTGCACATGTATCTCAGAAGCCATGTATAGCTTCAATGGGCTGGCCTTCATAGCATATTAAAACGAGATCTCCCTAGCCATTAAATATACTGTTGAAATTTCATGAAATGTTTATGAATATTCTATTAAAGTCTAGAAGCTGAAAATTTTTACAACACATAATAGGCTTTAAAAACAGATGATGGAGGCCTGTGCTTTTCGAGGGAAGTGCTTTTTGAGGGAAGAGAAGTAAGCAGAAAGGGCTACTGGCTGGAATCCTATTGGAAAGTTATGAATGTGTAACCTAGAGTCACACATTGTTAAATTCTTGGTATTCATGATCCCTGTGTGTTCTCTAATTTAGGGGACTTGTAGGGACCATGGAAGTTGCCCAGCTCTATCTGCTGGGCAACAGCCACTATGACTGATAAAGGTCCATTATATTGTCACTTGGAAAGCATGCTGACTGATGTTCCCACCTCTTCTCCTGTGGGAAATTCCAGTGTCAGGGGGAATTGTAAAGGGGACCTCAATTCTGTTTGAAGCAATGGAGATCACTCACAGGAGGGGCTAGAAACATCAGTTAATTTCTTCCAGAGTTGTTATGGAAGAATGGGTCCCCCTCAACTGCAATGGCTGCTGCAATGGTATGTGGGGATTGGGGGGGGGAATCAGTCTGGGATTTTTGTATGCATTATTACTGTGGTTATGTAGTCATAACTCTCCAACAAGATTCTGTCCCTCACTTATATTCCTCCTCCTGTGCATTTGTACTTATCCCCAATCCTCGCATCTTATTATCCACTTTGGAGATCCATTTATTATCCACTTTGGAGCCTATGATCAATGGAGATCATTGATCATAGGCTACTGATTGGATTCTCCTAAAATATCTGTGTTATGCATTTAAAAACATGTTAGCCTCTTTTTACATACCCCACATTTTTATAAAGCTAGAAAGGTAAAAATAACCATATTCAAGACTAGTTAATCTTCTAAAGGGATGACTTTGACATGGTATTATGTGAAACAGATTGCAAGCACGATGTGCTACATTACATTCAGAACTGGAACTTTTTGGCTGCCATTCAGCATTAGAGTGAGAAGGTCTGACATGACAGTTTTCTGAGTTGTATTAATATGTTTTAATCTTGCAGACTAATTTCCCTTCAGCCAGCCATTTCAGCATTGTGTTTTAAATTTGCAGGGCTAACCAGTTTCTATCAGCCCATCAATCTCATTTAGTTTCTTTTCGGCTGTCACAGATTGTTCACAGCCCAGAAAAAGTTCACTGAGATCCACACGTCTTACGCAAATCAACATTCATAGAGTTCCTACTGGCCATGCTCTTATCAACCCAGAACTTGCCTTGAGCTAAACAGTATCTTCAAATGGATATTCAGGGAAATTCATTTGTCTGTTCCACCCTATAAATTTACAGTTTGCTATTGCCTTCCTCTTAGGCTGAGAGAATGTAATTTGCCCAAGGTTGCCCAGTGGGTTTCCATAGCTGAATGGGGATTCACACCTTGTTCTCCTTGAGTCCTAGTCCCACAAAGAAACTATTATACCACACCGGCTGTTAGTGTTACTAACTAGCTGTTAGTATACAATTTATTAGTAAGATATGTCCCAGATGGTGAGACTGGGCATAGAAGGAACATTATCAGATTATCAGATCCCAGCATATTTTGGCTCAACTTGGCCTTTAAGGTTATAATTATCTTGAGGCTAATCAAAATGTGTTCATTAGATAGCAATGATGTCTGTATTACTACTAGTGTCAGCTCCCATATCAGCAGGGTAGTGAATTTGCTCTGAGTTTTAGACTAGACTGGAAGGTGCTGAACATGTTTCCTAAAATAGGTTCAGCACCTTGGATAGCACCTTCAAAATTCAGACCAAAACTTAATTTAAGAGCTGGTTCATTATTCTGCTGACATGGCATCCACCACTGAATATCACCCAACAGCTCCTTGGTGAATGGTTGCTACTAGTTAAGCGATTGTCACTGTCCTTTCAGCATCCTATGCCCCCTCTGTCTTCACTGCTTACAATCCCATTCATTCAAGCCATTTGAATATATATGTGTAAAGGTATTGGGTACCAATTCAGACATCTAAAAAAGTGTGTGTGTGTGGGATAGTTCTGAAAAGTTTTTGCCATGCTAAACTTGTTAATTCTTATAACATTCTTTGTAGATAATGAGGCAACATACTAACATGGTGGCCCCTCTGCAAATAATACCATCCTCCTGTTTTTCTCTCTTAGAGCTGGCACTTCTAAGCACCTTCATCTATTACTCCCTTTGCCATCAGCACCCTATTCCAAGGTACATAGATCCTGCTCTCCACTCTCCTTGTATTTTATTGTATTTATCTTCAAAAAGAATTGTGGGGCCCTGAACAGTACTCTGAAGAAAAGTGCTGCATGATGTGGCTTTAGCCACTCTTGTTTTAATTTCCAAGCAATCTCTTTGGGTCCAGGCCTAGACATTCTGGCAATGAATTTAAGCGAAATTAAGATGGCAGTGGCTGCTGGGATTCCTTGGCACAGTGCATTGCATGCCCAGATCTGTTCCATTGATTCACTTGCTTCTAACTCCTCTTCCTCTAATAGCCACTTGATTGGCCCTGTCCCAGCATTTCTTTCCCTTGGTTGAGCTACTTTCTCTGATTTAGGATAAAGGCACTCTGACAGTTGGAATTATATGAAATATTTGAATGAGTGAGTGTGGCATAGTGGTTTGAGTGTTGGATTATGACTTTGGAGAGCAGAGTTCAGATCCCCACTTGACCATGAAAACCCACTGGGTGACCTTTGGCAAATCACACTCTCTCAGCCTTAGAGGATGGTAATGGTAACCCCCCTCTGAATAAACTCTTTGATTTGGTTCAGAAGCCCATCTTCTATTTGGATCTAGGCAAAGTTTGGTCCAGATCAATATGTCTCAGATCCAGTCCAATCCAGGCTTTGACTCCAAATCCAGATGAGGAAATGCAAATCACCAGTTCTTCTGATGTTATTGGGAAAGAAAAATGGCTACTTTCTTAGTTCCTCATGCATTAGAGAAAAGGTAGGCCTTAAAGAGAGAATGAGTCCTTTTATTATATGCTTCTACACAGCAGGGGGTTGGATGGCATAGCCCTTGTGGTGTCTTCTAACTCTATGATCCCATGATTCCTGCCAAATTGCAGTCAAGTAGTTTCAGAGGGTTTAGTTCCTGACACCTGAAAAGTTTGCTTTCTTGAAAAAAATGTTTTAAAAAACTGTTGGCTGATCATGATTGTCAATTAATGCTGGAACACCTGCATAGATATCTCACCATAGTCAGAACACCACCATCAACATCTTGACAAAATACAGGCCTTTAACTAATATTTTTCCCTCCTATATTATCTGTAACATCTTTACCTGATCGTTTTGAAGCCCTTTCCTTATCAAGGAGGATGAGGTAAACCAGCATGGACTGACTTCAGGGACAGAGGAGGGGAGCCTGGGAGTTTCATCGCAGGGAACAGTTGCTGCTAGGCCTCGGATAGTCGTGGTGGGGACTCCTTGCTCAGAGGTACAGAAGCAGTGATTTGTGGACCTGACAAGATGTCTCGTGAGGTGTGTTGTATCCCTGGGGCAAAGATCCATGATGTGACAGAGAAGCTGACAAGACTGGTCAAACCTACTGACAAATAATAATAATAATAATAATAATAATAATAATAGTTTATTTATAGCCCGCTCCTCTGTTCATACACTCGGAGCGGGGTACAAGTAAAAGAAAAAACATAGATTAAAACAATCCCATAACCCGTTTCCAAACCTCCCACCCCTTAAAAATAGATTAAACCGGCAGTGATTAAAACAGTAATTATTTAAAAACATATAACAGCATCCTAACCCTTCCTTATGCGGCCACGTCATAAGTGGGGATCAGAAACATGGGAGTAAGCAGGAAATCAAAGTCTGGAACCGAAGCCGGAGATAGGAAATTTCAGGGGAAGGCCTGCCGGAAGAGATGCGTCTTTAGGGCTTTTTTGAAGCAATCTAAAGATGTCATGAGACGCATCTCATCCGGCAGACCATTCCAGAGCTTGGGAGCGGTCGCAGAGAAGGCCCTCTGGGAGGTCTGTGCCAGCCTGGTCTTGATAGGCTGTAGTAGGTTCCTCCCAGAGGATCGAAGTGTGCGGGGAGGATCGTACGGGGAGAGGCGGTCCCTGAGATAAGATGGGCCCGAGCCATGTAGGGCTTCCTTTTGATCCACGTGGGAACGAATGACACAGCAAGACACAGCCTTCAGAATATCAGAAGGGATTACGAGGCTCTGGGAAAGAAGCTAAAAGAAATGGATGCACAGATTGTCATCTCGTCTCTTCTGCCAGTTGAAGGGCATGTTCCAGGAAGAGAAAGAAAAATTGCAGATGTCAACAACTGGCTCCGCAGATGGTGTTGCTGAGAAAACATTTGGATTCTTAGATCATGGGCTGCGGTTCCATGGAGAGGGACTTCTGGCAAGGGATGGACTGCATCTCATGCCAGTTGGCAGAAACGTTTTTGCCAACAGTCTCAAGAATCTGATCAGGAGGGCTTTAAACTGAGTTAGGTGGGGAAGGGAGACAGCATTTTGGAAGGCAAAAGGGCTGGAATAAATACTGAAACTGACATAGAGGGAACAAGGCAAACAGTGCAAGGACCCAACAGTAGGAGGCAAAAAAATGTGCACAGGCAGCAAGTAAAGGGGACACATGGTCTTAGATGTCTCTACACTAATGCACTGCACATGGGAAATAAGCAAGATGAACTTGAAATCCTAGCACAACAGGGGAAATATGATATAATAGGCATCACTGAAACCTGGTGGGATGAGTCTCATGATTGGAATGTAGAAATAGAGGGGTATAATCTTTTAAAGAAAAACAGGCCAAACAAGAAAGGAGGAGGAATAGCATTATATGTGAGGGATATTTACACCTCTGAAGAGATCCAGGACATCAGTACTGGAAGCCAAGTGGAGAGTGTCTGGATAAAAATTAAAGGAGAGGGAAACAACAGGGATGTTACTGTGGGAGTCTATTACAGACCCCCGACTCAGGCAGAGGAACTGGATGATGCCTTTCTAGAACAAATGACCACACATTTAGATAGGAGAAATATAGTAGTAATGGGTGACTTCAACTATCCTTACATTTGCTGGAATTCAAATTCTGCCAAATCCTCAAGGTCTAGCAAATTCCTCACTTGCTTGGAAGAAAATTTCAGTGTGCAAAAGGTGGAAGAGGCAACAAGGGAGTCAGCAATTTTGGATCTGATCTTAACCAACAGGGAAGACCTAGTTGATGGGGTGCAAGTAGTGAGATCCTTAGTTGGCAGTGACCATGTTCTCCTGGCATTTGTTATACAGTGGAAAGGAGAAGCTAGACATAGTCAGACATGAATTCTAGACTTTAGGACAGCTGATTTCAATAAACTTAGAGAAATACTGGGGGTGATTCCATGGTCAGGTACACTAAAAGAGAAGAGAGTTCAAGACGGATGGGAGTTCCTCGAAAGGGAGATACTGAAGGAGCAATTTCAAACAGTTCCAATGAGATGAAAAATGGGAGATGTTTCAATAAACCAGGATGGATGACTAAGGAACTTTCAACGGAACTAAGTTTTAAATGGAAAATGTGTAAGAGATAGAAAAATGGGGAAATCACCAAACAGGAATTCAAACAAATAGGGATAAAGTCAGAAAAGCTAAAACACAGAATGAACTCAGGCTGGTTAGAGAGGTTAAGAGCAATAAAAAGGGCTTTTTTGGGTATGTCCGCAGAAAATGGAAGAAGAAGGAAACGGTTGGGCCGAAGGAAACGGTTAGGCGTGCAGAAGATGGCAAAATGCTAACAGGGGACAGAGAAAAGGCGGAATTACTCAACACCTTCTTTGCTTCAGTCTTCTCAGAAAAGGCAAAGGGTGCTCAACCTAAGGATAATGGAGCAGAATATAGAATAGGGGAATTTCAGCACAGAATAAGTAAAGAGATAGTACAGGAATACCGGGTTAATCTAAATGAATACAAATCTCCAGGACCAGATGAACTACATCCAAGGATATGAAAAGTGGCAAATGTAATATCGGAACCATTAGCAATAATCTTTGAGAACTCTTGAAGAACAGGAGAAGTCCCAGCAGACTGGAAGAGGGCAAATGTTGTCCCCTATCTTCAAAAAGGGGAAAAAAAGATGATCCCAACAATTATCATCCAGTTAGTCTGACATCAATTCCAGGAAAGATTCTGGACCAGATTATTAAACAGAGAATCTGTGAATATCTAGAAGATAATTCCATCATCACAAAAAGCCAACATGGGTTTCAGAGAAACATGTCATGCCAAACAAACCTGATCTCTTTTTTTGATAAAATCACCAGCTTGGTAGATGAAGGGAATGCTGTGGATGTAGTATATCTAGATTTCAGTAAGGCCTTTAACAAGCTTGCAAAATGTGGACTAGACAAGGTAACTGTTACATGGATTTATAGTTGGTTGACTGACCGAACCCAAAGGGTGCTCAACAATGGTTCCTTTTCATCCTGGAGAGAAGTGACTAGTGGGGTCCCACAGGGTTCTGTCCTGGGCCCAGTGCTATTCAATATCTTTATTAATGACTTGGATGAAATTATTGAGGGCCTAGTTATCAAATTTTCAGATGACACCAAATTAGGAGGAGTAGTTAATACCCCAGAGGACAGGATCAAAAATCAAAATGACCTGAATAGACTAGAAAACTGGGCCAAAGCTAACAAAATGAAATTCAACACAGAGAAATGTAAGGTTCTGCACTTAGGGAGGAAAAATGAAATGCACAGATATAGGATGGGGGATACCTGGCTGAATGAGACAACATGGGAAAAGGATCTAGGAGTCCAAGTAGACCACAAGTTGAACATGAGTCAACAGTGCAATGCAGCAGCTAAAAAGGCCAATGCAATTTTAGGCTGCATCAATAGAAGTATAGTGTCTCAATCAAGGGAAGTAATAGTGCCACTCTATTCTGCTTTGCTCAGGCCCCACCTGGAATACTGTGTCCAGTTCTGGGCACCACAATTAAAAAAGGATGTAGAGAAACTGGAGCATGTCCAAGGGAGGGTGACTAAAATGGTGAAGGGTCTGGAAACCATGCCCTATGAGGAACGACTTAGGGAACTGGGAATGTTTAGCCTGGAGAGGAGAAGGTTAAGAGGTGATATGATAGCCCTGTTCAAATATTTGAAGGGATGTCATATTGAAGAGGGAGCAAGCTTGTTTTCTGCTGCTGCAGAGACTAGATCACGGAACAATGGATGCAAGCTGCAGGAAAAGAGATTCCACCTCAACATTAGGAGGAAATTCCTGACAGTAAGGGCTGTTCGATGGTAGAATACACTCCCTCGGAGTGTGGTGGAGTCTCCTTCCTTAGAGGTCTTTAAGCAGAGGCTGAATGGCCATCTGTCAGGGATGCTTTGATGGAGAGTTCCTGCATGGCGGGGGTTGGACTGGATGGCCCTTGTGGTCTTTCCCAACTCTGTGATTCTATGATGAAGAAGTCAGTGAAGCTTTGAAAGCTTGTGACATATAGTTTATGCATTTTGGTTGACCCAAAATTCACTGGATGTTATTGTACTTTGCTTTATGGGTAACATGGTTACCTTTGGATCTGTTTCCTTAATTTATATACTTAAAGATCTGCATCACAGAAAAACAAGGGATGCATGGTTGGCAGTGGGGTACCAGGCTGTCATGCAGAGACACTTGGCAAAGGCAAGCTAGAAAATAGGCAGGCATGGATATAGACCATGAATTTTGCAATACTACTCACTAAATAAACCAAGATGGCAAGCATTCACCACCAATCAGCTATTTTTGCCAAAACTCAAATAATGAACATCAGCTTCACCATGAACACCATCATCACCATCATCATAAGAATCATCATTAGAAAGGAATACCATAATTGCAAAAGGTCAGCATGGGTTTCTCAAAAACAAGTTATGGCAGATTATTTTTACCTTTTCTGGGGGGTGGGGAATAAAATAACCATCTTGGTAGATTAAGGGAATCCTGTGGCTGTAGCATATTTTGATTTCAGTAAGCCCTTTGACAAGGTCCCCCATGATATTCTGGTGAACAAGCTAGTAAAATGTTGGATAGACCATGCAACTGTTAGGTGGATTTGTAATTGGCTGACTGGCCAAACCCAAAGGGTGCTCAGCAATGGTGCCTCTTCATCCTGGAGAGAAGTACCAGAGGGATGCCACAGGATTCTGTCCCGGGCTGAGTGCTATTCAACCTCTTCATCAGTGACTTGGATGAAGGAATAGAGGGTATGCTTATCAGATTTGCAGATGACATCAAAATAGGAGTAGCTAATACTTCAGAGGAGAGGATCAAAGTTCAAAATGAGCTTAATAGATTAGAAAGCTGTGCCAAAAATAACAAAATGAATTTCAACAGAGAGAAATGTAAGGTACTATACTTAGAGTGAAAAAAATAAAATGCACAGATATAGGATGGGAAAAACATGGCTTGACAGCAGTACATGTAAAAGGGATCTAGGAGTCCTAATAGACCACAAGTTGAACATGAGTCAACAGTGTGATGTGGCAGCTAAAAAGGCCAATGCGATTCTAGGCTGCATCCTTTGTCTAGATCAAAAGAAGTAATAGGGCTACTCTATTCTGCTCTGGTCAAGATTCACCTGGAATACTGTGTCCAGTTCTGGGCACCACAGTTCAAAGAGGATGTTGAGAAACAGGAGTGTGTCCAAAGGAGGGTAACCAAAATGGTGATAAGTCAGGAAACCATATCTTATGAGGAGCAATTTAGGGAGCTGAGTATGTTTAGTTTGGAGAAGAGAAGGTTAAGCAGTGATATGATAGCCATGTTCAAATATTTGAAGGAATGTCATGTTGAGGATGGAGAAAGCTTGTTTTCTATTGCTCCAGAGACTAGGATATAAAGCAGTGGTACAAACTACAGGAAAAAAGATTCCACTTAAACATCAGGAGGAACTTCCTGGCAGTAAGAGCTGTCCAACAGTGGAACACACTTCCTCAGAGTGTGTCAGAATCTCTTTCTTTGGAGGATTTAAACAGAGGCTGGATGACCATCTGTTGGGGGTGCTTTGATTGTGGGTTCCAGCATGGCAGGGGGTTGGACTGGACGGCCCTTGATTCTATTGTCTTTTTCATATCACGATGGCACCAACATTTTGAGGTAGAAGGATTGTGTGCGTCTGTGAGGCAAGAAGCTTTATTGAAGGTAACAAAACAAAAATGTCTTAAGACTTGAATGTAATAGAGCAGTGGTTATGTGACCAAAGATAATATATTGTTCAAAATAATCCACCCCCCAATACAGAGTTTTAAAAACTGCAAAAAAAGATCAGTAAAACAGAAGAACAATGAAAAGAATGAAGTAGTGAGATTAAAGATGGATCAATGGAAACAGTTGACATTGAAAAGGAAGTAAATACAAGAGGGCATCCTAAAGTTTTAATTATCTTTTTAAAAATTGAGGGAAGGTATGTCTTGATTTGTAGTTGTTAATTTATCTCTACATAGTCACCATCCAGACTGACACATTTTCCCCAGAGTTTCTCGACCCTCTGAATACCGTTATTGTAGAAACCTGCAGATTGCACCTTACAAGGATTTTACACTTTAGTCACTTCTGGCACAGCCTGTCACAAAAATAAAGGATGCAATGAGCTGATTTTCTCAATATCATGCACTTAGGGACCAATTGTGACACTGACAAAATTTCATTAATATACCATAATAACTTCCGGGTGATAATTGTGATAATTATTACTTTACGATACTCCCTCATAAGGCGCAATCTGCAAACTTCTACAATATCAGGTATCCGGAGGGTCAAGAAACACTGGGGAAAATGTGCAAATCTGGATGGTGACTACGTAGAAATAAGTTAACAACTACAAATCAAAACAAACTTTCTATCAAATTTTTAAAAGGTGATAATTAAAACTTTAGGATAACCTCTCGTGGATCACTAACTAAGAAACAAGTTAGTACAGTATCGGTATTAGAAAATGAAGGGCAAAAGGAAAAACTTGTACCAAATGGATTTTTTTTAAAAAATAAAAGACAGTGACTTGGCAGTTCTAACAATTTCATTCATTACTCTTCAAGAAACAAATTAATTATTGAATAGTGCCCCAGTAGTTGTCAAGAAAACACTTGGGTATAAGATTGAGAAATCAAAGAAAATAACAAAATATTGAAAACAAAAAATTGAAAACTTGATTCTAGGTTAAAATGTAGTGCATTTTGAAAGATGCATGTACTCTGAAAAATTAAAAGAATGGAAAACTGAAAACTTAAGAAAATTAAGGGAAACAAAAAGAAAAAAAATCATTTGGAAACAAATCCCCTCTCCCCCAAAGTGATGGAAATGCTGAAACAATTTATCACTACAATAGCAGAAAAGCTATCTTGGTCTAATGCTCTTATAACTTAATTTAAGCAGAATATCCAATTTCAGTGTAACCAACAGCAGTTTTACAAATCTCTTTTAGGAGAAAGTAATAATAACAACATTGTCCTTAATGAGTATATGATTGCGTTTTGGAGAGAATTATGGAAGAAAGCAAAAATACATAAGAAAAATACAACTTGGATTAAAAATGTGGAAGTAAAGTTAGGAAAGATGGAAGATACGATTATATGATTAGAGCGGGGGGGGGGTGAATTTTCCAGAGAAGATCTATCTGATCCACAGGAACAGGGAGCAGATATATAGCAGGATTGCATCAGAATAAACTGAATGGCAGAGTTGCAGCAGGTTTTGTCCAAAAGGTATCTATGGGAATGGACACAGTTTTCCAGCAACCTTTTGTAAACTGATTCCCACTCAGCATTTTTGTATCTTTTTGACTGAAGCTCGACTCAGGCTTGCATCCTTCCGAGGTCGCTAAAATGAGTACCCAGATTGTTGGGGGGCAAATAGCTTACAATTGTAAACCGCTTAGACACTCATTAAGGGTATGAAGCGGTATATAAATGAAGCTGTTTGTTTTTGTTTTGACTGTTGCATGCTTCCTGGACTGCTCTCCCTTTCTCCTTACATTGACTGCATTGGTAGGATGTTTCTCTTTTGAACCTACATGGTTTGGTTCAAATCAGTTCAATTAAGTTTTGTTTTGTTTGAAGAGTAAGCTGAAGCAGTTGCACATCCTTAGTGAAATTTCTTCTCTTCTGGATTTTCAGTTTATAACATTATTTTGAAATGTTGTATTTGATTTCCAAAGATGTAGCCATATTTATAAGGTTTTTGTGGGGTTTTTTTTGGGGGGGGGGGGCTATGAGGCTATGCTCATAGCCCAAGTGTTTTCCTGATGTTTTGCCAGCAGCTGTGGCTGGCATATTTCTATTTTTCAATAAAAGGAACAAAAGAGCTTCTAGCACCTTGATTCTTGAAAGCTTGTTTTCCCCAGAAAGACAGACTTTAAATTTAATAATCTTATTGTTGTTGTATGTTTTCAAGTCATTTTCAACTTATGGTGACCCTAAAGTGACCCGAACATGGAATTTTCTGGGACTGAGAGAATGTGAATCACTCGAGATCATTTCCATGGCCAAGTGGGGAATGAAAGCCTGATTTCCAGAGTCATAGTCCAGTGCTGAAACCTCTACACCATGCATTTTCTCAAACTTAATATATGCACACATAAAAATAACCAAGACTAGTAAATTTATTATGCTGCAAACTGTTAGGGTAATCTTTATGAAATATATGTGGTGCTAACCTCAGATTGCCAGATTATGTTCATGTGCTTGGGTATGGTTTTCTGTGAGACAGATATTCTTGCACCTATGTGTTGATTAACATATGTAATGTGGCAAAAACCATTTTGTGTCTATTGAAGATCTAGAATTGAGCCTCTTGATGAATTCCTAATCTCATTTACACTGGAAGCTGCCTTCAGAGTTCCCATGTTCAATAATGACCACTGTTTAAGTTTCATATTTTTGTAACATTAATTTGGATGTTTATTTAATCACATTTTGAATTCATGCTTATTCTCTGCCTCCTTTCCTTATAGATTATTAAAAGTACATTTTTTTCTATTGGACACTGATGTACAGAGCAAGATAACTTACAAAAACCTACAAAAGTTACCCTTTTATATGAAATATTTATATTTATATTAAGCAAAATACAAAGTGTCCCAGTTCAGTATGAGCTTCTGGTATAAAACAGGATAGAAATATGCAGGATGTCTGGTAAGGTTCAAAAGTAAAACTCATATTTATTGCTGTAAGAAATCCATCAGAAAGAGAAAAGTAGATAGATAAAAAGGTAATCTGTACTTTGGTAAAAGAGTCCCTAATGCTGACTCTCATGTATGTGTGTATGAGTCATCCTGAGGCTGAGATGCCTCATGGATCCTTCCATCTCAGACAAAGAGTGAGTGCCATTGGATCTCCCACATAGGACTTTGCCAAGTTTCTGGCCACACAATTACAAACACATATAGAGCTACCCCCCCCCCCACTACATCAAGGACTCAGTTCACTTCATAGAAAAAATCAACGACTTAAACCCAGAAATATACTAATCAGCTTTGATGTGGTCTCATTTTATGTGATTCAAAGATTTCATGTTGTGGATTCCTGTATGGAAGATGGTTGGACTAGATGGGCCTTGAAGTTTCTTCCAACTTTATGAGTCTATATGGTTTCATAAAATGCAGAAAGCATTTTAAAGTTTTTATAGTATTGCTTTTTCATAAAAATTTAAGCAGACTCCATCCCACCTCCCTTTTATTACATTTAGGTTTTATTAACTTAATTGTCCAGCCATTATAAATTAAGAGAAATATATTTTGTTTTGTTCTGTTTTAAAATAGTAGGCTTGGCATCTGAACTGGAGCTAGAGGTTTTAGACTCACCTTGGCATCTGGCAGTTTAGACTAGCGAAGGGAGGACGGAGTCTAGTCTACAGGCAATGAGCTCATTTTTTTCAGGTGGAATGTTCAGTTGTGTTATTCTGACAGGCTCTCTCTTCTGCCCTGGTCTATTATGGTACTTGTGGAAATATCGGCTCTAATCTGAAAGGAAATTGTTCTGTTTTTCTAATAGTTTAACACACAATTTTTAAAATGACATTAACAAAATCAAAATTTAAATAAGGGGGCAACAAACTCTATTAGGTACACAGTAATTTCCTAGAAATGGCAAATACAATCAGCAAAATGCTGAACTTTTTTATTCTATAATTGTGCTTTCGGGGAGTCAGTCAGTCTCGCTGGCTAAGCTGATCTCAGTTCCAAAATATGTGAATAATGGACGTCATGCATCTGTTAAACATAAATTTCATGGGCAATCTCGGTGCCAAAGTAAACACATCGGCTAACATGTTGTACCTCTGTGTTGATATTGCATGAATAAGGTTGAAGTGATTATTTAAGGGTAAGTGGGCTGCAAGTTGTGCGATTCCTTACAGCCTAATGCATGCCACTTCAATCATGTACAATAGTTTACCCTCAGTACCCATATATTAAAATTTACATCAGTGGTTTAGGGATTAGGATTATGACAAACATATAATAAAATATGCATTCTCAATACAGGCTGCCCAAAATTTCTCCAGGTAGCAGTGTGAAGGCTCTCCTGTGTTTTTATAGTCTAGAAAGGCTTACTGCTGCCAATGATGTTACCAGCTTTTGACTGAAATGGAAAAAAAAAAGGGGGGGGGCTTGTATCATTGAGTCTATCTGAGGCACAAATGGAAAGTGTTTCAGTTATTATCTCTCTGTGTTTCTCTACCTGCATCCATCTTAACTGTGATTTATCTGAGATGCTGAAGATTTTTCAAATCTAAATCTTATTTATACTAAACTTTGGGTCTTAAAATCAGTAACAAGTTTTATTTTTATTTTTTAAATGACAACAAGCTTAAAAATTAATATGCATTTTATACACATCTTTCTTAATACATGTATTCTTGTGCAACATTTTGCCTAATATAATGCATTTGTTCATATTATTTCCCCTAATATGTGCCTGTATGTGCACTTTCCCTAAGACATGAATCTTTGTTCACTCTCTCTCTTTTTCACTCTCTCTCTTTAAAATTATCAATTTATTTACAACTATGATAGTTATTAGGGTTTTTTGTGGATTTTTGTGGATTTTTCTCTGAAGCCACAGCAGCTGGCAAAATGTCAGGAATAAACTCTTCTAGAACACAGCCTCATAGCCAGAAAAACAAAAAAAACCTATTGATGCCAACCGTGAAAGCCTTCAACTTCACATATGATAGTTATTATTTCATTTCAATATTATGGTCACATTGTACCGGTATATGTGTGATCTTGTTAGTACATATATATGTGTTTTGATACAACTATCTTTATGGAAAAAATATAAAATTATGAATTGTAAATAAATAAATAAATAAATAATGGTCCATGTAGCACTCACCTTGTATGCCTGTATGTCACTGAGTGTATGGTCCCAGGTGTATCATCTATAGTGTGAACAACTTTTCAAAGGGAGCACCATTCAAAACCAGTTACTAAGTGTTATGTTGTATAGGAATAGGAAATAGAAACTGAGTGATTTTTAAATGTCTACTTGTGTTTCCATAGAAACAAATACACATACCTTTTTTCTTTCCAATAAAATATAAATATTAATTAAAAACAGCACTGCAAAATTCCTCCTTCTCCTTGTTACCATCCTGCCAATACAAAAACATCTCCATGGAGATTATAGAATTGTAAAAAATCTGTGTAATATAAAAGAAGATGGAAGTTAAGGCTTATGATTTCTAATGATCAAGGCTATCCATTCCTACCATCCCTGAAAGTTGATAGATATAGTATTGGTCCAACTAAGTAAAGGAACCCACCTTTTAGAAGATAAGTGAAACTTTGCGTGGGACCAAAATTCTGTCAGTGGCAGGATTTTATGGAGGGAGAGAATAAATTATTCATTACTACCTTCATCATAGTCACCTCTCTGACAAGGAAGGCAGTGCCCCCAGAAGGTTAACACATGTTCCATGGCCACAAAATGGGTGGCAGAGGATTGAGAGCATTGGATTTCTGAGCAGCAGCATGCTGCAGATTTGCTGTCCAGTGACAGGAGAAAATTGTGCTTTTTCAGATCTCTGAAGATCTGGAAAAGCAATGGATGTACAACTGCAACCAAAGCTCAGCTCCTTGCCCTGTTTCCCATGACCATTGCATGACTGTGGGGTTATGTGCTACATCACTGGAGCCTGCCCTCCTCAGGACTAGAAGGCAGCCTGGCAAAGCTGAATGGTTAGAACATTATACACATGGATGCAGGATCTTGGCCAAGATCTTGGGGAGACAAGCAGAGCAGCTTCTTGCCCATCAGGTCAACATTTCTAGTGGCAAACTAGACAAAACATTGGAGATCTGTGATCACATTTCCCATCTCTCTAAATATTATCCTATTGAAGTACAGGATTCAGACAGAAGTGTTGGGGAAGGGTGTTTCAAATAGAGGGAAAGGATTCAATGTAAAGGAGTGTTACTCAAAGTCATGGTCCCTGGATCATTGAGAGTTCCTGAACCACTGGTAGCTAGTCATTAGTGAGATTTCAGGAAAGAAAGAACCAATTGCAGCCAATAGTCACTGGTACCAGTCCCTGGCACATTGGGAGAAGTATTGCCAGCCTTCCACGTAGGATAGCTTGAGATGCACTGACGCAAATCTTCCCAGATAGCTATTTGTTCTGTTAGGGAACACATGATTATGCAAATAGCCGGGCAATGAAAGATGCTAAGGTTAGATGCCCCTCATTTTCACAACTAATTCAGTTTAATCCTGCCTGAAACCCACAAATTTCAGAAGATGGGTGATCTATTTGTAGATCTTTTTGTCTCATCTACTTTGCTCCTTGGACGGATAGTTTTTTTCTTCTTATAATCATCATAGGTATGTCTTTATGCAGGCAGGGATCTTCATGACTATCATAATGGGGTAGATTTGAAAAACCTGTTGTGTCTACATGAGAGATGCAAAAAACAATATATACCTCCATGCCTTACCTCATGTTCTGATGCAGCTCTTTTAAAAGCGCTGAGCTGCCTGTTAATGCAGCACATAGTTTTAGAAGTATATTTTGCAGAGTCTTTGTGCCTGAAGGAAATGACCACAAAATGATCCAGATTCTAGTAAACACCAGAAAGACAGAGCTTACTACTTTCTACTGCCAATTTGTGCAGAATTGCTGACAAAAGGATTTCCCAGTGGAGTTGCCTGCCTCCAGAACAAATCAATTATTTACTTTACACAGTGCCAATGGATAAATACCCTTGTTGGTAACAACCTTATGAGTCTTGGCAGATGTCTTTTGTAATTACTTGATTTTATAAATACCTGCTACTAGATGTAGACACTGAACAGTAGCACACCCCATTGTTGCTCAGTTTTTTCTCTCTCCCCTTTAACAAGGACATACATACTGTATGTAAATTGAATCTTTCTCTATTTAAAAAAAACACAAAGAAAATTGTTTACGGCAGAAAGAAGGGCAGATCAAGTCCCATCGCTCTACAGATGCCAGTTTATTAAACTCTAATGTCAGAAACTGTCGGAGTTGAAGAGTATACTCACTTTTATGAGTTTATCTTGTGTCACATTGTTAAAGAGAAATATACAGCAGTGTAAATATTCATTGTATGGCTTAATTGGCTTGATATACTGTAGCAGCATGCATGTTGTCAGATGCTTGTTATGTAGGTCTTCATGTTGTTTCAAAGTCTTTATTATAATGACAGCAAAGTCTTGTTCATTAAAGTTTCACAATCCATTTTCATTAGGATGAAACTGATGCTGTAAATGAACAGTTGCTCTGAAAAATCAAACCCTTGCAGCTATCACAGGGGAGGTACAAAGTCTGTATTAATTATCAGGAATATGGTGTCGATCGAAGATGTTAATTGCCCTGATGGTTCGTTATTTGGGGAATTGCCATGCATTTCATGCAGGGATAATAAAAATGAATTTTTAAACAAAGAGATCTTAAAATAATATCTAATCTGTGGAGAATACCGACATCAAAGGCTTATCTCAAAGCTTTGAATTTTATCTTTGTGGTCCAAAATGTTAAAGATGAGCCGAGCGGTATTTCAGTTGGTTCAAGTTTTTTTGAGAAGAAAACAAAACAAGAGTTAATTAACTGTTATTACAAACCTTTTCAACTTTAATTTGACTTTCAAATATTAGCATTTATCTCTGAACTATGCTTCTGGGTTTGACAAATTAACTTTCACAGAACAAGTCTAATTAGGCTTCATTGTGCTTTTATGTCACTTTGCACAGCTCCAGACAATGAATGGATTAACTTATTAAAAGTCAGATGCTTAAAAGATTTTGTTGCATACTAAAAAGGTTGATCATGTTAAAAAAAAAAAACTCCACAAAAAACAAACAAACAAACAAACACCTGAGCTTTTGGTAGCCAGATGTGGAAAAGATGCATATTGTTTAAAATCACAAAGAACAGCTGGCATCATCATGCAAAACTTGACTGAGTTATTGTCAGATCCCCACAGGCTATTCAACCTACCTGACACTGTAGAAAGTGTGGAATATATATTTACTACCTAAGCCAAATACACTTAAAACAAGGAATTAAAGCAACAGCTATTGATATATGCCACCTGGGCAGGTGATATGTGAGTGGAAAAGGTGGGATCATTTTTATAATAACATTCAGCCTTGCTGCTTAACTGTATTTTTATCTGTTTATTTAATGGTCATCTTGCCAACACAAGTTGCTATGTGTCTAGACTGCAACTCACTTATTCAGGAATATGACTCTTGACTACAGTGAGATTTCACTTGTAAGTGAATGTACTTATGATGATGATTTGTTTTTCCCCGATGAAAGAGTGGGTTGCATAAACAGAGCTTGGAAAATTTCAGTGAAGTAGCTGCAATAGTCTCTGGCAGAAAATAGCAACAACAGTCTAGTGGCTGTAATGCTTTTTGGGGGCATATTTGTGGATAACAGTCCACACCATCAAATGAAGTCTGATGAAGTGATGTGCTGTGCACAGAAATTGATCAAAGTTATATTAAGAAGAAGAGTTTGTTTTTGGGAACAAGAGCTTTCGGGATCAACATTATTTTTTAGGAACAAGGACTTATACTTTTGTTTAAACTACAGCTTGCAGAATCGTCTAGCCAGCATTAGCAGGAGCAAGATGTTCACAAAGGTAACCTTCCCAAAGTCTAAGGTAGCACACAAATGTAAATCTATAGGTAAAATATCAAGTTGTGCCATATACAGATGTTTGATTTTCTTAACCATATTAAGTGTTACATCTTAACTGAAGACCTAGATTATGCCCCAAACTGGCCATTTATTTATTTAATATTCCATCTTCCTCTCAGCACAGTACCCACAATGAATTAAAACAAAGTAAATCTACCACCCCATTTATACAATTAAAAACAATTAAATTAAGAATTCTACTACAAACAAAATTAAAAGAGTTTAAAACAAATTAAAGGTATTTTTATTTATTTTTATGAGACCAAACTATTTCTTTTACACATTATCCTCTATTTGTTTTTATCAGTTAAAACATTAACTGGAGCCCTGGTAGTGCAGTGGTTAAATGCCTGTACTGCAGCCACTCTCTCAAAACCATAAGGTTGCGAGTTCAAGACCAGCAAAACCGCTCAAGCTCAACTCAGGCTTAAATCCATCTGATGTCGCTAAAATGAGTACTCAGATTGTTGGGAGCATGTAGCTTACAGTTGTAAACCACTTAGACACTCCTTAGGCGGTATGAAGCGGTATATAAATGAAGCTTTGTTTTAATACTAGATCACTGTTTATTGAAGAAACAATAATGTGACCCTATCCTGACACTCCTGTCTGATCTTGCACAAAATGCAGGCCACACTTTTTATGTAGGCCAGCCTTCTTTTTACCAATTGTTGTCCTTGTATCCAGCCTGTGGAGTTTCCAAAAGCACCTGATTAGCTGTTGTGGGATACAAGCTTTTGGCCTGATCCATCAAGATTCATATGAACCTATTTTAAAAATAGAGTATAACATTTTGAAATACAGTGGAGCTCTGTAAAAAATGAAGAGTAAGATTAATTAGGTTGGCTTGTTAAAATCTATGGCGAGGTATCATTGCTTTAATTTATGCACATTAGTTTTGTGGAATAATCCAATATATAACATGGTGTCTGGTTTAAAGTCTAAACATCTAGAAAATGTACAAGACATGCCTGTTTCATATTTTGTAGGTAGTGTAGCATTCGATCATATACTATATCTTTTGTGAGCTCATTAAATCACCGTGGCATATCTAGTCCTAGCATTCAGCAAAGCAGGCATAACATGCTTTAAAGATAATGTAAAGTGCATCAGAAATGAATGGTATGATACTTACATCTCAAATTATAGCAAAGACAATGATGGCCATAGATGTGAATGCAATTTATATAACTTGCATATCACAAATGAATCTCTGAGCTATAACACTTATTGTTCATTTTTGTAAATGTTAACATATCAAAGTTTATTTTGACATACACCAAAGGTAAGTGCTAGGACTGACAGTACTAATACATGGTTTATGGCCTTCATATTCCCTTAACATCAGTGCACTTATGTTATAATGTAAATTACTTTAATGACTCCAGTGCTCAGCAGAGTATTCAGGCATTTGTTCTATATCTTTTGCTGCTCTCTACTGATGTTTGCCAAATCACAAAGCATTATTATGCAGTGCTATTTATTTTATAATACAGAGAATTTGTCAAATCAGTTCAGTGTTCCGAAAGACTTTAAACAGTACTTACCTGAACAATCCTTTCACTACATGACATTCTATGTGCATATGAGTGTTGTGATAGAGGAAAAGAGGGGATAAGAACATCTACATTTTCATTATCAATAACACTGAGATGAAAAACTATGGATTGATTTCACTTAACCTCTTTAGTACTGTGAAATAAGGATTCTTTGAGGATTCCTCAACTCTGAATCTTCACATGAGATAACTATACAAAGAATCAAAACAAGTAGAAGGTTTACAGTACAACTAACAAGAGGGAAGGGAACTAATTGAAATCATAGAATCATAGAATCATAGAATCATAGAGTTGGAAGAGACCACAAGGGCCATCCAGTCCAACCCCCTGCCATGCAGGAACTCCAAGTCAAAGCATCCCTGACAGATGGCCATCCAGCCTCTGCTTAAAGACCCCTAAGGAAGGAGACTCCACTACACTCCGAGGGTGTGTGTGTTCCACTGTCGAACAGCCCTTACTGTCAGGAAGTTCCTCCTAATGTTGAGGTGGAATCTCTTTTCCTGCAGTTTGCAAAGATGACCTCATGATTATGTTGGATAATCCCTTGATAAATATGAATGTCCCAAAGACATATCTTTTCTTGCAATATATATATATATATATATATATATATCTGTGAAATATATATATATATATATATATATATCTGTGAAATAAATATAGAATCCAACAGTGATATACAAATCTTGAAACAACATTCACCATGAAGCCAGCAGTAGGAATTAACTCTTCTGAATCTTTTTGAATATCAATAATGGTCCCGAAATTGTAAATGGAGTATCCAAAGTGCCAGCAGTAGCAATATTCTACTGTTTCACCCAAAAGTTGATGTTGTCTTTTTTTAAGAAGCTTTATTACATTCAATAATTATATAATACAAAACAAACACAAACTACAAAAAGGGGGGGAAAAACACATACACATAAAAAATCAAGCAGGATGAAGAAATTTAAAAAACATCCAGCTTCATATAAACACACACATATGACTTCCTTTTTTTGCTTTACTTCAACTATTTCAAATCTGATTCTGGCCTCCTTGAATCCATAGTTAAATGGTATTCCAAACCCATATTACAAACTCAAAAATTTCCTAAGCTTCTAATCCTTCATGTCTACAAATTTTTTTTTAGTAGACTCCCCTTCGAGTCTTAACCCCTCTTCATGATCTGGAGAGTTATAACTATTTAATCCTTTAATGATTAACTTGCTTAAAAATTATTCTCTAATTAATCTCTCTCTATAATTAATCTTTTAAACCTATTACAGCTAAAGATCCTAATTTTGTCTCTAAATAATCAATTACTAATTTCCAATCTAAATTCCTCTTATTATTTAATTCATCTTTCAGTCTATTGTCTGGCCTATCTAATTGTAAGGTTTTGTACATTTTATTAAGCCAATCTTCTTCTTTTGGAATAGTTTTTTTTTCATGGCTTGGCAAATAATATTCTTGCTATGGTAACTAAATAAAACATTATTTTGCCAATTTATTTATCCAGATCTTCTTCAAAGTTTCCCAATAGACAATCTTCAGGTGGCAGTTGAATTACTATCCCCAATTGCTTCATTTATCATAGTCCAGCTGCTATTACATTTCCACACTTCCAGCATTTGTTATCTATTTTTAAATACATTTTTTCTGGCATCCTATACCATCTATAAAACATTTTATAGAAGTTATCCCAAATACTCTGAGAAGCTGTAAATTTTGTATTTTTGTTCCTTGCTTTTTCCCACTGTGACATCTGAAATGAGTGGCATATATTCTTTGCCCTGCTTATCATCTGATCCTTGACCACCTCCTGTTCTGTATCATATCTCAGAAGAATCTTATATAATTTTGTGGTGATCTTTTTTACATCTCCATATAGAATTTTCCATATTTCTTTTAATTCTTTTTGGAAACCTCTAGCCTTATTTTGGACACCTCAAGCCTTATCATTCTCTCACGTACCTGTCTATATACGAACCAGTGTAACTTTATTCCTTCTTTTTCCATCTCTTCCATTAATTTCATTATGTATCTCCCACCCTCCTGTTCTTTCAATTGTATCTGAGCCATTTATATTCTATTGAAGATTCTCTTCTATTGAATGTTCCTATGGGGGAAATCCAAAGGGATATTTTTGGACAAATTCTTAATTTATATTTTTCCAAGTCTTTCATAGAAGCATAGAATCATAGAATCATAGAGTTGGAAGAGACCACAAGGGCCATCCAGTCCAACCCCTTGCCATGCAGGAACTCCCAATCAAAGCATCCCTGACAGATGGCCATCCAGCCTTTGCTTAAAGGCCTCCAAGGAAGGAGACTCCAAGGGAGTGTGTTCCGTTGTCAAACAGCCCTTACTGTCAGGAAGTTTCTCCTAATGTTGAGGTGGAATCTCTTTTCCTGCTGTTTGCATCCACTGTTCAGTATTCTAGTTTCTGGAGCAGCAGAAAACAAGGTCGTTCCCTCCTCTATATGATACCCCTTCAAATATTTGAACAGGGCTATCATATCACCTCTTAACCTTTTCTTCAGGTTAAACATCCCCAGCTCCCTAAGTCGCTCCTCATAAGGAATGGCTTCCAGACCCTTCACCATCTCAGTTGCTTTCCTTTGGACATGTTCCAGTTTCTCCACATCCTTTTTGAATTCTGGCAAACTCTTTCAGTTCTTTAAAAGGGACCTCCTTATACAATGGTTATTAAATTATCTGTTTATTCTTTCTCTGTCATATTCCAAATAAGCATGTCACCTCCACCTGAGCCCTTCACTTTCCAGTTCTAATAATCTCTTGTCTTCAAAGGTGATCCATTCTTTTAACCATGTTAAACAATTTGCTTCATAATAGAGTTTCAAAATAGGGATTCCCAATCCTCCTTTTTCCCAGGCATCTTGTAAAAATTTTAGTTTAAATCTGGGTTTTCTCACTCTCCATATAAATTTCATAAATTTCATAAATTTAAAGTTTTTATGCCAATCCTTAAAAGTCTTATCCGGCATAATTATAGGAATCATCTGAAATAATAATAATAAAAGATTCTTGGTAATATCCCCATTTTAATTGCTGAAATTCTTCCCAACATTGAGAGGTTCAATCTTTTTCATTTTTCAAGATCCTATTTGCTTCCCCCCCCCTACAAAAATGACTATTGCTATTTTCAAATAACTCTGATGTTTTATTTGTAAGAACAACCTCCAAGTATTTGACCCTCATTGCTATATTTATTGTTTCTCCATTTTATTCATTTTTTTCTTGATTATCATTATTTGTCTTTATTTAGCTGACATCCTGTGTTTTCTCCAAATTCTTTCAACAGTCCCATTAAATGTTCAATATTTATCAAGGGATTATCCAACATAATCATGAGGTCATCTTTACAATCTTTGGGGATCAAAACAATATCTGCTCCGCCCTAAGTTTCTGGTGGTTCTTCATCTATAATATTATTCATTGCATATTGTATTGGGGTGCATAGATCTTCCTCAAAGTTTTTATAAAACAAAGCAGTGAAACTATCAGGACCGGGGGCTTTATCCTTTTTGCATTCCTTAATGGCTTCTCTAACCTCTATCAAAGAAGTTGGATTTTTCAAAAGTTGTCTGCATTCTTCCTTTAATTCACACAAATTAGTCTTTTTTAGATAATCTCTTTATTTGTTCCTTCCAATTGACTGCTCTTTATATAGTCTGGAGAAATAGTTATATAGTAGCTCCTTAATATCTTTTTTTACTTGTTAGAACCTTATCACCATTCTTCATTTTTACTATTATTCTCTTTGTTTCCTCTTTCCTCAGTCTATATGACAGCAATTTACAGGCTCAAAATTGTTTTGTTTAAACTCTTTTATCTTTTTATCTAAATCTTTAGAGAGTTCCACAGTAATCTGGTTCTTCAGAGCTAATATCTCTTTAACAACATGTTTGTTCCCTGGATCTAGACTCAACTCATCTTCTTTATCTTTTAAATGCCGATTCAACACCTCCATTTTTCCTCTCTTACTCTTATTTAATACTGTATTCTGTTGGATCAAATTTCCTCTTACTACTGCCTTAAATGTGTCCCAAATTATTGGCGTTTTCACTTCTTTAGTCTTATTTTCTTTAAAGTACCATTTAATTGTGTCCTTTACCTTCTCAATCACCCTAGGTTCTAATAATAATTCATATTTCACTCACCAAAAATATTGATTACCTTCCTCATTCATTTTAAGAATTAAAAGGTTATGATCAGATAGTACTCCGGGCAAAGTTTATATCGATTGAACCTTTTTAAACAGTGATTTCATAGTCAAAAATAAATCTGTCTCAAAGAAAAGTGAATTCCTCCTCACAGCCCTTCAAATAATACCATAAATCTACTAAGGACATGTCTTCCATCATTAAAAAAACCTTTTTGGTAATTTCCCTTGATTACACTTAATATTTTTCAGAGATTTCCTGTTTAAATATGGGGTCAATTACTCTGTTGTAATCATCCATGCAAATTATATTGTCATAATCTCATTCTGAAACTTTTTCCAGAAGGTTTTTGTAGAAAATTCCCTTGTTTTGCTGGGGACTATAAATTGCTAGGATTAGTATTATAATTTGTTGACTTTATATATTGTATACATTTTATGAGTGATAAAAGAATTAATTGTTGATAATTGGTGGGGGGGGGGTAGTTCAGATAAAAGGAAAGCTAAGTAATCTGTGTGACCTTGAAAATGCTGAAGGCAAGGGAAGTTATAAGACTCAGTCTGGAAAGAAGAGAAGTATAGTGGAGAAGAACAAAACCAGAGCAATGACACCTAGTGGCAGGAGGAGGTTAGAGCACCCTCCCTTTGAGTTTTTTCTCTTTTCCTCTTTTTTGCTCTTTCTCTCCTCTTCCCTCTGTCCTGTTTAAAACAAGGGCATAATAAAGAAAGGGGGATATTTCCTTGATATGAAATAGAAAACCTCCACCTCTTTTTGGTCTACAGTCCTTCCAAAAAAGGGATAAAAAGAAAAGACAATTGACTGTTATAGTTTCTTTAGTAAAAAAGACAGTTGATAGCCAGTGAAATTTTGGCATAGGCTGCAATGATAGTATGGCATCAACAAGAAGATGAGAAATGACTCAAGCAATCTCCCAGATCCAAAGAAGGCAATCTATTGAACAGCCTAGAAGAAATATGGATCTGAACAAAGTAATACTAGATGAAATTAGAAGGATGAGAGAAGAGATGAAACAAAATAGATGGGACAGAAAACAAGAATCCAGGACCTGAGAGTGGATATTAAATAAGATTTCTATAAGGAATTGATGGACATTAAACAGAACATGGAAAAAATATATAAAGAGGTGGGACAACTCAACAATAAAGTAGAAGCATTGGAGCTATCAACAAGACGGTTGGAAATAAAAAAACTGAACATATGATGAAGGACCAATTTGTAAACCAGGAAGCGACTTTTTTACTTGAAGTGAAGATGGGGGAGAGCAGCATTAAACTGAGAGGTGTCCCCAAAATGCCCAATGAGGATCTATATCAAACTCTAATACCGATCTTGGCGAAATATCTAGATGAATCTCCAGAGAAAATGGAAGGTGAGATTGACATAATCTTCTGTGTGAATTTGAGGATGGCTAGAATCAAGAAAGTCCCACGGGATATCATACTTAGCTGTGTGAGGAGATGGATTCGAGATAGAATACTACAATAGAGATACAAAGAAAGGTTGGTGGTAGAAGGAATGGAAGCCCATATTATCAAGGACATCCCAGGCAAGATACTCAAGAGGAGGAAAGACTATAATTTCTTAATAGAAAAACTAAGAATTCATAAAATACCATATAAATGGGAGAGTACAGAATGTCTGTCACTAAGGTGGAATCAAAAGAGGTTTTGTTTGAGCTTGGTTGAGAAGGCTAGCAACTTCTGGAAAACTTATAGGCGGGAGATAGAGGGAAAGGAGGAGAGATACTTTAAAGATGGTGAACAGATCAAATCTGCAAGGGGGAGGAGAAGGCAGAGGGGGGAGGGGGAGGAGAAGAGGAAGAAGAGGAGGAGAGGAGATCAGGTTTGAGTGAAGAGGAAAGAGCAGTGTGACCACAACCACGAGCTAAGAACTTGTTGTTAGAATAGATATTGGAAGCTGTTGAAAGGATATACGACGGGGTGTGTGGTCATAAATACTGCTTTTTGTTCTGTCTTATTTCTCTCTCCTTTCCTTTCTATTTTTTTCTTATTGTTGTTGTTTAAGATAGGAAACTGGGTTTTCAGATTATATCCTGGAATGTAAATGGCCTCAGTGCAATAATAAAGAGGGAAACAATACTCCATTTCCTTGGAAAGAAAAGGTATGATATTGCCAGTTTACAGGAAAGCCAAATAAGGAAGAAAGATACAAAGCTAATTAGGCTTACAAGATTGGGTAAAGAATTTGTTGCGGCCACTAAACAAAAGAAAAATGGGATAGTTATATATGTAAAAAAGAATTGGAATGAGAAAGAGGTCTTTGTAGATGATAATGGCTCATATATTGGCATTGAGGTAACAACTCAAAAATTGATGTTGTCTTGATAATGAGATACATCTGCAAAAGCTCAATTCTAAACACCCACCTTTATTCCAAAATCTTTTCTTTCTAATGTTGAGTTGAATCCAGACTAAGTAGAGTCTCTTGGCCATCAAAGGATAATTTGGAAATATTTGGTTCTGAGGGATAGGAGATCAGTTGGTACAGTTGGGAGATGGCATTAGTGGGTGGGAGAAAGTGGCAAAAATGCCTGATTCATACATTTTTTCAGAGGAGATCCTCTTTACTGGGTTCTATTTGCTACATGCATTTACTCCAGTGATTAAGTTAGATGCAGTGTTTCTGTGGACAGAAGAACAGAAATCGTAGTAAATCTGCATCTAACTTATCCACTGGAGTAAATGTCTACTATGTCTGATCATGGATCAATCCTAGCAATGTGGAAGAGGTATCCATATTGTATGAATCACATCTTTATAGGAAGATGCAGCATTAAGTTCAGGGTGTAAATGCAGTAATTTCCACACTACTAACTGATCATCTAAATTGCTAGCAATTACTGGAAAGAATCTAGGGATTAACTGGGCATAAATGTTGAACTGTCCTTTGATTCCCACTGATGATCTCCTGCAGATGGGGCTGATGATGTAAACAAGCAGAAGTGCACAGTTCAAGCAATCTCCTGAATTACCGGCAACCCTGGAGCTTCGGCTTTATCAGGAATCCTCCTCCCAGTTGATGAAACAGACTGGAGCCAAAATTCTCTCCTCAGAGGTTTTGTTCTTAAGTTGCTGTATTTACAAATATATACAAGCTCATCCGACAAATCTCTCCAACCAGCCATCCACTCCAAAACAATTACCCAACAACCCTCACTGAGGTGTGCAGGCTATTTATAGACTTGTGCCAGGAGGTCACAAATCCAGCCTCTTCTGATGATTCTTCTTCCTTGTGTTACCTGCATTGTTGTCCCCTCAGTCAGGAAGACTCTTGTTGTTTACATTAGGCCTACGTGCAAGTGAGCACATACTGACCTTGAGCACTGTCTGCTTCCAGCCTTCAGCTGCAGACAATTCTAGCCATAATTCCTGTTCACCATTTGTGCACATCTGTACATTTGATACTCAGGCCTCAAAGCCTAACATGCCCCTCCAAAATGTACAGATGTGTAACATTTTGCCACATTGTGTTTGCATCTTCTGATGTTTGCACACTTGTTGAACAGCCAAACTCTGTGTATTTATGGTGCCATGCCTATCAAACAAGATAGCTGTTCATGCCTTTCAATTGGCAAAGCCTTTGTGAGAACATCAGCAATGTTAACTCTGGTGTCAATGTATTCCAGACTTATGATTCTGTTCTGAACCATCTCTCTCACATTCTGATACCTCACACCAATGTACTTTGTCCTACATTTCAAGTTCTCAGCTTCAGACACTGCAATACATGATTGTGAATCCTCATGGACTACAGTAGACTCTTCACACTTTTCTCCCAAATCCACAAGCAATTGCCTTATCCACTGGATCTCTCCTGCAATTTCAGACAATGCTGCAAATTCTGCTTCTGTATACTTAAAGCTACACAATTCTGCTTCCTGCTGTGCCAAATTATTGGACTACCAGCAAATCTTACAAGCAGACCTGACACTGACTTTCTGTCATGCAATTCTGATGCAAACAAACTGTCCACTTAACAATCAAGCTGTTGTTCACTGCCCTGTATCACCAACTTTCTATCTTTGGTTCCTTTGAAGTACCTCAGCACATGTGTCACTCTAGTCCAGTCTTCTACTTTTGGAACACTTACTTTTCTGCTAAGTACTCCAACTGCAAACGAAATGTCTGGCCTAGTGTTGTTTGAAATGAACATCAAGCTACCTACTACACTTTTGAACAATTCTGGATTCTCAAATTCTTTTGATGATTCTGCACTAGAACTTCCAGAAGTCATTGGACTTTTCACAATTTTTGCACTTTGCAAGCCACATTTCTCAATCAGTCTCTCAATCTTTTTCTTTTGGCTCAACAAACACCTGCCATCCTCAGTCCACTGATACACAGTTTCAAAATCAAAGTATCTCACCACTTGATTATTTCCAGCTGCCAAAGCTAACACCAGCCTTAAGCTTTCTGGCTTTGCAGTAGGTGAAAAAGTTTTGTCAAAATTCTCAAACCTCTGCTGCGAAAAACCTTTTGCAACCAGTCTTGCCTTGTATCTGTGGGTATCATCTGGCATTTCTTTCCTTTTGAAAACCCACTTACAACCTAAAACCTTGCGGTTCGTAAGCCTCTCCACAATCTCAAACACTTCCTTATCCAACAAAGACAAGTATTCTTGATCCATGGCTGAAAACCACTTCTCCTGCTCCTCTTTAGGATATGACTGCAATTCCTCAAAAAATCTCTGGCTCATCAGCCACCACTGAACAAGTTTTTGCACCCTGCACTACAAATCTATCTGAAGGTCTCCTCACCCTCTGAGTTCTCCTTGGCAGAATCACTTTTGTTCTGCCTCTTTCGTCCTCACTGTCAGAACTCGTCTGCACCTCTGTGGACACTTTTTCAAACTTCTGTGTAGTGACTGGTGAGTGCAATGTTGGATGTGTTTGTATGTGATGTTCTGCAGAAGTAGGTTCACATTCAGTAGATGCTTCTTGTTTTGGCACCCCTCCATTTCCAGTAACTATGTCCCTCTGCCCCAGCTTGAGAAAAACCTCTTTGTTGCATGTAGCTTTTCCCAACCTGAATGCATTTCAAAATTGGCACTTCTGGACAGCAAGATATCCCCATGACCTAGGTGAAATCTATACCTGTTTCCAGAATATCCCACAAACATCAACCTTCTCCATTTAGGATCCCCCTTTTTCCTGAAGTTTGCAGGCACATACACATTTGCATAGTGCCCAAAAACTCTCAGGTATTTGAGATTTGGTGGTCTACCATACAACATGTCATATGGCGTTTTCTTTACAAAAGAATTCCAAGTGCGGTTGGCAACATAGTTTGCTGTCAAGATTGCTTCTCCCCAAAGCTTCTCAGGTGCTTCTGCATCGAGCATGATGCAATCTTTCATTTGCTTAGGACCGCAATACGTCTCTCCACTAAGCCATTCTCGCTAGAAACAGCCGGGTTAGTCGTGTTATGGCATATTCCTTTCCTTCTCAACCAATTTTTCAGGTTATTAGATAGAAATTCGCCACCTCTATCTGTAACCAAGGACCCCACCTTGTATTCAAACTCCCTTTCAATCATGTTGACCCAATCTTTGATGTGTTCAGCAGCTTCACTTTTTTCCTTCATGAACATCACATATGAAAACCGTGTGTGACGATCAACAATGACCATGAAGTACTGATTTTTGCCCATGGTTTTGGCCAAAGGACCAGCCAAATCAGCATGCACAACCTGAAAAGGTCTTTATGTGGTGCATTTGATGCGTTTGGCCACAGGAAAAGCCTTCAGCTTTATCCTGCTGCAAGCTGAACATTCCAGGTGATTTGAGCAAGAAGACATTTTAAATTCTGGACACACTTCCCCCAGCTTCCCCAAACTTGTGAAGCTTGTATGTCCCATGACTCTATGGTAGCAATGAGCACAGTCCAAGTGCAAAGGCACATTGTTGACTATTGCACAATCTGCCTTGTCAACCATATAGTACATTTTGTTTCTTTTGATTGCTTTAGCACAAACCTGGTCATTCATGCTAATAATATAATAATCCCCTTTGAAACTTAAGGCATACCCACTAGTGGTTAATGCAAACACACTAACCAAACAGTTTTGTAACTTAGGCACACACAATACATTTGAAAAGTCCTTTGCAAAACTTGGGATGAACACAGTTCCCATCTCTTTTGCCTCCCTTGGTGCACCATCAGCCTAATCAACTGAATGTACATTAAATGGCACCTTATTTTTCAGGAGCTTACTAGAATTAACCATATGCTGAGAAGCCCCAGAATCTAAAAACCAAACTTGTTTGGGGATTACAGCCTCATGGGCTTTATAGTCATTGTTCTTTACCACAGCAACAACACCTTTCCTGGTCACAGGATCTTTAGGCTGTTGTTTCCTTGCTGCTGCCAGCTTCCTGCAGTCCTTTTTGAGATGACCTGGCTTCCCACAGTGGAAACACTTTCTCTCCCTGGACACAGCTGCCTTCTCCGGTTGCAGCTCCTTGAAATCCCTGGTTGGGTGTGTTTGTCTTGGTACTGCATGCTGCCTCTGGAGCCCTGCCTCATACTGCCGATGTTGGCTCTCTTCCAAGACACGTGCAGCCACTAGCTCCGCAGTATTGCTTGCTTCATTAAAATTCTGAAAACTCCAAAGAATATTTTCAAAATCTTCAGAAAGACTCCCAAGCAGGGTGTATGCTTTCTGCTCAGATGCAAGTACGACACCTCTCTTCTGCACCTGGCTGAACAAATCAGACATGATCTCCAGATGCTTCTCTGGCGACTGTCCTTTCTGCATTTTGCAGGTATACAGTCTCCTACACCAAATCATTCGTGATAAAGCTGTATTAGATTGGTGAATCTCCCTCAAAGCATCCCAGACTGCCTTTGAGGTTTTCTTCTCCAGGACATGGTTGATTTGTGACAGCGTGATTGTAAGAAAAATTGTAGCTCTTGCTCTCTTATCACGGTCAAGAGTATCACCTGTGGGTCCTCTCTCAACAACATCCCACAGTCCTTCTCTGACAAGCAAAGCTTCACAATAGGAACTCCAAGCTGCATAATTAGTTTCGTTTAGTTTGGGAAATTTAGCTGCCTCCATCATTAAACAGTGTAAAGATAGAGTCCTGGCAGTTTTCCCAGCGTCTACTGTCAATAGTAATAAGACACAGACAACAGTCCAAAAAATCTTACCATGCAGCCTTCTGGCACTGACAGCACATCACAGCAACAAACGGAGATGCCTGAGAAGATAACAACTGGGCCCATAACCCTTATTGATGTAAACAAGCAGAAGTGCACAATTCAAGCAATCTCCGATGCCTTCGAAATTACCAGCAACCCTGGAAACTTCAGCTTTATCAGGAATCCTCCTCCCAGTTGATGAAACAGGCTGGAGCCAAAACTCTCTCCTCAGAGGTTTTATTCTTAAGTTGCTGTATTTACATGTTCATCCGACAAATCTCTCCAACCAGCCATCCACTCCAAACCAATTACCCAACAACCTTCACTGAGGTGTGCAGGCTATTTATAGACTTGTGCCAGGAGGTCACAAACTCAGCCTCTTCTGATGATTCTTCTTCCTTGTGTTGCCTGCATTGTTGTCCCCTCAGTCAGGAAGACTCTTGTTGTTTACATTAGGCCTAGGTGCAAGCAAGCACATACTGACCTTGAGCACTGTCCGCTTCCAGCCTTCAGCTGCAGACAATTCTAGCCATAATTCCTGTTTACCATTTGTGCACATCTGTATATTTCATACTCAGGCCTCAAAGCCTAACAGCTGATACATTAGTAGGGCAGAAGAAGAAGCCTTGTACCGCAGCTAGTTTTGTGCACTTATTTTCAATTAAATGCATGCATTTCTGGACATGATGCCCAAACTAATATAGGATAAAATGGTTAAGAACAATAAACAGAGCATTATGAAAATCACAGTTATAAATACCTTTATGGTTGGTACAATAAAAGTAGATTCTTTTTCTCCAAGGATCAACATGTTTATTTTGTTTTATAAAACAGAAAGCACTTGTGAAAAAAAAAATAGTAACCCAAACAATGTGATTGTCCATGTTTTTTTTAAAGCATCTGACTGGGTGGTGGTGGAACTGAACCCCTGCCAATATGGAGACCCCACTGTAGATTGTTTGTTCTGTATATCTGGCAATATTTTGTTTGTTTGTTCAGAAAATGAAGGTGTCATTTCAATCAGAATGTCATGAGTATATATGACTATGGGCGTAGAACAAACCAGTGGAGGATCAAGGGGTACACAATATCTGGTGGCTGTTCCTCCTTCTGGCACACCATCCAACCAGCAGATTCCTGACTACTTTAGCAGCACCACAAATACTGCTGCTTAATGCCAGGTCTGTGTCTGCGAAGAGCTTGATCCTAGACAAGCAAGCTGACCTTGCATATATAACCGAATTCTTGTTAACTGAAGAGGGAAGTGTCAGTTTGACCCAACTATGCCCACCAGGTTTTTGGATATAGCAGCAGGGAAGATCTGATAGGTGAGGAGGATATCACAGTGATCTATTGTAAGTCCATTCCTCTATTGAAATATACTGTCTGACAATCTCTGAGGGTTGATTAATACTTATAATAGATGTGTATTTGTGTTTGTTTCTAGCCCCTGAAGAAAGCCTTATTGAGAATTTGGCCATTTTCATTGAGGCCAAAACATATTGGGCATTTAAAAAAAATACTGAATAAAAAATTGACCATCTCAGAGCAAGTGGAGCTTGTCTCCTCACTGTTTTCTGCTTTTAATTCTCTTTTTCCTACACTGTCCACACTTTTTATCTGTCCACACTTTTTATATGATGAATAGGGGAAAGGAGGGTTTGAAGGAACCATGTTGTTGACAGCTGATAGTTGATAGCCTATTGACTATTAATCTGTAGTGTTCCACAGGGATCAATACTGTTCAATGCTGCTTTTAAACATCTGCATGATATTGCTGGGAGAGGTCATCCAAAACTACAGTGTTGTGTGTTATCAGTATGCTTATTAACAATTATCATAGTTTGGAAGAATAGCATGAAAATATTGCAAAAATTAATTTTTTTATTTAGAATGATACCATTAAAAGTGACGGAAATTGAATTGAATAAATGGCAATGATTAATGAAAACATATTGTAATGGAGGGAAAAGAACTAGATTAAATAAACAAATTTGGTTTATATTCCAAAGAAAGGAAGGGTTAGGCCTTCCCAATATAAGAGGATATTATGAGGCTAATCAGTTAAGATATGTGATAGAAGGCATGATATGTGTACCAGATTTGGAATGATTAGAATTAGAAAAAGAAGAAATAGATATGAAAATATGGAATTTTTTTTAGGGCGTTGACTAGGAAAGAAATTAAGGAAATTGGAAACCCACATATGAAAAATATATTAGAAATATGGAATAAATATAAAAAAGAATTAATGAATGAAGACCCAGTGATAATACCAATAATAATGGGAAAGAAATTCCCAAAAAATTTAAGATGTTTAAGATTATATGCAAAGAGAACAATGGCTTAAAAATTGGAAGAAAAGAAATGTAGAAAAGGAAAAATATACACAATTCAAACAAATAATTCAGAAAGGTAGAGAAATGGAGGAAAATGAGAATATGAAAGGAATAATTAGGAAAATTTATAAAATATTGATAGAGAATGAAGGAAAAAAATAAATGAAAATATTTTGAAAGATACATAGGAATAATAATAATAATAATAATAATAATAATAATTTCTAACCCACCCCTCTGAGTGAGCAATCGGGACGGGGTACAACAATTAAAAATATATACAGTTAAAAAATTACAATCTATACAATCCATACCCACCTCCATACCCAGAAGAATTAGGATGCAAATTATGTGAAAAGGAATGGAATGAATTTTGGAACAAAGACACTTGAAAAATTTATTGGTACAGATTAAAGAAAATAATTATAAATTGATTTGGAAATGGTATTTGACATCAGTGAAATTACATAATATAGATAAGAATAATTCCAAAAATTGTTGGAGAGGTTGTCATGAAATAGGGTTATATATGCATATATGGTGGCAATGTAAATATGTACAAATTTTTTTGGGAAAGTGTAATATTAGAAATAGAAAATATTATGAATATAAAAATAGATAGAAAACCAAACATAGCTTTATTATCATGTATATAATGCTGTGGAATAGAAAAAAGAGGAAAAAAATTGGTAGCAAATTTGTTTACAGCAGCAAGATTAATTATAGCAAGATGTTGGAAAATGAAAATAAATGTAGAATTGGAGGATTGAGATAAAGAAGTATGGAAGCTAGCAATTAATGATAAATTAACATGTAAATTGAAAGTAAAAAAAAGGATTGTGGAAAAGAAATGATTTTGATGAGATATGGAAAAAATATTGAAAAAGTATTAAGAAAAGAAGATGGAAAACTACCTTCACAAGATGAATTAAAATTTTGGTTGGAGTATAAGGATAGAAATGGCTCCAGAGAAGGGGAGCACTGAAGTGATATATTAAAGATATTTAGATACAAGTTATTAGAATGTAAAGAATATATATGTTTACAAAAAGTGTTATGTGTTGTATTTCATTGTATATTATAAGAATATTAATTTTTTTTAAAAAAATCAATATGCTGATGATGCCCAGCTCTATCTCTCCTTTACTACTGATCCTAAGGAGGCTGTGGTAATACTGAATTGACTTCTGGATTCAGTAAAGGACTGGATGTGGATGAATAGACTGAACTGGTTAATAAGAAAACTAGCCCAGGATTGGGATCACAGCCTGTTCTGGATGGGGTTGATCTTCCTTAGAAATCTAAGCTTGGGGGTGCTCTTGAACCCAGTCTGCTCCTGAAAAGTCAGGTTGCAGTCATGGCCAGGGGTGCCTTTGCCCAGATTCAGCTAGTGCACTAGCTTCACCCTTTCTTAGGGAAGGCAGATGTGGTCAAAGTGGTTCATGCTTTATTTACCCCTCAATTAAGTGATGACTCAAGTGACTCAAGTGATTGCAAGATCAGCAGGTTGGCAGTTTGAAGCCCAGGTGTTGCATGATGGGGTGAACTCCCATCTCTTGTCCCAGCTACTGCCAACTTAGCAGTTCGAAAGCATGGAAATGGAAATAGATAAATAGGTATCACTTTGGTGGGAAGGTAAACAGCATTCTGTGCTATCATGCTGGCCACATGATCACAGAGTAGTCTCTGACAATACTGGCTCTTTGGCTTAGATGAGCACTGCCCCCTACAGTTGGATATGACTTGACAACCTTGTCAATGGGGAAATACCTTTACCTTTACCTAATGTACTCTATGTGGGGCTGCCTTGGAAAGTATCTGGAAACTGCAGGGAGTGCAAAATTTTGGAGTGTCAGGTGTTTATTTTAGAGACCATATAATACCAGTTTTGTAAAAACTGCACTGGCTTCTAATTTGCTTCCAAATTCACTTCAAGTATTGACCTACAAAGCTCTAAATTACTTGGGACCAAGATATCTGAAACACCACCTCCTTTCATATGAGCCTGCTAGAAATTTGAGATCTCCAGAGGAGACCCTTTGGAGATCTCATGAATTTAGGTAGGTGGGTACATGGAACAGGGCTTTCCCTATAGCAGTACATTGACTGTGGAACTGACTAACCAAGGAAGTTAGGCTGGCACCATCTCTTAAGCTTCCAGGGGGCAGCCAAAACAATGATGTTCTGCATGGCATTCAGTGTTTGAAATTAATGTTTTAAGTGTTTCAGAACTGGATTCTACTATTGTTTTTAGACTTCTTTTAGGAGTTTTTAAAAAGTATTTTGATGTGTTTATTTTTTATCTTTACATTTTTAAAATTAGTTTTGCTTTGTTCATCACCTTGGAAACCCTTGTGAACTGGAAGATGATACTTCAAATAAAGAAATAAAGAAATATGTCATAAATAAATAAATAATGAGCTCCCCATCCCCCCAAAAGCATATTGCATAGCAAAACAAAATTACACAACACAGTCGGAACACAATATTCTCTAGGGAAATAGCAACAGACTCAACAAAATGAAAACATCCTAAATATATTGCCTAAATATTTACATTGAGAAAGCTTGCAAATATTAAACGAAAGAGAAATTCTTTTGTCATAAATGAGATGGCCAAATCTCTCCTACTCATCAAGTGGATTTTCAGTGGATGAGGCATTCTTAGGCCGGAATCAAACAGCAATTTGAAAAGCTGAGTAGATATGCATGCAGAAAGATAAAGACAATAACTTTTTAAAAAGAGCAAGACATCTTAAAATGAGACAACACTTTAGCATGATAAGACGATTACATTTTCATTTGCACATTAGTGCCTTTATATATGCTGCCATGAACATTTTTAAAGAACATGGAAAGGCAGCATACAAATGCTGAAATAAATTAAGTCCAACTTTAAGTAACTGTTGGCTGTCTCAGAAAGAAGCCACAATGTGTGGCCAAGATCCTGTTCAACACTGGTGGAGCACAAAGTTGTGCCAAGGTACATATGGCAAACTTATGGTATGCTTATGGCATACTCAGATGAATGACCTGTAACAACAAAGATGACAGTGACATTAAAATGGCTATTCAAGACTACTGGAGTTGCTGCTCTAGGTTGTTGGGGGATGGAACTATGCCAGCATAGGGACTAAACTTTACATGGCTTGTTGCTTTGGGAGACAAAGGGAAACTTCTTGTGTAAGGAGGTACTGGTACTCCATCATTTATACACATAAAGAGTACAACACAGAGTTATGCTACTGTAATGGTCCAGTAGAGAGCCAAATGGTGTAATGGTTTGGGTGATGGACTAGGACTCTCGAGACCAGGGTTTAAATCCTTGCTCAGCCATGGAAACCTGCTCAGTAACCTTTCTCAGCCCTAGAAAGAGTCAAAAGGCAATCCCTTTTGAACAAGAAACTGCAATTATAGGGTAGCTGTAAGTTGGAAATACCTTGAAGTTTTACAACAACAACAAAAGCACCATTATTATACATAACTTTCAGAGTCTTAGTGGGCAAAAAAGTAATAAATAAAACACATTGTTTAAAGAACATGCTATTTAGTTAAGTTGGAGGGGGTAATCAAAAAGCTCTGTTAGGATTCCATCCTGTGAATGCTAAGTGTAATGTAAATTCTCTCCTAATAGGATCAGAGGAAGTGGGGAGGGATGTCTTTAGATATTATTTCTCAGTTCTGTTCCTAAATACACCTATTAATAATGTTGTTTATCTAGACTGTGGGTAGGATTTTCAGACTATTTTTTACATTGGATCACAGTAGGCCATGTCTTTCCATTTTAGAAAACATAAGGTTGCTTTCATTTTTTTTAAAAAAGGCTCATCCTAGCCTGAAATTGTTTAGGGCAATTCACACCCCCTTAGGGCATTCTGGGGGCTTTATTAGCAGCTATGCATGCTATCCCTAGTCCATTAAATCCTGGCTGCACTGAGAGAGATGACAGATGTTTTCAGTAGACTTTGATAAGAAAAATGCTTTTTGATTACCCCCTCCAACTTAACTAAATAGCATGTTCTTTAAACAATGTGTTTTATTTATTACTTTTTTGCCCACTAAGACTCTGAAAGTTATGTATAATAATGGTGCTTTTTTGAGCCATAACATTATTCCACACTGGGTCTCTGCTGTGCGGAAACTTAAAAAGAACAGAATGTTCAGAGTTCTAATGAAGTGGATTCGAGAAGCAATTCTGTGGTATCTAAATATAAAAGTAACATTCAGCTACAATACCAGTTTAGTTACGGTGAAAGAAATTCTCTTTGATTTCTTGCAAGGCAGCATTAAATGGTTTCCACAGAGAAAAGCCAGAAAGAAGTGGGGGGCAGTGTTAGGGTGGTTTTTTTTTTTTTTTTTTGAAAAAAGTGGAAACTGATAGTTAAGAAAGTAACCACAGAGAAACAAAGTAAAAGAGTTGCCAAGCAAATTAGGGTTTACAAATAGAACACACTTGGTAAGAAAGGAGGTGAAATAACTATGGGTGTTCTCTTTGGAATGTTGATATTTAGAGGCAGTTGTTGTAAATTAGGGATGTTTCTGAAAGTAAGAGCCATGTGATATATGTTTATATGTGCTCCCATTAAAGTGCGTGGCTGTTAAATGTACAGTGGATCTCTCCTTTTTTGCATCTGGCCATCTTAACTCTTTTTTCTGTTCCCTATTGGTATTTTGAACATATCATGAGAAAACATGACTCAATAGAACAGACAGTAATGCTTGGTAAGATAGAAAGTTGTAGGAAAAGAGGAAGGTCATATAACAGGTGGATAAGACTTATTCAAGGAAGCCATGACCCTGAGTCTGCAAGCAGGGCTACTGACAATAGGGTGACTTGGAGATCTTTCATTCATAGGGTTTCCATGAGTCAAAGTGGACTTGACAGCAATTAACAACACAATACTATTTTCCACATTTTAGAAAAGACCCAATTTGACCAGAGTCATTCTGTCTATTGAATTTACCTATGTGACTTATTCAAAATTTGATGGGGCTAACCAATGGGATTTTGACCTGTGTCTTCCCAGAAGTGTCTTCCCAGAAGTGTCTTCATACTTACTAAATTGTAGGGCTAGCATGGGATGTGTGTGGCTCTCAAGATGCCATTGGACTCCTATCAGCTCCAGCTGGATCAGCTAATTATGAAGGCTGTTAAGAGCTAGGATTCAACATCTGAAGTGCTATAAATTTGTTTTCCCTATATTTTGCATTCAGGTTCACAATGGTGAGAACTGTCTCATGCTGGCTTCTTGATAGTGACATATGTTCCCTTAGTAGGGTGATTAGTTATCCACATGGATCATTTTGAAGTCCCAGATGTTGAAAGGGATTCCGTCATTGGTTCTTAGTCTTACTTCACAAAGAAAGCAGAAGTTGGGGAGTTGATTTACATGAGCAGGGGATCTCCTGTTTTGTATAATTACACCTTTTGAAAAGCTAAAATAATTATTCATCCTTTATTTTAGTGTTCTTCATTGCCAGATTTTGTTTTCTCCATTTAGGAAACAGACCTTTCTAAATCAAGACTAAATTTTACAAAGATGGCTTCCAAGTTCTTTGGGGAAAAGTGAGGAGAGTAGTTTGTTGAAGTAAACTTGAGCCTCTTTTAATGAAAGTTTTGTATCAGGCTCAGAGAGAAAGATGGAGAAAGACCTTGAAGCGACTGCATAATTTAAAATATTAATAGTGTGCATTTTCTAAAGCCTCTAGCCATACACAAGGCTTATTTTTTTCTAATATACAGAATCTACTACATTATGCATCCTAATGAAAAAGTTCTGTTTTATTTGTCTCATTTAAAACATACAGTATACTTCCTACAGTAGCTTTCATTTTATTTCTTATTATCTCAAAAAAGTCATGGTTATGGCATTTCAGTATGTCCCTGGATTGTAAGGGTATATACAACTGTTGTTCAGACAAGCTGACTGGATAAAAGATAGCAAGACCAGCAATTATCACAATTCCCTGTTCTACCTCCACCATGGATGAATTAATCTGTGCTGTCCTGCCTCCAGTGTTTAACCAAACAAGAGGAACTTTTTAAGAAAAAAAAAAGGTATCTATACAACAGAGAGTCCAGAGAAAAATCTATCCAAAGACTAGGGGAAATCTACTTCAGATTCTTCTCTTCTCTTCTATTTTTTCTCCCCCTCCCTTCTTTTTTGAGGGGAGGGTCCTATAATTGAAATACTTGAGTCATTCTCTTGGCATCCAACACACTATCCAAACTACAAACAAACAAACAAACAAACAAGTAAACAGCTTCATTTATATACGGCTTCATACTGAACTAACATGTCTAAGCAGTTTACAGCTGTAAGATAATTGCCCCCAACAAGCTGGGTACTCATTTTATCGACCTGGAAGGATGCAAGCCTGAGTCAAGCTGGGCCCTTTTGCTGGTATTGAACTCGCAACCTTATGGTTTTGAGTAAGTCGCTTCAGTACAGGCATTTAACCACTGTGCCACCAGTGCTGTTGTCCTCATGATCTTTCTGCACTTACATCCTGGATTTCTTCAGTATAACACTATACGTTTCCCCTCTTTTCACTTAGAGCCAGTGTTAACATGATCCGAAGACTTAGAATGAGATTCCGCTTTGGCAGACATAGCTATGATGATACATTTCTATTGTTGTAAGTAATTCTGCTGATGCTAACCCATATAAACCTACCTCTTAAGCCAGGCAGCACCCAAATGGATTCTTTCCAAGATGCTGCAGATCAAGGGAACTCAGATAAAGGGAACTCAGTACACTTCTGGTCTGGGACAATTGCAAAGAAAAACTATGGGGTGCAATTTAAGGAGCTTATCGCATGGACTTTAAAATGATCTCAAGTCTCCTATGCTGCAGCCTTCATTTTTAGCACTTCACCAGCACTTTTTAGAAGCCAGAAATCTTCTGACTTCGAAAAAGTGCTGGTGGAGCATGGCTGGGACCCAGTTTGGACCCAGGCTGATGGTGAGTGGCAATTAGATGGCAATTTAACATGTGATAATCCCCAGCTCCATGCCATGTCCTGGGAGGCTTGAGATCATTTTAAAGTTCATGCGATAAGCTCCTTAGTTTCCGAGTGTTAACCCTTTTAAAGGGAAACAAAAATATGCAGGTTTGAAAGTTAAACTTGTTAGAGTTCAGCTTTCACAAGCAGAAAGTGTGGGTCAGACTATTATTTTAAATCTGTCCCCCTAAAGAATAAAACCCTACTAAAAATGACAAACATGTAGTTTGTAGTTTTAAAAACAAATAAAAATTGCTTTAATTAATAAATGCATAACAAACTAAATCCTATCCTAACTGGTGATGATTTGGGAAAAGAGATGAAACGTCAGAAAGGGGAAACGTCAGAAAGGAACTGTTCCAGAACATGGCCACATAGCCCGAAAGCTCCACAAAAAACTATGCATATATGTATCTTTTCCCCATTACCTAGGCTGGGTATTCTTTTTATTTAAATGGATTGCTGTATATACAGGGGCCAAATGGAGTGCTCTATATACAACCCCAAAGGCACCAGATCAAGTCTGATTTTGGAAGCTAAGTAGTGTCAGCCCTAGTTAGTACTTGGATGGGAGAGTGCCAATGAATACCAGATGCTGCAAGTGTTATTTCAAATGAAAGAACTGGCAAAACTGCCATAACTCACCCCTTGGGTGAATCCAGATCTGACAAAGAGCAGAAATACATCATTACTTACCCCCTGGATGACCCAGTTGAGGAGGAAAGTGCAGAGTGCCAGGAAACTGTTGATTATGCTTTCTGTGGGTCTGGAGAGATGGCAAAAGCCACAGACACAGAAAACAGAATGCCCTTGTTCTTTAGTGAACCTAGAAAGGAGAAACACCATACCCAGTTCAGGACAAAATCCACCTCAGAGTATTTCTTTCCTAAGAAAACACCATTAACTTCAAGAAGTCAACATAAGTCAACAGGCTACTTAAAGACATGTGTGCATGCACACACAGGTTATGTACTTCATGCTTAATTTATCATGCTTAATACAAGCAGTTCCCATTGTAATATCACCATTGTAATATCACCAGGCCTGCCTTCTATGAGGAATCATCTCTAGGTCTCAAGTTTTGGCCCTGAAATCTCAGAATATGAGATAGTTCTGGCCTAGCCCCTATCAAGTCTTTTGTCTTGTCTTGCCTTTGTTTCCTCTGCAGAGCTACTACTATGTGGCCCCATTACATATTTCTTTGCTGTTCTTTCTGTTGCCTATAGGGGTTAATGTTGTGCTGTGCTATGCTGAGTCCTAGCAAAAATAAACTAAGTTCAGATGTTCCTGTTCAGAGAGTGGATACATATCTAAAAATGGAACCCACAGAGGTCTGCTTCCAAATCCAGTTAAGCATCCATGCAGCAAAATCCACACACATTGGTTGCAGAATTGCTTCCTTAAACTCTGATCATCAAACCATTCTCTCAAAATAGTTTCTTTCCTTTCATTCATTTTTTTATTTAGTGATCTCATGTTCTCTGTTTTCTTGCTGGCATACTCCCCAGCAATGCTCTACCATTTGGAACTAGTTTGACTTCACATTTTTGGGACCAGTGTTTTGTGGGCAATTTCAACAGATTGCGGGTTTATGACAGCATTAATTCTGCATTTTATTGCTAAATGTCAAACTACTATTAGTGTTTTAAGTTTACTTACTGATTTATTTTCAAGACTTGTACGGTGTTTTCCAAGAGAGAGAAAAATCTTCCTAAAGTAGCTCTTACTAAAGATGTTTTAAACAAAGCAATGCAACCCCCATCAATATCTAACATTAAAACCAACATTTATTTTAAATCTTAAGAAACTAAGAAAGTAGTTGAAATATAAACAAAACTATAATAGTCTCTCCTCTGATACCAAATGATCACCCTAGAAGTGCACAGGCCTCCAAGAATGGTTTTTCGGATTCCAGTTTGATATTTCAGAAAATGCCCCCTTCTTCTTTGACTGTTTAGGCCAGCTTGTCTTGATTCAGGTCCTGAATACAAGCAAGTTCATTCAAAGATTAATTCCTATGAAAGTCTGCATCTAGTTCATTGCAATTATCATAAGAAATGCATACATGATTATAACATGCAATTGTCACAATTTATTAAATATTTCAAAAAAATAAGCCCCTTTAAAAAGGATTGTGCACATCAGATTGAAAAAAAAAAACACATGAAAGCTCTTGCATGCCATGTCTTTAATTTCTCTTATAAAAATTTTATAATTGTAAAAGTATAATTATAAAACTATCTTATAACTTATTTTATATAAAAAAACTTCTAATAACTTTTGGAGTGGGGCAGAATTGAAAGAAATTTGTCCTCAGTGGGTATTATGCCTGCTAAATTTCAAGCAAATAAGTGCAGCATTTTGAAATGCAAGAACACATGTCCGATTGGGATGTTATCAAAAGAAAAGGAAAAAATATACTGGTTATGCGCTTCCTTGCAGACCACTCATATGAAAATATCAGACACTGTGGAAATGGGCCTAAATAACATACCTGAAAAGTTTCAGAGGGATAGGTGTAATGGTTTGTATGGCTGGAAAGTCCTAAAATGTTAGGGAGGGTGGTTATTCTGCTTGTTTTCTCTCATATTTTGAATTGTAATTTCTATGAAAAGGACACATGTGGAGTCAAAGGCTTTCATGGCCGGCATCCATAGTTTTTTGTAGGGCTTTCGGGCTATGTGGCCATGTTCTAGAAGAGTTCCTTTCTGACGTTTCACCAGCATCTTCTCTGAAGATGCCAGCCACAGATGCTGGTGAAACATCAGGAAGGAACTCTTCTAGAATATGGCCACATAGCCCAAAAGCCCTACAAAAAACAAAAGGACACATATATCAATAATCCCCAAGCCAAAATTCTGAAAAATTTCAAAACAAAAAGTGCAAGGGGCTAGGGAGTTTGGATGATCCTGAACTAGTTAAAGCACTCTCAGCCTTTTGGCTAAGGTCATGTGTGGCATGATTCAAGAACATAGCAGTTTGGTGGTAGTAGAAGAAAAGAAAAGAAAATTCCCCACAGTCTTCCTCCAACTTGAGCAATTTTAAAGAGCTCAGAAAATTTGCCAAAGTTTTCTGGGGAAATGTCAGTGAATAATGGCCAGAATTTTAGTATGGCTTTGGACTAGATCAGTGGTTCTCAACCTTTGGGCCTCCAGATGTTTTGGACTTCAATTACCAGAAGACCCAGTCAGTATGCTCATTGTTCAGGAATTCTGGTAGCTGAAGTCTCAAAAATCTAGAGGACCAAAGGTTGAGAACCACTGAACTAGATGGTTCCTGTGATCTCTTCCAGCTCAATGATTCTATGAATTCACTTGGGTAGTTACAAATACTTAACCATGATAGTTATGTGGTTATGCAGTGAGTCCTGACTCAACCTGACTTACCGGACAGCAGCCAATGCAACTGGGTGTGCTCCCCTATGGATTGGAAAGCAGCTGACTGATGGTTGCACCCCTCCCATGACCAATCTCCAGTGCTATAGGCAGATTCAGGCCCTCTGTTGAAATTCTCCCTTATGCCTGAGATAACTTGGGTGAGAAGGGTGGTGGGACTGACAGAAGATTATCACACAGGAGACAAGACATGCCTGTCCCATCCTTCCTGTGTGATCACGGGACGGACTTTCATATGACATTGCACTTATCTGAAAAGTGTCCTGTCTGGAAAGTGTGAGTGAAAGTTATCACACAAAAGCCTTTCAAATGACATTGCAGTGATCCTGTCATTGTCCTGTTATTGAAGTGGCATTGCCTAGGCATTTTTCATCAATGGGGTTTGCATTAATGCAATGCCACTTCAATTACAGGATGATAGGATCAGTATGTACGATATGAAAGACTTTCATGCAATCCCCCCACAGATTGGATAAGGACAGGAGAGGGATCCATCCCAGTCCTGTCTCTGTGTGATAATCTCCTCTGTCATCTGCTTTCCAAGTGACAGAGGAGCAGACTCCTGTTGATCGCAGCAGTTGTTGTCTAGTAAGTGGGGATTGACATTCATGGTCTCTACATGTCCCCTAAATTAGAGTACATGTTGGAATCATGAATACGAACCAGTCTTGAATATATAACTCTGTACACATTCATAACTGACTTAATGAATTCCAGCCAATTGAATCTAGATTTTTAAAAAGTTCGTCCAAGTTAAAAAAAACAAAAGATTCAAGCTAGTCCTAAAATTCTTTGAAATGGTTCGTGATACTTCAGTAAACTCTTGTAATGAGTGATTTGATGTAAAAGTGTAGAAAGTAAGTCACAACCTCTTTTCCTGCCTGCCCTGCTTTCAAGGCATTGTATTGGATGGTCTGCACATAACCAATGAAGTTGTGTCACAGTTGTGATTTACAGCTGTGAAACATTGGGGCTTTCTAGATTGGCAGGAAAGTGTGACATGAAGTTGCCTTTTCCTTAATGCTTAGCAGCTGCACCACAGCCTTTAGATGGAGCTGCGCTGTTCTGCAGTTTTTAAAAAAGAAAAAAGCACCTTTTTAAAGGTGCTTCTTCTCCCCTAAGACACAAAAAAAAAAGCATTTTCATGGCACACTTTCCCTTTTTCTCATCTAAAGGCTAGAGTTTCATGCAGCCATGAACACACTTCTTTTTGCCAATCTAGAAAGCCCCATTATTTCCTTTTTTTGTTTTTGTTTTTCCTAGTGGAAGAGATGGACAAAATTAGTTCACCAGTATATCCTGAAGCCATGGTCTCCTGTTTTAGCTAGTGAAAAATAATGGGAATACTTAAAAGAGTGATCAGATGGTAATAGTAATAAAGGTAAAGGTTTACTCTTGACATGAATCTCTAGTTGTAACCAACTGTAGGGGGTGTTGCTCACCTCTGTTACTAAGCCAAGAAAGCCAGTGTTGTCAAAGATAACTCTGTGATCATATGGCCAGCATGACTGCATGGAACTTTCCCACCAAAGTGGTACCTTTTTATCTACTTGCACTTTTACATGCTTTTGAACTGCTAGGTTGGCAGAAGTTGGGAATAGTGAAGGAGCTCACTCTGTCACATGGTGCATGGGTCTCAACCTGCTGATTTGCTGACCTGCAAATCTTGTGAATGTCAGAGTCAGTGTCTTAACCACTGAACCACATTTAATCAGATAGCTACATCAATTCTTTCTTATTTAGATAAAGTTAGGATTATAATCAATAATCAGTTCCTGTTTCTAGGAATTCCTATTTGAAATTGACACGAAAAGGAGGTGACTGAACAAAATGGGGTATGTTTCTCATTCCAAATTACAGTATTTTGGGGCAGAGTTTGGGAACATGTGGCCCTCAAGATGTTGTTGGACCATCTCTCCTATCATTATTCACTACTGGTTATGCTTCAGGAGAGTCACACAGTCAACACTCCTGCTTTGGAGGATGTGGGAATCTGTCCACCTCAGCTACTGCCTTATGAGGAGGCCCTACTAACATGAACTATTATATACTTTCATGGAAGTCATACTAGGGAAAGTTTATGTAGAGATATATCCTCTTCCACAATGAAGACTGTAATAGTTAAGAAGACTTCACATGCAAAGCAACAGTTTATAAAACAGCCTATTGGGTCCAAGATATTCTTGTCAATAATAAGGTTTATTCACGTAAAATGAACTGTAATGCACATGTCAAAACTTTACTCTCTTTGCCAGTTCATATCTTAATATTATCTTCCATAATCAGCTAGATTTTCCTCCGATACCTTTAGAAGCCTGCAGGCTAAGTAAAATTGAATGCCATGAGCATTATGTTCCTGATAATATGGTCTATCCATTTTTATAGCCAGAATGTCTGACCGTAGCCTCTGGGCATCAGCACTTTTAGTAGGAGGTAACGTGTATGTTTGTTATTGCTGTCTGTAGCCATATTTTATAAGCTCTGGAGCACTTCTGCTGTTAAAAATTCTAGGTGACAGTTAAGAAGCACTACTATCAATTGAAATGTGACAGTTCATTCTTCTGAGGATAATGAACCATTCTGAATTTTAGACATGATGTTAAGTATCCTCACTTAATTTGCTCCATACTTAGTAAACAATATTAAAACTTTTATTTTAAAGAGGTTAGTGATAGAGTTGGACCCCATCTAAATAAATGATACAGTTTTGCCTGATAAATATCTAGTGGGATCACAACATGGTTTATTTTTAACTTAATATTTATTATTGTAATAGGATGCTGCTGTTTTAAAAACTCTCTAGTGTAAATTAGATCATACAAGGACATATTGGCTGACATCCTGCATTATCTGCCAGAGGGAACTCCATTCCATCCTCCTTTCCCCACACAGATAAATCGTCTTCCTCATGTGCCCCCCACCCTCACAGCCTTTTAATACTTGGTGGAAGGTGGAGGGTGGTCAAGAAGCATCCAGCTATGTTTCTACAGCTAGATGCATGATGACAAAGACATTCTCTAGAATTTACCAGAGTGCTCCAGAAGTTGTGGAGGTTGATGTCATTGTGTTTCCAGCTGTAGGAAAATAGGTAGATGCTTCTTGACTGCCCTTACCTTAAAGGTAAAGGTTTACACTTTGACAAGATTGTCTAATTGTGTGCAATTGTAGGGGGTGGTGCTCATCTCTGTTACTAAGCCAAGAAAGCCAGTGTTGTCTGTGATCATGGGCCAACATGACTGCATGGAATGCTGTTACCTTCCCGCCGAAGTGGTACCTATTTATCTACTTGCACTTTTACATGCTTTCAGACTGCTAGGTTGGCAGAAGCTAGAACTAGTGAAGGGAGCTCATGCCATCATGTGGCACTTGAGCCTTGAACTACCAAGCTGTCAACCTTGTGATCATCAGAGTTAGCCTCTTAACGATTAAGCCGCCACATCCCTCACTTACCTAGCTATTAAAAAGGATTGTATCAAAGGGGAGCACAGGAGAAATGTGTGTTCTTCATATACAGAAATCTCTGCATGAAGGAGGTAATATAATACTTTCTCCTTCAAGGACAACAAATGGACATATGCAGCCACATTCTGCATACTCTGGATAAGAAGCCATTGTCAGGAAAGAATAAGAAGAAACAGAATGGTCTTCAATTGGTAAGAAGATCAAACAAAGGTGCATTTTATCATTCTACTTCTCCAATTTATACATAGAAGATATTGCATGGAAAGGAGGGTTAGATTCAATGAAGGAAGTTTGAAAATTAAAGGAAGAAACATTGGTAATGTAAGGTATGTGGATGAAACCATATTTCTAACAGAAAGCAGCAAATAACTACTGATGAAAATTAAGGAAGAAAGGGCAAAAGCAGGGTCACGGATGAATATTAAGAAAAACAAAAATAATGATCACACAGAATGTGTGTGTGTGTGTGTGTGTGTGTGCGCGCACATACATTCACGTTGCCTGTTTGCTTAAGATGACCCTATGAATTTCTTAGGCAAGGAATACTCAGAGATGGTTTTGCCAGTTCCTTCTTTTGAAATATAGCCTACAGCACCCTGTATAGCTTTCAAAATCAGAGAGGATCTGGCACTCTTAGGGTATTTAAGCACTGAAATTGTCATAGATATTCTTTACTTTGGGTTGGTCATTAGTCAAGATGGAAACTCTAGTCAAGAAATCAGAAGGAAATTGCTTGAGATGATAGTTATAAAGGACCTAGATAAGATACTTAAGGGATAAAATATACAGTTGAATGCTAATGGCAGCATGATCCATTCCATAGTATTTACAGCTTCTATGTATGGATGTGAATGATGGATGGCAAAGAATGCTTTTTTGGGGGGGGAGGGGGGATTAGGTACTGAAACAGTTGAAATGTTGTGTTGGAAAAGAGTTCTACAAATATCATGACCTGTCAACAAACAAAGAAACAGACAGCAAATCAAACATGCATTCTCACTATAAGCCGCGGATGTGGATAAGATCTTTAGAAGTGTTAGGAAAACAACTTGCTCTCTCGATCCCTGTCCCTCGTGGCTAGTGGCACAGGGGGGACCGGCTGTTACATTATTGTTATGCCGGATTATCAATACATCCTTGAGGGAGGGACAGTTTCCTGACAACCTTAAACTGGCCATGGTGAAACCGATATTGAAAAAGCCCTCCCTCGACCCCCTGGTTCACAACAACTATCAGCCAGTTTTGCTGCTGCCATTTTTGGGGAATGTGATCAAGAGGGCGGTTGCAATCCAGCTTCAATCGATCCTGGATGAAACGGATTATCTAGATCCATTTCAAACTGGTTTTCGGGTGGGTTACAGGGTTGAGACTGCCATGGTCGCCCTGGTCGATGATCTCCATCTGGGCATCGACAGGGGTAGCGTGTCCCTGCTGGTGCTCTTGGACATCTCAGCGGCTTTCGATACCATCGACCATGGTATCCTTCTGGAGAGCCTGGCAGAGGTGGGAGTCGGAGGCACTGCGCTCCAGTGGTTCCAGTCCTACCTCTCTGGGAGGTTCCAGATGGTGCAGCTGGGGGACGTTTGCTCCGAAAAGAGGGCCCTCAGATCTGGGGTCCCTCAAGGAGCTATTCTGTCCCCCTTGCTTTTCAACATTTACATGAAACCGCTGGGAGAGATCATCCGGAGGCATGGGGCGCGGGGTTATCAGTATGCTGATGACACCCAAATAGTCTTCTCTATGTCTCCGACTGATGCAGTGACCAGGGATGGCGTCTCTCCTCTCGTGGCCTATCTGGAATCGGTAATGGACTGGATGAGGGAAAACAGACTCAGCCTGAATCCAGAGAAAACGGAAGTACTTGTGATAGGTTCCCCCGGCCCAGGGACGGTGGTGGTTCCACCTGTCCTGAGCGGGATCACGCTTCCCGTAAAGGACACGGTACGCAGCTTGGGGGTGCTCCTTGATTCGTCGCTCCATCTTATTTCTCAGGTGGATGCAACGGTCAGGAGCACCTGTTTTCACCTTCGGCTGATATGCCAGCTGCGCCCCTACTTGGACCGGAGGGACCTTGAAACTGTAGTACACGCTCTGGTAACCTCTCGATTGGACTTCTGCAATGCGCTCTACATGGGGCAGTCTTTGTATCACACTCGGAAGCTACAGTTAGTGCAGAATATGGCAGCATGGCTGGTCACTGGTGCTTCCAGGGCCAGCCATATAACACCGGTGCTAAAAGATTTTCACTGGCTGCCTATTCGCTTCCGGGCTCAGTACAAAGTGCTGGTTATTACCTATAAAGCCCTAAATGGCTTGGGCCCAGAGTACCTGAAGGACTGTCTCTCCTCACATAATCTGCCCTGCACACTCAGATCTACCGGGCAACAACTACTAAGAGTTCCAGAGGCCAGACTATCAACCACTACGAAGAGGGCGTTTTCTATCTCGGCCTCGAGCCTCAGGAACTTTCTCCTCATTGAGCTCCGCTTGGCCACCTCTCTCACCCAGTTTAAAAAGGGGTTAAAAACATACTTATTTGAGCAGGCTTATCCCTGATTGTGCTTCCCTTGTTGTCATCTTTTCCCCTCATTATGAGCCTGCTTGAGCACTGCCATTGTATAGCTGTATTAGGTTGATATTGTTTTATTGTTCTTGTATTGTTTTTAACTTGTGAACTTGATGTACACCGCCCTGATCATTGGAAGGGCGGTATATAAATAAAGTATTATTATTATTATTATTATTATTATTAGCCAAAATGACTAAACTGAAGTTATCATACTTTGGGCATCACTTACTAGAAAAGACAATAAAGTTCAGTAAATTCAAGGCATTAATTAAGGAGGAAGGCTTTGTTATAGTTGGACTGATTCACTTGAAGAAGCCATGGCCCTGAGTGCTTGAAGACCTGAGTAGGGCATGAATAACAGGGTTTTTTAAGGATTCTCAGTCATAGGGTTGTCATAAGTTGAAACCAGCTTAGCAGCACGTTACAAACAAATAAACCAACCAAATTTATTTTAAAAAATTATGCCACTGATTATATCTGTGGGAGGATTGCAAGTTGCCTACTTTTTCTGTAAACCAATTGTACATTTTTTTTTGCACAATTCATCTGCCAAGCCAATGAATAGAGATGGGGGAGGGGGTTGCAATTTCTGTTTCTCCCACATTCAGTTTTTAAACATTTTAACTTCTTCAGAAATAAAAGCCCACATGGTTAAAAACATACAATTCTGATTAAAGTAGTATTAACCTATCAACACAATTAAAACGATTCAAGACATTATTAATGTAAAACCAAGAGGAAAAGCAGCACAGCACACACAAACCCTCTAGACATCCCTTTTCTTGTAAAAAACTGTATGCATTTCTTATGGTTAAAAACAAAAACAAAACAAAGTGTTCATTCATTTCATTTTTACTTATGTTAATTCACATAATAGCAACTGCCAGTGGGTGTAAATAGGTAGCTCTGCCTGTTAGTTATATTTGTGCTCATTCTTTTTTCAGTTGTGGTTATCAGCAGTGGTGGCAATGAGTTTCCTTTCTGTGCCTCTTTCTGGCAGCTGCATTTTGTCTTTGCAGAATACGTGAGTTATTGCATCATTATAGGGCCTTCCAGGGACAGGAGAATGGTGGCACCATTGGGACTGCTATTCTCTCCTCCGTTACAATTCTGGAACAACATAGCATTGTTTTAAATTCTTTTAAATTGATGTTATCTTTGTCCCCAAAGGGACAGCTTGTGGAGGTGTTCCCATAGGAATTTCAAATCCACACTTCATTTTACTGCTTCTCCTCTTACAGCCGATTCAAGTTAAGCTGGAACTCTGCTGTTACTGGATCCTATCCCTTCAGAGGCCTGGCATTGGCAGAGTTCCTATACAGTGGTGGTAAAATCAGGAGTGGATTTGCAATCTGCAGGGCAGCAGATCAAAGCAATCACCCCTGGGTGCCATGCCAACATGGGGTACAGAGCAGGAGTGAAATACCATGTTTAAATAATGCTGAATATTTAAAGAAAGAAAGAAGACAGTGGAAAGGAAAGGGACCACATACAAAGAATGCTTGGCAAATAAGGTCACACCCAGCCTTGGGAGCAGCCATAGAAATCTAGCTTTCTGTTGCCATTGCCACAAGTGGTGACAGAATAAGGAGAAAGGGAAAGAGCAACCCAAGAAAACCACATATAAGCAATGAAATGCACTTGAGCCTTACAAATGAGTAGCAGAACAAATATGATTGAACATGCAGTCTGAAAATAGGGAATGCAATCATCTTCTACACATACGCAATGGCTTTTCTGATCTTCTCTTTCCATTTTTCCACCCTGTTCCACCCCTCCACCCAACCTGTTTCTTACAGTGGGAAGATTCAAGAGAATAGCATTCAATGCAGGGTGAGAGTATGCAGCTGGATGAGAAATTTGGCATCCTTTCCTTGCCCACCCCACCCCTAACACCGTGAAAGCATGGAAATACTTTTCACTTGCGCATGAGGCTATTTGGATCTCAGCCATGAAATACATACAGATAGTACTGTATCCCAACAATATGGTTGCTGTTATTAGCATTAAAAAAATAGACTCAATTAGATATTGTCAAGGCTTTGTTTCTATGCAGCTGCCTTCTGAATTATGACAATTTTTCAGTGCAGTTGAAGTTCTAACAAAATGTGCTGAATTTATTAACACTTCATTCCTGTAAAAGTTGTTGTTGAAGGAGGGGGGTGGGGTGAAATACAGTGAAAGCATGTGATAGCTTTTATTCTTTTAAAAAAAATATTGGTGGCATATTTGAAACTGCATTCAAAATGGCTAGCTTGCCATCATTTAATTTTAATCATACTTATAGGGACCTATGAAATATTGTTTTGTTTTCATATATATTTCAAGGAGAAATATACAACACATAAACAGTGACCCTAATTTACACAAAAATACTAATTCATACTTTTGTTCTTTTAACAAAGGAAAAACCATTTTTATTCCATATTCCCACAGGGAAGGAACAGCATTATAGAGATATCCTGGTTCTGCTTTCCAAGACTATAATTAGCTACAATCTAAGAATTTGCATACAGGCTATATGGTGTATGAATTTCTTTTCACTGAATACTTTAATGTATGCACTTTGTATTTGTTTGTACTCTAACTCATGCAAGAGGGATTAGATCTGTGTTTAGGGATCCTGGGGGGTATAATAATTAATACTAATTTTTTCATGGGACATCAGCATGTAACATGATAAAATAGAAGATTGCATCTGATAACAAGGTGCTGGGAATTTGTTAAAAATAAAAGTGGGATTTCTCACTTCCTCTTTCTGATTAAAGAGTGAACAAATAGCACAACCTTAACATGGGAGCTCCAGGAATTCAAATTATTAAAGGTTTTGTAATACTCATATCCTGTATTTGTTTCATGTGACTATATATTTGTTGTGCATGTCTAAGGATGCATCTACAATGTAGAAATAATGCAGTTTGACACCACTTTAACTGTCACGGCTCCATCCTACAGAATCCTGGGATATGTAGTTTTGTGAGGCACCAGCACCCTTTGGCATAGAAGGCTAAAGACCTTGCAAAACTACAGATTTGAGAATTCCATAAGATGGGGCTACAGCGTCCAACTGCATTATTTCTACAGTGTAAATAGATGCACTCTCTGTAACCGGATTTAGTCACAGATTTAGTCCTAGGTATTTCCATATAGGGTTGAAAAGGGACAATGAAAGACAGTATAGATTGTGATAGACAACATTCTAGGGTTAGGACACCATGTTGGTCTCAGGGATCTTGAAGGATAATTTTTGCCCCCCAAATGCCTCTTTGGCAGTGTGTGGGGGGGGCACCTTCACCATACTTTTGGCCTTCTCTGGGCCATTTTAGGTCTAGGAGGAACTCTTTTTTTCGAGCACTGACTACAAATACAGCCCACTGGCTATACTTTCACTACTATTAATACAGATCATGAAGTAAACCAAGTATCAATATAAAGTATGCTGTAGGTGATGAGGCTGGTACCATGGGCTCATTCACACTAAACAATGATAGTGCTATATTTAATTTTAACTGCTATGGTCAAAGATTGGTAGTTGGGGTGGGGGTGGGGCTTTTAAAATTCTCAGACAGAGATTTCTGGTGCCTCGTCAAACTACAAATCCCAGGAATCCATAGGATGCAGTCATGGTAGTTTAAGTGGAATATAACATGATAATTGTGTAATGTGAATGGGACACAGGTTGGAATTAAATAGATCACAGCTTTATTAACTTTAAATATATCTCACATCAATTAGTTGTATGTAACATTCAAATGTATCTAACATTTAACAATCAATAGACCAGTAATGAAGAGTGCAAGATCTAAGTTCCTTTGTTCGGATGGAATGGCTTGGCTTTCCCACTGGGATCTGTCAGCTAGTTGTGACCTGAATAATCACATTTGAAGAATAAGCTTGCTCCCTCTTTTGAAGATGAGCAGACTGCTGACAGACTATAGTTGCTCAGAGTCTGTCATTTGTATCCCACCTTATCCCATCATGTAGGACCAATTAGATACCATTGTGCATCCACTTAGAATAGAGGTGAGACCCAAAGGATGGGGTATAACATTAGGCCACACTTTATTAACTATTGACAAACTCCCTAATCTGCACTGAGGCCTCCCCTAGCGCAAAATCTATGGTTGAGGCTGGTGTGTAATTGTGTGTGTATGTGTGTGTGTGTGCTGTTGATTTATTGATTTATTTATGATATATCTGTATTGCCTTCCAGCCCTCAAGAGCTTCCCAGGTGATGAACAAATAAAATCAATTAAAACTGTACATAGAGAAAACATTTTAAAAACACATTAAAATACTCTTTAAAAACTTGTAAAAGAAATCCAAAAACAATCCTATAATGGAATTTTTTAAAAAGTTAAAACAGAGTATTTCAAACACTAGAGGCCATGAGGAACAGTACTGTTTTTGCTGCTCATTGGAAGCACAAAAAAGATTGACCCAGCCTAACTTTCTTGGGTAGGGAGTTCCACAGTGGAGGTGTTATAACAGAGAAAGCCCTCTTATGTGTATCCATCAATCTTATTTCATGGCCTGCTGGGACATGCAATAGGACCTACTATGAGAATTTCAAATTTCATTTACACTCATATGGGATTTAAAGACCTCCTCCTCCCCAAAACAGAGTGAGACATCTGAGTCGTGCTGCCAATCTGTTACCTAAAAGGTCTAGTCCTGCAACTATGGGAGACTTGCTCCAATCCCAATACCCATCAGCAATGAGTATTCAAGAGAAATATGACCAGGACTGGCCTCAAGGGCCATTCCTTTTACAGTACCTGAGCCTCATACAACAGCAAGTGTGGAAAACAATGCTTCACCTTATCAGCACCAATTTTGATGTTTACCACCCTAACATTACCCATTACTAAACACAAGGGTAGTGCATTACAGAAATCGAGACGAGAAGTTATCAGCACATGCACCAAAGTTCCAAGATCCCTAACTTCTAGGAAAGGGTGCAGCTGGTGTATCAGCTGAAGCTGATAACTGGCGCTTCTGACGCATTTAGGGTAGGCATAAACGTCCTTGGCACCTCTTACAAATATTGCCAATTAGATAACCAAGGCCACAAATTCCTACCTGATCCCAATGGTGACCAGTTGAAGCCTGGCATAACCCATAAGGCAGAAGGTCAACTCAAAAAAAAAAAAAAAAAAGTCAGCACTAGGTAAGCTGCTTCTCCTTCTCTGATGTGCAAGAGTTCCCCCCCCCCCAGCAGCCCATAGAGCAATAGAGGGAGAAAACAGAGCTGGATTCTGCTCCGCCTCTCAGGAAACTCAGAGTACATAATTTCATACAGTTCATATTACTACTCTTAACTGGAGGATAGAGGCAAAAGAAAACAGGATTACTGTTGTTAACAGGAAACTATATCCTTCTCTAATGTCTACTTTTGTCCTCAACCATAGGTATGAACGACTGTATTTAAAAGTATTGTCTTTGTACTGTGGCAATGACATGTCTGTCTGTTGTGAATGACCTGCAGTGACTCAATCACAAAGACAGTCTGCCATTACATCAGTCAACAAGTGGAAAACATGCATGTGTAAATCAATCCATAGCTGTGCAAATCTTGACTTTTCCTTATCTTTGGAATCCCAACAGATGGCTAGTGCTAGGGCATGTGTTTTAGGATTATGGTGCAGTCTTTAAATTGCCTGGTTCCACTGGCAGTTTAGTAATTTTTCTCTTCCTATTTTAGTCTTTGCTCTGTCCTTTTTAAAGACCTAAAGTATAATAATAATAATAATAATAATAATAATAATAATAGCAGTGCTAAATACCCACTTTAAATAAATAATGAAGGCTGCACTAGAGTACCAATGAGTATTTATTTATTTTTTAAAAAATTAAATTTTCAGGCTAAAAGGGGGGAACTGTTCCCTTGTTTTAAAAAATTGAAATGGAAAAATGAATATTGAAATGTATTAGCCTGGGAGTTCCAGTGCAGTTTAAATAACTAATTAAGAAGAAAATTTGCAGGGAGGAAAATGTTAAAATGTGCAGTAATTTATTTTTAATAAGTATAAAAGAGATTATTTTAATTAACACATTTTTTAAAACATAGAGGGTAAATAAAAAGGTTTTAAATCATCATTCAGAGACATGCAGAGTTTTTAGCAGTAGTTGGAAACAGAATACTTAAACTGTTGAATTAATGGAACCTTTCTTCTAAATTATCTTTCCCCATCAATCAGTGATTACTAAATGTTGAGTCAGGTCTTACCAGTGAATTGTGGGTAAGGTTTCTCCGCTGCCCAGCCTCCTTCTCCAGGGGTTCTCTGCCCCGGTAGGCCTCCCTCCTTAGAAGGAGGCCTGGGCAGAAGGAGAGAGGCAGGCAGGCATGGAGGACTGGAGGATCGGAGGATGGAGGATGTGTGTTCGTGCCCCCACAGTGTGTGTGCCTCCGTTTGGGAGGACAGAGGCACACATATTGTGGAGGCACAGACGCACGTCCTCCATCCTCCGGTCCTCCAGTCCTCCGTCCTCTGGTTCTCCAGTCCTCTGTGCCTGCCTGACTCCCTCCTTCTGCACAGACCTCCTTCTAAGGGGGCCTACTGGGGCAGAGAACTCCCAGAGAAGGAGGCTTGGCAGTGGAGAAAGGTCTTGCCAGGAGGAGGAGGAGGAGGAGGAGGAGGAGGAGGAGGAGGAGGAGGACTGGAGGGGAGGGCCGCTGCTCCTGCTGGACCATCAGCCCCTAGCCAGGTAGGCCAGCGGAGGGAGGGAAAGAGGGAAGGAGGGGAGTGGGAGGAACCCATGGGTTCCATCTGGGGCCACGGCCACCCTTGGATCGTTCGATCCAACAGTGGCAGTTGGGGGGGGGAGATTGAGGGAGGAGAAGGAAGGGGGTGGAAGCAAGGGATGCCAGTGACAGGGAGATGGCAGGGGCCATTGCAGCTGCCCCGTCATCTCCTGGTCAACGGTGATTCCCACTTGGCTGAATCGATTTGTTCTCGAATAAATTGATTCAGCCCAAAAAGGAGAGGTAAAACCCAGCTCCTTTTTGACGCAGGTTAAATGGGGGGAAACCCTACCCCCCCTTGCTGAATCGATTCCAAATTGATTTGCCAATGGGAACTATAGTAGTTTAAACCAGATCATGCTTCCACATGATCCGATTTAAACCTCAGTGGGAATGGCCCCATTGTGTGTTGTTAAAAGATTTCTTAGAAACTTGAAAGTGGCATTCTGCCTCATATTTGAGGCAGTAAGTGGCATTCTGCCTCATATTTGAGGCAGAAAGTGGCATTCTGCCTCAAATATTTGCTCATTTGTATTCATTTTTTTTCTGAATTTATTTTTAATGACTGTTTTTCCAATGGTTTTATTGATTTTATCTACTTAAACGAGCCATGTAAAAGTTCCATGGAGTAATGTGAAACCTTCTTCTTCCTCCCTTGAAGAAACATGGTCTATCTTCTATTAGTTTCTTAGGCAATGAATATGATATTCCAAATGGACAAATTCATAGTCATTTCATATTTCTATAGCCCTATTACTCATTGGGGAGGGGATCTCTGGAATACGTAGGTCTTCTTTGAAAATCATTTTGAAATTTCAGTGTATCAAAAATAGGACAGCAACTGGGTTTGGCTGGTACAATTATATTTTGCTAGAGCCATAATTCCAGTACAAAGTTAGACAAAGGCATGGCAAAGGATATCCCATACGTCAAGGTGGGAAAGTTTTCAATTCAATACAGCTTCACAGCTGCATAATTTGACCACTTAGGACCAGCATCTAAAATTTCATTTTTCACACTTATAGGCTGGTATTTAGTATTGCGGTTACTAATTTGTAACCTAGAGTTATGGATCCGTAACTGGTATGTATTCACTAATCCTACACTGTCATAACCCACTGTAACAGCCAGCAGCCCCAAGTCCACCTTAATATTCAGTTTATGGATTGGAAGAAGGAGGTCTTTTGAGCTGGAGAATGAAGTTTCTAACCCTCCTCCTGCCCCTGAATGAGCCTGTGACTATCAGAGGCAGGATTCCCACCACAATACCTTGTTGTAATCTTGCTGTCCAGCAGACCTCCTTCACCTGTTCCAGCAGTTGGCTCTTAAGGTAGACTGGATGGAGTTGGGCCAGGAGACATTGCTTAGTTGCATCTCCTTATCTAAGAGCAGATTTAGGATTCTGGTGGTGGTTCTTAAATATTTATGTGATAGTTGCTTATTGTATATATATAAAAATAAGTACCACTCGGGAAGCTAGGTTTTCTTTGTATGTGGCGGTATAGCGAACAGAACACTGGCACCAGAGAAGCTGAAGAATATAGGAAATAATCTATGTAAATACTGAACCATTTGCAGTGCCCTCATTCTGTGACAGATGAAGGGTTAAAATTAATCAGTTCTCCACACATGACATGGGTGATTGTTATTGGCAGTAGCATTATGTACATTGGATATTACTGGAGGGATACTGTTTTCCAAAGTAACTCCATGCAGCAAATGATTGAATTCCAGCACCCTGGATGCAATGAGCAGTTTTGTAAGAAAAAAGTTGGAACAACTTTTTGTAAATCATTTTAATTCTAAAGGTCACAGCCTTTCTAACATGGCTATATTTTCAACAGAGAAACTCCATAATCCATCCATGCTTGAGAAAACATAAAACTTCTGCATATAAGACATTGCGTCTCCTAATTTAGAAGACAATGCCACTCTTGCCTCCAAAACTATCCTGTTAATATCATACCTAGGTCCTGGGAGTTATTCAACTGCCACTGGATGCTATTTAATGTTCCCATTTAAATATACATCAGTGAGAAAGACAGAAGCTGAAACATCCAATATGTTTTTTAAAAAAATAAATAAATAATAATTCCGGTTTTCAATCATTTTATTAAATGTATTTCAATCTTCCTTTATCCCTCTGGGTCCAGATTCTACATTAAAATACAGCTATTCAGTTGCTTTTTTTTTTTTTTTTAAAAAAAGTTTATTCAAAGTTTTACAATATTAAAACATAAATACAAATATCATCCTCACTTATCACTTGTCACATCAAACAACATTCAATTTTATATAATAAAACATCCCAACATCAAAAAAAATATTAAGAATAGTAAGTATGTTTTGTCTGAAGTGGAAGGCTTTCATGGTTTACATCCATAGTTTTTTGTGGGTTTTTCACAGCCAACATACACAATTTGTTGTGGGAAAGATTCTCTGGAGATGCCAGCCTCAGCTGCTGGTAAAACATCAGGAATAAACTCTTCTAGAACATGGCCTCATAGTCCAAAAAACTATGTTCTGTCTCATTATTAATATATTTCTACTTCTTTCAGAATGTTCTTAAACATTCATCATACAATCCTTCAAATCACCTTCTGCTCGTATCTTTCTTTATACCTGTCCTGACCCACTTTTCACTTATCTTACTTTCAAGTCAACCTCATTCTTCCCTCTGTTTCTTCATATTCCTCTTACTTACACCATCCTCATCTTTACTTCAAGAAATTCTACAAATCATCTCTTTTCTACCAACTTCTCACTTACACTAATCCTTTTTTAGTTGCTTTTTTGTAAGGAACATAAGTATTTGCTAATTTTGTTCCCAAAGGAGGGAACACGTAATTTTACATTTTTTCCTCCCATTGAGATAGAAAACTACACAGGATTTTGAAGACTATTTGGAGTTCAGGACTTCTTCTGTAAAAAATTCATGCTTTGGTATTTTTGTTAAGAGAACAGCATTTTCTGTGCAGAAATTAAATTCCTATGCATTAATTGCTGCACTGAAAATACTGTTTCCTATGCTGAAAATGCTGTACTCAGAAACTTATTCTGTGCAAAATTTAAATCTAGCATATTTGGCAGAAAACACAATTTTTGGCATAGATAGCATCATTTTCTGCAGTGCTCTCTTTTCAGTCCAAGATTTTTCTTGTCATGGTTTCCCAGCACTTCATAAGCATGCTTTTTGGGGAAAAATATTTTCAAATATTCTTCCATCCCCACTTCTTTCAGATAAGACAGCTCCTGGTCAATCAGAAGGCAGATCAGGGAATAGGGATCCAGCCTGTGTTAGATGGAGTCACACTCCCCCTGAAGATATAGGTTCACAGATTGGGAGTACTCCTGAACTCAGCTTTGGCCCAGGTCTCTGCAGTAACCAGGAGTGCTTTTGCTCATTTAAAACTTGTGCGCCAACTGTGTCCATTCCTTGAGACACCAGATCTGGCCTCAGTGGTACATGCATTGGTTACATCATATTTGGGCTACTGTAATGTGCTCTACATGGGGCTGCCTTTGAAGAGTGTTCAGAAACTACAGCTGGTCCAAAGAGCTGCAGCCAGGCTGCTGACAGGGGCAGGTTATACAGACCACACAACTCCCATGTTGAAACCGCTCCACTGACTGCCAGTCTGTTTCCAGGCACAATTCAAAGTGCTGATGATGACCTATAAAGCCCTATCTGGCACAGGTCCAGGCTATTTGGCAGACCGTATCTCCCTATATGAGCTCACCCGGACTCTGAGATCCTCAGGGGAAGATCTTCTCTCCATCTCACCACCATCACAAGTTTGATTGGTGGCACACAAGAGAGAGCCTTTTCTGTGGCTGTCCCTAGACTCTGGAACTCCCTGCCCAGGGTAGGCCAGGATAGCCTCTTCTTTGTTATCCTTCTGCTGGCAGGCTAAGACCTACTTGTTCAGACAGGATTTTAAAACAAAGTTTTTAAAGCATATGACCGGGTGGTGTTATATTGTTTTAATATATTTTAAGCATTAGATTTTTAAAAACTTGATTTTAGCATTGAATTTATTTTAATTATTATAGCAATTTAATTTTATTTTAATATACTATTTTTGTAGTCTAAGAATAATTTTTCTAAGCTCTCGGTGTAATGCAAGAATCCATCGACCCTTCCTCTTGAACTATATTTTCCCCCCAAATCTGATGGGGAGGCCTCAGGAATTGTCTCTGCTTGAAGCTGATGTGAATACTTCCTCCCCTATTGACACCATACTGTAAGTCACTTTGCATCCCATAGTGGGAGAAAGAGGGATAAATACATAAAATAAGCAGGGGGGGAATTAAAAAATGCATGCCAAAAAGAATAAAGTTTGCCTCCATGCATGCCACTTGTCCCAAACAGGCAATATGGAAGGGTTTTGGAAATAGTGTACAATATTATTATTATTATTATTATTATTATTATTATTTATATAGCACTGTAAGTTTACACAGTGCTGTACATACAATCTTATAGTTAGACGGTACAGTAAAAAAGACAACACAAAAGGAAAAGGGGAAGGTGGTGGGAAGAGGATGAGGTCCAGTGGTTCTTCTCTCCCTCTGGGGCATGGACCAAGGCAGATGGACTGGAGGGAGGGCTTGGGTTCTTAGAACATAGTTAAGAGGAGGCATCCTGGGGCAGATGGCACAATCCTGGGAACGCTTCCCTAAACAATAGGGAACTTACTTTTGAACCTGGGTAGAGAAGTGATGAGGCACACATGTGGGGGAAGAAGGTTCCAGGAGTGAGAGGCAGCAAGTGAGGAGGGACGGATCTGGGAAAGGGCAGTGGAAATCCTCGGCTGGGACAGGAGACCTTGACTACCAGAACTGAGGGTACGAGAAGGAGTGTGAGGAGAAAGAAGTTCAGACAAGTAAGGAGGGGCCAGTCCATGGAGGGCTTTGAAAGTCAATAACAAAAGCTTGTACTGGATGCGGAAGGGGAAGGGGAGCCAGTGAAGGGAGGATAAGAGAGGAGAAACATGGTCAAAGCGGTGAGCGTATGTAATAATACGTACAGCTAAGTTCTGGACAGAGATTAAAGGATGGAGGTGAGAAGGAGAGGAGAGGAGAGGAAGCCCTGTCAGAAGAAGATTGCAGTAATCTAGTCGCGAGACTACCAGGGCATGGACCAGAGTCTTGGCAGTGGAGGCTAAGAGGAATGGACGGATTTTATCAATGTTATAAAGAGAGAATCTAAAGGTTGTGGCGGTGGCCTGAATCTGGGGGATAAATGACAGAGAGGAGTCAAAGATGAAACCAAGACTGCAGGCTTGCTGAACCGGATGAATAGAAGTGCCGTCAACAGAAACAGAAAAGGAGTATTGAAGGGTGGGCTTAGGTGGGAAGATGAGAAGCTCTGTCTTAGACATATTGAGCTTCAAGCACTGATGTCGCATCCACTGAGAGATGGCAGCCAGACAAGAGGAGACTTGCTGTTCAAGCCCCAGCGAAAGGTCAGGGGTGGAGAGATATAGCTGAGTGTCATCGGCAAACAGATGATAGGAGAAACTAAAAGAACTGATGAGTTTATTAGTAGAAGGTACCAGGAGATTGATGGTAGGGGGCAAATCAGGAGGAACAATTTCAGATCGAATAGTGGTGACTTTTGTGAGGAAGTAGCTGGCGAAGTCAGTTGGGGAAAATGATGAGAAGACAGGGGGAGATTTTCTGCTTCATATGCTTCAGTTGCACTTTTCATTGGATTGTAAGGCTACAGGCTTGTGACCTCTCATCCAGGATCAGTGGCAGCTGGTGTTTCTGGTGTCAGTAGGAGACTGCTCCAAGTTTTAGTCCATATTTTAAAAAGGCTATATAATTGTTGTTGTTGTTTATCGCCATCATTGACTTTGATTTATAATGACACTATGAATGAGAGACCTCCAAATCACCCAATTGTCAACAACTCTGCTCAGGTGCTGCAGACTCAGAGTCTATCATGTCTTCTCATGATACAACCAAAGTACAACAGTCTCAGATGATGATGATCCCACCTTCATCCTGGTATAGGGATTCAATTTTAATAAAATTTAAAACAGTCTAATTTAAAACAGTATGAAACCTTAAAAATACAAAGTTTAAAGAACAAACAATTCAAATGATTAAAAAATTACATTATTAAAATTTAAACATCTTTAAAACAAAAACAAAACAGCACTCATGTCAGCATGCGAAAGCCTGGTGGCATAGAAGTGTAAAAAAAGCAAAGATAGAGGCATCCTGGCCACTCTAGGGAGGGAGTTCCAGAGATTGGAAGCAGCCACTGAGAAAGCCCTCTCTCTTATTCCCGCCAAACATGCCTGAGACAGTGGTGGGTCAGAGAGAAGGGCCTCTCTGGATGACCTCAACACTCTAGTGGGCTCATACAGGGAGATATGGTCCCTCAAATAACCTGGACTCAAGCTGTACAGGGTTTTATAGGTCAACACCAGCACTTTGAATTGTGTCTGGAAAATGGAACTGTCACAACAAGGGAGTTGTATGCTCCCTGTATCCAGCTCCGGTTAACAGAATGGCTGCAACTCTTTGGCTCAACTGAAGTTTCTGAGCACTTTTCAAAGGCAACCCCTTGTAGAGCGTGTTACAGTAATCCAAATGAGATGTAACCAAGGCATATACCAGTGTAACTTTTCCAGGAACAGGCACAGTTGGCACACAAGTTTTAACTGTGCAAAAGCACTCCTGGCTAGTCACCACTGATACCTGGGCTTCCAAGCGCAGCACTGAATCTAGAATTACTCTCATACTATGCACCTGAGTTTTTATGGGGAGTGTAACCCCATTTAATGCAATCTGAATCCATGGCCTGTCTTTCAACTGACCAGGAGCACCTCTGTCTTGTCTGGATTAAGTCTCAATTTGTTTGCCATCATCCAGTCCATTACAGGGGCCAGACACCAGTTTAGGACAGAAACAGCTTCCTTGGAATTAGGTGGAAAAGAGTGATAGAACTGGATATCATCAGCTTACAGGTGACACCTTACTCCAAAACTCCAGACAATATCTCCCAGTGATTTCATGTAGATGTTAAATAGCTTAGGGAAAAAAACTGAGCTCACAGGCCAATGATCAAGGAGTTGAACAGGAATCCTCCAGCACCACCTTCTGAGAGAACCCCTCCAGAAAAGAATGGAGCCACTGTAGAATAGTATCTCCAAGCCCCATCCCAGAGAGGCAACTCAGAAGGATACCATGGTCAAAGGTATCAAAAGCTGCTGAGACATCCAACAGAACCACCAGGGACACACTCCTCCTGTCTAGTTCTTTCATAGGTCACCCACCAAGGTGACCAAAGCTGTTTCTGTTCCAAAACCAGGCCTGAAACCAGACTTTCATGGATCTAGATACTCCATCTAATCTAGGAACATCTGGAGTTGGGAAGCCCAGGAATGGAAGGTTGGAGACTGGCCTGTAATTATCTAGTACAGTAGGATCCAGGGAAGGGTTTTTTTTTGTTTTTGTTTTTTTACAAAAGATGTCTTACCACAGCCTCCTTCAGACGTGTTGGGACCCTGCCTTCTTCTAAAGAGGCATTATCCACTTCCCTTACCCACTTCACCACTCCTCCTCTGGTCTGTTTAAAAATCCAGGAAGGGCAAGGGTCTAGTATACATGTAGTGGCTCTCACCTCTCCAAGGATCATGTCCCCCATCCTCAGACTGCATTAATTTAAAAGTATCCAAAAATGCTGGACAAGCAGGAACCAAGGCTATATCCACCAAAACTATCAACTCTGGCATCTAAGTCAAAGTGAGTTCAAGCAATTTTATCAGCGAAATGGTGGGCAAATTCTTCACAACATGCTGTTGAGTGGCTTACATTCTCCTCAGGACCAGATCATAATAGATCCCTTACCACTCAAAACAGTTCAGCTGAGCAGCTCCAATATTTTTAGTCAAAAAAGTTTTTTTTTTTGCTGCCTTTATTACATCACCATATATTTTTCAGGTAGTTTTTAGTTTGGTTGGGTTCATTCTGAATTTTCTGCCATTGTTGTTCTACTCTCTGTCTTGTTTGTTTCATTCCTGCCAGCTCCTTAGAAAATCAGGAATCTGGTTTAGCTCTACTCTGTGAAATGGGATGCTTAGGGGCAATCATGTCAACTATCCTGGTCATTTACTCATTGCAAAGATCAACCAGAGCTTTGACAGGACCACCTGCCAAGGCAGCATGAAACTCCCCAGGAGCCATCAGGAATCTGGATCCATAAGCTTCCTGGGGGTGGACCATCTTAATGGGGCCCCCACCCCTGTACAAGTTCTGAGTTCCAGAAAGTCTAAACCTGACCAGGAAATGATCTGTCCATGCTAAAAGAAAAGTACAAAGCTCTTCCATTCCCAAATCACCATCACCCCCCTCCTTTACAGAACACAAGGTCCAGTGTGCCCAGCAGATTGAGCTCAGCCAGATACCACTTGGGACAGCCACATGGTTATCATGGCAGCCATGAAGTCCTGAGCTATTCTCAACAGCACAGATGCTGAAGTCCCCCAGCAATATAAGCAGAGGAGACTCCAACATCACCCCTAAGTCCACTCTGGCTAGCTCAGGTAGGGAGACTGTTGTGCAGAAGGTTAGGAAAGTATACCAACAGAATCCCTAATCTGTCCCAGATGTTCACCTTTAAATAAACACACTCAAATCCTGCAGAGTGATGGATAGGATGCCTGGTCAGGGTGATATTATTCTGATAGACACCTGCAAATCCACCCCCCTGCCCCTAGGTCTTGCTTGCTGCTGCACAAAAAATCCTGGTGGGCAAAGCCATGAGAGATTAACCTCCCCAGCTCCTCCAACCAGGTCTCTGTTCATCCAGGATCATTGCAGCTATTTTGCTATACACTGACTGGCATTCAGTAGCAGAATTTTCAGCCCAGGGGGATTGCTGCTTTGGCTATCCAGATTATTCAGGATGGGAGACATTTTGGGAATAACTCTATCATAAACTCTGCTCCTAGGATGGTGCAACTGTCTCCTATTTCCATATCTCCCAATACTGTGCAAAACTTCAATTACTGCTCTCTGAATAGCATTACCTCCCTCCTTTGTCTATCTGTACATCTGCCTTCCCTACAGGACTGGTCAGTTGATTATCCTGTTTATCAAACAGGCAGCAGGGAGACAGGCCCTCACCCTCACGTCACTCCCAAGGGACCCCAGCGACAGCTGCCCTGCCCCCACAATAGTCCCCAGCCCAGGGGCTAACCCCAGGCAGCTGGGCACTTGCTGGGAACTGCTGCCTGGGCCTCAGTCCTGCCAAGAGACAGCTTTTTCCTTGGTGGTGAAGGAGTCCCTGGGTGAAGGAAGAGTTGGCAGATGGGATGTGCAGTCACTGAGTTGCAGACAAACTACCTTTCCCTCACTCCTAGATGGTCTGTGGGATCTTCTGGTTCTCTACAGTTTATTCTTCTTGGCTTCTAGGGAAACAGAAGGCTAGAAACCAGCTTCAAGCTGCCCAGCTGCCCAGACATGAACTGGCTTCCAGGTGCTCTCGGGGTGTGACGTTCACACACCACATTCCACCAGGGCATCATGAAACCAGCTTCTCGTCATGGCATGGGTGGCAAAGCTGGCTTTATGCTGGCTGAAAAGAAGTGGCTTTTTGCCACTTCTTTTTCAGCCAGCTTCAAGATGGATTGGGGCTGCAATGTGTGTTGCCATGGCCCCAATCCATCTTCAAAAGTTCCATTATAATTTGGATTGAAACCTAGACATGGCACCCACCAGTTACCACTCCCGGGGAATAAGCCTAGTTCAAAACTGATAGAATGCCTTCTGGATAATTGTAGACAGGATTGTAATGCTGAGGAGATTTCATTTCCTTGTTCCTAGGGATGGGATGAGACCCCTTTCTATTTATTTAAAGAGATCTGTTAGTTGCCTTGGGCCTTGATTTTTAGTTTCTCCTTTCCAGCATTTAAAGTTCACATTACTGCAATGGAAATGTCTTGCAAAGCTGGCTTTAGAAACCCTGAAGCCTCTCTCCAGACAGTAACAATGTTGTCTGCTATGTTCTGGGCTCAACATATGTTGTTTTTGGCTATATGTCTATCCAGACAATTAATACACACCTAATACTTTGCAGCAAATTAAATCTATACTTTATTGTGGAACTCAATGACAACAACTAAAAAGGGAGATAAAGAATGGTGAGAAGAGTGGCAAGATGAGTGGAGGGCTGAGTGGAAACATGAAAACTGAGATGAGTGGAAGGATGGGATGAGGGACGAGGTAAAGGGAGATAAGACAAGATCGTTCAACTGTAGAAACAAAATCCTAATGGGTACTAAACAAGAGATGGGGGATCTGCTAGGGATACCCAGTGAAAAGCATCACTAAGAATCAGGCCTGACCAGTTAACAAATCCCAGCATTAAAGCAACACATTTACAATTACAATTTAGGGCAATATAAAATATAATAGAAATGCTCCATATGGACAGAACACTTTGTGCATTGTCTGTCTCTCCCCCCCCCCCCCTACATTGTATGTTGCACGTTTCTTATCTGACTGCCATGGCTCTGTTATAATCCCTGTAACTCTAAGCCATTTCAAAAAGTAACACATTGACTGAGACATCTTTTTATTACAATTTGTTATTCAAAGTTTGCAGTGCATGCAAAAATCACCCGAAAAACACAAGAGTTTTGCTGCCTTTAATCGATCAAGAGTAGGGATTATGCTTTTAAATTCAAAGCCCATTTACTTACTACTTTGATAAATGTAGTTTCCAGTTTTGCAACAATCTTGACTGCATTTCTGCATGTTGCCATTGGGTGGTGCCAAGTAATCAGAGTACTCAGCAGAAGTCAACACTTTCATTTTATGCAACATAAGTGAAATACGATTTAGAATGTGTTCCAAAATAATTTACAGTGCAAATACACCAAGCAGCTAATTCAAACATTGGTGTGTGTGTGTGTTTTAAAAATGGTTTTAATATTTAAGAGAAGGAATGGCTTTGTTTCCTTTAGGTTGATTTTGTTCTCAATGACCCCATTTTTTGTGCTCCTAGGACATGCCTATTTTGTTTTTTGAGTTCTGCTACAGTAGCTTAATTAACTGAGCTACTTAACATTGATACTAATCTTAAAGAGCCTTTTGTTTGGCAGGTTTTTACTACACATGTGTGTTAAATGTCAAAGGTTACCAAAAAAAATCCTAACATTTTCCACAGTTTTGAATAATAAAAGATCATTTATCTCACCCAAGTGCATGCAAGTAAATAATAATGCAACCTTTTAAAAATCAGTTGCTGTTTTTAAGGACTACTGAGTGGGTGGAAAGCAGCATTTTAATACACACACACACACACACATCTCAGGATCTTCTGTTGATGTATTATGTTGCCTTAGGAGATCAACTCCACAAACTAGAGCTATACAATTTTTTTTTTAAAAAAATTCTTAGGAAAAAAGTTGTAGAAGGTTTAAACTGTAATTCTATACAGATTTACTACAGAATAAATCCTGAACACACTAATAGTCATATTCAGAAGGAGCATATAAAGAATTGCATTGTTAGGGCTTTATCTTTCTAAAAAGGAAGAAAGATGTCTGTGGATCATTTTATGATTTTTCCAAAATATTTTCTCTATCAAACTGTATTTTATATTATAATGTGTCAAAACAGTTCTGATTGCAAAAGGATAGTTTGAAATAACTTTAAATATATTAATTCAAGTTTGGGATGAGTAATCCTCTGGTAAAACATGAGTAATCTTCTTCTGGGACAATTGTGCTAAATGGTTTTTTAAAAATCTGATATGTGACTTGAATCACAGGGACAAAAACAACCATCATTTTTTTTCCCTTAGGAAAAATAAAATCTTACCAAAGTTTATTCTAGCAATACTGTTTGAATTGTAGCAATTCAATTCTGTGCATAGTCTTATCAGGAAGCAAGCTGTGTTGAACATATTGAGGCTTTCTTCTGAGTAAATGTGTTCTGGACTGTACTTCTATAAAGTTACCATTGCATGTTAATTATGTCTGGGTTTACTATTTATTTTTCTGTCTCAGTTTACAATTGCCTAGCTGTTTGGTCCTTCTGTTTTGCAGATATACGAAACTTCAAAACAAATTCATTTTTTTTTCTTTTAAGACACACCCTTTTGTCAACATTTTAGCCTTGATGATCTGAATAAATAAACCGATCTAAAATATGGCACAGAAGACAGAAAATGAAAGAATTCACCACCCTAAAACAGTGTGATTTCACACTTCTCATCTTGTTCATTTCTGCCAAATTAGGTCACACAAGTTTGGTGCAGCTAAAATGACAAAAAATTAAAACTTTCACAGTATCAGCAGCAATATCAATAGCTATTGTCATTCAGCCTTCTTTTTCCTCTCCACAAGGTACACAAGATACCGTGCCTTTTCCAGTATACAATTCCCACTATGTCTCTACAAAGTTGTATTCCAGAGAGAAAATTTCAAATGCATTCTACAACATCAAAACCTAGTAAAAACATGAAATTCATGATCTATTTTGCCTCTCTGTATTCTCATGTTACTAATATCTCAGACTAACTAGTTCTCTGTGTGTGTCTTGTTATACAAATACAAATTTGATAACTAATTGCCTTTCTAATGCATTTTCCCCATCTGTTGGACTTTTAGTAAACTTTCATTTCCAAACCATCTAGCTGTAAAGTGACAATCTGATGAAAACGTATATAATGTTATCTTAGTATAACTGATGATGTTGTAGTGTTCTTCATATTCATTAGACAGTTATTTATACTGCACAAAAGCACAGTTGTGATTTTTATAATTGCTGTCATTTGTAGCAGTTGCTTTACATTAAATTAAACAATTGCAAACTTTCCTAGACTAGGGTTTTCACATGTTTGAAAAGACTGATCCAACACCATTTCCCTTCAGTCTCCCTTTTCCTACCTCCCGACTCCCAAGGAGTTATATCAAAGAGGTAGGAGTAGCATGAATAAATCCTTTCATCCAATAGAAAAGTCACTACAGAGAATTCTTTTGGAACTCATCATCCTGACTTGGATACCTGGAAACACTAATTTTATAAACCTAATCTTACCAAGCATGAAATAGATTTTTTACACTGGATACTTAAATCCGGTGTCATTCATTAACAAGTAAATATGCTGAATATATTACTGACCTTATTATGTAGGGATGAAATGCCAATTCCATTAAATAGGACCAGTCACATTAGTTAATATGTATTTATTCAATTGCAAAACCTCATTTCAACAAGATCCCAAAGCAGAGTTTTAGTAAAGCAGATTTGATCCAGAGTAGTTAATTTTGTTTTAGAAAAAAGTTTGTTACTTGCTGCAGTATAACTAAAATATGTACTGTATCTCACCTGTTTCAGATAATGTTGGGAGACATTACACAATTACCTATACACAATTACCTGGGAGTCACACTCCTTGAACTCAATAGGACTTGTTTTGTAGTAGAAGACACATTTGGATTTTTCAACCACCCATTGAAGTGAGGTACTTATGACAGCTGATATTTCATCAAACACAAAACATTAATGGCAGGAAGACCAAATTTCTGGCTTAGCAATCCTATGCATATTTATCTAGATGTACATTCCATTGGATTCATTAGCTCTTATTTCGTAGGTATGTAGCAATGTGACTTTGGTGAAAATCAGATATAATTTTACAGATGGCTTAATGAGAAATATTTTTAAATTGTGTGGAAGCATTTCTATTTACTACTTTGTTGTTTTTGTTAAGTGCCCTTGAGTTGATATTGACCCATGGAGACCTTATGGATGAGACATCTCCAAGACCCTCTGTCCTCCATTGTTCTGCTTAATTCTTGCAAATCCATACCTGTGATCTCCTTAATAGAATCCATCCATCTAGCATGTGGCCTTCCTCTCTTCCTACTTCTCTCTACCTTTCCCAGCATTATTGTCTTTTCCAATGAGTCCATCCTTCTCATGATGTGTCCGAAGTACAACAGCCTCAGTTTGGTCATCTTGGCTTCCAGGGAGGTTTCCAGCTTGATCTGCTCTAGGAACCATGTGTTTATCCTTTTGGCTGTCCATGGAATCCTCAGCACTCTTCTCCAGCACCACATCTCAAATTAATTGATTTTCTTCCTATCTTCTTTCTTAACTGTCCAGCTCTCACCTCCATACATGGTAATGGGGAATACAATGACTTGTATGATTCTAACTTTTGTGCTCAGTTGTATATCTTTGCATTTTAGAATCTTTTCTAGTTCTTTCAGAGCCACTTTCCTCATTCTTAATCTTCTGATTTCCTGACTGCAGTCTCCATTTCTATTAACGTTTGATCCCAGGTATGGGAATTTTTAAAACTATTTCTATTTCTTCATTGTCTAGTTGCATTTGTGAAGGTCATGGGTGTTCATTATTTTTGTTTTCTTTATGTTCAACATTAAGCCTGCCTTTACACTTTCTCCTTTGATCTTCCTTAGTAGGTGTTCCAGGTCTGTGAGGTTTTCTACTAGTATTATGCATCAACATATCTTAGGTTGTTGATATTTCTTCCTCCTGTTTTCACTCCTTTTTCTATGTCCAAGACTGCTTTTCTTATAACATGTTCTGCATACAAGTTGAATAGATAGAGTGAAAGGATACAGCCTTGTCTGACCCCTTTGCCCATTGGGAACCATTCTGTTTCTCTGTGTTCTGTTCTGACAGTAGCCTCTTGTTCTGAGAACAGATTCCTCATCCAGACTATCAGATGTGTTGGCACTCCCATGTCTTTAAGAGCATTCTATAGCCTTCCATGATCTATGCAATCAAAGGCTTTTCTATAGTCTACAAAGCTAGTGCGCTCCTTTAGTCATCTTATGTTTGCAATGTGGTCCCTAATGCCTCTTCCTTTCCTGAATCCTGCTTGAACCTCTGGGGTTTCTTTCTCTTCCACATACAAGTCTTAAATGATGTGTCTTTCTGAATCACTTCTGTGCTATTTTTCTTATGCAACAGCCATATGGAAGAGAGATCAGAAGAAAGACATGCAAATAAGCATTCTGTCCACCTAGGTTTTAAAGTGGTACTGCAAGCTGGGTTGAAACATAAACTACCTCCTGTCCAAAAATGTTCTTTATTCCCACATCTGACAGCTGTTAATAAAGTTAGCATTTCATATTCATAAATTCATAAGTTCCATACACAGGATGATGATGATGCCAGTGTAGTGTAGTTCTTTGAGTGTGAGATTCCAGATAAAAACAGTTCAAATCCCTGCTCAGCCATGGAAATCTATAAGGTGACCATGGGCAAGCCACACTCAGCCTCAAAGGAAGGCAAAGACAAAAACCCTCTGAACAAATCTTGCCAAGAAAACTGTGATAGGATCAACATAAGTCAGAAACAACAGGAAGGCACACAACAACCATCTCCACAACATATTATGATTATGAAATACAGTTGTCCCTTGCTCTCTGCAGGGATCTGTTCTTCCCCCACTGCAGATAGCAAAAAAGTGGGACCTTAAGTTCATTTTTTTCAACCACAGGGTCAAGCAAATGAGCATGATAGAGTGACCAGAGACTGCACCACCAGAAATCATCTGGTGATTGGCCAGAAACTGCAGCAGCTGACACCACCACAGTCCTGAAGGGACTACCAACAAGGAGTGCTTTTTCTGTGCTCCTTTTCCTGGCAGCCCTGTAGCTGGTTCTGGCTGATCTGGGGCCATGCGTCATCTGCATGCCAACCCCCGAAACATCTGGAAGCTCCTCTTTTTTGCCTCTGGACTCTTTCAGACATGGGAAATTGGAAGTATAATCCAAGGGCAATCCAAACGCAATCCTGGGGTTTCACGTTATTGCGAATTAATTCTTCTCACGCAAATTCGGGCAAAAGCGAAGTCACTCCGAATGCAATCATGGGTTTAACGTTATTGCGAATTTAAGCTTCTCACGCGATTTTGGGCAAGGGGTGGTTATTTTCGGGTAATGGGAAGTAATTCTGAATGCCTTCCGAATGGAGCAGGGGTTCAGGTAAATTCGCTAAACAAGCGAATTTACATGAATCCGCATTGGCTCCATTCGGAATTGGGAGAAATTCCTCCCGTTTGAAAGAGTCCTCTGTGTTTCAGGCCTACTACTAATCCAGACCCAGTTCTCAGTGGGAGATATTAGGATAGTTTGATTTATGCCCTTAAACATTAGATCCTACACAGTTAGCATTAACTTGTCTGTTACTGTATTCAGGTGTGATTATTAGGCTTTTTCTGGCTTCAATATGACGGGCATGACTTAACACTGTCTTATGATATCTCACATATTCTTCTAGCCCTTGACCTTCTCTTTCCATTCACTGTGTAAAGATTTGACTCCTCTTAGCTGTAAATTGTTTCAAACACAGTTGCCCTTTTAGGAAAAACTGATGGCTTTTCAGTCTCTCTGAAAAGAATAAACATGCATGAGGTGCTACACTGTTGTAGCAATCTCCCTTTAAAAAATAATAACAGTAAAAACTAAAATCCAGTTTAAGCAATCTAACACATGGCCCTGTTGTCTCTATTATGTAGCAAGAAGGGCATGTCAAAAAATAGCTGGGATTATCAAGGCAGCATGCTCCTTATTATAATAATTTTACCTTATGACCCTTTTCATTTGCCTACTGCCACTTTAGTTTAAGAGTGACAACATTTTATACCACTCCGCAGGGTTGTGCGCGTATGTGTTTTACACTTTGCACAGTCCTCCCCCCCCCCCCCGCACATTTTCCCCAAGCCCCAGATGCCTTTGTAATGCAGTCTGGTGAAGCAGTGAACAAAACCTTGTGGGATAAGTCTGACACTGGAAGTTAATGATTATCAGTTGAAACAAAACACTTGTTTACATGTTGTAGTCATTAGAGGTTCTAGTCAGTCATACCTCGACTGGGATTCCTGCCAAATGTTTTGAGGGTTCTTTCACAAGCTGTGCAGTTTTGTAAATACAAAAGCACTCTTATTAAGCCTTTTTAGTATTAGACTGTGCAATTAAGATGACGGCTAATTAAATCCCCCCTGGTTTTTTTGGGAATAGGATTTGTCCACTTGTACAACTTTCTCACTTCCATGACATCAACAGATAGCTCTTTGGGTGGCATCTTATCACAGAGAAGTAAGTTAGAAAGAATATTTATATAGAATGCACTTTTAGACGAAAATGGAAAGAATAAAATTACATTCCCAAATTGGCCTGCTTGGATTTCCCGCCCATATTCTCACCTTCTTGCTTCCACCCCACCTTCTACATAGCTATAAAACTTTCCTATTAATATGTCTCCATTTTCTGGAAATGCTTTTGCCTGTATATATACAGCAGGCTTTCATTTTGGGTATATTACAACCAGAATTAAAGCAGTGATTTGATTTTGAAGGAATTTAGGAACACTTCCAATTAGCTAAGGATGCTTTTAAGGTAATGTGGTGTAACAGAATTGCCAAAGTATCTTTGCTGGCATGTAAATGCTCCTTGTAACATTTGTGTGTTACGCTGGACCTGTACAAATAACCCAGTTTCTACTAATTTTAAAGTAGACTGAGTGAGACACAAATAACTCTGATGTGACTCTATTTTGTAAAAGGCTTTAACCAGGCATGGATGCATTTTAATATAAATAGATGAGCTCATTTTTGCATGCTTCTCTGCCACAACAGAATTTTCTGTACTTATCTCAATAGTAAATTATTTAAGATCCAGGAAGCTATATTTTGTAACTGTGATATTTTGAGACAACTGAATTGTCCATCCATATTTTATCTCCGTGTTTTCTTTAAATTTCCCAAAGAAGATATCAGTTCTAGCAGCTCCTACGGAGGACTGTTCGCTTTGACATTTCCCGGTTGTCTGTAGTGCTAGGCAGTAATTAAATATCAGGTGCATAAGCTGCTCTTTAATTTGACATGTGTGCTCCAGGCAATAAACACATGGAGTGCAATGTGGGAGTGTAATTGCTAAGGAATAAAATCTTGTACCAAGTGAGATCATTGTATCAGGTACAGTATGACAGCTCATTTGATCATTATGCCCAGGCTAAAGAGGTTGCCTAATTAGTTTCCATTAAAACTCACCCTTTAATCAGGAATTATTCTTGCATAAAGAATGTCACTTGGTCCAGATGAATGAACAATTGTTCCCCCTTGAGATTCAGCTATCTGTTACACTTGGGATGCCATATGTCTTTTCAAACAATTCAGCTACAACAGAACTCTATAGCTCAAGAAATAACACATATGTTTTCTTAAACCTAGTTCATATTCTGTGGAGGAACTCTCAAAGTATAAACTCCATGAGGCCACAGTATGTTGCCAGTAGCCATGCTGGGGACAAATATTAAGTCAGGGAATGGTGATTTTCAGTGGGAGAATGGTGTATGAGGGGGAAGGGTCCACTCCTTCTTGTGTGCCATGTCTCTGATCTAGAATGGGATGTGACTACACAGATTTCAAAAAGAGGAAAATCACAAGAATGGGATTTGAAAATAGGCTTAAACCCAGGATGGCACCTGATGGTAACTAGCAGAGCATGTAAATATTACCTTTTCGGGTTATACTATGCCCCAATCAATTTGGAGAGTTGTAGTCCAAAAAAGTAACTTCACCCAGAGTATGATGCATAGCGAGGAACCAACATTGAACTTGCTTCCTTGTTGTCGTGAGGGTCAGGTCCATGATTTTCCAGTCCCAGAACAAAGGAATTTAGGATGGCACACTTCCTGATCTGGTTCTGTTCCAATGCCTTTTAAAAAGACCTCTGTGTGATTAGATTAAAGGGTCATCTAAATCACTGGCATGTTCAAAACAGTGACCCAAATAAGATGTGCTAAAATCTCTCACCTATTTTCCTTAAGATGCTATTTCATTGTGAAAGAGGGTTTTGTTTTTCTGCCTTACACTCATGGCACTTTGAGATTTTTTTTTTACAGTTCTTCTAGTGGTGTTTTTGTGGATATTTTCAAGTTAAGAGGTATATTGTGTGGATTATTTTTCTTTCTCGTGTCCATCTCTTTCATCCTCTGCAGTCTCCCTGGCTCCTCACATTTCCTGTTCTGTAAGAGCCCCTTGGAAGGAAGACTGAGCTTTTGACATTTCTCTTTAGACTATAGTTGAAATGTGAGAAGCTGGCATTGCTGCAGAACACTGGAAAGATTATTGTACTATGAAAGGTAGGACACTAACACATACTCCTCAGCCATCTTATAAGGAAGATAAATGCATGAAGCTTATATTCCCAATTCATAAAGCTTGGCTGAATTTTTGAAATTTTCCCCACCTCCCCACCCCACTAAAAGAAAAAAGAAAGACATTTCTTTTCTATGAAACTGAGTTAGAATGGTTGAAAAATTGTCTGAGGCTACACTCATGTTTGTGTGAAGTCCATGGAAAGTGATAGCATTATCCTGAGTGAACGATATTTCCAAAAAATAAAAAATAAAAAATACTGCCTCTGAATTTGGCAGTACCCCTAAATCTCAAGACTATCGCCTATTCATAGATCTGTCCTCCAATCCAAGTGGAGAGTACCATTCTAAAACTTTTGTGAATCCCTTGGCCATTACTACATCCTGTAACAACGAGTTTCATAAATTAATTATTTCCATCAGCTACATCAATTTCCCACCTCCTAGGAGTTCTTCCTCCTTCCACAGAAGGGAAGAAGGAGGAAGAGTATGTGCTGGGAATCAAACTGCCCAAGAGGTATCATAATATTCCTATCATATAGAATCTTGGATTTAGGAAATAAAAAAAATAAAAAATGAAAATGCTTTGAAAATGCTGTTTGCAGTGTGGCAGTTACATGTGTCAGAACAATGTTATCTTAGGGGGGAAATAGATTGGCATCAAAGGGCGGGTTGAATCCACCCATCCTGAGGGTGCCCTCTACCGTGAAAGAAGTTCCATTACTAGATATACCTTCTTGGATCCTGGCCAACAATTATTGCTACTATGTGCAAGTCAGCTCCAAATTATGGTCACCCTCTCTTAGAAATGTCTTGGCAATATTTATGCAGAAGAAATTTTCTACTGCCTTTCTTTAAGGGAGAAAAAGTGTAAGCCTGAATCCAGAGAAAACGGAAGTACTGGTGATAGGTTCCCCCAGCCCAGGGATGGAGGTGATTCCACCTGTCCTGAGCAGGCTCACGCTTCCCGTAAAGGACACTGTACGCAGCTTGGGGGTGCTTCTTGATTCGTCGCTCCATCTTACTTCTCAGGTGGATGCGATGGTCAGGAGCACCTGCTTTCAGCTTCGGCTGATACGCCAGCTGCGTCCCTACCTGGACCGGAGGGACCTTGAAACTATAGTACATGCTCTGGTAACCTCTCGATTAGATTTCTGCAATGCGCTCTACATGGGGCAGCCTTTGTATCATACTCGGAAGCTGCAATTAGTGCAGAATATGGCAGCACGGGTGGTCACTGGTGCTTCCAGGGCCTCCCATATAACTCCGATACTGAAAGATCTTCACTGGCTGCCTATTCGCTTCCGGGCTAAGTACAAAGTGCTGGTTATTACCTATAAAGCCCTAAATGGCTTGGGCCCAGAGTACCTGAAGGACCGCCTCTCCCCACATAATCCGCCCCGCACACTTAGATCCTCTGGGAAACAGTTACTTAGAGTTCCAAAGGCAAAATTATCAACTGCTATGAAGAGGGCGTTTTCAGTCTCGGCCCCTAGCCTTTGGAACTCGTTGCCCACTGAGCTCCGTCTGGCTGCCTCCCTTACCTTGTTCAAGAAGGGGTTAAAAACATACTTATTTGAACAAGCATACCCCTGATTTCCATCCCCCCCCCACTGTGATCCCTCCCTCCCCCCCCTCTCCCCGTATTGCAAGCTGCCCTGGTCTATTTTATATGTCATTGTTTTATTGATATTTAACTTTGCTTTGTTTTTATACTGTTTTATTTTTGTTTTTATTGGAATGTTTTAACCATCTATGTGTTGTGTATGTTGTGCACCGCCCTGATCGTTGGAAGGGTGGTATATAAATAAAGTTTTATTATTATTATTATTATTATTATTATTATTAATCTGCCCAAAGTCACCCAGTCAGTTGCAATGGCTGAATGGGGATTTGAACAAGTCTTCTGGAGTCCTGTTGCAATAATCAAACTTCTATACTACACTTGCTCTCATGACCAATAATAATATCAGGATAGAAACAGTTTATACTAATGCCTTCATGTAATTACAGTGGCACACTTTAAATACAACTATGTTGTCGAATAATAACAATAACAACAATAAAATTTTGCCATACAATATTTTTTTACCAGTGGGTATTTGGCACATCGCAGGATTTGGCACACTGCAGGATTAGCTAATTAAAAATATGACTTGCCCTTCATTTATATCTATAGCTGAAAGTTAGAAACCTTTAGGTAGAATATGTAATGCTTATACTATGCTTTGGAGATAAGTCCAGAAAAGGCACTGGTTCTAAACATTAGTCATCCATCTTCCCACATATGGAAGTGTAAGTTACTAATGGCTTGAAAGAAAAGGAAGGAAGGAAGGAAGGAAGGAATGAAGGAAGGAAGGACAGTTCTGTTGTAGTATAAATATCCCACACAGTCCCCTTGAAAACATTTCTTACTCATCATAGGTTACTAGGCCAGGAGTTCTTTCTAAGGCTGTTGTTCTATGTCTGTGAAAGAGGCCATAGAGGTCACTGTCTGTGAGGGAAGTTCATTGCAGCAAATCCAACAAATAGATTATGGCATAAGTCTTCATGAACACTGTCTAGTAGATTCATGAAGTGTTACCTTAGAATAGCAGATTCCTATATAAACACATGGGATGAAAATGAGGATTGCAAAATGAGGTCAGAGGAAACATAACATACATAAAGTAAGACACTAAAAATTGCTTTAATGCTGTCCATTAACAAAAGGTTAGTTGGGTGGTAACACAGATTTCTGTGCACTGTGCAAACTTATGAAAGCAAAGATGTCTAAAATTATTTTCAACTATATATGTTTCAGAAAGGACAACATGAAATTCAAATAAGAACTGCTTGCTGCTGGTGAAAGAATGAAATAGGTAGACACACCAATAAATGGGATTAAACAGGTCACACAATCAATGTAGTTCTAAACCCTCCCTTTCAGACCTTGGGGACTGTCATAGTTTGGCAGTTACAGAATTCCCTCCAGAACTACCTCTGATGGACATTAGTAAGATAAGAGCCCTAGTGGCACAGTGGTTAAATGCCACTCACTCACAAACCATAAGGTGGTGAGTTCAATACCAGCCAGGGCTCAGGCTTGGCTCAGGCTTGCATCCTTCCAAGGTCGCAAAAATGAGTACCCAGCTTGTTGGGGGAAATTAACTTATTGTTGTAAATCGCTTAGAGACTGCTTAGGTGGTATGACACATTATATAAATGAAGCTGCTATTGCTATTAATAGCAACCTATGTCACTTGGAGGCAGAGGTAATGGGGTGGCTATCCCTCTTCCCCACCTATGCTTCTGCTAGATGTTGCCTGCTTACCCACATAGCCCTAGACATAATAATAATAATAATAATAATAATAATAATAATAATCCTTTATTTATATAGCACTGTAAATTTATGCAGAGCTGAACAAACAATCTTTTAATTAGATGGTTCCCTGACGTCAGGTTTACAATCTAAACAGACATGACACAAAAGGAGAAGGGAAAGGTGGTAGGGAAGGGGATCAGGTTCAGCAGCTCTTCTCTCCCTCTGGACCAAGGCAAATGGACTGGAGGGAGGGCTCAGCTTCTTAATACATAGTTAAAATGAGGCATCCTGGGGCAGACAAGGATACACATCTGGGAACGCTTCCCTAAACAAAATAGTCTTTAACTCAATTTTGAAACTGGTTAGAGAAGCTCTGTTCTTCCATTGTAAATGTTCTGCTATTCCTAATCTCATCTGAGATAGAGCTCACAGATAGCCTCTGATTATTGCCCTCTTGGTGTCATTTTCTATGCCTATACTGGTATTCCGGCAAAAGCTATAATAAAAGATAAAATTTTAAATAAAATATTAGATATAGGCAGAATCAATAAAACCAAAACAGATAGAAATCTCATTGGTCAGCTAGGAGAAAGAAGGATGTCCTATCCAGCCTAATAAAAAACACCATCCAAAGCCTACCATGCTTCTCAGACCACAAGTGGTGGGTTTTTTGCTTCCCTCAGTCTGTCAGTTACTTAGCCGGGAAGTAGCTCCTAATGAAATTACAGAATTAAAGCACTTTGGGGCTTTCTAGATTGGCAGGAAAGGGTGACATGAAGTTGCCTTTTCCTTAATACTTAGCAGCTGCACTGCAAGTCCAAGGTGTGTAATAAAAAGGCATAGGGCAGCTACACTGAGGAGGTGTGGGGACAACTTATCTGAAGTCTTTTCTGTTGCTCAGCAACTACAGTGGAAACTGTCAGGATGCTAGAAACACAGGCGGAGCAGCTGCATGGGTGGCAATGAATGGGGCTTTTGGTTGCACTGAACCTTTAATATTTTTTTGTTGTTGTTGTTGCCAGCTGCAAACTGCACAGTTACGCAGGTACATCACACATGAACTGTGCAGTTATGAAGATCTGTCAAATTACCATTGGGGTTTCGCTTCCCTTTTTAAAGTGCGCAGTTGCATCGGTGCACCATGAATGAACCCCTTTATTTTATTATAATAATAATAATAATAATAATAATAATAATAATTTATACCTCACCCCTTTGAGATCAATCGAGGCGGCTTACACATTAAAATACTATTACATCAATAAAACAAACTGCATCCCTCCCCCCCCCTTAAAAAGATATTAAATCTGTTACAATTTAAGTTTATGAATAAACTTCTTTATTTTATGAATAAATTGACATTTTATGCACAGTTGCATAACAGTTACAGCATCCCAGAGTCCCTACTGCAAAGTCTAGGGTTTGGATTAGGGCCGGAGCTAGGGTTTGGGAGCTTTAAAAAACTGCACAGTTGCACTGCAGCATTTAGATACAGCTGCACAGTTACACCCTTTTTATAAGAAGCTGGGAAAAGCTGCTTTCCCCCCACTAAAATGCAAAAGAAGTGCGTTCATGCCAAACTTTCAGTGCGGGTCATCTAAAGGCTACACTTTCATGCAGGCATGAACACACCCCTTTTTGCCAGTCTAGATCATCCCTCAGATTCTATTTCATTTGCCATGGCCACATCCTGTGGAATCCTGTGGTTTGTAGTTTGGTGAGACACTAGAGCTCTCTTGCTGAGACTTTTGAATTCCTCACCGAAATTGGAAATCCTTTAGAAGGATTCCTTAGGAGGAAACTAAGTCAGTTCAAATGGAATCATTGGGTTGATCTAGCCAACTCGATTGATCTCAAAGGGGTGGGGTATAAATTATTATTATTATTATTATTATTATAATAAAATAAAGGGGTTCATTCATGGTGCAACTGTGCACTTTAAAAAGGGAAGCGAAACCACAATGATAATTTGACAGATCTTCATAACTGCACAGTTTATGTGTGATGCACAGTTCCCAGCTGGTAACAACACCAACAAAAAATATTAAAGGTTCAGTGCAGCCAAAAGCCCCATTCATTGCCACCCATGCAGCTGCTCCGCCTGTGTTTCTAGCATCCTGACAGTTTCCAATGTAGTTGCTGAGCAACAGAAAAGACTTCAGATAAGTCGTCCCCCCACCTCCTTCATGTAGCTGCCCGATGCCTTTTTATTACACACCTGGGACTTGCAGTGCAGCTGCTAAGTATTAAGGAAAAGGCAACTTCATGTCACCCTTTCCTGCCAATCTAGAAAGCCCCAAAGTGCTATAACTGGGCATTAAGAAAGATTCTGCAGTATTTTATAAGCCTCACTTCCACCTCTCACTTTTAGCCATAGAAACAGGCCAGCACCTTGCCTGCTAACATGTAGGATGCAGTGCCTTTTCCCTGCATCCAGCTGCTATCCTTCAAGCTTTGTCACTTTGGTACAGGCCCATTGTTCCTGATAAGATTGCCACATAAAGCCTGTCAGAAATGATTTCTACATGGTGAGTCATTGTATGTGTTGCACCTTCATGCATGCAGTGAAAGACTACACTTCACCAGCAGAGTTAATGTTTTACATCTAAGTGGTCCCAAGTTCAATTCCAGCTATCTCTAGGTAGGGCTAGAAAATCTTCCACCTGAAATGCTAGATGGCTGCAGCCAATCATGAGCAGCATGGATCAGTGGTCTGGTTGTATATAAGGCAGCTTCTCATATTTCTATTTCATCTGTGTCTCTTTTAAACTGCTAGGATAAGTGGTAGTGGCAGTCTCTAGTAACTATGTAATATTTAAATGCAAATTCCTCATATTTCTTATTCTTCTTTTTTTCAGTATGAGATTAATGCAAAAATGGGACCGAACCTAATGAATACCTGAGAAAATGACATGGATTGTAAATAAATTGAATTCTCTATTTTAAGCCAGAGCATGGCTTGAAATCCCAGATACTGAGAGATGATATACATTAGAAGCAAGCTTTGCCACCAGACTAGAGGACAGCCCATTTTGCACCAATGTGGGTTCTACATAGCAACATAGCAATAGCAAGTACATTTCTATACCACTTATCAGTGAACTAACACTCCCTAAGTTGTTTACAATGTGTGTAAGCCAATTGCCCCCAACAAGCTGGGTACTCATTTTACCAACCTATGAAAGATCGGAAGACTGAGTGGACCTTGGAACCCTACCTGGAATCAAACTCACAACCTTGTGGCTGCAGTACTGGCAGTACTGGCATTTAACCACTGCACCACCAGGGCTCCCTTTGTGTCACCAGAGCTTCCTATCACTTTGCTGCAACCACAGGTATTGACTTCCATGTATACCAATGACTGCCACCAAATGTGACGGCTTAGAACTACCTCTGCCACTTATATAAAGACACCCTACTGTCCTAATGCTGTGGCGACCAACTGTTGGGAATCTCCGAGATGCCCTTATGGTCCCTGTGTGAGATTTTATTTATCTTCTATCTTCACTGGACACCACTATTCTTTACTATTTGCTGCCACCTCAAACATCATGTTTGAATTCAGCTTTCCAATATGTAGCAATCCACAAAGACAAAACAACATGAAGTACAAAAATAATGATTTATTAATCAGAAATTGAACATAACATCACATCTTTATTATTTAATACATCTAATTCACATTTCTCACTCTTTCACAGTCATCTCCTAGATGGGAGCAGAAAGAAGAGAGATGAGAAGCTACCTAGCCATGGCTGCTGCAACACTGCCGAATTGATGCAGTATGATACCACTTTAACTGTCAATGATCCATCCTATGAATCCTGGAATTTGTAGATCCCTGTGCTGTTGGAGTTCTATGACAAAGAAGGCCAAATATCTCACAAAACTACAAATCCCAGAATTCCATAGTGTAGAGCCATGGCATGAGCCATGGTTAAAGTGGCATCAAATTGCATTAATTCTGCAGAGTAGATGAAGCCTATGTTTCCTTCTTTGCAGATATGCCAGTCCCCTGTTTGGTGTTCAGTCCAAGCCCAGTTTAAGATAAAGATCCCTAAGAAAAGAATTTAACATGTTACTTAAAAAGGGGGCTGAAAAATTGGTCCTTGACAATTCTCCCACCCCATTGAGAGACACTGTTTAATTCAGTGTTTATTTATTAATTATTTTATTTATTTGTATACTACATTTTCCTGAGAATTCACAGTAAAAGCAGCTTGTGAAAACTGAGAGAGAGAAAATAATACAGATAAATACAGATACATATAAAATGATCTTGGTCATAAAATTATGGTAACTTTTGGAATATTGTCAAAGCTTTTAGTTTATAAAGTTTGCAAGATTGTTGAGCAGACTATATGAAATATATATATATCTCACGATTTGAGATCTGAATTCAAAATAGGATCCAAACAGTTGACTTTTCTTTTTGCAATTAAATATATTTAATTTACCTAGTAGGTGAACTTTTTGGAATGCCTAAATTCATGGGAATATACATCTGAAGTTTAAGAAATGGCAATGTGCTTTTACAGCTCACTTCATTCTGAAAGCTTTTTCGGTTCATTCTTTTCTAGAATACTGAACACATAATATTAACAGAGGCTCAGGATAATATGTTCACTGGGACAGAGAAAGCAACTTTCTTGCTCATTCCATCTGAGCTGATACATCTGGTTTGAACTCCTGAGAAATCAGTTTGCATGCTATCTACAAGTCTTGGACTAAACTTTGTCCTTTATGTCATATCAGAAATAATTGCGGCAAGATTCTTAAATGCCTAAGAGAAATGATTCAAGGTTTTTCTCCCAAAACAATTTCTTTTTTAAAAAAATGAGTGGAAGCAAACATTTTAAAATAAGAGGCAACAAATGAAGGAATAATGTACTCAAGAGAAGGCTGCAATATTTTTTCAAGTGAACCATGCTAACAGCAAATCTAAAAACACTGCAGAAATTTCAGGTAACCTTGGTAAATTGTTACATTTTTGTTGTTGCAATTGTGTATCTTCAAGCCATTTCTGACTTATAGCGACCATAAGACAAAATTACCACAGGGTTTTCTTGGAAAGATTTGTTCAAAGGGGGTTGCTATTCCTTCCCTCTAAGATATGGGACTGTGTGACTTGCCGAAGGTCATCTAGTGAGTTTCCATGGTCTAATGGGGTTTGAATCCTCATTACCAGAGTCCTAATCCACCAACCAAACAATTATACCAAATATAATGCACTGGTTGGCTCCAAAATTTCTGTAAGTGAAACTCCATCCATTGGATTTTTCCCTGGAGGAGAGGAGGATAGGCAATTCAAATAAGTTCATTCTCCCCATTGCAGCCCCCTTCATGCTGAAAAGGTGTTCAGGAGGTCTGAAGAGTTTGAATGTGAGGAATCAACACCACACTGAGATGTCTTTAAATTACCTTTTAATTTATTAAAACCTCCTGAATTACAGAGCAACATGTGACTTCAAAGAAACATAAAATTTAATTGAATAGGCTCAAGATTGCCCAGCACTCTGTGAAGATGCTGTATTTAAAATTGTAATCTGTAATAATAGTAATAATAATAATAATAATAATAGGAACCCAAATGTTCATATTAGTTTCTATCCCAAAACTGAAAGCTGGTATGGCCTGCTATTACTGTAGCCTTATGAGCTTGCTTCTTAAAGGGGGGAATTACACAATGGGGAAGAGGGGCTGTTCAGAAAAGGTGGAAGGAATACTAGGAACTGCTGGGGAAAGTAGGGTCCAGCCAAACATGACTTCCTTTTTCATCCAGTAGGAGTCTCTGCTGGATCACAGTTCCTTCCATTAATGGAAAGATTCCTGGTTCTGACCTATTGAGCAGATGTACACTGTGTTAGATGTGGATACAGTAAGAGCTAGTTCATTGATTTTTTTTGGGGGGGGGGTCTCTCATAATGATGTTCACAATCATTTTGAATGCAGTGGGTCCAACATTTGAAATTGGGACTGAAATGACATAATTTTAAAGTAGTAAGTTTGAAATAATAGCTTGTATAGGATAAACCCATTCTAAACAGGGTAATTATATGTTATAGTTTATTTGAAGACTGTGAGAGAACAGTTGCGCACAAAGTACTACCTGGTTTATAGATAATGAACCATCAGGTAGGACAGCATACCATAAAGTCACCACTCAAGTGTTAGCACTTGAATAGGAAAATGAGCAGGGACGGAAATCGTCTGGTTACCACCATGTTTTTCTGCCCTGTGGTGAAAAATGATGGGATTCTATTTTAATTATTGTCAGTATCTCTGTCCTCCCCCCTCCCACCAGGCTACCAGTGGGTACCCTAAATGAATTTACCTAACAGAGTTTTCCAAACACTCCTGGAAACTGAAGGAAAATTATGAACTGGTTAAATATAACATATATTGCTACAACTTTGTTTTTTGTGATATGCAGAAATTTTCAGTGCGTTTTTGTTATTCAGTCTATCAAAAGTTTTCTGATTGAGCCGATGCAATTCTCTCTCTCTCCCTCATGGTAAAGTAAGAATGGGAAAACCTCAGGCTTGTGGAATCTTTTAATTTTTTTAAAGAATCTTGAAATCTACCAACTGGAGTCAGTTGAAAAATAAATACATTTAGAATGACAGAATTCTGAGCCCACTCTTGATTATTTCATGTCCTTTTTGTTCATCAGTAGAATTTAATGAGGAAGTCATTTAATTGTTGCTTTTGTTATGTTGTTGGGAGTCAGATATCCTTTCTAATTTGCTGTAAACCATCAAGAAATCTACCAGGAGATGCTATTTTACATTATGACCACCCCAGTTCAGATTGCATAAAATGCTGGACGTTACTTTTAGGTTTTTAAAAGAATTAACTTTTTTTTTTAAGAGCCAGGACAAACCCATAACTTTTTCCCAGCTTGGGAACTGCTATGTATTTGCAACACTTGGTATAGGACGTTGGCTACCTCCCCATACCCTTACCAGCTATATACTTCTGTAACTGATTATTCATTTATTTGTCTGTTGGGCTTGTTTAGTTAGAAAGTTATAATCTGCAACATCAAAAACAGTCTCCTTACCTTATTGCTCAGCACCTAAAGGTACTTAACTAATTACTTTGATACTAGATCTCAGATACAGTTATTTTGATAAATGATTAGGAGGTTTGACTTGAATTCCTCAAGCCAAATCTATTTTGACAACTGATTAAGAGGTTTGGCTTGGATTCCTCAAACCAAATCTATTTATTTGATAGTGGTCCTGTACAATCATGGGCCAATAAAATATACATAATTTTTAAATAAATCAGAGTTGAACACTCACAGATTTTAAAAAAACCCAAAAATGGCTGGGAACCACCAATGTATTTTTAAAAGACTGTGTTCTTCTTTCTCTTTTAAAATAATACAAGTTGTTTGTTTGTTTTGTTTTTCCTTCCTTCCTTCTTAATTGTTGATGTTCATTTTATATTTGGTTTAGTAAAGCTTTTTGTTAAAAAAAGTGAACGAATTAAAGAAAGAAAGTAAAACAACTTGACACTTACAGTTAAGAATGGCAGTTTTCTTTATGCACAGTATTCTATAATTGGGAAACCCCTAGAGAAGGCCCTATGTTGGATAGCCATCAAGATAATTTTTTCATTGACGCCTTCCTTCTTAGAAATATTACTTGAAAAGTCACATTGGGTCAAATCCAAAAGCTTCCTTTCTCCAAGTGGAAGAACTCTTTGCTCCAATGGTAGCAAAGGAAGCCTTGGATTTAACACATTGGATTCAGAATTGTTCTCCCATAGGAAAGCACTTCATCTGCACAAGGCAGCCTCCCAACTCTCCACCCTGTGACTACCACATGATTTTCTAGAGGGTGGCTCAACACCAAGGAGTGGCTTCTGAGTAGTTGCTGCAGGCAGCAATTATGTGTGTGGGAAGATTTACAGAAACTGTTCATTTGTCTCTGAATCTAGCCCACTAACATTAACATAGCTTTTCTACACACACACACTCCTATTCACTTGCATTGTATATGGGAAGTGGACTGTACCCCCAAGTGTTAATTACATTACTTTTTTGAACGAATGATCATTTTTGCTGGTTTCTTCTGTCAGCCGCTAATGTATGCAGAACCTGCTCACTCCAAAGCAGTCTTTCTTATCTTTCTAAAGGGGTTTTTTTTTGCCCCTCTCTCAGTAGCGTCACACTGAAAAAGATCAGTTTTTCACGGAGAACACCATTAATAATGAAACGCAGTCTGTGTGCTTTTTAAAAAGTCTATTTCTTCCATATAAATAAATGGTAATTTGTTTTAAAGCGTCATTGCACATAGTGTTCAGCCAGATCTCATGCTTTCGATTATTTTAAATAAATGTACCATAAATGGAACAAGTTCTTTCTAATTTGCAAATGATATGCAACATTTTTCAAGGGGGGGGGGGCAATAAGGAAAAAAAAGAAAAACTGTAAAATTCCTTCTTAACTACTTCTCATTAATGGGAAACTGTTCAATGACCTGTAAAGATTAAAGAATTAGTGAATTGGTAAAATTATCAGAATGAAAAATTTGTATAATTTTGATTTCATTTAAAAATCTGCTAAACAGTCTAGAGGCTTTAGAAAAGGATATTACTTTTTAATTTCGCAATCACAACTGTCCTGCATCAATGTTACAAATGGGCTGAAATAAAGGCAACAAACAGTATGTTTAAATGTACAACATTAGAAGAGTCTGTTTAAACTCCATCCCCCCTTTTCATTAAAACAACTGAAGACATTTAATTAAGTGACCGCTCTGCTAAGTGGAGCAAAAATTAATATACGTAAATGAATTTATGTATGGGTGATGATGCATAATTAAAAATATGCTTCGGCTGTGAGGCTGAGGAGGAAAAAAGAACATTTTAACAAGATTCTTCATAAAGGCAACTATATCCCAAACTTTAAACATGTCAGATAAATATACCTAATGCTAATTGGTTGTAATTTCTCAAGCTAAAAGCATGTTTCAATTGCCACGCAGGGTAGAATTTACACATGTTTACTCTGAAGAAAGTCCCAATGAGTTCAATAGGGCTTACTCCATGAGTGACCATGAGATTGTCACCTTAAACCTGGATCATGTAGCACTGCAGGAATATTTAGTGCAAAGAATCAAGCTAACCAATAAATATCTCTAGTTTCACTAGAGCACTTATATCAACATACTACCTAATCTGCTGAAAATGGCATGTCCAGGCACAGTTCAGCTTTATTTAAAACTGTTTTTCACAGGCATATATGGTGATAAGCTGAAGTCAGGGCAGGAGTAAGGGATGTGATGTACTAGAACCAGAGATCGTATTTCTTCATGAAAAACAAAATGAGCTTAAGGAAATATCTTTGACATATGTAGACTGCTTTGTGCACCTGTAATCTTGTTTACCAAGTAAATCCAGTTGGGGCACACAAATTCTGGCAACATACAGCAAATGAAAGAAGAAGGGAAATAATGTTGAATATAGCCAATTTAGCCTGGCAAAGCAAACTTATGGACATTATACTCGAGAGCCTTTGGAATCTCTTGTAATCTATGCAGCTCTCCTTGTTTGGTGCATCTCTTTCAATATGCAGTTTTTATTGGCATTTTTCTTTATATTTTATCCATCATTCTTAATCCCCTGGGTGAAAAGGTATTTCTTTAGCCTTTTTACTGGCATATGATGCGTTGCATGTGTTGGCCTGGTTCACCATTTGTTTAGGCTTGCACAGGAGAATGTAAATTTGGGTACAAGACAAAAAAGAATGCAGCCCACTGAACCCCACTCCCATACTAATGGAGGATGACACATATTGAAAAACACAATGGAACACATACACATATACTCACAAGGGGGGTAAGCAAATATAGCATCTGTTTTCTAAATAGTACCACTGCAAATGTACTCAGAACTGTTGAAAGCCAGGAAACATCTTTATATTATGTGAGTGGTATCTCTAGAAAATTTTCTCAGAGTTGGGAAAACTAATGGAAACTGTCACTATGTTATATTCTTACAAAAAAAAAAAAAAAAGCCAAAATATTTGTCAGTTATGTTTATGCTGAAAAGAAGATACTTATTTCAATTTGGTTAATTTTCATTTATTGTTTAAATTTTCATTTATTATTGCACTAAAAACGTAACCTGAATGCTAAGGTGAAAATCCCATTCATGTAAATTTCACTGCCCCAAACCCATCCCTGTTTTGAGCATGGGAGAGAAAGAAACAGTTTCTTTGACAAATGTGCCCACTTACATGCCCACTGAAAGGGAATGAGTACAGTAGTGTAGCTATTGGGAGGTGAGGGCATTGCCCCACCAATAATGTCCCACATAAATGAAATATTCCTTTACTCTCCAAATTACTAGCATTATATAGAGTGAGACACTGAAAACTGTTCACACTTAGAATCTGTATATTCACTGTGTTTGTATTCCCTTGGCAAGTTTGCCTGTCCCTTTTCTTTGGATGCTTAAACCCTCTTTCTAAAAATTCAACAGATGTTTTAGGTTATTGCAATGCTAGACATTTGAGGACTGAAGGAATGCATACATACATTTTAAGAAATAACCCTTTTTCTGTTTAAAGCCCATATTGTCAACTGCACAAAAGCTATTACTGCACATTTTATTTTCTTACTACACATAATGTATCTAAATAGAATAATTCCTACAAGTGTACAAAATAAAAATTAAAAACCAGACAACAGAAACTTTGCCCTTCAAACTATAGGTCTAGTTCAGCAAACCACCAGTTTTCCCACTAATACAGAAGAGGTTCTGTTTTTAACTTTTGTATGTTTTTAAATCAGTTTTATAGTATTTTACAGTGTTTTAACATGGTGTTTTTTTAACTTTTAAAAAAAATGTCTTTGTAAACATTTTACTGTGCCTTGGAAGCTGTCTTGGGTCCCAGCCTGGGAGAAAGGCAGCATATAAATAAAATAAAATAAATTTTCTTTTAAACTGACAATAAAAAATAAAATAAATTTTCAGCACTTTGGCATTGGGAGGCACTATACTGCAGGAGGCTGCACTGCTGCAGTGAAAGAGAAGGCTGAGTGTGCCCAGCCTGACTTCACTTAACGGAGGTGCCAGAGAAGAGGTGAGCACATCCCTTTGGCTGCCCCCACCCTTCCAGAAGCACCCCCACACACACACTGGTTGACACGAGATGTAAAACTGAGCTAAGAAAGGCAGGGGAAATGCTAAGGGCAAAGTAACAATGTAAGCAATAGAACACCAGCACCCCATTGTCTACCTGAAAATGCCCTCAGAACTACAGATTTTACATTCTGACCTTATTTTTTAAAAATGTATCTTAATACATTTGTAATTGTATTGTATTTATAGTAACATCTTGGTTCTGATCTCTAGCCTTTGTAGGAATTAATTTGCTCTTTAATAGGGTTTTGTGGTTTGTTTGTTTGTTTTAAACCTGTGATTTGTTCTTTATTCTTTACTGGTTTGAGGACTTTCAGGAGAAAATTTCTATTAAATGAATGTCAAGGTTTATGGGGCTTATTCTTAATGCTACATTCTAACACAATATTAGGTTAGCTTTTTCATCTGATGCTACTTATCACTTAACATTTTGGTACACATCAAATATTTCAGCCTGCAAACTGCCTGTGACATCTCCATGTAGCCCAATCTTCTCTATTAGAAAACAAGGGATTACAAATATGTCAATGATGAATTTCATAGCATTAATTATAAATTAATTGTCTCCTCCTCACACAATTAAGAACTATTACTTCCATGGCTAATTTTAAGACCAAATTGAAGACACTCTTGTTTAGGGAGCCATTCCAGATTATTGGTTGTTAATCTGCTGCTTACTTTGTTTTTATTGTATTCTAATTAGTATTATTTTAATCATGTAAAAATCGTTGTTTGGCAGGTTTTTACTCTTTTCTTTTTCTTTTGACCTTTACTATAGAAAGTGCTGTGGAAACTTTACAGTGCTCTATAAATAAATGTTAATAATAATAATAATTAGACTTAAATTAGAAATAGGCTCTTTTCTGAGTTATTAGAACAAACTGCTTCATTTATATATCGCTTCATACCACCTAAGGATTGTCTAAGTGGTTTACAACTGTAAGCTACTTGCCCCCAACAATCTGTGTACTCATTTTAGCGACCTCGGAAGGATGCAAGCCTGAGTCGAGCTTTTTCTGGTCTTGAACTCGCAACCTTATGGTTTTGAGTGAGTGGCTGCAGTACAGGCATTTAACCACTGTGCCACCAGATTTGACCCTTGGACTTGATGTTTTGGAACTGCTGTGGTGCTGTGCATATCTCAATATGTATATGTCAATTGCTCATGTGCAATATAGGTGTTCCCCATGACAGAAAGTGTATTTTGCTAGCTTATGCTGGTGTGCCAAGGACAGCCTTTCTGAAGTAATAGAACCAAAGCTTGATTGCAATAATTAATGTATTTTTTATTTTTGTTTCCATTAAAATATGCAAGATGGCTAACAACGTTAAAATAATAAAACTTTAAAAAAAAAAGTCTAAATAAAGATGTGGGAAGGGGAAAGCAAGTTAAAAATATTTTTGGAAACCTAGTGTATTTAAACAAGAACTTAGAGCAAACAAACAAACAAACAATAACAATTCTTTATTACAATCCAGAGACTCAGCAAGAGCTTAGAAAAAATACTTTTCCAGGCTACAAGTACTACATGCCCCAGACAGCCACCAGCCACTGTGGCTGTGGGATTCTAGGCATTATAATTGAAAGAGTAAAAGAGTTTCCATACCTAGGATCAAACATCAGTCAGGAAGGAGACCGAAGTCAAGAAATCAAAAGAAGACTAGGAAAACTAGATTGGGAATGGGAAGGGATGCTATGAAAGAGATACACAGCTGAGCACTAAAGTTAGAATTGTCCAAGTAATTGTGTTCCCCATGACTAAGTATGGATATAAGAGCTGGACAGTGAAGAAGTAGGATATGAAGAAAATTCATTCATTTGAGATGTGGTACTGGGAAAGATTACTGAGGATACTGTGAACAGCCAAAGGACACAATGGATCCTTGAACAGATCAAGCCATGAGAAGACATGTGTTACGCTAAACTGAAATCTTCTGAATTTTGGTTGTGTGTTTTCATTCTGGCCCCAAATGGATGCTGTACTCTGGGCAACCATAATCTCTGAGGCAAGTGATCACATCCACACTATCCCATATGCACACCAAACAGAATAGTTTGGGCATTGCAAATGAGAAACTTTAACACCTCTGAAGTCAGGAAGTCAGGTAATTGAGGCTGGATGTTGTGCCAGACAAGGTCAATAAGGCTGATTTACAACTTCATTCTCAATCTGGACATTGCCAGACCAAGCAATCCTTTATAATGCATTTCCTTTGATGTAGGACAAACACCTTTGTCTTCAGGGTAGTTTTTGCACACACACACACACACACACAAATCCTTTGTTAGTAGGCTAGTCACTGTGAACTCTGACTGGTTCTGGTATATCTGTTCCCCCTTTGTTCACCTAAACGGCCATATCCCATGCCATCCCCTTCACAAATGGATCTGGAGTCAAGCCTCATCTTGTGAAAGTATCACCATTAGTTCAGCTTTCAACTATTCCAAAATAACTCCTGATTTCCTTAGTCCTGGCATATATATGTGGGTGAACATGGGTTGTTGTATGAATTTCCCACTTAATAAAAGAAACACTTCTTTCAGAGAATTCTGCTTCTGAAATATTCCTTTGATCTCTTTTCTCTCAGTATACAGGTGGGAAACTTTCCCATAAAGGTTGCTTGTAGCACAACTGATTAATTAATTAAGCTAATTAAAATTCCCTTAGAGAGACTTATTGCTACATATGCATAATTAGAAAAGACAATAATGCTAGGAAAGGTGGAGGGAAGTAGAAAGAGAGGTAGAAGGCATACTAGTTGGATAGACTAAATTACAGAGGTCATGGGTATGAAGGTACAGGACCTAAGCAGAGCAATGGAGGACAGGGAGTCTTTGAGATGTCTCATTCACAGTTTCACCACAATGTACAGCCAGCTAGGAATGGTGTCACCTGGGATTGACATGTTCTGCAAGTACCACATATCCTTAATATTGCCTGGCAAACAAGCAAAGCCACAGCTGCTGTGCATTGAGAAAGGTGGTATTAAGTGGCAGTTGGGTAAGATGTGGCAGGAAGAACATCCAGTAGGAAGTCCCCCTGAGGGAAAGAACTGGAAGAACCTGGTGAGACCACTGCACTATCATCATGCAACAAAATCTTGGTGTATGGCTGTAAACTCCTGACAGGGACAATGACTTCACTAGTCATGGCACAATTCCAAGGGGAAAGAAGTCAAACCTAGGCCATGGTTAGTAAAAAAAAAAAGGCTGCAACTGCACTGTAGAAAAAATGCAGTTTGACACCTCCATAACTGCCATGGCTCAATGCTATAGAATTCTGGGATTTGTAATTTTGTGAGATATTTAGCCTTCTCTGTTAGAGAGCTCTGGTGCCAGTGCAAATTACAAATACCAGGATTCCATAGCACAAAAGTGTGTCAAACTGCATTATTTCTGCAGAGCAGTTTCAGAAAGAGTTAACAAAAGGGCAGTAGTTTGAAAGTTCAGCCAAAGGAGGTTGTCTGAGTTCATGCTAAAATCAGGTTTTTAAAAAAAGATTCATCTGAGTTGTCAGAGCAAGGAGCAGCCAAAAAAGGTTAGCAGAGTGTTTTAAAGTCAGGGATCAATCAACAGGAATTCCAGGAATGCAGAGAGCAGGGAGTAGACAGTAAAATGATTCATATGATCTTACCCATCACTCCTGTTCATATGCAGTTGTCTTAGGGTGATTCTCTCACACTGCTGCTGATGTCATGTTCTGATGTCCTGCAACTTTAGACAACATTTCTTCCTGGGCCATGGGCTCATCTCAGAATCTGAAACAGTCTTTGATCCCTCCTGCTTCGTGGGAACTGAAGTCCCTCTGAAGGGCACAAGAGAAGAAAAGAGCAGGGAAAACATGCAAGTGGCAGGAAATCCATCTTCCTCTGTCCTGCAAACAACCAATAGTTATCATCTTGTTCTGAGGAGTGAAGATACAGTAATGGAGCCTTATACCATTTGGCCCAGCTTGCATATTGTAAAGGGAGTTAGAGATCTCATGACAATGCTGGAGAAAATGAGACAAGAAATTGATAAAGGTGACCTACACTACTTACACAACATTTAGCATGGCACATAGTAAGGATCCAGAACTCTACCAGCAAAACTGCTGATATAAATAGCTCTAGGCTATGCATTGGGATCAATAATTGTTAAAATTTTGAAGGCAATCACAGGCTTGTCACAGCATTAACTGGCCCTTTTACACTGTTGCCAACAAAGACAATTCAGTAAGCCCTCAGTGCCAACGTGAAGTGGCAGCCAAAAATGACTGAAGAGAAACTCCTGGTGGGGAAGCAGAGAGTGATCTAACTTTTCTCTACTATCTCTACTAGCCTAAAGTTTTAATGTCTGTAAATAACAAAAACTATAGGCAATGTGGCTGAATAAACAATGAGAGCTGTTGCTATGAGTAATACAAAGAAGGATGCATTGCTAAAACAGATTAAATTCCACCTCATTCCTTCAGCCAGTGTCAGAAATAGATCTGTGACAAAAGCAAATAGCATAAGTCAAAACAGTCCAGAAGTCAACATAATCAAATTTGAAAATACTTAAAAAATATTTGAAAAATGTCAACCTCCCCCCCCCCCCAAAAAAATAACAATATTTTTCTTGAGTGTTGAGAAACCCTGATGAAAAGAGTCCTGTATGGATGTGAATTTTCATAATTTAGGACTTACCTACACATAATTTGTCCATGGTTATTTTGTTCAGAAAAGTGCCTGAGACCCTGTGCTAGGAGTACTAGGAGATGTATGTGGGTCATGTAGCTATATCTCCTGATGCTAGTCCCCCAAATTTACCTTTTAAGCAGCAATATAGCTGGCCATGTTGCAAAACGCATCTGCAGAGATTTCTGGTGGGCTTGTGAGATCTCTGCAAATGATGTCCTTGCAGAGTGTCCAGCTACAGGATAATAACTGGATGTGTGTCTGCTTATACCCCCTGCTCTCTGCCAACATGGAAATGGCCATGTTTGCAGGGCGCTGTGCTTACTAGGGGAACATTGAAGGGATTTTAGTCACTGCATGGCCAGAACAGAGTTCTGAACTCTGCAGTGGACCAAAGGTAGAGTTGTGATGAGGTAAATCTGATTTATGCCATCATAATTCATTGTGAGGATGCCATTCAGTATTTTGCTGACCAACCCAGTGAATAACGAGAACAGACACGGAGAACTGGGTTATAAAATGGGCAACTTTAACCCAACTTATTCAACTTTATTTCTTTGAGGTCTGCAAAAAACAGGGGGGAGAACCTCATGAGGGAACAGCTGGTGGATGTTCTGCTCCCAGACCAATTCCCCAGCTTCCCCTGGGTGAAAACACCTCAGACCCAAGTGCAATCCAGAAGTGGGTTGCTCCCTGGCTGGCCTGCATCCAGAAGGCCAATCCAAGACTCCCCCACTTAACTTGCAAGATTTAAGTGAGGGTTTAAATTTCAGGCTAGCCCCAAAGCAAATCTCTTCCCCTTCCTGTTTAGTCACAAGACCTAAAAGTCAGTTCCAGAGACTTACCTTCACCCTTTAGGAGGGTGCCAAGATGTTCACCTAGATCTCTGTCTCACCCCCCCCCCCCATCTATGCCACAGATATGGGGAAAGCATCTGCTTAGCCCCTATCCCCCACCAGGCTGGCTAAACAAGCCAAAAGCCCTGATTGCAGGTCCCAAAGAAATATCTGATTCCCCTCTTCAGAAAGGTGGATGCTGTCCGCCCTGTAGAGCTCAGGCCTGACCAACACTATATCATCATGTGCTAAGTAAAAACCCAGTTCTCCCAACATAGCCTTTTAGATCTCATTGTTGGCCCTCCTGAGGGTTCTATTGAGGATGCGAAGATCCCCTTCATAGCTCCAAACCTGGTGCGGCAACATCACTGACCATAAAAGTGTAACAAAAGGCCACTTCTCACGTATGTATCTCATGTCACGGATGGCATGCAGAACCAGGGCCTTGCCTTTTAACAAACCTAAATCATTGCCCCCAAATGTATAACCAACAAATGGGGGGGGGGGAGAAAATATTAATGAAAATGCTGTTTTGTCTTCCCCAGCTGATTCTATTTTCTGAGCAAGAAAATCTCTGCATGATTCCTGTGGAGAAAAAGTCTTGAACCTTGAATAGTTCTTGAAATCTTTGTACTTTCGAAAGACTTTCTTGCAGCATGAAGAAAACTGCTAAAATTATTCATTGATTCCCTTGAAAAGAAAATTAGGAAAGAATTACATGTCTTCTGAATGGATTACATTTTTTCTTGAATTTCTTCACCTTTTGTTGGTGAAGAGAGAAGGGGGCCACCCTGAGCTTCAGGAGATGATGTTCCACTTTGAAGTGGTTGCTAAGACCACTTTAGTCATCATCAAGGGAAATAACAACTTCTGTTGAATGCTATAATCTGAGTATTTTATTATCCCCAATGAGAATCCCAGTGTATTGTGGGATATAAAAATGCTCCATATTCACAGGGTGAATATGTTCATGGGTGGAGAATCAAGGGTATTCTATAATACACAAACATGGATAGCTAGAAAACACATTTTTATATCTTGGTCATTTGTTTTTAGCTGCTATCAGCTTTCTATTTACAAAAACATAACCAACATAAAAAGTTGTTGCCTTGAGTCCCTATGTTGGGAGAAAGGTGGGATATAAGAAAACAACAACAACAGAAATTGCTGGAACAATTTTTGCTCCAATTCATTTTTTTCTTTTACAAATATGTATATGGCAGGTAGCAGTACATGTACAGCAATACAGTACCTGTAGATACTGTTTACAATTTTTCAGATGACAAGCACTGTAGGTCTAGTTTTCTGTGAATTCTGCAGCAAAATGTGATTCTGAGGAACTAGAAGTTTCTTTCTGCTTGGACAACAGTTAAAGGAAGCAATGTAATGCAACCCTGCTGCCCCCATTTGTTTTTGAAACACATGGAATAAACAAAAAAAGCCCTTTTCATTGGTTTTATTTTTTCCTAGTCGAAGAAGATAGGAACTTTACTGCAACCAGGGGAGAGCAATTTCTGCTCCTTCCTGGAAAAATTACCCCTGCCATAAGAACCCAAAAGGAAACTAGAAAAGAGCAAATATTTGGTCTCCAATTCCAAACACACTTTGGCAGGGAAATTTACCAAATTCCCAGTTTTCTTCAACCATTGCTCTTCAGCACACAACACCTTCACGTCTTGCATGTCTCTGTGTAATAGATTATTATGGGAACATCTTCAGTGTTGCTGCCAATTTCTTTCTCCTCTTCACCAGCACAGCTGCCTCCTTCACAATGGTGCTGTTAGCAAGTGAGATTAGATGCAAGAGAAACCACCTTTTAAATTTACAAGCATTCTTCTGCCCCTCCATTTCTTTGACAACACTCCAGCTGAGGGAAACACAACTGCATAACCCTGGAAATACTTAATTCCACCACTCACAGATGTGGAGTATTTTGCTATTTTCACATTCCTCATCCCCCAATGCCTTTTCATTCTTCCTCTTCTTTGCTTAGTCCCCTGCTAAGAACCACCTTTATGAATGTCCCTGTTGAGCCCAATGTGTGAGGAAGAACAGGATTCATCCGAAAATAAAGTATACATAGAAGCAGAGGGGTTCTCAAGAACACTCTGTGTGTGTGTGTGTGTGTGTGTGTGTGTGAGTGAGAGAGATTCGGAGGGAGAGAGGAGATTTATAAACAGATACACAGTATTGCCCATAGCTGGAGTAATCTTCAAAGCCTTTGAAATATTTCAGTTTCATGTCTCTGATAATTAAAGAGCAATGACCTTCTCATTAGTACTAAGAGGCCTGATGATTATTGTTACCCATTTTCTTAATGGATGCAAGCTACACGCGTGAACTTGGAATATCAAAGCAATTCTCCAAGATATTTATTAGAGTCAAAATTACAAAAACACATAGCAAACCTTTAGTTTGAATTACAAGTGTTAATATATGCAGAACCAAATGAATAGCTCATCTTTCTTCCCTTCTTGTATCTTAAATTTTTCATTACAAATTTCCAGGGCTTCAAAGTAGCATCTCGCAGTCGGCCTCCTTTTTTCTTTCTTGCATGACAAAGAGCTGTCAAAAATTGTTCCTGTGTTTGTTAGTATTTTCCCCCTCTTTTTTCTCTCATCTAAATGTCAAACAACTTAGCTTAAATAAAGCACAGCATTCTTCATCTGGTGCTCCTCAAAAGAAAAACAACGCCACAGAAGGCATCTAAAAAGACCCTAATTAATGTTTCTCATTGATTTTTGTTTTAGTGTGATGTATTTTATGAAAAAAATATGAATCCAGAAGGCACTCTCATTAAAATCATTAGCAGCTCAATGTTAGCTGAAAACAGCTCATTCTTTGCACGGCAGTGTTTAAAAGCACATTCACACACAGTTCCTTATTAACATCACAAGCTTGTGCTAGCTGAAAACTAGCATTATGTTTGTCAGGTACTATTGAGCCGTGATGAGCACAATGTACAAAAAAAGCTCTATCAAGGTGAATAATAAGAATCTAGCATCGCTGCATTGCGCCTATCTTTTCAGGTCTTCTTTCATGCTTGGAAGCATAAAAATGTAACATCGTGAAACATGATTTCTGGCATTCCTCGTTTGAATTATAGTAATGACTAAAAGGGGAGGGGGGTAAGAGAAGTATAATTTTTACCTTGTGGGGCCTGCCTAATCTGTGCAAGCAAGACCTAGAATATTTGAAAAGAGAAACTGAAGTTGAATTAACCAACTGTAGTTTCTAGTTCATGCTTCAGGGGGGAAGATGGATTGTGGAGGCTACACTTAAGATTTGTCAACATGTGAAACAACATCTAAAAATTTCCAGCAGGGTTTCTGTGGGGCCTAGATTGTACTAAATATGGGAAAAGCTGCCCTTGATGCAATATGGGGTCTGAAAGTTTCATTTTTTGTCGACCATTGATTTCTAAAGATGCCATAAAATTGTGTGGACGCTGTGGTTGGTCATGAACTCAGCTCTGTTAGTCTCACTAATCTATCACTGGTTCTTGCTGCAGCTACACTATGCTGGGTGGAGGCCTTTAGGGTTTTTAAGTAATTAGAGATTTGGGGTGCATTTACACTGCAGAAATAATGCATTTTGACACTACTTTAAGTGTTGTAGATCCGTTTCATGGAATCTTTGGCTCTGTAGATTTACAAGGTCTTTAGTCTTCTCTGTCAAAGTCTTCTGGTGCCTCAAAAAACTATAAATCCCAGGATTCTGTATGATGGAACCATGGCAATTAAAGTGGTGTCAAATTGCATTATGTCTACAGTATAGATGCAGCCTTAGTCTTTATAATCTATCACGTGTACAAGACCAAGGACAGTATTGCTGGCACAGCCTCAAAGAGGCTAGTTGTCAAGCAAATAGGATAATGACTTATGGCTACTTGTTCTCTATTTCCTTCCTTCCAATTTGGTTTACTAATAATTAGGGATGCCAGTCTTCACTTATCTTGCTGTCACATAGAAAAATGTGAGAAATGTTTTTAAAAATTTTTTTAAAGGTTTCTCTTGACTGACTTTTTTTTTTGGACATTTTAAATTCCCCTCCCCCATCCTGGTCCTTCTTTACAAACATGTGAAGGCTGTTTATGTGTATAAAAACATTGGGAGTTTTTTAGTGTATGAAAACATTGCATGTTTATTGCTTGCTGTGAGACAAAAAAGCCAATGAAACCAAAACAAACAAACAAAAAACTGAAAAGAGTGCCAGCCTTTTTGCAGTCACACAGGGACAAAACATCTTTATATGGTTGACAATTTTTTCAATGGCAAATCTTGAGACACGGAGACACTTTTTCGGAATGAGGAAAACAAACCTGCGACTTTGAATATTTTTTACATCTCTAGTCATAATTTATTTTACATCCCTAGTCATAAATTTCAATGCATGGCCATTTAACAGTTCCATGTGCTGTAAAGAATGGTCACTGCATATTTTCCTCCCTTCTATTTAGAAATAAAACCAAAATAAATCCAGATATTTCTTTTCTAATGTAGTACTCAGTTTTTCAGAATAGGCACTCATTTGCAATATAAAATTTCCAGCTTTCCAATTTAAACAATAAGAAAAATTCCAAAAGTATTTTTAATTAACATTAATTTTGAGGTTTTGAAATGAAGCTCTTGTTGTCTCATATGCTGTGTGCAGCTAGCTTAATACAGAACTACCATTCAAATAACTTCAACCTGGCCAACCTATTTATTTAGGTATAACAGGTTATAACCAGAACTTAGCTTTTCAATTTCTCCTGTTTAAAAAAGCCTGTTCACTTGTAAAGATTTAAGTTAGAACAGTGTGATAAAGTAAATCTAAAGCTTTACCAAGTCCTTTAGCTCATACCAGAAAACAGAAGAAAACACTCATCCCATTTTGACATCACTAATTTAATTTTATACCTAAATGTATAGGTCTGCTACAGACCAGACTGTGTTTAGCCTAACTTTAAGGCTAATAATTTTTGATAGCAAAAATCACTTTTGGTTTTATGGGAAATAATTGTGCTGTGGTTTTATAAAATGTTGTGCATTACTTTATTTCCCCTTTCCTGGAAATATTAAATTCAGTGCAAAATTTCTGGCAGCAGATGGATTTAGATTTACAAACAGCATGTCCAGCTGCAATATTCATGCTCTCAGTATTACATTTCATTAATATTTTTGTTTTGTCTAATGTTTGCTAATGGTGTTGTCAACCAAATTATCACAGAAAAATAATTACATTGCAAGTAAAAAATTTTTAGATCCAGATAGGAACAGTATATCTCCATTAATTTAAGGCTCAAAATATGTTAATGCTTTGTCATATTTTTTCTTTATGGTGAACACAATAGTGAGGTCATCTGTAATAAACTTGTTAATATTGAACCTTGGTAGTTTTACCTCTCAGATTGGTAAGACATTTATGGCTGAAATATGGGAGCGAGATCCTTACAATGTTGTTTTATGGCAACCTCTATGCAGGACTATAAAACACTCCTGTAAATGATAAATCTAAACTAAAGAAGATCTACATTTTACTAAAGGGCTTACCACTTATACTTATGGCCAGTTTGACTTCACCAACACTTAACTTGCTTTCATTTCACCAGGCCAGATTTAGATCTCTTGTCTTTTGCTCAGGTTGAAAGATTCACACAGCAGCTAAAGCATGGAATGCAATATTGTCAAAATTGTTCAAGTTGTTCTTTAACTCCAAAGTAAAAGGAGATTGATTTATTTTAAGTCATTGGTAAGAGGAATTTAAATTTTCAACAAGGCTTCCGTTTTTGCTGTTTTTGAGATGTATATGGAAATATGTGCCGGTATAGTTCATGCATCCTACCTAAGCGGAAAGCACTGAAATTACAAGGGAAAGCATGTACTACTGAGAGAGTTCCCTCTGCTCACCATCCATCAAAAAATAAGGTGTAGCTGTGGCTCTAATCCCCATCCCAAACATTCATTCATCCCTATAGAGCCCTATAGAGTGGCTGCTTTCTGAATGATTTGCTTTGCGGAACCTCAGAGAACCTCTTATTGGAAGGGAGACAGTGATGGTCATGTTGTCCATAACCCAAAAGAAGAAGGAAACAGCAGTGAATGGTAGAGTTGCATCTCCCTCCAAATAAATTGTAAGATAGGAGAAATAAGAAGAGGAAGAAATGGGAGACACACCTGACACTGTCATTTTAGGAAGAAACCAGCATTATACAGCAAAGTCAGCCATTGGCAACAACAGAGGTATGGGAGTTGTACCTGCCATTGCCATTCCCATCTCCCTGCAAACATTTTCCAAGCCTGAAAGGTCTCTTATCTGGAAAGATGCACAGAGCATTGAACACTTGCCAGGGTGGCTTGGGAAGCAGTAAATTTGTGGTTCTATGCCCTTGAAGTGACTGCCTTGATGGGGCAAACCTGGTGCTCTCTGTCTCTCACTGACACTCATGATGTCCCTGACTTCAAAGTTACCATTCTTAAGAGAGAGAAAAAATCTTCATTTTCCAGGATGAAACATCTGAAGAAGAATTTATTGAAAGGTTCAGCATTATCACTTGTGTCTTCAAAAGACACAAATGGCTCATTTTAGATTGGCAAAAAGAGGTGTGATGAAGGCTGCATGAAAGCCCAGCCTTCAGATGAGAAAAAGGGAAAGTGTGCCATGAAAACGCTATTTTGGCGCTTTAAGGGAGAAGAAGCGCCTTTAAAAAGGTGCTGGATTTCCCTACTCTTTTTTTAAAAAGTGCGCTATAGCGCAAGTGCATCTAAAGGCTAAGGTGTAGTTGCGCAGTTAAATGGGGCTCTGTCTCTTTAAGGCGCCCATTTAAAGGCAGCGATAGAGGTGCGGATTATAATGGATCATGGGTTGGGAGCATGCGTGGTGTGGAGTTCACTTCTAATTAAAATGCTTAATGCCCTGCAGGTGTAAAAGCTGGGGTTTAACCACGCAGTTTTTTAAAGCTCCCAAACCCTAGCTCCACCCCTAATCGGAACCCTAGACATGCGCAGTAGGGACTCTGGGATGCCGTTACTGTTATTCTACTGTGGATAACATGTCAATTCATTCACAAAATAAGGGGGTTCATTCATGATGCACCAGTGCAACAGCACAGTTTAAAAAGGCAGAGGAACCGCAGTTATAAACTGCTGAACTTTTAATTTTTTTCCCCTTGCTGGCTGCAAATTGCGCAATTGCGCAATTACACAATTTTGCAGTTCCCAGCAGGCAATGATAATGTGCTGTATTATGTACCTGCGCAATTGCATAATTCGCAGCCAGCAAGGAAAAAATTTTTTTTAAGCGCGGCTAAAAGCCGCGTTCATTGCCGCCCATGTAGCTGCTCCGCCTGTGTTTGTAGCGGCCTGACAGCTTCCCATGTAGCTGCTGAGACACAGAAAAGACCTCAGATAAGTTGTTCCCACACCCCTCAGTCTAGCAGCCCTGTACCTTTTAAATGCACACCTGGGGCTTGCAGTCTAGCTGCTAAGCATTAAGGAAAGTGCAACTTCATGTCACACTTTCCTGCCAATCTAAAAAGCCCCAAATGATTTTTACTGTATCATATGTGTTAATCATTGCAAACACGTCTATATTACTATCTAGATAAGGTAACTGCCACAGCTTTTGCTTGTTGTGTTTCAGGTACAATCTCCCACCCACATAATCATGTATATAACTATCTGCAATTGAAGAGACACTTCATGATCTTTTGAAATGAGATATAGTGCATGAAAACTTATACTACAATAACATCTGATAATCTTTCAGATTGCACACATCTTTACTTTTGTTTGCTACAACAGACCAGCATGACTGTCCCATGCCCTGCCATGAATGAATGTGATAAGACCAGTCTTTGACAGTTAAACACACATGTATTCCATTGGGAGAAAGACAGGTTTAAGCATGTGCGATAATCTTCAATATTAGCATGAATAAAAACATATAAAAATAATAAAAAGAACAATAAATTTAACCCAACAAAAGCAAAGTACTACTAAAAAAAAACCAAGAAAAAAAATCTCATTGCAATATCTCAAGGAAAGGGATGTAGTTCTTCATTGAGGGTGCATCTGCTTTACAGAAATAATGCAGTTTAACACCACTTTAACTCCCATGGCTCAATGCAGTTTAACACCACTTTAACTCCCATGGCTCAATGCTATGGAATTCTGCAGTTTGTAGTTTTGTGAGATATTTAGCTCTTTCAGACAGCTTTGATGTCAGAACAAACTACAGAGCCCAGGATTTCAGAGGATAGAGCCATGACAGTTAAAGCAATGTCAAACTGCATTATTTCTGAAGTGCAGATGCAGCCTAAGTTTCTTCAAAAAGGATGAAATGAATAATTTTGGCAGTTTCCTCCCCACTGCTGAAAGGTCTTTAAGACCATGTAGTTTTCCAGGAACATTCACAATTTGGAGCTTGTTCTGTACAAAATTTGTGTGCTTGTTATGCACAGAACATTATATTTTCTGGAAAGCAAATAAATTTTCATCACAGAAAATGATATTTCTATGCAGAGTTATTAATTCCTGCTCCCCAGAACTGTTTCCTGAGCAGTAATTTCTGTTGGCTGTGCACATCTCCTATGTGCGAATTTTGCACAGACTAAATGCCTAAGTAAAATATTTTCTACATAGGAAACAACTTTTATTTCTCTTCAAAAATATAATTTTCTGCACAGAGAATGCTGCTTCCTGTGCAGAAAATGCTGCTTTTGAGCAAAACAACTATGCACAAAATTTGTGAAGAATAAGTCTTGAACTGCAAAGAACCTCATCAGTCCAGTATTCTACTTATCAGAGTTTCTTAATTTTTAATTTCTCTTGCATTTTACCATACAACGCATACTTATACTGTACAAATTTTACCTTAATACACATTTTTCTGTTCATTTTATCTTTAGAAAGTATATTTTTGAATGTATTTTAACATTAGGGATTTGTATATGTATTTTGCATGTTTTTGAGCCAAGAACAGTATCAAAAAAATCTGAGACATTTGAAACTCACAACCATGTCCTAATTCACATTAGTCCAAAAGCTGCAAATCAACTCTGTAGATTAACTGAAGTTCTCCTGTATCCTTATCAGGTTACAACTCTTATTTGAAGACAAGGATCTCCCATCCTGTAACTATATGTAGTTCTGTATTAATTAACAACTGTCTAACAGTCCAACCTTAAAAACACTAGCAGGATGTCTACAGCAGGGCAAAAGCAATGCCTTGTAACAGATCCTTTTTGAGCCTACATCATTTAAAGGACTTTTCCCAGATGCCTCCATTTGCCTTATGAATAAATGGATATTTTACAACCCAACCATTGCTCTGGACTTCTTTTTCACTAATCCTGTCTAATTATTTTAAAAAGAAAGCAGTGTCCAAAATTAATCTCCATTTCTTTATAGATGAAATACCTGCTCAGTATTATCCAATTGCAAAGTTGGTGCTTACTGCTTCTGTAGTGGACAACACATGACAGGACTCAACACAGTGAGAAAGAGGAGCCTCAAATTCATGTTCTTAATTAGCAAGGGGCAGGATTTAGTTTTATTTAAACACTTCTCACATAACTCTACATTGCACCAGCAAAATTAAGACTTAAGCCACATTAGCAAAAACAGATGGCTTTCAACTTCTCTCTCTCTCTCTCTCTCTCTCTCTCTCTCTTAAGAGTGTTAACATTGCTTTAGATTTAGGGAAGAGTTGGGAAACTTTGGAAAATAATTGCCAGATGCAGGTCAAGCTGTGAGCTTCTGTGCACAGCAGCCACACAAATGTGCTACTATTATGTAACACTTATTATTATATAACAAATCATTAAAAATAAGCTGGGATGCTTCAGAGGTTATCTTTTACTCACATCTGGAATTCCAGAATTGGCTAGTGTTGTGTTGTACTGTCTCCCAGAAAAAAGGATTAATTTCCTATTAATTTCCTATTACTTTAAGGAAATCTGTACAGCAAAAATGACATTTTTAACAATACAAGTAATGGAATAAACAAACAACATGATCCACAGTACTAATTTAAGACATGATGCTGGTTGAAGCAGAACCCAGTGTCCCAGTCTATCACTAGGAACAATGGGGCTTTCTAGATTGGCAGGAAAGTGTGGCATGAAGTTGCCTTTTCCTTAAAGGCTTGCAGCCTTTAGATGGAGCTGCGCTGTTCCGCAGTTTTTAAAAAAAGAAGCTGGGAAAACCAGCACCTTTTAAAAGGCACTTCTTCTCCCCTAAAACGCAAAAAAAGCATTTTCATGGCACAGTTTCCCTTTTTCTCATCTAAAGGCTAGACTTTCATGCAGCCATGAACACACTTCTTTTTGCCAATCTAGATCTCCGGTTTATCACACAAGGGGGGAAAACAGGATTTAAACGAGAGTTAAACAGGAATTAAACAGGAAATACCTTATGTTTAACATAGGACATTTCCTGTTTAATTCCTGTTTAAATCCTGTTTGCCCCCTGTTCTCCCCCTAGTGTGATAAACCTCGCAATCCTTTGCTATGTTATGTCTTGTCCATTCCCTTGTCTTCATTGTACTGCCTGATGCAAGTTCCTTTATCTTCCTGCATAGCAAGACCAGCATTCTGACTGGAGCAAATGTTAAACAATTTTAACAGTTTCCAAAATGGTAGCCATATTATGTTTCTTGAAGCAAAAAACCAACAGAGTCTTGTGGCACACTGAAGCTAACAAATTTATTGTACAGTCGTCCCCCGGGTTACGAAGGTAATCCGTTCCGGGATTACCTTCGTAACCCGGAAGTCGTTCGTAACGCGGGGGACCGCTTTCACGGATGGACCGCGCGGCCATTTAAAGGGGCCGTGCGGCTTTTTTTCCGCTTTTTTTATTTGTATCCCGGGGGATACAATGGCGGTCCCACCGCCTTCGGATCCCGGGGAATTCGTTCCCCGGGGGATTCGTAAGGCGAGGGACCACTGTATCATGAATTTTCTTGGATTGCTGATTTCAATAGGGAAGGCTGAAGAATATGCTTAACTGTCCCACTGGAATAAAAAAAGGGAAACATTCTTACCTTTGGAAACTATCACACTGCTGAAAAAAAAACACAGATGGTGGTTTTGGGGAGAAATGCTGTGCTATAACACAAGAGTACAGCCTGAATGAAGCTTGAATTTGGCAGTGGTAAAATGCTTTTTTCAGTGGTGTGATAATCTCCTTTGTCTAGATGTTGTTTACAGAATTCCTAGGAATGTCAACAGGAATTAGACTTCTAGAATATTTTCAGCAAAGCTTGCTGTATGATCATGAAGGCTGTGAAAATAATGAACCTTGGACAGGATATTTTTGAAAAGGCACTGATAGGAGTATAAGGAGCCAATGGAAAGCAAGAAGATTTATCTTAAATCCTGATTTCACTCAGATTTATGAAGATGTTTCTGTTGGCCAACCTCTGTTCCTTTTCAACAGTAATTAACATCTTTTTAATTCCTTTAGATTGTGAGATTAGAAACAGGTATATCTTAAATCCACATGCTCTGGATGAATATATTTTCAAGGAAATTTGGACATTTTACAATATTTCACAGAAAATTAAGCACAACAAATCTGAAGCCCATCTGAAGTGGAAGTATCAGTCAGGGTTAGCCAAACACATTTTGCTGCCTGAGGCAAAAGACAAGATGCCATGTCTCTGTTCTATGTATTGAAGCCAAATGGGCTGGCAGATAAAACTTCACTTCACCCTGATAATGGGAATAGGGTTTACTACCACACCTGAAAATAGCAGACTAGTTCAAGGGGTGGAATACAGAGGGTTGCCCTCTCATATGCAAATAGACAAGAGAAATAACTGGGGGCTATCCCTGTTGCTACCCAGCACTTGCCATCTGATGAATTTGCCTCTCTCTGCTTAATGGTAGGCCCTGCCCTAGAGGTAATTACAAGCCAGGTTCTGGTGTTAGGTAAGAATGTAACAGGTGACAACTGGAGCCAACTGGTGATACAACTGGAGCCACTGTTGGAAGAGATAAGGTTGCAACAATTTGGTACATCAGCAAAAGAGAGCAGCAATGCCAGGGGGTATGCTGAAATAGTCCACCTTGGTTAATGTCCCTTATTGAATGAGGCCTCCAAAGCTAAGCTGGTGATGAGAGGACTAATAAAAATCCCAAGTTCTTTAAAAAATAGTCCAGAATGCATGCAGCTGACAATGTGCATAATTAAAAGTAAATTCTGACTGTGTTTTTAAAATTAGAATGCAGGCTTTAGGATAGCAGTGGGGAAGGCATAGCTCTCCAGATGTTGTTGGACTGCAACTTCCATCATCCCTAGCCATCATGGTTGCAATCCAGTCATATCAGGGGGCCCCACACCCATCCTCACTTTGCCTTAGGATGTAAGAATACCCATTCCTCTCTCATAAACCATTTCCCCCAGTAGAAAGTATTGTTTCATTCATTTTGATAAGAAGTTAGTCTGAATCTAGAGTTACTTTTCATGCCCCTTGTTGTCTGATATGGAACACTAATGTGAGAAAAGCTAGTTTCATGTCTTTTCTCTTTTTTCTTATAGTGTAATGTGAATGCATGTATCTCCACCCCCATAAAAAAATTCAATTCTTTCCAAAGTGATCTTGCAAAAAAAGTTAAATCTACCACATTTTAAGAGAGATATAGAGTTTGCACTTCAGCTTTGTAAAATAAAGTAGATTAATACTTATTGATTAAAGGGACGCACACACAGCAGTGGTTTAGAAATTCAGGGTGCAAAAGAAAATGTTTGTTTTTACTCTTTTTAATTATTTAACATGCAGTGACATTACTGTTTTGCCAACAGCAGCACAATAGGTCCCTAATGAACTGCACTGAGTTAGTAATAATTAAACCATCAGGCAGAAGTAAAGGGTGCAGTGTGTTATTAAATTAACATTCTTAAATAATCATTCTTTTGTTTTCTCAAAGAAACTCTTCACATGATTCTTTGAACAAAGAATATGAAAATGATGGTTCTGCTCATTTAATATAGATCATCCCATACAGATTGGAGACTGCACTGAAATATCTATGAAACTCAATTCTGGGGGCTTTTTAGCATGGACCAAATGAAAGACTATCTGGCAAGGGGTCAATATATGTTACATATAATACTAAAGTAAAAGGGAAATTCTCAAAGCCCAGAGTATCTAAAAAGGCCTTCTATATGCATCAATATGGAAGTCTGAACATGGATTTCAGGATTCCACAATGAAAACAACATTGAAAATCATCACTCAATAGTAAAGATATGGTTAAACAAACTAAACCAATTATTATAGTTGCTACTATGATGCTTAGAGCTGGGATGGGAATTTTGCAGACCTTCAGATGTTGTTGAACTGGAACTCCCAGCACACCTAAAGTCAGCATAACTAGTGATGAGGAATACTAGAAACTGCAGTCCAGTATCATAAGAGCTATCTGGAAAGCCTAGCCTGCAGAAGTTTGCTACTGCACATAAACCAAATGAAAACACTATTACAGATGGGCACTTTCCGCAGCACCATACAGATGGTGTGTGGAGTGATGATGTCACAGGTGCACAGCATTGATAGAGTGCGGTGCACCTGCAACGTCATGAATGTGCTCAACAAAGCTTGTTGTGTCGCAGGTGCGACGTAAAAAGGAGCCAGTTTTTCGTGCTCCTTTTTTCCTGTGCACCTTCGCTGCTCCATTTGGTTGCTGCGGCGACGGTGCAGAGGAAAAAGAGGTGGCTCCAGGCTGCCCTTTTTTGAGCAGTCTGTAAATCCCTGAAAAGACATAGGCCTGGCCTCTCAAGTCTGTAATACAGGAGTCCAGGGATTCTTTCACACCATGCAGTTAAGGCATTGTGATTCCACTGTCATGGCTGCATCCTTTGGAATCCTGGGGCTTGTAGTTTGGTGAGGGTCTAGAACCATCTGGCTGTGAATTCTAAAAGTTACTCCTGCACTGCTACTCCCAAGAATCCACATCAAAGTAAAACAAATTGAAGCTCAATCCAAGCAAAACCATCTGGCTGTGGATTCTAAAAGTTACTCCTGCACTGCTACTCCCAAGAATCCCAACAAGGGAAGGCGAGATCGATGCTTAATATCTATCTCTCCTTCCAGTCCTTCTCCTAACCAAAGGGACCTGAGGGTCACTCCAGCCATACCACAAACCCTGTCTCTGCTCCTGTGCAACGCCAGGTCCATTAAGAACAAGACCCACATTCTTCATGACCTGATAGAGGATAACAACTGTGACCTGGCGTGCATAACCGAGACCTGGCTCAGGCCTGAAGGGGATGCTGTGTGGGCTCAGGCCCTGCCTTCTGGGTACTCGGTGAAGGACCAGAAAAAGGTTAGGTGGGCAGGGGGGGGGTGTTGCCTTGGTGCATAACAACATCTTGTCTCTAACCAGGAACCATGTTCGTTAGACTTCCTATATCGTGTGTATATATCTGACCCTGAAGGCTAGAGACAGTCTAGGGATTCTGTTGGTCTATCGGCCACCCCATGCGCTAACAGACTCCCTTAATGAGCTGACACAGTTGGTCTCAGAGCTGGTGATGGAGTCTCCGAGGCTTTTAGTCCTGGGAGATTTCAACATCCCCTTCACGGCCAATGTAGTTCCATCTGGTGCTTTCATGGAATTCATGGATACCATGACAGCCATGGGCCTGTCATGGATACCATGACAGCCATGGGCCTGTCTCAGCTAATCACCGGTCCACGGAATATGCTCGATTTGGTTTTCTGTATGGACATGGAAATTACGTGGGCGGAAATTACTAATATTTCCGCCCTGTCATGGATGGATCATTTCTTGGTAGAGGTAAGCATCAAGGCATCAACTCAGATCCCCCCTGGGGTGGCGGACCTATTAGAATGGTCCACCCTCGAAGGCTGATGGAACCTGATAGGTTCCAAGAAGCCCTAGAGGGATATATGGTTGGAAGTGACGGCGACACTGTTGATGCCCTAGTTAACATCTGGGATACGGATCTCTCCAGGGCTATACACAGTATCACTCCCAAGCGCCCTCTCAGGCCTGCTTCCAAAAAGAAGCCCTGGTATAGGGAAGATCTTCGGGCCAGGAAGCGGGTTCTGCGACGGCTAGAGCACGCCTGGTGGAAACAGATGCAAGTTTCACCAGCGTTTATCCGACAAGGCTCTTCTAGACCACCTTTTGGAAGACTATGGAGAGGTGATACGGGCAGCTAAGAATTCTTTCTATGCTGCTCGTGTCGCGTCCGCGGAGTCGTGTCCAGCAGAGTTGTTCAGGGTAGTGAGGGAGCTAACTCAGCTCCCTCCTGCCCCGAACCTGATCCTTGAACCCTCTAAGGCCTGCTGTGACCAATTTAATAACTTCTTCGCAGATAAAATCTCTCGGATAAACGAAGATCTGGATGCCAGTGTTAATGCTGAATCCAGAGTAGAGGCATCCAGAGCTTCCGTGGACTCAGATGTACTGGATCATTTTGAGTCTGTCAGTACCGAGGATGTGGACAAGATCCTTAGAAGTGTTAGGAAAACCTGCTCTCTTGATCCCTGCCCCTTGTGGCTAGCGGTACAGGGGGGACCGGCTGTGACATCATTGTTGCACCTGATCATTAACACTTCTATGAGGGAAGGGCGGTTTCCTGAAAATCTTAAATTGGCCAGTGTGAAACCGATACTAAAAAAGCCCTTCCTCGACCCCCTGATCCACAATAATTATCGGCCAGTTTCGCTATTGCCATTTCTGGGGAAGGTGATCGAGAGGGCAGTTGCGATCCAGCTTCAATCGATCTTGGATGAAACGGATTTTCTAGATCCATTTCAAACCGGTTTTCGGGCAGGTTACGAGGTTGAGACTGCCATGGTCACCCTGGTCGATGATCTCCGTCTGGGCATCGACAGGGGTAGCGTGTCCCTGCTGGTGCTCTTGGACATCTCAGCGGCTTTCGATACCATCGACCATGGTATCCTTCTGGAACACCTGGTAGAGGTGGGAATTGGAGGCACTGCGCTCCAGTGGTTCCGGTCCTACCTTTCTGGGAGGTTCCAGATGGTGCAGCTGGGGGACGTTTGCTCTGAAAAGAGGGCCCTTAGCTCTGGGGTCCCCCAAGGAGCTATTCTGTCCCCCATGCTTTTCAACATCTACATGAAACCGCTGGGAGAGATCATCCGGAGGCATGGGGTGCGGGGTTATCAGTATGCTGATGATACCCAAATAGTCTTCTCTATGTCTCCGACTGATGCAGTGACCAGGGATGGCGTCGCTCCTCTCGTGGCCTGTCTAGAATCGGTAATGGACTGGATGAGGGAAAACAGACTCAGTCTGAATCCAGAGAAAACGGAAGTGCTTGTGGTAGGTCCTCCCGGCCCAAGGATGGAGGTAGTTCCACCTGTCCTGAGTGGGCTCACGCTTCCCGTAAAGGACACTGTACGCAGCTTGGGGGTGCTCCTTGATTCGTCGCTCCACCTTACTTCTCAGGTGGATGCGACGGTCAGGAGCACCTGTTTTCAGCTTTGGTGTTACGCCAGCTGCATCCCTACTTGGACCGGAGGGACCTTGAAACAGTAGTACATGCTCTGGTAACCTCTCGATTGGGTTTTTGCAATGTGCTCTACATGGGGCAGCCTTTGTATCACACTCGGAAACTACAATTAGTGCAGAACATGGCAGCACGGCTGGTCACTGGGCTTCCCAGGGCCTGCCACATAACACCGGTATTAAGAGATCTCCATTGGCTGCCTATTCGCTTCCAGGCTCAGTACAAAGTGCTGGTTATTACCTATAAAGCCCTAAATGGCTTGGGTCCAGAGTGCCTAAAGGACTGTCTCTCCTCACACAATCCGCCCCACACACTCAGATCTACTGGGCAACAATTATTAAGAGTTCCAGAGGCCAGATTATCAACCATTGCGAAGAGGGCGTTTTCTATCTCAGCCCCAAGCCTCTGGAACTCGTTGCCCATGGAACTCCGCTTGGCTGCCTCTCTTACCCAGTTCAAAAAGGGGTTAAAAACATATCTATTCGAGCAGGCTTACCCCGGCTCTTCTCCTCCTGCTACTATCTCCCCCTCATTATGAGTGGATTTGGAATTCTGCTACTGTACTGTCGCCCTGGGCTGAACTTGATATTGACATTTCAATGTGTTTATAGAGTGTTTTTAACTGTGTGTATGTTTTTAATTGTGTAATTGTGCACCGCCCTGATCACTGGAAGGGCGGTATATAAATAAAGTTTTTATTATTATTTATTATTAAAACGGAGGTACTCACAGTCACAGGCCTGAAACCGGGTTTGGGAATACAATCTCCAGTTCTTGATGGAGTCACACTCTCCTCTAAGGACTGTGTTCACAGTTGGGGAGTCCTCCTAGACTTGTCGCTTCACATGACTAGTCAGGTGATTGCGACGGTCAGGAGTGCCTGTTACCAGCTTCAGCTTATCCGCCAGCTGCGCCCTTTCCTGGAGATGAGGGATCTGGAAACTGTGATACATGCTCTGGTACGCTCACGATTGGACTTCTGTAATGCACTCTACATGGGGCTACCCCTGTGCGTAACTCGGGAACTACAACTGGTTCAGAATATGGCAGCCAGACTTATTGGCAGCCAGACTTACGTACATCTAGGAGAGAGCACATGACACCTGTGCTAAAATCTCTCCACTGGCTGCCGAACAGTTTCTGGGCACAGTACAAGGTGTTGGTTTTAACCTATAAAGCCCTACATTGCTCGGGTCCATCATATCTCTCCCCGTACAAACCCCCCCCCCGCATGCTTCGATCCTCTGGGAGGAGTCTCTTACAGCCCATGAAGACTAGGCTGACACAGACCTCCCAGAGGGCCTTCTCAGTGGTCGCCCCCAAACTTTGGAATGACCTGCCGGATGAGTTGTGTCTCATTCCATCCACCGATAGCTTTAAGAAAGCCTTGAAGACGCAGGCCTTCCCAGAAAATGCTTAATGTCACCCGGCTCCAAACCTTTCGCCAGTCCCTAATCCTCATCACCCAATACAGCTCAAGGAACTTTTAGTTTGTTATTGTTGACTGTCTGGTATTTGCACTATGTTTTAACTTGTTGTTGGTTTAATTCTTTTTTAAGGGGGGGAGGTGGGAATGGGATTGGATATTTTAATTGTCTTGTTTTTAATTTTATCTTGTACCCTGCCCTGATTGCTTGCTCAGAGGGGCGGGCTAGAAATAAATATTATTATTATTATTATTATTATCACAGTGCTACAATTGCACGATGTGAAAGTGACCTATATATATATGTGTAGGAGAGTAGAGTAGATTGAAATTGCAAAAAGGGAATATCAATTAGGTAAATTCTAGATAAAGGCCCATGATTCAGTCGGCATTGAAAAGCAACACAGGCCCAATACATACGGTCATGAAAGAGTGCCCCAATTACATGCTAGGCTTGCCTTGGTGCGATGCATCCACACTGCAGGCTAACCCTAGCACATATGGTCTGTGCCATTTTGGATGGCGCTGTCCACACGCGTGGTGTGCCGGGGCCATATGGCGCATGCCACATCCACATGGACCTGCATGTGCCTTATGCCCCTGCGGTGAAGGAGAGCACCTATGGCACCCTTTCTGCAGCTCAAGAAGGAGCTCCAAGACAGAGCTCCTTCGTGGCTTCCACGTCCTTGGTGCATCCTTCACACGGCTGTGCCAAGGAGGCCAAGGGGAAAGGGGCCGCAGTGGTGGCCTCTTTCTCCTCTTGGGAGCTGTGGCCTGGGGAAGTGGTGGATTGGGGCCGCAATGGCTACTGGTGAGGCAGCCCAGGCCCCAGTCCAGCGCTTCCTACAGATTGCCCCTTTTGGGTGGTCTGTAAAGGGCCACAGACTTTTTTTTTTTTTTTACAGTGGAGGAAGGAGACTCAAGCTCCCTGCAGTTTCATTCTGCTGGCTGTCAGCTGGGAGCAGACTGACCTTTATGTTAGCAGGCCTAAGAGTCCTTACAGTCTGAAAGGGCCTTGGCTATGGAATAGCCTTGGTCTCCTGCTAAGCAAAGAAATCACCCTCTCAGACCCCATTCTGTGCTAAGGTTTGGTATAAAGTGCATCCATGCAGCAGCTAGCTACTATGATGAAAAAACACTGGCACCAATGGTTATGGGAGTAAAGTACTAAATTTTTATTGTATTGAGATCAGAATGAGATACCCAGTCATGTGATCAATGCCAGACACCTTATTTTTGGTCTCAGAGCGGGTGATCTCTAGGTGTGGCAGTGGTGGCTGCCTGGTGTCACCCCAGAGTGCTCAGGTAATGGGAGGACTTCAGGGCAGCTTTGGGGCTCAGGTAATGGGAGGACTTCAGGGCAGCTTTGGGGCCAGAATACTCCAGGATGCTCCTGGAGTATTCTGGCCCATACAAACATGGCCAGGGAGAAGTGGAGTGATCCCTAAGAATTTCAGAGAGGATATGATAGGGGGATACATGAGGAGATTTTAGGTCACTTTTATATGTATGTGTGGATAACAAATAAGGTTGCCAGAGTGAAAATTGTAGATGGCTTTTGGTTGTACAGAAGAGGGAATTTCAGCAGGTAATGTTCATCGTGTAACTAGGTAACAAATAACACCTGCTGAAATTCCCTCTTTGACCACAATAATTAAAAATACAGGAATCATCTCCATTTTTCACTCTGGCAACCCTATGTATGGATCTTAGTTTGCTAAAACAAGAAATATGGTGGTAAAACTGTGCTTGGAGTGAAGGCTTTCAGATGGAAGGCATAGTGCATTAACTATGCCTTAACTCCAGATGGCTTTACCATGTAATACTGTACAGTGTACATTTTGTCAGAAACAAGCCTCGTTATATTAAACAGGGGCTTTCTTCCAGGTAGAACACACAGGATTGCTGCCTAAATCTCCTTATTAGAATTATTTAATCTTGATGTTTTAGTTTTGGATATCTATACTGCATTAAACAAGTGATTTAGGGGGTGGCAGCAACATTCAGATGAGAAACCAGGTGTGATTTGAGATCTGACTTTCTACTTTTGTACAATTTTCATACTGCGGAGAGGGAAAATTCGTTCTAAAATTCTCTTTCTGGAAATAATACTTTTTGCAACCTGTCCATATAGAAGAATAAACATTTATACTGGCAGCAAATCAAGTAAAAGTATTATTTGATTAGTTGCCACAGGAATTTGTTCAATATTATCTGTCACCCCAAATGAAGGCCTAAAGTGAATTACTAGTTCCAACTAGAGGAGATCCATTGAATCAATGGGATTTACATAAATGTTGATTTAGCATCCAGAAATTGATTCAATGAGTCTAGCAACTGGATTTAGGCTATAGTATTTACCCTCTAAGGTTATTAAAATATAATAAAATATGACAGACTTATTTTTAAAAAATCATTTGGACAGTACCACATCATATTTCATGGGGATTGCAAAAATCAATTTTTGAATTGACCTGATTTTTCATGATGTAGAAAGGAGGTGATACTATGACTTATGGGTTCTTCAGGCTGTACCATTAGCAAATATGTCTTTTACAATCCACAGTGAGACTGTCTCCATCTCTAGGATTCCCATGCAGAAAAAAACAATGTTCCTGTCATTGTGCATAGTTGCAGCAATAGATAAAACAAATGGAAGAATTATATGCAAATATCTCTCCCTATTGTGAGGACTACTGAGTAATCTATAGAGTTCATCCTCTGCCAGTCAGAATTCTTTGTTTATGTTATGATATCTGAATTATACATGTGCAGTTGGCCTATAGCTGTAATGGACTCATGGGTGTTCTGGTGTACAGAAGCATTATGACCTTAAAAAATGCATATATTTATTGGATAGAACGTCTGTGTTTATGCTTTATAGGATGTCCTTTGTACATATGCAGTTTACCCAGTGCCATGATTATCTCTGAGGAGAAGTGCTGGTGTATTGCTAATTTATTTACTATTGGCTATCACTGAGGCCACCATAAAGAAACCACGTCTGGGTCTGCCTTTTACTTTTCTTTGGTGACTTAGCTTCACCAGATCTGGATAGAGGTATCACATCCTGGAAGGACAAAAATGATGCTATCAGTTGGAATGTTTTAGTATCCTTACATCTTGATCCAGATGGGTTAGGATATAGCAGACCATTAAAACACGTGAGAACTCACTGTAGATTCTGATCAAGTTGTTGTTGTTGTTGCTGCTGCTAACTGCCATCAGGTATTATGGTGAACCTATGAACGAGAGACCTCTGAGTCATCCTGTCATCAACAGCCCTGCTCAGGTCTTGCATATGCAGACTTCCTTGACTGAGTCTGCCCACCTATAATGTGGCCTTTCTCTTTTCCTACTGCCTTCTACCTTCTGAGTATTACATTCAATGATTGATGTATTCTCATTATATTCCCAAAATATGACAGTCTCAGCTTAGCCATCTTGGCTTCTATGATCAGGTTTGATTTTCAAATAATAATAATAATAATAAATTATTTATACCCCTCTCTTCTGTGGACGAATCAGAGTGGATTTGTCTTTTTGCAGCCCATGACATTGCCAGGACTCTCTGCCACTGCCACATTTCAAATGAGTTGATTCCCTCTCTACCAGCTTTTGTCAGTCTCCAGCTTTCACAATTATACACAGAAACTGGAAATACAGTGGTATGGACAGGGCTGACTATAGTATTCAATAATATATATTTACATTGCAGGATCTTGTTTAGTTCCTTCATGGCAACCCTTCCAACTCTCCATTTTTATTAATGATTGGGCCAAAATATAGAAAATATTTGATTATTTCAATGTCTTCATCATCTGTTTTAAAGTTATATAAACAATTTTTTCAGTTTTTTAATGCTCAGCTATAACCCTGTCTTTGTACTTTCTTCCTTGATTTTCTTCAATAGTCATCCCAAGTCTTTGCTAGTAGTATGGCAGTTTATGTCCCTTCAGTATGATTAACAGTATGACTGTTAATGTCCCTTCCTCCAATTTTCATGACTTCTTCCTCCAAGCCCATTCCAACTTTATGTATGATACAAGCAGAGTACATGTCAAGATAAAAAAATAAATAAATGAGGAACTCCATATGTATTGTTGTATGCATTTTTCAAGCTGATACATTAGTGGAGATAAGGTACTAATCTCCAAAGCATCCCATGTTTTGTCTAAATAAATCTGTGCACATTTTTGAAATCTATGAGGTTTTAAAAAAATATATATTTCAAATGTATACATGTTGTTATGCAAAGGGGTCTTGCAGCATCTTTGACACTAATTGTATGAAAGAAGTTGTAGTGTCACTTTTCATAGACCAAGTCTACAAAAGCTTATGCTAAAACATTTTTTCACAGTTACTCTCAAAGGTGCTTCAAGATCCTTTTGCATATTGATATTCCAGACTGATACAGCTATGTCTCTTAATTTTTATACATGTTGTTGTATGCCTTTCCCCCCCATTCTTTTATGGAATTTGTTGTTGTAATTGTGTGCCTTCAAGTTGTTTTCAATTAATGGCAACCTTAAGGCAAACCTGTAATGGGATATTCTTGGCAAGATTTGTTCAGAGGGGACTTGTCATTGTCTTCTTTGAGCTGAGAGAGTATGATTTCCTTAAGTTCAACCAGTTCATTTCCACGGTCAAGTCGGGATACAAATTCTGATCTCCAGAGTCCTAGTCCAATGCTCAAACCACTACAACATACTGGTTCTCATGACCTGATTACAAGACCAAAATATACAGATTTCTGACAGCAAATTTTGCAAAACAGAATAAAATCATCATCATCATCATCATCATCATCATCATCATTATCGTCGTCATCGTCGTCATCATCATCATCTAAAGACAGCACTAGTTCCTCATGTTTCCCTAATCTACTATATTGAAAATAAATCTATAACTACATTAAGATGGCAGTTCTGACCAACAGAATATTATGTGCTACTTTAGGGTGGGTTATGATGGGTTATGGAAGATGTGTCCCTCATTTTATTTCTTTCAATCAACATTCAAAATATGAAGGAAAGGCTGTACAATAAGATTACTTGGTTTAGTACAACTTGCACTTCACATCTATGCAGAAAATGAACATGGAAGAGATTTAACTAATTTTGATGGCTGAAGTTAATGGATGTGTGTGCATCAGTTTATCATCAGCACATGATGGACAAATGGTCACTCTCCATTTCTTTATTCTTCTCTGTCTTGAAAGAAAGGTGCCACATTGCTTGCTTTTGTGTCAAAGAGCAGAAGGTTCAGAATAAGTTCACATCTTCTTTTTACTTTCAATCACTGTGATTAGGGGGGAAAAAGCTTTCAGAAATCACAAACACATTGCTTTTATTTGCCAACATCAGAATGAAGCTCCAGAGTTTCAGAGAGGGGGAAAATACTTTTTTTGTTTACTAATGCAATGGGTGCTTATTTTCCACATCTCCATGTTACTTAGAAAAGCATCAGGGTTTCATTGTAAATCCATTATGTCTTCGAGGGTCAGAAATTATAAATGACAACTAGTCCCATGGTAAAGAAAGGAAAGTATTATTTTGTAGAGTAAAAAGGGGTTAAATCACTTTTTATCATGACTGTCCTCCTGGTTATGACACATTCAATGTATTATTTAGCTTAAGTGCATGATTAAGAAAGAACTGGGGTATTTCTAGGGAGCGTTTTCACAGACACTATACTTATAGTATCTCAATCGCTAGGACAGAAGAAAGAAAAATGACATGTCCCTTTGTGAACCTTTCCATTTAAAATTAGGGTATAGATTATACAGTGGTGTGGCTCCTGAAAGAAATTCTGGGTCAGAGGTACTTTGTTGTCTGACTCTTTATACAGCAAAATCCATGTATCATGATTAAAAATGTATTTGCTGTCAATAATTAAATGCTTATTATTTGATCTTTAATGGGGTCAGGATTCCCATAGTTCCATATTAATCTGATAATGCAAAAGTACCCCTGAAAAGGCTTTCACTTGGAAAAAAGTACTTATTATTCTTTCTTTGTTCTGAGAGTTTATCTTCAATTAAAAATTTATAAAGAAATCTTCTTTAATCTTCGAATCAAATTAGTGCTAATTAGTTCTATTTTCTGTTACAACATTCAGATGCTGAAATCTTAGTCATTTCTTCAGAGTATTAATGGTGCCCTTTGGCTGCAATCAAGATTGTCTTCAATTAGAAGCAATATAGTTAACTCCATTATATTAAGATTTATTGTTCACAAACCACAGGACCACAAATCAGAAGCTGTTAGAACAGAACTGGCTTTAAAGATGGATGATGAAGTCAGAAGGAAAAGCAAGTGAAAACTTTGTATAACATAACACACCAGATGTACCAGCAAACTCTTAGAATGGGTGTGATATGTTTATATAGCCTTTGAATTCTGAGAGGGAGTAGTGTGTGTGTGTGTGCGCGCGCACACACACACACACACACACACTGTAATATTTGATGTGATTCTAAGGCATATCCCTTTTAGGATATAAATCCTAGATTCAGACAATAAAGCAAAGTGAGTTATGGAGCATGATAGACTTTCAGTTTAATTCATATTAGAGAGTGAAGTGTGGAAAGACATTTGCCACCTTGCATTTAATCATTTTGTTTCACTAATGTACTTTCTCACATACTGTAAGAGGTTGTCTACAGAGAAATAGTTGTTATAAGTTTAAAAATGTCATTCAAACATTTCAGGTGAACCACAGAAAGGGAGTACTTTCTGTCATACCCATGTACTTGACACTCTTGCTTTGAAAGGCCCTCATACTTTATAAAATGCTGTGGTTTTTTAGGTACTAGGTTTTGTTCTGTATAAAGGCAGTATCTTTTATGTAGCAGTTCTGAGAACAGAAATGGGAAGAAATTGCATAGCAGTGAGGTGTCTGAGAACATGGCAGGGAACAGGCAGAGAAGTTACTTTACTGCTTTGTGTACAAGGAGATCCTTTGTCTCAAGGTGCAAGAAGAAATGCAGATGACTTTGGTGAAGGAAGGAGCAATTAGTATACCATTTAGCTTTGACTGTATTATTACTAGGATTACTAGGATTACTACCAACCACATGCCTAGGGTCTTAACTCCTTTTCTCCTGGGAAACTGGTTTAGTACAGTGGTCCCCAGCCTTACGAATCCCCTGGGTTACGAAAACCCCGGGATCCGAAAGGCGGCGGACCGGCTTCGTATCCCCCGGGATACGAAATGAAAAAAGCCGCGCGGCCCCTTTAAATGGCCGCACGGTCCGTTGAATTTAGCGGTCCCCCAGGAAACGAAAGCTTCTGGGTTACGAAAGGTAATCCGGAACAGATTACCTTCGTAACCCGGGGGACCACTGTATTTCCAAAGGTCATCATGACCTCCTAAGAACATGCTGGCTCCAGATATGAAATATGAAAATATGGAGACTCCAAATCCAATGTGATGTATGCAGGCTGTGCTAGTAAGGCAGAGAGAGCATCTACACTCATTCTAACTAAAGTCTGCTAACAAATATGGAAAACAAAACAATGGCCCACAGACAGGAAATATACACTCCAGTCCCCATGAAGGGGTACACAAAATAATGCAGAAGTCACAGAACCATTGCATTAATATTTCATGCAAGTAAAGTTGTCATCAAAATTCTACAGCAAAGACTTCTGCCACATATGGAATGAAGTTCAAGATGGGTTCAGGAAAGGAAAAGGAATTAGGGATCACATTGCTTACATACATTGGATAATGTAGCACACCAAAGACTTCCAAAAGAAAATCAGCATGTGCGTTACAGATTACAACAAAGACTTTGATTGTAAAGATCATGAAAAGCTATGGAAGCTCTTAAAGAAATGGGTGTGCCAAAACATTTAATTGTCCTGATGCATAACCTGTACTCAGGACAAGAGGCTATTCTGTCACCATATCTGTTCATCTTGTATGTCAAAAATGTAATTTGCAAAGTAAGACTTGGAGGAAGGAGATATGAAAGTAAGAAACATCAGCAATTTAAGATATACAGATATACCATATTACTAGCAGAAAATACCAAAAACCTTGAACAATTAATGAAGAAAGTTAAAGGGCCAACACAAACAAACAGAAAAAAGTGGCTTGATCCTGCTTTTTCAAAAGTGGGTCAAAACCCCATTCTCCACACAGCCTTTTCCCAAGGTGGGCCCAACACCCATGGGCAGACTGCATGGTGCAGTGTCACTCCATGCTGCTGGATAATTTTTTGTCACCTCCCCACTGTTACACAACACACCAGCTGTGACCTCCAATTACCTCCCACATCCCACTCGGATGCCATTTCACCCTCCTTCAGCCCATGCCCCCCTGTTGGGCTGTCTCATTTGCCCATGGTGTAATTACTACCATTGGAGTTGTCACACTTTCACTTTTTTTACTTTACCACAGCCTTGCACTAGTGCCAGGGTGTTTTTAGGCAGGGTAAAGATGTACATTTTCTGCATTAAGTTGCAGTATCTCAGCTTCTTTAGCTCTGTTTTTTAGCCCCAAGGTGTAGCGTCACTTCAGTTTCCCCTCACTTTCGAGGCGTGCATCAAATAAACACCTGCCTTCAAAGCGGCTAAAAGCTGCTTTATTTTGCCTGTCTGATTCACGCCAAGAATTAAAGTGCTAAGGCAGGTTTAATGTGGAATATTAAAAAAACAAAAATAATGACCATGTATGCTTTACGTAACTTTAAAGTCTATGATGAAACCATTGAGATGGTTCAAGATATTCCATACTTTGGCTCAGCTGTTAATCAGAATGGAGATTGCAGTCAAGAAATCAGAAGAAGACTAGGACTTGGAAGGGCAGCTAGACAAGATCCTTTTGATACCCAACCACAAAATAAACAGAACAACCATGTAAATTGGATCAATAAATGGCTATTTATTTGACCTATATTGTATTTAATGTTAAACTCTTGAACTGTAAATCCTGTTTAAATCCTGTTTGCCCCCTAGTGTGGAAAAGCAATAAGATGTTCCAGAGCCTAACCTTTCACCACAAAGGGATGCCAAATGGTGTGTACCAAATAGTTCTTTATCCCCCATATGGGCCACCAATAAGGGACGAGCATCCACTTAATCACTCCCCCCCTCCAATCTGTTAATGATGATGATGATGATGATGATGATGATGATGATGATGTCTTTCAAACCATTTTGAAAATCCCTCAAAAATATCAGATTGCCCTCCTCTGAAAGGTGAACACCATCTGACCTGTAAAGCTCAGGGTGTCTAAACAAAATAAATGGCTGGTTAATTACAAAGCCAGATGTCCCTAATAGAGAATTTCATATTTCTCTATTAACTCATTTTCTGGCCACATCCAATTTACATGGATTACCTTCTCCTCTCCACACATGTCAGGGCAAAATGTCTGACCAAATTAATCTTACGGCGGGCCATGTATAGCATATGGTATCAAAATCATGTCTTGCTTGCCAAATCAGGGCTTTTTCTTTCATCAAGCCCAGGTCATTTCCACCAAGGTGTATCAATGGCAGGTCAGGTTAATAATAATAATAATAATAATAATAATAATAATAATAATAAAAAATTTTATTTCTATACCGCCCTTCCAAAAAGATCAGGGCGGTGTACAAGATAAAAAGACATTAAAACATCAAGCATAGTTTAAAATCTAAGCAATACAATAAAAACAAGTAAAACAATACAACGATAAAACAATAAAAAGCAGTTAAAGGTTAAAGGTTAAAGGTTCAGGTTAAAGACTGAAATGCTCCTCAAACAGCATCGTGAGCTGACTAATCCAATGCAGGCCTCGTCTACCCAACCATTCGATTGTGGTGATATCACTGAGTCTGAGGTGGAAAGCCATATGGCTGGATTGGGCCTGGTGCTCATCCCAAAAGATCATACTATGCCTATAGATGAGGATGTGGACTCTGATATTTAACAATTTCTTGATTAAACACTGAATCTAAATATATGCACTTATATCTCTCTGTATAAGTGTATGTGCATGTGTGAATGTGTGTATGAATGTGTGTGTGTGTGTGTGTGTGTGTGTATCTACCAGGGATTTAGCTTTGAGGCTGAGAGAGTGTACCAAACAAAATGGCTACTGGAGTGCTTGTGTGACTAAAATGGTGCATGTGTCATAAAACAAAATGGCACCTGCTTCAAAGGCAAATAGTGCCTGGATCAAGGCAAACTGCCACCCTGAAGGTAAGGGGGCACCAAAAAGGGGGACACAAGTAAGGGGTGGAAAAATTTAAGCTGCCATGTGGTCAGGGGAAACTGGTTGACACCCAGGCTGACCAAAGGAAATGAGGTCCCAGGGAAGAATGGACAGAGGGCTACCTGAACACAAGGTGTGCCTCTGCACCACTGATGGAAGCTGGGACTGGGCCAGAGCTCCAAAGCACCTGGTGGAACCCTGCATCACGGAGAAGAGCCAGGAGCAGGCCAAAGCAACCAAATACCAGGTGCTCCTCCATGCTGCCAAGAGGGGACTGCCAGGCCAAAACAAAACAACCAGCATGCTTACACACCACCAGGAGAGCACGAGGCTGAGCAGAGTGCAACCCAAGCATCTGGCATGCTGATGTGAGGAGCAGGGGCCAGGCCAAAGCACCCAGGCACCCGGAGCACTCCCGCGCCACTAAGAGCAGCTGGTACGGGCTGAAACAAGGCACACAACATGACTCCTTGCCACCAGAAGAGCTTGGGGGATGCACAGGCCATGCCTGGAGAGCTTGGGGCCAAGCACAGCCCAAGCACCCAGCACTCTTCTGTGCTGCCTGGAGATTTGGGGACTGGGGCAGTCCAAACACCTGTGACTGGGTGAAGAGGAGCTGCACAGGGCTACAGGCCACCCAAACGAGGGAGATGCAGCCTAGATGCCCCAAGGATCCCCCAACAATCCCCTGATACACAAGAACAGGGCAGAAATGACCCTGCGTCTAACCCAAGTTAATTCTGAAGTTACCCCTAATGGGATCCCAAATTTGTAAAACTTAGCCAAAAGTGGCCCTGTTGACGTCTCTCCTTTCAGGAAAAGAGGCAGGATGGGGGTGGGGTGGGGGGTAGTCCATCCTTAAATACTTGAACTCTGCCTGCCATCACATGCCCAAGCTTGGCCCATTGGGTCTTGCTTACTTTGAAAATCCTGGCCTCTTATTATGGAGGGTATCAAAGCCACACCCTCCCTCCATGTTCTGCCTTTCGTCCCGGCATGAAAAGTGTAAAGATACATAATTGAATACTACAATTAGGATTTTCTATGCCATCATATTTCTCATCACTATGTATAGATATGACAGCTGGACAGTGGAGAAAGCTGATATGGGGAAAACCAACTAATTTGATATGTGGTGATGGAGAAGTGTTCTATGGATATTATGGACTGCTAAAAAGACAAATAAATGTGTCTGCCAAGAAAAACCTGAAATGACTTGAAGACACACAACACCAACAGAATAAATGAAGTCTAAACTCCCTAGAATTGAAAAAGACTAAATTGAGGCTGCCATACTTTGGTCATGTCATGAGAAAGCATGGCACTAAAAAGACAATAATACTAGATAAGATTTAAGGCAATAGAAAAAGAAGAAGGCCACATTACAAGTCAAGGAAGCTACAGTCCTGAGTCTGGGCTATCAAGGAAAGAGTGTCTTGAGGGTTTATCACACTAGAGGGCAAACAGGAATTAAACAGGAATTAAACAGGAAATGCCCTATGTTAAACATAAGGCATGTTAAATGCCCTATGTTAAACATAAGGCATTTCCTGTTTAATTCCTGTTTAATTCCTGTTTTAATCCTGTTTGCCCTCTAGTGTGATAATTGGAGATGTCTCGTTCATAGGGTTGCCATAAGTCAAGGCAGACTTGAAGGCAGTTAACACACACATGACTGTGCCACAGTTCAGTGGCAGGAGCATTCTGTTATTATTATTATTTTGAAAATAACAAAAATGCAACCAGTGTAATTACTTTTGAATAAGAAAGAAGTAACATGTTAACTTTACTAAATTGGAACTCTGATAGTATATTATCTGAGAGGCCATAGAACTGTAACTAAAACAATTGCTTTCAAAAGGAACTTCTCAACCTTTAACTTTTCCCCATTAACTTTCTTCTGGTATGTCGTTCTATAAAGCTGTGTGTAATTAAACAATTTCATTCAAAACACTTTATGTAAAATTTAGCTTCATTATTGAAACACCAGTGAAATCAAAAGTACTGCCTACATTATGAGTCAAGATCCACTCATTTCCCACAAGTAACCCCGCCTAAAACTGTGTTCCAGTAATTTTAAATGGTAGCTGGGGAGATATAGTAGCAAATCCCATTTTATAAGTTTTTAATGTTTTTGGTATTTTGGGGTAGTTTCCAGCAGAGAGTGAAACAATAATTTCCCCGCTTTAGTTAAGTGATGTGCAAGGAATTGTCACAAAAGGTTTTGGAACTTTGATTGATGAAATGAAAGACAGTCCTGCCATCAATTTACCAAGATTATTTTTTAATGAATGCTACTTTAAAAGCATATGCAAAATTAAGATCAGTAAAAAAAAAAAAAATGCATTCGGATATGACATGTAAAGAATGATATACATAATGTATTGGTTATAACATTTATAACCCACAGATGTAAAATAATTCCTTTTCCTCAGCCTTTAAATTTATAAAAGCTTTGGTCATGAAAATATTAATTACAAGCAAGGGAACCAGCTTTCAATATATTTTTGAGACATTAATATCAGTTACATTTCCAGTCATGACCTATCAGAATTAGGGCTGAGAAGGTGGACTGTGCAAGTCTGGCCTCATCATTACCACATGAAGCCATAATGGAGTAGCAGTCATGGGTAAACCTGCTAGGTTACACTTAGAAGCCAGGTAGCTCTGTATTTCCTCATCCTATACTTTTGCAAACAATATGAAAATTGAGTGGAAATATTCCCACAGAGTTTCACAGGGTTTCAGTATGTCTGTCCTGCCAGTACAGTTGGCTTTCCGTATTTGCAGCTTTGACTTTTGCGGCTTTGATTATTTGCAGTTGTGATTAATATGTTCTCTCTAGGAATCTCTAGGTCTTCCAACACAACTCTATTGGAAATTGGCCATAGAGTTGTGCTGGAGACCTAGATGTTCCTAGAGAAAAGTTCCTCCAATGTGATTCTGTGATCAACTTCTGACAGATGTTGACCATAGAGTTACACTGGAGGACCTGGATATTCCTAGAGAGATATCCTCGTGGGTAAAGAGAACAGTTTTGTTTTTGTTTGTTTTTTAAATTGCACTTTTCCCACATTCATGGGGCTCCTTCACTCCTAATACCAGTGAATGTGAAGGGACCATTGTATATAGAAGAAAATTAGCAGTAGCTGCTGCCTCTCTCCCCACTCCTCCATCTCCTCCCTGGGATGGACCAGACATCTGTTTATGAAATTTAAGTAAAATATTAGAAGAAATATCCAGGTATTTTACAATATACCTACATTCTCCTCTGAAAAACTTCATCTATTTTACTGTTGTTATGTGTCTTGATTCTGACTTGTGGTGATCCTATCATGGTTTTGCTTTTTTATGGCAAGACTTATTTAGTGAGGTTTGCCTTCCTCTAAAGCTGAGAAAGTGTGACTTCCCCAAGGTCATCCAGTCAGTTTCCATGGACGAGAAGGGATTTGAACCTTGTGAAGTCAAAGGCTTTCATGGTTGGCATCTATAGTTTTTTGTGGGGTTTTCGGGCTATGTGGCCATGTTTTAGAAGAGTTCTCTTCTAGAACATGGCCACATAGCCGCCCCCCCAAAAAAACCCCACAAAACAAAACAAAACAAAACAATTTGAACCTTGTCTCCCATAGTCCATGTCCCAAGTCCTAAATTCAAACCACATCACCAAGAGTCTTTATTCCTATATTATTATCGGGTTTCATTGCCTGTAGCAAGTTTCTAGTATAACAGTTTCATTTCCCTCTAGTAACATATGTGCAGAGTCGACAGTCATAGCAAGTCAAGTGGATAGGCCCGCCGGAAGAGATCCGTCTTAAATGCTTTTTAAAAAGCATCTAGGGTGGTAATAAGACTGATCTCTTCTGGCAAGTCATTCCAAAGTTTCGGAGCCACTGCGGAGAATGCTCTATTGGATGTTGACATCAGTCTTGTATTGGTCACTTCCAGTAAGTTCTTCCCTGATGTTCTGAGGGTGTGGGGCGGATTGTGTAGGGAGAAGCGTTCCTTCAAGTAACTCGGGCCCAAGCCATACAGGGGTTTAAAGGTAACAACCAACACTTTGTACTGCGCCCAGAAACCAATTGGTAGCCAGTGTAATGATTTTAATATCGGGATAATATGATTGGGTCTTGATGCCCCGGTAAGAAGTCTGGCAGTTGCATTCTGAACTAGCTGAAGCTTCCAGACTTGGTACAAAGGTAGCCCCATGTAAAGCGCATTGCAGAAATCCAAACGAGAGGTTACCAGTGCATGTATCAATGTTCCAAGGTCCTCTCTGCAGAGGTAGGGATGCAGTTGGTGTATCACCCATAATTGATACCATGTGCTCCTGGCTGTCGCTTCCACCTGAAATGTCAGCTGGAGCGACAAATCCAGGAGCATACCCAAACTGTGTACTTTGTCCTTTAGGGGAAGTGTGACCCCGTCCAGGACAGGTTGACAAATCTGCATCCCTGGGCAAGGAGGGCCTATCACAAGTACCTCCATTTTCTCTGGATTCAACCTTAGTTTGTTTTCCCTCATCCAGTCCATTTCTGACTTCAAGCAGGCATTTAGAGAGGAGATGCCATCCTTGGTCACTGCAACAGTCGGAGACATGGATAGATATATTTGAGTGTCATCAGCATATTGATGACACTGCGCCCCATGTCTCTGCAGCTCCCATGCAACTTCATGTAAATGTTAAATAGCATGGGAGACAGAATGGTGCCCTGAGGAACACCAGAGGTCAACTTTCTCTTACAAGAGCAACTGTCTCCCAGCATCACCATCTGGAATCTGCCCGAGAGGTAAGAACAGAACCACTGCTAAACAGTGCCTCCGATTCCCATCCTCTTCAGGCGTTCCAGAAGGATACCGTGGTCTACAGTATCGAATGCCACTGAAATGTCCAAGAGCACCAACAGGGTCACACTTCCCCTGTCGATGCCCAGACGGAGATCATCGACCAAGGCGACCATGGCCGTCTCCACTCTGTATCCCCTCCTGAAGCTGGTTTGAAATGGATCTAGATAATCAGCTTCATCCAAGAATGCTTGGAATTGGAAGGTGACCGCCCAAGAATGGTAACAATGAGACAGGCCTGTAATTGTTTCTTATCAAGGGATCCAGGGAGGGCTTTTTTAAAAGTGGTTTGACCACAGCCTGTTTCAGCATCGATGGAAATTTGCCCTCCCTGAGGGGCGCATTGATGACAAGTTGGAGTAGTGTCATCATCCTGTCCCCTCCTTGAGCAGTCAACCAAGATGGGCAGGGATCAAGAGAGCATGTCGTCTTCCTAACACTTCCAAGGAGCTTGTCCACTTCCTCAGTACTCACAAACTCAAAGTGATCCAGTCTAATCAAGTCCACGGAGTCACTGGACACCTCTGTTATATCATCTGCCTTAATACCAGTGTCTAGGTCAGACTTATCTGAGATATCTTATTGGCAAAAAAGTCATTGAAAGAGTCACAGCAGGCATCTGTTGGTTCTAATAAAGGATTCAGGGTGGGAGGGGGCTGAATTAGTTCTTTAACCACCCTGAATAGCTCTGCTGGACAAGACTCTGCCGATGCAATACATGCATTATAGAACAAGTTCTTTGCTGCATCGATTGCTGCTCCAGAGGACCTTAATAGGTTCTCTAGGAGTGCCTTATCAGATAAGTGTCACTTCATCCTCAGGAGATCTTGTGTATACCATGGTTGTTTATTTGAAGCGAGTTGTAGAGGTCTCTCAGGAGTGATATTGTTTATAGCCCAGGTGTTCCAGGTATTAACCAGGGCATCAACAGAATTGCCGTCATTCCCAACCATATAACCCTCTAGGGCTTCTTGGAACCATTTCGGTTCCATCAACCTTCGAGGGCGGGCCATCTTAATAGGTCCTCCACCCCAAGGTCCTAACTTGACCAGGAAATGGACTGTCCATGACAGGGCAGTAGTCCCAATGACTTCTGCCCACGGATTGTCCTGATCCGTGCAAAAGGCCACATCGAGTGTATTATCAGCACAATGTGTAGGCCCCGAGATCAGTTGGGACAGGCCCATGGTCGTCATGGTATCCATGAACTCCCGAGCTGCTCCAGTCAGATCTGATACTCTGGCCTCAAAGGGATGTTGAGGTCCCCCAGAACCAAAAGTCTGGGAGACTCCAGCACCGAGACCAGTTGAGTCAGCTCGGTTAGAGAGTCTGTTAGGCAACAGGGTGGGCAGTAGACTAACAGAATCCCCAAGCTGTCCCTGGTCTTCAGGGTCAGGTAAATACACTCGATGTGGCCAGTTTTACAGATAGATCTCCTGGTCAGTTTGATTGTGGTTTTGTGGATCATGGCCACTCCCCCCACCCACCCACTTTCCCTCACCTGCTCCTGGACAGTATACCTGACTGGAAGGGCCTTGGCCCATGTCACGCTGCTGTCTTCTCCCAGCCAGGTTTCCGTAACACAAGCCAGGTCAGCGTTCTTGTCCTCTATCAGATCGTATATAATATGGGACTTATTGGGATTGTGGTATGGATGGAATGACCCTCGGTTCTTTCAGGCTAACAGAGGGCTTGGAAGATAGGATAGATATCAACCATCGATCTCATCTTCCTTTATGTCTTAACGCCCCTCTGTTAACGCCATATCTCCCATTGCCCCGCACCACTCCTATAGGCATTCCCTGATGTTCTTGTTTATGCTCAATAATTTCCTCTACTATGGACTTATAGTTCTCCATGTGTGATATATGACCATTTAAAAAGCCAGTTCTATATGGGAAGCAGCAATAAGATGGATCTATTGGGGCTAACATGGTTACAAGGTGCAATTCTAAGCACTGTGCTGCTCCCACCAACACTCCGTCCCGGACTAGTCCTCCGCAGGTGGCAGGTGTGTTGTTCCGGCGCTGGTGCGGTTGGGGGGGGGGAGAAATCCGGCAGGCCGGCTTTTCAGAGCACCGCTCCCACCAGTGCTGCACCACTCCAAATGTCCTCCGCAGGTGGCAGGTATATTGTTCCGGCGCTGGCGCAATCTGGGACATCGTTTACCAGGCATTGGTAACATTTGGGAGTCCCTTTATGGGATTAATGGGGTTCATTGCCAGGTGGGAACAATGCCTTTCTAGCATTCCCCAGTGACAGGGGCACCCTGGACACTGGTCACTGGTCTTCTCTGTCCCTGGGGTCTGGCACCAGGGCTGGACTGTGGTTCACTGATCAATAGGAGGGTTGGTCAATGCCTTTTGGTGTATATTTCAATGGCCATTGGTGTGCCCAGTCTTGGCTACAAGAATTTGTTCAGGCAGGAATAACTTCTGATCTGACTTTTCTGGAGTTTTTTCCAGAGAGTTTGCAAATTCTTCTGTATGCTTCTCGTGTGATAATATGTCAGTGGTCAATGTCATTAATTCCTTGACATCCAAATCACCAAGGGTCGTATGCTTGGTCCAAGCATTTATATTACAATGTTTAAGCTTTAATATCTTGTTTATGGCTTTGCATGTTGCAGGTGTCGATAATTCCATTCCAGATGCTCTTTCTCATAAACAGATGGAGGGCTTGTGGAATTTGGCCCCCAGGGCAGTTCAGCTGATGGAACATCTGTGTAACCTTGGCAGAGGGAGATAACAAGGGCCCTTGTTATCAGTCACTGCCAGTACAAGCAGGAGTTATCATAGAGTGGTTCGAAAGTTCACAAGTTTCCAAAAGGTGCATTAGATGGGAGAAGTTTTGCCTGTTCCAGTTCTGCATCTTCTGTGATTTTGTGTTTTCCTTCATGACAAGGGTTTTGCACCTCAATCTATTCATGGCTACTTGTCTGAAATTGCTTTTGGTTAACAAGTGCAAGGGGTTCAAGACACCATTGGTGATTTTTGAATTTAAAAGGTTTTAGAGGAATGGTCTAGAGAAAGGGGTCAGGCGAAGGATACTAGGATGGCTTTGTCACCAGACGTTCTTAATGGTTTAAGATCCATATGGGCTGGTATTTGCATATCACTTTACAAAGCTCTTTTGTTCCATACGGTGGCGTTCACTGCATTTTTTGGTGTACTGCTTGTTAGTGAACTTGTGTTATCATCCAAGCATGATAAGTCAGGTAAGGCTTTACTATACTGTATTCTGATGTTAGTTTTGTTGGACATTCTGTTATACTCCTTATTAGATCTTCCAAGTCTGACCAGCATAGCAAAGGTTCAAAGATTCTCTCCATCCTTCTTCAGATTCAGCCATTTGTCCAATTCAGGTTCTAAGTCAATATCTGCAGGTTAGGGGCACCAGTTCTGCACCTTGTTTGTTCCTCGGACTCTTTCGCCCTTGACCAAGCATCAGTTCTGGGCTGTTATGTCTATGGCTTTGGCTACTTTGGGCCTAACCAATGTCCTCTTTGCAACTCATTCATTTTGGATTGGGGTGGCATTGACGGCTGCTGCCATGGGCTTTCAACACAATGCCATAAAACTGATTGGTCATTGGAGATTGTCTGCATACCACAGATACATTAGAAGACTGCAGTGTTAACTGTTGTTTTGTTGTTTTTCAGGTCCCTGCCATGGGCTGTCTCCTGAGTCACCTGGAAAGCAAGATTGAACCACTATCTGTCTCACCTGAACCTTGATGATGTTGCCTGTTTCCTACTGGTTGAGCAAGCAGGGTCTGCATTGGCATGGCATGTTGTTGTTGTTGTTGTTGTTTAAGGAGCACTACGGGCCTTAGACCCTAAGTATTGGTGGTTCACCTGGGTGGTAAAGGGTAAGGTGCTTATTTTGCAGGTCCTGCATGATTTTCACCTTATCAAACAGTCATAGCTGAGGGAACAGATGGTTTGGTCTGCCATGCTTCCTCAGCGCGAGTGGAAACGTGGTGGTGACCCTGTTGCTATTGACACAGCCCAAAGGTGAGCTAACAGGGAAATCAGAAAAGCCCTTGAGTCTGGGCTAGGCCACTACCTGTCTGACCCCCCAGAGGCCAGAGCTCTACTGGGCAGATGGCATTCACCTTTCTGAAACAAGTAATTCAATATTCTTAATGGACCTGCAGTGTGATATTAAGGAGGTGCTCAGTGCCAAGGTGGGAGATAGGGGCTAAGCGGACGCTTGCCCATATCTGTGGCAAAACTATTTGGGCTATGTTTTGGTGAGCACCATGGACACCATTTGGGTGGAAGGGATGTTTCTGGAACCACCTCTTTAGGCCTTGTGACCTGGGAGGTGGCAGAAAGAATTTCCCCTTAGGTCTGGCTTGAAAGATAAACTCCATCTTTAATATTCATGGATTGGGAAGGGGGCTTCCTGATGCAGGCCAGCCAGCGAATAACCCAGCTTTTGAGTTGTTGTTGAGGGCCCAGGTGTGATCATCCAGATAAGCTGCAGAGGTGGTCTGGGGAAAGAAACTGGATGCAGCTTCTCCCACACTTGGTTGTTGTTAGAAATGAGTTGCAATTCCATTAATAATTTAATAAATAGGTCAATAAATGGCCCTGTTCTATCCCATTTCAGTGTCTGGTGTCATTATTCTGGGGTTGGGTAGCCATTGGAACAGTTAATAAGGAAGATCAAAGATGAAAATACAAAGGCAGGTCTGATGTTGAACATAAAGAAAACAAAAATAATGACCACAGAAGAAATACACAAATTCAATCTAGACAACAAGGACATTGAAATAGTTAAAGAATTCCCATATCTAGGATCAAACATTGACCAGAATGGAGACTGCAGTCAAGAAATAGCCAGTAGGTTTCCATGGCTGGGCTGGAAACTAGTTCTATTTAAAATTAGGCTATAGATTTACAAGGTAAGAGGAATGATGAAGTAAGAATCGAATGAACTAGTTGAGACCCTTGTGCTATATCCAATATTGCATAGACTTAAGTTTGCATAATATGACTTTCCCCTCCTTTCTTCTATACATGACTGTCCTCCACATATCTCCTCTGAGGAGTCTTCTAACTTGCCAAGGCATATTTTTAGGGTATGTATTGAGAGCCAGCATGCTGTAGTAGCTTGAATGTTGGACTATGACCCAGGAGACCAAAGTCTGAATCCTGGTTTGGCCATGGAAACCCACTGGATGGCCTTGAAGAACTAACATTCACTCAGCCTGAGGGGAAGGCAATAGCTACCCCATTTTGAACAAATTCTGCCAAGCAAAACCTCCATGCCTCATACCATATTTCATACTCTACTCTCAATGAATGTCTTAAAGTGGTAATGGACTGGATGAGAAAAAACAGATTGAAACTGAATCCAGAGAAGACGGGGGTACTCATTGTTGGGCCCACTAATCCATGTACATAGATAGGTCAACTGGTCCTAGATGGGGTCAAACTTCCCCTAAAGGACTGTGTCCACTTCCTGGGAGTACTTCTACACTCATCGCTTCAGATGTCAGATCAGATAAATGTGACAGTCAGGAATGCTTGCTATCAGCTTTGGCTGATACACCAGCTGATTCCTTTTCTGGAACATAGGGACCTAGAAACTGTAGTGCATGCTCTAATAAACTCGTGACTCGACTTCTGCAATGCTCTCTACATATGGCTACCTTTGTGCCTAGCCCAGAAACTTCAATTAGTACAAAATATGGTAGCCAGAGTGGTCACCAGGGGAGCTAGAGGTGACCACATTACCTCTATGTTAAAAACTCTTCACTGGCTGCCTATTAGTTGCTGGGCACAGTACAAGGTGTTCATTATGACCTTTAAAGCCTACATGGCTTGGGTCCAACCTATTTGCGGGATCACCTCCTATGAAGAACTTCTGCCAACCTTCACCCTAAGACTACTACCTGAGATGACACAGCACCTCTGTGTCACTAATATTAGGTAGTGTGGTTTAAATCAAATGGAGGCCAAGTAGTTGTCTAAACAATAATAAAAGTTTTATTGTAAAACCACACTACCTAATATTAGTGCCACATAGGTACTGTGTCATCTCAAAGAGCAGTGTTAGGGTGAAGGTTGGCAGGAGTCCTTCACATATTTTGATGGCAGTGGTGGGATTCAAAAAGTCCGGTTGCCAGAGCTGTGGTTGAATTATAGGGGTCTGAGTTGAAAAACCAGATACCCATAGTCGGTTTGAGTGTTGAGTCAGGGGAGTAATCTCTGAGATAACAGTAAAAGGATAATTGGTAAGAAATTACTTGGAACCCGACCGCACCACAGGGTTATTTAAAGACTAGTCTCTGAGGCAAATGTACTGGGTAATTGTAGTAAACTAGTAAATAGAGGTAAAGACAGACAAAGTGATCCCTGAGGTAAAAGTCTGGGTAAAGTAAGGAATCACTGGTCTGACTTTGAGATTCAAGTGAGAACTTAGTGGGGGCACAGTTAAAGCAAAGTGATTCCTGAGGTAAACATTGTTGGGTAATGTAGGGAATCACTAATTTGTTTTAAAGATCCAAGTGAATTCATTTTACTCAATTGAGGCAAAGTAAAATAAAAGTATTTCCTGAGGTAAAAGTTTTGGGTATATGTAAGGAAATACTATCAACATGCCTCCTAGGAAAGTCAAACTTCCAGCAGTGCAAGAAATGGTGGAAGGGAAAGAAGTTGGAGAAGAAATGGTACCTAGTCTTGACACCTCCATTTCTTTTTTTAATTAATTTTTATTATAAATTACATAAACACTAGACAATACACAGTTATAAATAACACAAACAATGTGATTAAATTAATTCATTTCTTAATGCAAATCGTTATAATTTACATACACACTACCTAATAACAATAACAGACAATCCTATATATACATACAACAACAGACAAACAAACAAACAACAAACTCCTCATGTTTATATCCTTATATTCTTGTTCCTGTATCGAAGATTTGTATTGCAAAATACTCTTTATTATAAAATAAAGAGTAGTATGTATTTTATGTACCTATATTCCCAAACACAGTCGAAATCTATTTTATCTTGCTTCTTCTTTTTATAATGTAATGTAAATATTGAATTGGTTTGTATAATTAATTAATTGTTTACTGTCTATTTTATGTAAGTCCCACAAGTTATTAAGAAAGCTTCCCAATCTGTATCCGGCTTAGTATCATATATTTGATTTGAAAGTTTATCTAGTTCCATTATTTCTGTCATATCTATGAGCCAATCTTCTAAGTTTGGTGATATTGAAAGCTTCCATTTTTTTTGCTATTAGAATTCTTGCTACCGAAATCATGTGTATAATAATTCTTTGATGCTTGTTTTTCGTTTGTATTTTACATTTGTTCATCATATTCAATAAAAATATCTCAGGAATCATTTCTAAGTCTATCTTGAGCATTTCCTTTATAAAATCGTGTATTTGGTTCCAGAATTTGTTAATTGATGGGCAAGACCACCACATGTGTACCCTGCTCTTTTTGGCATCTCCAACATTTGGCACTTTGCGATTTATAGATCTTTTGTAGTTTAACAGGTGTCAAATGCCAGCGGTGCTCCATTTTATGATAATTATCTCAATATTTTGATTTTTAATACATTTATATGTAATATTTCTGGCATATTGCCTACTTTCCAATTCTATTGTTCTTTTAATCTCTTTTGCCCATTTTAACATGTTTTCTTTGACAATCTCGGTTTCTAGTTTTCTTTTGATCAGCATTTTATATAACCTTGAAACTTGTTTTGGTTTCTCATCCAATAGTATTTTATCTAATTCATTTTCTTCTAGGTTTATACCTTCTTGTCTTTGATCTATATGAAATCTATTTGTAAGCTGATGAAAAATTAGCCAGTGTGTTCTTTGATTTAATTTTGGTATTTCTTCAATTTTTTTCAGTTTTATTTCTCCTGTAAGTTGATCTTTTTTTTATTATGTCTTGATATCTGATCCAATGATTTTTTGGGAGAGGGTTTTTTGTTAAAGCTTCTTGTGGTGAAAGCCATGATGGTATTTTTTTGTAAAATTTATTTTTAATTTTTTGCCAAGTTACTAATATAGATTTCCTTATAAGATGTTTTTGAAAGTTTGAATCTATTTTACCTTTTTTTATACCAGATATACACGTGGAGCCCAAATTGCAGATTGGCTCTTTCAATATTAAGAAGTTTATGATCTTTAAGTTTGATCCAATCTGAGAGTAACGAAAGAATATTTGCTTGATAATATGTTTCAAGATCCGGGAGATTAAACCCTCCTTGTTCTTTAGAATCTATCAAGGTTTTCCAGCGTATTCTCGGTCTTCTCCCTCCCCAGAGAAACTGTCTGATTTCCCTATTCCAATTTGTAAATGAATTTTTATTTATGATAATGGGGAGATTGGCAAAGAGAAAATTAAATTTTGGCAACACACACATTTTAATTGCTGCAATTTTCCCAGTAATTGATAAATTTAGTTTAGACCACTTTATTAATTCACTTTGGATTCCTTTCCATGTTATTTTATAATTTTGATTGAAGAGATCTGAACTGTTTTTGGTAATCCAGATACCTAAATACTTTACTTTTTTGACTACTTTACAATGAGTTATTTCCTCTAATCTTTTTTCCTCTTCTTTAGTCATGTTCTTTGTTATAATATTTGTTTTTTGTTTATTCATTTTGAAACCTGCATAGTTTCCGAATTTTTCTATATTAGAAAGAACCGAGGTTATATTATTTATAGGGTTCTCGACAAAAATTACAAGATCGTCAGCATATGCCCTCAAATTGTAACTATATTTTTTGATTTTAGGACCCTTTGCAGTTTCAACATTTCTGATTTTGTTATTAAACAGTTCTAAAACTAAAATAAAAAGTAGAGGGGATAACGGACATCCTTGCCTGACTCCTTTCGTAATGTTAAATCTTTTAGATAGTTGACCATTAATAATTAATTGGGCAGTCTGTTTATTATATATACTGCAGATCCAGTCAGTGAAGTTTTTTCCTGCTTTTATTTTATCCATAATGTCAGTTATGCTATTCCACTTTAAGGAGTCGAATGCTTTTTCTGCATCAATGAAAAGTGTAGCCAGTTTTCTATTTTTATTATTATCAAAGAAATCAAACATGTTTATTACCGTTCTTACATTATTTTTCATATTTCTTTTGGGGAGAAATCCTACTTGGTCATCATGGATCAGATAAGTATTTTTTTAAGTCTATTAGCTAGTATAAACGTAAAGATTTTGTAATCAACATTAAGAAGGGCGATCGGTCGATAATTGTTGATCAGGGTTCTATCTTTGCCTTCTTTTGGTATAAGTATAATATTTGCATTTTCCCATGATTCAGGGATTCCATTTTTTAGAATTTCATTCATAGTTCCTTTCAATGGAGTATTTAATTCCTTTTCGAATTCTTTGTAATATTCTGCAGGGAACCCATCAGGACCATGTCAGGGATGATGGGAGGTGTTGCACTTTCCCCAGACTTAACTCCTCACCATCTCGTCACTGCTGGGCTGACCAAAACTGATCAATGGTGTGATGTGTTGCAAGTAGCAGAGTTGCCCATGAAGCGGCTCCAAGATCCTGACATCATCTTGCAGTGCTCTCCTTCCAGGAACAAAACCATCAGCTCTGGAACTTCTGGAATCACTGTTGCTGCTCCACTCTTCTTGCAGTCAACAAACCACACGAGCTGTACACTAAACTATCTTTATTTGCTACTTGAATAATACAAACTCTATAATAAAACAATAAACAACTTTGCAACACATTTCTTGCTAAACACACTCTGGCTATACTAATCAACCTATATACATCCTCATCTCCTCCTGCACAAAAGCTTAGTTACAGGTTCAGGTTCACATTCTAGTTCACATTGTTGTTGAGGGTGTGTGCGTGTGTGTGTGGCTTCGTGGTGGGGGGTGGTGGGTGTAATGGCTCACCGGAACAATACAGAAATAGTTCAATTTTGGTTACCACCCACTGGGTGTGCACTGGGTGTGTACTGGGTGTATACAAACAATACAATTGGTTAGTTCCACACTTTCCCATACCATAGTCCAACCTCTTACTGTGACTTAATCACCCATGTGATGTTTTTCAGTGATGTCGTTGTTTACCTTTACATGACCTTCCTATCCGGATCTTGTGTTGCTATTCCTTGTGTGTTATGGCTATACTCACATCTATTGTTGTTGTGTACGTGTCTCACTACACTATCTCACCTCGTGCTGGAAATTTACAGACTTTGGTTCCCACATACAGCTTTGCATTTCTATGACTATAATTCCCATGCTCCTTGCCTTAACAGACCAGGTGTTTTATCATTCTTTAAATTTTTTATTGCTTCGGATATCTCCCTACTTGATATTTCCTCGTTTAATAATTGACTATCTGATTCTAAAACTTTTGGTATTTGAAATTCATCCATAAGTTGATCTACATTTTTTAGGTTTGATCTTTCTTTATCTTGCCCAAATAGGTTAGTATAATATTTAACAAATTCATCTTGTATCTCTTTTGGGGATGTCATGACTTTATCATTAACTTTCAGTTTTTTGATATACTTTTTGTCTTTTTCTTTTTTCAATCGAATCACCACCCATTTGCCAGATTTATTTGAAAATTGAAAATTATTTAATTTAGCTCTCTTAATTTTCCATTCTATTTCTCGAGTTGTTATGACATCTAATTGTTTTTGTAATATCTTTAATTGTGTCATCAATTTTTTATTAGAAGAGTTGCTTTGTATTTCTTTCTCCTTCTCGCTAATTTTATTTTCCAGTTGTAATACTTCTAGCTGTTGTTTCTTCTTTTGTTCAGTCCCTCTTTTGATGAGTAAGCCTCTAATAACGGCTTTATGTGTATCCCAAATTATTTTCATTGGCATTCCTTCAATTTTATTTTCTTTAAAGAAGTTATTAATTTCTTCTTTTATATTTTTCTTAAAGTTGGTATCCGTTATTACATTTGTATTCAGTCTCCATTGGGTATGTTTTCTTCCAATATTTAATTTTAGACATATCGGATTGTGGTCTTAGGGAGAATGGTCATATCTTTTATTTTGTATGTAAGAGATTCTGATAGTAAAACATATCTATTCGGGAAAATGAGTTGTTTTGTTGAGAGAAATATGTATATCCATTTTCACTATAGAGATTTGTCCAAGCATCTTTCAGGTTAAGATCTTCTTTTAACTTAAAGAAGGAGCTTGGAAGTTTCCCTTGATTATTTTTAATTTTTTTATTTGATTTTCTGTCTCTAAGTGGTTCTATGACCCCGTTCCAATCTCCCATTATAATAGTTTTTCCACAATTACTTTTTTCAATCTGATCTTTTAACATTTTGAAAAAGGATCTTTTATTTTGTAAGGGGGCATATATTCCTACAATTAAAGTTTTAATATTATTCAATTGTACTTCTACCCCTATATAGTTTCCATTATCATCCTTGAAAATTTCTTTACTTGTTAATTTTGTGTTTATATAAAGTGCCACTCCTTGTTTCCTTTTTTCATTTAGCGATTAGTAAAGCTTCCCCAATTTGGTGTTGATAAGATATTTTGCCTCTTCTTTCTTGATTTTGATTTCCTGCAGACATAGAATATCACAATGTTTTTTCATAAAGAACTGATGAATCTTTTTTCTTTTGAATATTGAATTTATTCCTTTCACATTCCAAGAATAAAGTGTAATTATATTTTCCATTTTCAAACAATCACATATGTTTACAGAAAAAATGATAAATAGTTAATAATGATGTTTTTTAATATACTTATTCCCAGTTTATTAAGTTTTCTACCTTGTTTAGTTAGATGCTTCTTCTTTTTCTTTTTTAAGGAAAGTCAAAAATTCTTCTGCCTTTTCTTTTGAATCAATTCTATGTCTTTTTTGCTTATAGGTTATTATTAAGCCTTCAAGTTTGTCCCAGGAATATCGTATGTTGTTTTGAAATAAATATTGTGCTAAGTTTTTATAATCTTGTCTTCTCCTCAAAATAATTTGGGGGATGTCTCTAAATATCTTAACTGAAATCCCTTCTATTTGCAATCTGCTGTTATAGCTCTTTTGAATGATTTCATCTCTAATTTTTGCTCTTGTTAAACAGAGTATCACATCTCTTGGGAGTTGTTTATCTTTAGCAGTTTTGGAATTTATTCTGAATAATTTATCAATTTCGAATTCAATTAAATCCTCTGTAATTTCCAATAGATCTGATAAGCCTGGTATTACTTTGTCATATAAATTTTCATCGGTTGATTCTGGTATGCCTCTTAGACGGAGGCATCTCTCTCTGTATCTAAGTTCTTGCAGAAGGAAAGAGTTCTCTCTTAGTTCATGTTTCCCTTCCAAGACATTGATTTTGGATTCTAAATTTTGTGTTTTAAGTTTGGTGTCCAACATCTCTTTTTTAAGAGTAGTTATTTCATTAGATATTGTATCTAAATTTTTCTCAAGTTTACCCAGACTGGTATTAATATTATCATTAACCTCTTTCTTATGCTCTTTAAGGTCTTGTTTTATCTCTTCTTTAAAACTCCTAAATTCTTCCATTAATATTTGTATCTGTGTAGTTTCTTGATGTTTAGGTGGCATGTCTACCAGATCACCTTTATTTGACTTGTTTTCAACGGATTTTGCTAATTGAATTCTTGTTCCAGAAGCCATGGGAGTCAAAATTTTATGTTTCGTAGTACTTACCGTGTTAGCTTTCCCCCAAAATTAGGTATTTAAGTTTAAATTGATCCCAGAAGTCAATTAATAAATTAAATTATTCCTGTCCCTCGATAGTTATTCACATCAATTTAAACTTGTCAGACAACAAACGACTATAAATTGACCTTTTGGAATATAGGTAGTAGATCAGTATTTATCTTGTCACCCTGGTCACTATTAAAAATTTTATCGAAAAGTTTTAAGTACACATATCTAAATAGGTTCAATACCATACAACAAAAAATGAATATTAAAGTAAAGGTAAAGAGCTTCTAGTTACCGTAACTGAAGCTTCCAAAGGAGAAGATATGGTTGCTCATATGGCATCCAATGTGGCTGCCTTTAAAGAGCCCCAAAGGTATCTCAATAGATACCCCGGAGAGTTAAGATGGAATACAAACTCTCAGAATCAATTCCTTTAGCAGAAAGAATAGTTAATATAATCAATCTCTGACAAATCACCCATAGGTGTGAAAAAAGAGTATCCTTTCTTAATTTACCTAACCAACTTTACTTGTATATTATGTAATGGTATTTCCTATTGTATCATTGGTATTTCAAATTAGGTTGAAGAGGTGTTATCAATGATATCAGGTTACTATTATTGTACTGAAATTTGACCAGGAATCCTAATCCTGTCTGCAGCTTATTTCCTCTACCCCCACCAGTGGGAGTAGATAATACTGTTTTGCCTTGCCCTATTGCACTGCCGCTGCGCTGAGGAGGAGGAGGTGGAGCAGGGGATTGGCTTTATAGCCTCTCCCTACCTCTTGCCTGCAGCTGGGGCCAGGAGGTGGTCTGGGGCTTGGCCGTGGAGGCTGGGTCCTGGGCCTGCTTCCGCGCCACCGCTGCGCTGAGGAGGAGGAGGTGTTGCTGGGCCCGGTCATGGAGGCCGCACCAAACGCCCACCGCCACGCCAAGGAGCTTGACACTTCCATTTCTGAATCACAAGAGAGTTTAGAGATCTGGAAAATAAAAGAAAGAATAGAAATGGCCAAATTCAAGGAAATAGAAAGTGAGAGGCTTTTAAAAGCACAAGAAAATGATAGAATTTAAAAAGAAAAGGAACATGATAGGCTTTTGAAAGAAAGAGAGAAAGAAATTGAGAAAGAGATTGAATTGGCCAGAATTGAAAAAGAGAAAAAGAAATGGATTACCAAATTAGAATGAGAAGTATGGACCAGGGAATCCCTCTACCTCAAGTGGTCCCTGAGGTAAATAGGTTACTTCAGATTGATATGAAGAGTTTCCCCAGATATTATAAAGGGGATAACATTCATTCCTTCTTCATTAACTTTGAAAGAACTTGTGCAGAATGGAAAATAAAGGATGAGGAAAGAATGAGCTATTTGGAATCACAGAATATACGCAGAAATGAGGACAGATGAAGCCCAAAAGTACGATTTATTTAAGGAAATGGTAAGGGAAAGGTTTGGCCTTACGCTTGAACACCATTGATGTTGATTCTGGGCAATTAAGAGAGAGGGAAATGAGTCTTTCTGTCAATTGGGAGCCAGGCTAGATAATTTATTGAAAAGTTGGATTGAGGTGGCCAAATAACAAGCAAGGAAAATTTACAGATACAAGAATAATAAATTACAGATACAATAATAATAAAAGTTTTATTGTAAAATTATAAAAATAAACTATCAATTGGAATCAAAGTTGTTACTTATTAATTAGATACAAGAAATCCCTTCAAAATAATAATATTAATACAGCCACACAGGCAATCTTATCTCCGGTACATGGACCAAAATTCTCTTTCAATAACCAGCTTGCTCTGAGCCTCTCCCTACTAGCTTAATTGTGGCGTCCCTCAGAGCGCCATCCTGTCCCCGATGCTATTCAACATCTTTATGAAACTGCTGGGTGAGATAATTCGGAGACATGGAGTGCAGTGTCATCAGTATGCTGATTACACTCAGATATACTTCTCCATGTCCAAATCGTTGGCTCAGACCTCAGATTATTGTCTTGCAGTGGTAATGGTTTGGATGAGGAAAAATAGATTGAAACTAAATCCAGACAAAACGGAGGTACTGACGGTTACAGGCCCGAAACCAGATTTGGGGATATAACTTCTAGTCCTAGATGGAGCCATACTGTCCTCGAAGGACCCTGTTCACAACCTGGGGGTACTTCTAGATCTGTTGTTCCACTTGACTAGTCAGGTGAGTGCGGCGGTCAGGAGTGCCTGTTATCAGCTCTGGCTGATACGCCAGCTGCACCATTTCCTGGACATGAAGGATCCAGAATCCATGGTACACGCTCTGGTAACCTCATGTTTGGATTACTGTAATGTGCTCTACATGGGGCTACCCTTGTGCTCAACCCGGAAACTTCAATTGGTCCAAAATATGGCAGCCAGGCTAGTTACTGTAACATCTAGGAGAAAGCAAATAACACTTATGCTCAAGTCTCTCCGCTGGCTGCCGATCAGTTTCTGGGCGCAGTACAAGGTGTTGGTTTTAACCTTTAAGGCCCTACATGGTTTGGGTCCATCTTATCTCAGGGACCGCCTCTCCCCGTATGTCCCCCCCCCCACACGCTCCAGTCCTCTGGGAGGAACCTGCTACAGCCCATGAAGACCAGGCTGTTGCAGACCTCCCAGAGGGCTCTTTCTGCTACTGCTCCCAGGCTATGGAATAGCCTGCCGATGAGATCCGTATTTTTACAACTCTTGATTGCTTTAAAAAAGGAGTAAAGATGCATCTCTTCTGGCAGGCCTTTCCAAAAGCTACGTAATCTCTCCCAGCTCCAAAGCTAAGTCTAGGACTTCCAGCTAGTTCCTGGCACTTTGAATCCTGATACCAGTGCCTTGCTGCCCAAAGAATTATTGATTTTATTACTATTTTTTGTTATTTCTTGTTGGCTGTTTTTAATTCCATGTTAATTTAATCCTTTTTTAAGGGGTGGGAGGTCAGGGATGGGATTGTAGGAACTGTTTTAACTGTGATTGTTTTAAACTTTGTTGTACCCCACCTCGATTGCTTGGTCAGAGAGGCAGGCTAGAAATAAAACAACTTCTTCTTCTTCTTCTTCTTCTTCTTCTTCTTCTTCTTCTTCTTCGACTCCCCAACACAGTTTTATTTAGATGGAACACAGTTGGGGAGTCGAAGGACTCCGCCTACACAGTCCTTCTTTGGACTCTTAAGACCCTATCATGGCCACCAAACAAAACTAAAATGTTCCCTCAGGAACTCTAAGAGCACACCCTCCCTTCAGCATAACTCTTTCCCTCAAAGCTACCCCCCTCCCTTTCACTCTCTGCAAAGCCCTTTTATAACCCTGCCCAGCCAGCTTCCCATTGGCTGGTCTCATGCTGATAGATTGGCCTTTTCACTACACTTCCTTCCATACAATCTGCCCCACACACTTAGGTCCTCTGGGAAGAACCTCCTTCAAACAATAAAGACCAGGTAGACCACGGTTGCCTAAAGGGCCTTCTCATTGTCTGCTCCCAAATTATGGAATGGTTTGTCAGGAGAGATTTGGAATACTACCAACCTTGACACCTTCAAGAGGGCTGTCAAGACGGATCACTTCTGACAGGCCTTCACTGAATAACCCACCCGGTCTGCCATGGATACAGACCATCACAGTGAACACCCAAATTGCCCATCCCTTTGTCTCCAACTAGCTTGATTGTTTGATCACTGGTTGATTATTGTAAATTTTCAATTTTTCAATTTTTAATTCTTTTATTGTTTAATGCTATTTTATTGAAGAATGGTTGGGGGATTAATGGGATGTATTTTAATTTGATGTTATATTTTATATTGTTTTTATTTGATGCTGCAAGACGCCTTAAACAAAAAACAAACAGCTTCATTTATATACTGTTTCATACTGCCTAAGCAGTGTCTAAGAGGTTTATAACTGTAAGCTACTTGCCCCCAACAATCTGGGTACTCATTTTATTGACCTCGGAAGGATGCAAGCCTGAGTCAAGCTTGGGCTCTTTTGCTGATATTAAACTCACAACCTTATGGTTTTGAGTGAGTGGCTGCAGTACAGGCATTTAACCACTGCACCACCAGCGCTCTGCCTCAATCCTGCAGGACAGGTGGCATATAAATAAAATTTTATTATTTATTTATTTTAGCTGTAATAGATTGTTTTAACTTTTAAAGTATTACAGATTGTTTTGAATTGATTTTACCTGTACATTGCCCTGAGATAATATAGGTTGAATATAAATATGTAAATAAACAAAACAAAAGCAGGTCAACAAGAGAAACATGTTCAACATTAAAAACATGGCCTCATGTTTATTTACTGGGTAGCCTTTAAATATCATTCTTAGTTCCAAAACCTGAAAATGGGAACTTGTCTCTTGTTTCTAATTTTCCTTATGAAAATGAATGAAATAAAACAGGAAGACATCTAACATAGCACATTAATATTGGATATAATGTGTGGACAAACAGCTTGCTACATTTCATTTTGCTTTTGATAATGCTGTTCATTTTGCTTTTCATAATTTTAGGTAATATATTCTTCCATCTAAATAAAATATTATTAAAGCCTCAAGAATTTTACGCCTTCAAAGCTCTCTCTTTCATTTTTAAATATTATAGATTTTGAAGCACAAGAGGTTTCAAAAGTTTGTTTCCTCAAAGGATCTTCATCCTTTTAGGTAACTACAGAATTGGTATATATATATTTTCTTGATATTCTAAATTCCTTCATAAGATAACCTAAACCTTTTTTACAATTAGAGACTTTGATCATATTTACTATAGCTGTTTAAGATGTTTCTGCATGAATGATGTATGAGTTTGATTTTTTTTCATAAGATGCATAGTTCACTTGATATTTAGAAAGCACATGTGCCATTTTCTATAACAAATACAAATAGGGGATTAATCAGTTTTGTTTTCTTGGTCACTATTGCCAAGTTGCTAGCATCCCTGCGCCCTCAAAACATGCTTTGGGCTGTTCATCTATTCAGCCATATATTAATATTACACTTTTACACAGACACAGACACCCCCATGGAGATAACCTTGTTTCTCAGCACAATATACATTTCCCTTGATCCAACAACAAAAATGTACAGCAGCGTTGTACATGTTACCTCTTTTTAAAACAGCCCATGAAATTTTATTCATCTGCTATTGGGAGGAAGAGAGAAGAGTTTAAATTGCATTGGTTCATTTTTTGAGAAGAATTTCAGATTTGCAAAGCTGAATATGAAGACCTGGGTAATATATAGCAGGTACCTCCAGAGGAAACATAGGAGAGGGCCTTCTTGGAGGTTGCTCGCTGACTCTGGAATTCTTATCCCAGAGAGGAAAAATGGGCTTCATTCTTGGTATCATTCTATAGACAGACGGAGACTGAAGACTGATTGCTCATGTGGAGATGGATTTATTAAATATGCTGAGTATTTGTTTTTGTTTTTTTTAAATAACATTCTTTTCCCCACAGGGCAGAACATCAGACATATATAGTCGAGAACAAAACAACCAGGTTCTATCACATGTAATTCACTGCTGAATGTGCCTACACAACACAGCCCAGATGCAGCCCGGGTCCCTGGAGGTCTCAGAAAGCCACTTTTCAGAGGCAGGAGTTTTTCGACTTTGAAAAGTGGCTTGCTGCATGCTCCTGGGACCTGGGCTGTATCTGGACTGTATTCAGCAGGCAGATTCAGTGGCAAAGTGGGTGCGATAGAACCCAGCTGCACTGGAATTCAACTCAGAAGAGGTAAGCTGGTTTTTTTAAAGGTGCGATAAGCTCCTAGGTTTCTCTTACAATAGTGATGATCTTCCCTGAAGAAGTGATGGTAGTGCTTCCTCAAGAGTGTACTGATTCCTTCAGGCCACAAGACAGCCCCTTTTAGGCAAGTGAGCAGATGATGCTTACTAACTGCTGTCTAAGTCCAGGGGAAACCTGGAGCCTGCTCCTGTCACCATCTGGATGTCCTATTCAGCAGGAAGCAGGCAGACAGACAATCGCCTTGGAGAGAGACCAGGAGAGGAGATGATGGAATGGTTCTCCCTCTACTCAGGAGTCTTGATGGTGCTTAGCGGTGGTGGTGGGGAAGGAGGTAAAGACAAAATTTATTATCTTTTCTCTCTGTTTGAAGAGATCTGTTAGAATCTCTGTGCAATCCATTTTTGTTGTCACCATCATAGACAACCTATCATCAACAATTCCCCCCCCCCTTCACTGCTTTGTTTTATGCATTAAAAAGACACAACTTACATAACTGCTTACTTGCCAAGTTCATATTGGCTCAATGGTCTGCTCCAGTTGGGGTTAATAATTGGATTTAGGTACAGGACGATCGGTGGCAAACCAGTCACTGAGTTGCAGCAGAAGCAGGTACGCCCCAAAAAAGACATGAAGCAGATTGGCATTAAAAAGACCACAATTTTATTCTAGCAATACCAAAGGTAGGCTTGGCGCAAAGCACAAGGTCTGGATCTGCACATCACCAACACCGAGGTTGGACTGATGTGAGGTTGCTTGTACACCAAGTATCAGGATGACTTTGAGACAATGCAACATCCTTGCGCAATTACGCAATTATGCAGCTACCAGAGGAAAACCTCTCATTACTGGAATAAATTCCATGTGACCCACCATTGGCCACATTGCACCATGATGTTTCCTGGATCCAAAGGACTCCTGATCCAGTGCTACCGGGCCCTGGAAACCAGCCCACCAGATCCAGTACCTGTGCTTGTGCCCCAACAAGTTGTGACAAGCAACACCAATCCCAAGGAGGGAGGGTGGGGAGCCAAGAAAGGAAAAAAACAAGGCACAATGCTACACCACGCTGGCCCAGAATGCCTCCACCGCTGGAGGCCCACCAAGCAGCATTCCTCCTCCCGAGGCCACCACCAAAGGGGGAGGAGGAGGGACAGCCAAACCAATCCCTGCTGCACCTTCTCAGTCAGCCTGGGAGCCCAGGGTCGAGCAGGCACGCACCCAGCAGTGTGCATGTGTGGCCGCTTTCCTGCAGGCAGGAAGCAAGTATGCTGCAGGCTTCCTGCCAGCGGGAAGCACCGCACACCCCCACTGGCCGGCATGGGGTTCCACCACCCTGATCTCCACTTGCACCTGCATCCAACCATATTTGTGTGCAGCAGGAATGACAGCTCTGATACCAAAGCATGGACCCCCAGTCTCAAGTATGCACCCCAAGATTCAAGGAGAAGGCCCACACACCATAACTCCATGCGGAGCACAGCAAATAACAGGAAACGTGTGTCGGTGTGCCATACCAAGAGCATGGATGCCAAGTCTCAAATATGAACCCCAAGTCTCACGTAGAAGACCCACACGCTGAAACGCCATACGGAGCACAGCAAATAACAGGAAACGTGTATTGGTGTGCCATACCAAAAGCGTGGACCCCAAGTCTCAAGTATGGACCCCAAGTCTTAAGTGGAAGGCTCACATGCCAAAACGCCATACAGAGGACAGCAAATAACAGGAAACGTTTTTCAGTGTGCCATCCAGATGCCAAAAAAGAGGGAGAAGGCTCAGCAGGTGCAACGTAAGTCCAAGTAGGTGCAATTTGTACCAGCCAATGCGAGATTCACAGCAATGCCTGAGGAGATGGATGATCACTGACCATGTTGATCACACCTGGACCTGTGTATAACTAAACTACAGCATGGTGAGCAAAAGATAAATCCCAACCTGAAAAACCCTCAATGCATAAATTTTGATGCGCCAAAATACTAATCTTGAGAGCCCCAAACAATGCAGTGACATAGGCTGTTAAACCCAATGGCCTCATAGCGAGAGGCACAACTACTGTACAGCCACGCAACCTGACAAGGAAGGAACAGCAAATGAGATGACTAGCATCTTTCCAACCAGGGATGTTCTTCTCAAAAACCTTCAAGGGCTCGCTTGACCTAGAAGAAAATCAATGACTGGCACCCTTCCAGCATATAAAGAAGGTCATAACAGCTACGTGCCAGCTTGAACCAGGGGGTAGAGCCACTCTGTCATTCCAAACCAGAACTGCAACGATATTAAATTAGTAGGCTGAAAGCAGTGGCATTAGTAGCCGCGAAAGCAGAAAAGCCCGGCATGCTTCTAAAGCCTGGAAAGTGGATTGAGCCCCCGATGCAAGGGATGTCCAGCCTCACAATGGACAATGATATTGCATTCCACTAACAATGGAAAAGGAGCTAGGTGCACTTCCAGGACCAAATGGTGAAACCTGTCTGCTTGAAATGAGAAAGAAGTTTCAATGTTGTTTCGGAAGTCCAGGGACAAGTGAGCTGTAAAGGAAATATAAATAAGAACACAAGAATGAATTGACAGACCAGGCACTGTACCTGACCTGGAGCTCTGCTAATAAACCATACGGACAACCACCTGATTGACACACCAAACTCGCCTTTTGTTGGCAATTCCTAATACCCATAGTAACATCTGGAACAGCGAGAGAAAGCTGTACAAAAGCCCAACCTGACAGCTTGGTCTACATTCAAGATGAAGGCAAACTTTGCACAAAAACCATAGCCAAACCTTGAGGACATCTGATAAACCAAAAGGTACCCAACCCTATGGAATATGCGCCTAACCAGCTGCAGCCCTGGCCATGCGCGAGCAAAAGAGGCGCTGCTGGGTGGGGCACCCAGCAGGCAAAATAAATTGACAATAAGGCAACTGGACCTGAGCATAGCATATGGAATGGAAAAGGCCTGAAAACAAAGGCCCGCAGGGTGGCCAACTGTCTTTTGGGAGCAGGAATCACAGGCAACAGAATCTGACTGCCCCAGGAACTAGAAATGGAACTTGATTGATTGCAATATTATACCAGCGAGGGGAAGCGAATGCAAGCTTCTTAGTCATGCTCAAATGGAGGGCCCACTATAACTCCTTCTGGACCGACGACAAAAGCCAATGCACTAATAAAAGGTAAAAACAAGCATTGCGGTCTTTCACAAAATGGAGGGCACATTGGCATTCCTCCTGAACAGAAAATCAAAGCTGAAAAACACCAAAGGTAAATACGTGCTTCCTAGTCATCCCCAAAAAGGAGGATGTACTGGAATGCACCAAAAAATGCATGCTTCTCAATCATACTCAAAACGGAGGACACACTAGAATTCCTCCTGGACGGAAAATAAAACCCAAAACATCAACACACCAAATTAATGCACATTTCTCAATCATGTTCAAAATGGAGGACACTGGAATTTCCCTTGGACAGCAAATCAAAGCCAAACACCAATACACACAATTAAGGCACACTTCACAAGCATGCTCAAAATGAAGGAAGAATCCTTCTGGAAGGAAAATAAAACCAAAACACCAATACAACAAATTAACTCTTCTCAAGCTTCTCAAGCTTAAAATGGAAGACGCTTATGAATTCCTCCTGGACATAAAATAAAAACCAAAACACCAATACCAAATAATGAATGCTCGCTCAAATTCGAGGACGTACCAGAATTCCTCCAGAATATAAATAAAAGCTAAAAACCAATACACACAGATGGCATGCTCTGACAGCATGTTCAAATTAGAGGACACACCGAGTTCCTCTGGACATAAAATAAAGTCCAAAACCCATACTCACAGATAATGAACGCTTTTTGGCATGCTCAAAATGGAGGACACTTAGAATTCCTCCAGGACATAAAATAAAGGCCCAAACACCAAAGCTCACAGTTAATGGACACCTATCCAACATGCTCAAATTGAAGGACACACGGAATTCCTCCTGGATATAATAAAAGCCCAAACACCAATACTCACAGTTAATGCACACTTCTACCGCATGCCCAAAATGGAGGACACCTAGAACTTCTCCTGGACATAAAATATAGGCCAAAACACCAACGCTCACAGTTAATGCATGCTTCTACCGCATGCTCAAAATGTAGGACACACAGAATTCCTCCAGGACATAAAATAAAGGCCAAAACACCAATGCTCCCAGTTAATGCACGCTGCTCCAGAATGCTCAAATGGAGGACACCCATGATTCCTCCTGGACATAAAATAAAGGCTAAAACACCAATGCTCCCAATTAATGCATGCTTCTCCAGCATGCTCAAAATGGAGGACACACAAGATTCCTCCTGGGCATAAAATAAAGGTCAAAACACCAATGCTCACGGTTAAATCACTCTTCTTCATCAAGCTCAAAGTGGAGGACACGCAGACCTCCTCCTGGACAAAATAAACAACCAAAGCACCAAAACTCACAGTTAATGCATGCTACTGCCGCATGCCCAAAATGGAGGACACACACAGACTTCCTCCTGGACAAATTAGCAGCCAAAGCAGAAAAACTCACAGATAATGCACGCTACCGCTGCATGCTCAAAATGGAGGACATACATAATTCCTCCTGGACAAAATTAAGAGCCAAAACACATTTTAATGCACGGTTCAACAGTATGCTTAAAATGGAGGACACGCAGAATTCCTCCTGGACAGACCAAACAGCCAAACACCAATACAAACCAATATTGCAAGAATGAAGACAGGTGGTTGACATGCGGAACATGTCCCCAGAACAAAGGCCCTTCCAATGCTCAAGCCAAGCAAGGAAAAAAACAGGGCATGGCACTACACTGTGCTGGCCCAGAATGCCTGCACTGCTGGAGGCCCACCAAGCAGCATTCCTCCTCCCGAGGCCACCACCAAGGGAGGAGGAGGAGGGACGGCCAAACCGATCCCTGCTGTGCCCGCCCGGTCAGCCTGGGAGCCCAGGGCCGAGCGGGTGCACACCCAGCAGCGTGCATGTTCGGCCGCTTTTCCGCCGGCGGGAAACAGGCACGCCGCAGGCTTCCCACTGGTGGGAAGCACAGCACACCCCCAACAGCCCACTCGGGGTGGGAGGCGCCATTTATGGCCTGCTAGACAACTATTTGAAGCATTTAATATGTCAACATATTTAAATTTATTTATTTAAAATACCACAGACATGGGGCTCCAATCTGGAATTTCCTGATATCAAGTTTTGTCCAAAATTGAATTCTCCATTAATCAAATTCTATCTTCCCTTCTGAGGCAAATATTAATGTCAAATAAGTTTTTATTCAGAAGACATTTTCTCTGCATTACCACCCCAATTTTAGCCAGAGTCCCAGAGTGCATTTTTTAAATATACATACACACATACAGAGAGAGTAGAGGTACATAAATACAGACAAATTTAATGTATCAGCTCACTTAGCCTTGTATAACTTAGGATGACTTTTTGGCCATTGACATATTTTGGACTTCAGCTTCCAGAAACCACAGCCAATATGGTAAATTGTAAGGGGTTATGGGGAAAGTAGTCCAAAACATCTGAAGGGGGAAAAAAAAATCTGCTCTCCTGACCAAGGACTAGCTTGTTTGAGGACCCCTCTTCTAATTTTAGATCATGTTTACACATTACTACAATGTGCACCGAGTTTCATTTGAGTTTCCTGAAGGTTTCTCCCAGTTATGGTGAACATAGAATTGCAGACTTAGAGCACTTTGTAATTGAGGTTTCTATAAGCATTTAAACTTTACGTTGCTGTATATCAGAAGATAAATCCCCTTTTATTTTTGTGAACTCAAGAGCCCAACTGCCCTGATGGCTTCTGCTTGTTTCAATTGTTTGCCATACAGAAGTGTAGTCAGCCTTTCTAAGTTTTGTGCAATTTTTCATTTTGTTTGGAAATGCTGCTGCAGAATACTTTCATAATTTGCTTTTTAAACTTATGTTTACCTTCCTTTGAAATATCCCCGCTCATCGTTACCCTTTGCCTTCTAATCAAATTCAATATTTCTGCTTGGAATCCTTCCAGAAACAGATGCTGTCACTGATCTATGTAGTCCCATTCAAGCTTCGGCTACTGGTCATATTTCTCCTAAGAAAACTCTTTTGATTAACTCTTCTCATTAGTCAACTTGGTAAACAAATTACTGCAGGGAGCTTTCAAGCTTTGGTTGAAAGTGTAAGCAGTGGTACATGCAATCATCTTTCTTGCCCATCATTTTTTCTTGAAAATAGCATCCCGTCTTCTATCAGCCTGTCATTTTAGGCTGCTAAAAGTTCATATTACTCAGGGTTAATTGCCTCTGGCACAATAACTCAGATTTCTCCTGAGGACTGTTGATAGCTCACTCTGTCTACAACTATATTTAGAGTTTATCCTTCAAGCAAGATGTAACCATTCTAAAACCCTTCTTTTTAAATGTAGGATTGATGGAATCCAACACCATGTTTCTTCTCCTAGCAGATTTGGCTTTTCACCTCTCCTTAGGGTATAATTTTTTTTGTCACAAAGTGGACTTGTTCCATTTTGACATGTCAGTTAAAATGGTACATACATTAAATACTGGCCTTTCAAATGAAGCTATTAATTTTCAGTCTTGGAAATCTTGTTCTAAACTCTTGTGCAGCTCAGCACCACATCTTGCATGTGGCTCCACAGGAGTATAATTTTCAAACACACACACACACACACACACACACACAGACAGACAGACTGTGTATGCATATGTGTGTATGTTTATTTGCAGCAGGCTTCCCAACCTGGTTGCTTCCATATGTTTTGGATTTCATTTTCCACAAATCTCAACCAACAGTGCTATTCGTCAGAGATTTGGGAAGACATAGTCCAAAACATCTGTAGGAGAACAAGGTGAGGAAAGCTGACTAAAGAAAGTGCCATACTTATGTCTTTAACAGAATGTTCATCTTCTATGCCCCAGTCTTCTTTTTTCTAATCCATATCAGGTATGAATGTGTTCACACCAAATGAATGTGTTCACACCAAACTGGAATGTGTCTTTGCATTTAACAGGTATATTTTTAAAATACTAATAGCACTGAGGGGAAAGAGATAATTACCTGGATCACAGTAGTCCGGGTGAATAAATTCATAAAGCAAAACCTAAGCATTCCTTTCCCCCTTAAAGGTTGTGCTGGATTCTGGAAAGACAATAAAGGTTGCAAGTGAGAAGACCAGGGAGGGAGTGTTAAATCTCTTTAACAGAAAATCTGTTTCTGATCTCTCTAGTTACTCACCATCTGCCTGAAAGAAATGGTTATAGCTGATCATGGTTGTTATGATACCTACATTTGATATAAAATTTTGGAAGACATGTGGACTGTATCATGACCCCTGCTTGACCTATTCAAAGGCCCTCCATAAGTCCCAAGCGAGAAGGTCACATAGGCAGACCTGCTTGGAGGAATTGGGTTCATAGTAAACAACTCTCTAGAGAAAGTTGGGAGTCACCAGACTAGTTCTGCCACAGCCTCCAGAGTAAAGACAATAGCCTTGGCCTCTCACTTAATGTGTCAATGATTGATTTAAGCCAGCTTCCCTTCCAAATTGTGTCCATACCTAAGCGCTCTGTACACAGATTATTTGCTCTTATCTTAAGAAAGCCCAGGCAGTCAACACCTTTGTCTAGCATTGATACCTAGCCTCTGAATATGTTCAGCACTATATAAAGTTCCAAGTTTGAATCTCTTCTCAATGCTATTCTCGGAGGACAGGCTGGTCCACGCCAGTTTGACTTCTGCCTATAGCTCCCGCGGCCAATCTCCCCTCATCCCGACGGTTGTGTCCATCATCATCATTATCATCATCCATCTTGAGCTGGCTCCCAGGAGAAGACTTCTATAGTAGATATTCCAGAGGTCACTCTCTCTCTCAGACCTAACTCCCAATCTTACCCCTCCATTTTGTCCAGCACTGAATGAATGCCCCTTGCTGTGTGGTACTTATGCCCCCTAATAAACTGTGTATTTTTATTGGACTTATTTGGACTAGTATCACTTCTCCTGGGGTTTGTCGACGGACCTCTGGTAGACATATTGGGACCACGATTCCAGCATAACTGTTAGGATCTTCCTTGTTAGGCATTGAAGCCAGTCGATGAAATGTACAGATGTGCACAAAAGGAAACCAGGAAGCTTGGGCATAATTGTCTGCAGCTGAAGGCTGGAACAGCAGACAGTGTTCAAGGTCAGATATGTGCTTGATTGCACGTAAGCCTGGGTAACATCAAAAGTCTTCCTGAGTGAAGGGACAACATTGTTGGTGGCACAAGGAAAAAGAGTCACCAGAAGAGGATGGGTTTGTGACCGCATGGCACAGATCTATAAATAGCCTGCACACCGCAGTGTGGGTTGTTGGGTAGTCGGAGTGGATAGATGGTTGGAGAGTTTTGTTGGACGGGCGTGTATATACTTGTAAATATAGCAACTTTAAGAATAAACACCTCTGAGGAGAGAGATTTGGCTCCAGTCTGTTTCATCAGCAGTGGGCAGGAGGAATTCCTGATAAAGCCGAACAGCTCCAAGGTCGCCGGTAGTTCCAAAGGCATCGGAGATTGCTTTACCTGTGCATCTGCTTGTTTACACCAACAAGGGTTACGGGCCCAGATCATTATCTGATAAGGCATCTCCGTTTGTGCTGAAGAGTTCAACTGGCTGTGTGAGAGAGGTACTTTGTTGCTGTGATGTGCTGTCAGTGCCGGAAGGCTGGATGGTAAGATTTTTGGACTGTTGTCTGTGTCTTATCACAATTGACAGTAGAAGCTGGGAAAACTGCCAGGACTCTATCTTTACACTGCTTAATGATGGAGGCAGCTAAATTTCCCAAACTAGACGAAACTAATTATGCAGCTTGGAGTTCCTATTGTGAGGCTTTGCTGGTCAGAGAAGGACTGTGGGATGTTGTTGAGAGAGGACCCACAGCAGATACTCTTGACCAAGATAAGAGAGCAAGAGCTATAATTTTGCTTACAATCACGCCGTCGCAGATCAACCATGTCCGGGAGAAAAGAACCTCAAAGGCAGTTTGGGATGCTTTGAGGGAGATTCACCAATCTAAAACAGCTCTGTCAAGAATGATTTGGTGTAGGAGACTGTATGCCTGCAAAATGCAGAAAGGACAATCGCCAGAGAAGCATCTGGAGATCATGGCTGATTTGTTCAGCCAGGTGCAGATGAGAGGTGTCGTCCTTGCATCTGAGCAGAAAGCATACATCCTGCTTGGGAGTCTTTCTGATGATTTTGAGAATATTCTGTGGAGTCTTCAGTGTTTTGATGAATCACAGATTACTGCGGAGCTGGTGGCTGCACGTGTCTTGGAAGAGAGCCAACGTCGGCAGTACGAGGCAGGGCTCCAGAGGCAGCATGCAGTACCAAGACAAACACACCCAACCGAGGCTTTCAAGGAGCTGCAACCGGAGAAGGCAGCTGTGTCCAGGGAGAGAAAGTGTTTCCACTGTGGGAAGCCAGGCCATCTCAAGAAGGACTGTAGAAAGCTGGCAGCAGCAAGGAAACAACAGCCTAAAGATCCTGTGAGCAGGAAAGGTGTTGTTGCTGTGGTAAAGAACAATGACTATAAAGCCCATCAGGCTGTAGACCCCATTTGGTTATTAGATTCCGGAGCATCGTCGCATATGATTAATTGTGATAGGCTCCTGAAAGATAAGGTGCCATCTAATGTACATTCAGTTGCTTTGGCTGATGGTGCATCAAGGGAGGCAAAAGTGATGGGAACTGTGTTCATCCCAAGTTTTGGAAAGGACTTTTCAAATGTTTTGTGTGTTCCTAAGTTGCAAAACTGTTTGGTTAGTGTGTCGGAATTAACCACCAGTGGGTATGCATTGAGTTTCAAAGGGGATGATTGTACTATTAGCATAAATGACCAAGTTTGTGCTAAAGCAATCAAAAGAGACAAAATGTACTATATGGTTGACAAGGCAGAATGTTCAGTAGTCAACAATGTGCCTTTGCACTTAGACTGTGCTCATTACTACCATAGAGTCATGGGACATACAAGCTTCACAAGTTTGGGGAAGCTGGGGGAAGTGTGTCCAGAATTTAAAATGTCCACTTGTTCAAACCACCTGGATTGTTCAGTTTGCAGCAGGATAAAGCTGAAGGCTTTTCCTGTGGCCAAACGCAGCAAATGCACCACACAAAGACCTTTTCAGGTTGTGCATGCTGATTTGGCTGGTCCTTTGGCCAAAACCATGGGCAAAAATCAGTACTTCATGGTCATTGTAGATCGTCACACACGGTTTTCGTATGTGATGCTCATGAAGGAAAAGAGTGAAGCTGCTGAACACATCAAAAATTGGGTCAATATGATTGAAAGGGAGTTTGAATACAAAGTAGGATCTTTGGTTACAGATAGAGGTGGAGAATTCCTGTCCAATAACCTGAAAAATTGGTTGAGGAGGAAAGGGATCCGCCACAACACGACGAACGCGGCCGTTCCCCAGGAGAATGGCTTAGCGGAGAGACACATTGGAGTCTTAAAGCAAATAAAAGATTGCATGATGCTCGATGCAGAAGCACCAGAGCAGCTTTGGGGGGAAGCAATTTTGACAGCAAACCATGTTGCCAATCGCACTTGGAATTCTTTTGTAAAGAAAACTCCATATCACATGCTGTATGGGAGACCACCAAATCTCAAATACCTGAGAGTTTTTGGGCAGTATGCAAATGTGTATGTGCCTGCAAACTTCAGGAAAAAGGGGGATCCTAAATGGAGAAGGTTGATGTTTGTGGGGTATTCTGGGAACAGCTATAGATTTTATGTAGGTCATGGGGAAATCTTGCTGTCCAGAAGTGCCAACTTTGAAAAACATTCAGGTTGGGAAAAGCTCCATGCCAACAAAGAGGTTTTTCTCAAGCTGGGGCAGAGTGACATAGGTACTGGAAATGGAGGGGTGCTAAAACAAGAAGCATCTACTGAAAGTGAACCCAGTACTTCTGCACACCATCACACACAAACACATCCAAATTTGCACTCACCAGTCACTACACAAAAGTTTGAAAAGGTGTCCATGAAAGACACAGAGGTGCAAACTAGTTCTGAGAGTGAGGATGAAAAAGGCAGAACAAAAGTGATTGTGCCAAGGAGAACTCAGAGGGTGAGGAGACCTCCAGATAGATTCGTAGTGCAGGGTGCAAGAGCTTGTTCAGTGATGGCAGATGAGCCAGAGAGTTTTGAGGAATTGCAGTCATATCCTAAGGAGGAGCAGGAGAAATGGTTTTCTGCCATGGATCAGGAGTACTTGTCTTTACTAGATAAGGAAGTGTTTGAGATTGTGGAGAGGCCTAAGAACCACAAGGTTGTAGGTTGCAAATGGGTTTTCAAGAGGAAGGAAATGCCGGATGGAACCCATAGATACAAGGCGAGACTGGTTGCAAAAGGTTTTTCGCAGCAGAGGTTTGAAAATTTTGACAAAACTTTTTCACCTACTGCAAAGCCAGAAAGTTTAAGGCTGGTATTAGCTTTAGCAGCTAGGAAGAATCAAGTAGTGAGACACTTTGATTTTGAAACTGCATATTTGAATGCTCATCTTAATGAGGAGGTTTTTATGGAACAACCTTTAGGTTTTGACAAGGACAGGGATGAAAAGGTTTACAAGTTGAAAAAGGCATTGTACGGTTTGAAACAGAGTGCACGTTGCTGGAACCTTTGCATTCATGAAGAGTTGGTCAAATTGGGATACAAACGCAGCATTGCGGATGCGTGCGTGTATACAAAAGGTGATGTGACCGTAGTGATTTACGTTGATGACTTGTGTGTCGCAGCGAAGTCAGAGAGGGAAATTACATCAGTTCAGAAAGAGTTGTCTAAGAGGTTTAAGCTCAAGGATTTGGGAAATCTCAAGGCTTACTTAGGGATTGAAGTTCAGTGGACTGAGGATGGCAGGTGTTTGTTGAGCCAACATAAAAAGATTGAAAGACTGATTGAAAAATGTGGCTTGCAGAATGCAAAAGTTGTAAAGAGTCCAATGACTTCTGGAACTTCTAGTGCAGAATCATCAAAGGAATTTGAGAATCCAGAATTGTTCAGAAGTGTAGTAGGTAGCTTGATGTTCATTGCAAACAACACTAGGCCAGACATTTCGTTTGCTGTTGGAGTACTTAGCAGAAAAGTAAGTGTTCCAAAAGTAGAAGACTGGACTAGAGTGAAACATGTGCTGAGATACTTGAAAGGAACCAAAGAAAGAAAGTTGGTGATACAGGGCAGTGAACAACAGCTGGATTGTTATGTGGACAGTTCATTCGCATCAGAATTGCATGACAGAAAGTCAGTGTCAGGTTTGCTTGTAAGATTTGCTGGTAGTCCAATAATTTGGCGCAGCAGGAAGCAAAACTGTGTGGCTTTAAGTACTACAGAAGCAGAATTTGCAGCATTGTCTGAAATTGCAGGAGAGATCCAGTGGATAAGGCAATTGCTTGTGGATTTGGGAGAAAAGTGTGAAGAGCCTACTGTAGTCCATGAGGATTCACAATCATGTATTGCAATGTCTGAAGCTGAGAACTTGAAGTGTAGGACAAAGTACATTGGTGTGAGGTATCAGAATGTGAGAGAGATGGTTCAAAACAGAATCATAAATCTGGAGTACATTGACACCAGGGACAACATTGCTGATGTTCTCACAAAAGCTTTGCCAATTGAAAGGCATGAACAACTATCATGTTTGATAGGCATGGCACAATAAACACAGAGTTTGGCTGTTCAACAAATGTAAACATCGGAAGATGGCAAACACATATGTGGCAAAAAGATACACATCTGTACATTTTGGAGGGGCATGTTAGGCATTGAAGCCAGTCGATGAAATGTACAGATGTGCACAAAAGGAAACCAGGAAGCTTGGGCATAATTGTCTGCAGCTGAAGGCTGGAACAGCAGACAGTGTTCAAGGTCAGATATGTGCTTGATTGCACGTAAGCCTGGGTAACATCAAAAGTCTTCCTGAGTGAAGGGACAACATTGTTGGTGGCACAAGGAAAAAGAGTCACCAGAAGAGGATGGGTTTGTGACCGCATGGCACAGATCTATAAATAGCCTGCACACCGCAGTGTGGGTTGTTGGGTAGTCGGAGTGGATAGATGGTTGGAGAGTTTTGTTGGACGGGCGTGTATATACTTGTAAATATAGCAACTTTAAGAATAAACACCTCTGAGGAGAGAGATTTGGCTCCAGTCTGTTTCATCAGCAGTGGGCAGGAGGAATTCCTGATAAAGCCGAACAGCTCCAAGGTCGCCGGTTGCTTTACCTGTGCATCTGCTTGTTTACACCAACATTCCTCTCTGCATATTTGAGCTAATTATAATTCACCTAAGTAAGAGACTTCCTAACATGGTGAAACATGTGATTTGTGTGCCCAAAGTCAGGCCCAATACCATGCATCTCCAGAGAGAGCTATCATCATGATGTCTTCAATTTATGCTGATACTATGAATGAGAGACTTCCAAATCACCCTGTCGTCAACAGCCCTGTTGGACTTCTGGTTGGCTGCAGCAATGTGACTGAGTGTTTGCAAGGAGATCCCTCAAAACCTCCACAATTTTTGGGCTTACTGCTAGTAAAATGGCAAGAAAGACATCTTAACATCCAAGATACCTGAAACAGTGTGCAAGCAATCTGCAACTTAAAACAATCTTGGATTCCCCCATGACAGCAGTGGTTTCCCCCAGGGACAAGGGAATTTCAACAACCTCACAGTGGCGTTTTGACCCTGGGAACGTCCTAAAGCCACAGCTCTGTGGCAGCAAAAGAGAAACGGAAAGGAAAAGGACACAAAGAGAGCCAAGCCCCTTGCTAGCACTTGAAAGCAAAAAGTCTGTGCCAGCTTTTTAAAGGGGAAGCTTCTGTTTTTTATTCTTGGAAGTGAACAAAGAATAAAGAACAAAGAACAAAGAACATCAATGGTTGTTTATGTTCTATTTGCTACAGTGAGACTCCTTCTGATGAGAATTTGTACTACATTACTTCAGTTGTTGCTCAGTAGCAAAGATGCCAAGTACAGCTGGTGTTGTAACAACCCTCCAGGAAGCTTCTTAAAGGAGAAAGGATAAGAAACCAAGGAGAAGAGAGGAGAGGAGAAGAGAAAGCAAAGGGAAGAAGGAGAAGACAGAGGAAAGGTGGGGGAGGGGTGAAACAATTGAAAGATAGGAAGGAGAAGGTGAGAAGAGGAATGAAAGCATGAACTAAGTAAGAACAGAGTAAAGCACAAAGAAAAATAAAGTCTATTATAAGTGGAAAATAAAGTGACACAAAGGCCTGATACAGACAGGCACTAAAGGACGTTCTGGTGGCATGCTAGGGTTGCCCAGTGGCAGAGCAACCACACGGCCCACAATCCTACCACATCACCAGGGCTTCATCGCTGTGAATAATAATAATTATAATAAAGATTTATTTTAGCCCGCCCAATCACGAAGAATCCGGGTAGGTTACAACAATAAAATACATGGAAGTTACAATAAAATCAAACCCTAAACCTCCCCAGCTCCCCATTCCCAGTACGAAAATGGAATTAAATTGTTATTAGTATAAAACATGAAAAGCATTAAAAACATTAAGAACATTACACAAAGACAGAGAAAAAAGCAGGGAAGAATAGGCGGATAGAGGCAGACATCTCTATATCTGGGGAGGGTAGCTAAGTTGGAAAGGCCTGTCAGAAGAGATCCGTCTTTAATGCTTTCTTAAAAGCTGTCAGAGTGGAGATGTGACAGATCTCCTCTGGCAGGTCGTTCCATAATTTTGGAGCAGTAGTAAAAAAGGCCCTCTGGGAAACTGATGTTCCTGAGGACCTTATTGTGCAAGACAGACAATAGGGAAAAGGCTTTTCCTCAAGTATTCTGGGCCCAAGCCATGTAGAGCTTTAAAGGTAATCACCAACACCTTGTACTTTGCCCGGAAATTAATAGGTAGCCATTGTAGGGACTTCAAGACCAGTGTTATATGGTCATTCCTAGAAGTTCCCGTAATTAATCTGGCTGCCATGTTTTGTACCAACTGAAGTTTCCGAACTTGGCACAAGGGTAGCCCCATGTAGAGCGCATTACAGAAGTCCAGTCAAGAGGTTACCAGTGCGTGTACTACTGTTTCTAGTTCCCTCGGCTCCAGGAAGGGGCAAAGTTGGCGTATCATATGAAGCAGATAACAGGTGTTCTTGACTGTGAAGCTCTGTAGAGTCATCGTGAGCAGTGATGCCATCACGTGAGCGCCGTGTCCACGTGGACCAGTGCATGCCTGACATTCCCATGACACTGCAGGGTGCTTGGGGTGCCCTTTTAGTGCTGTGGAAAAGAGCTCCAAAACAGAGCTCTTTTCTCTCGCGTGCATCGTTGGCACGGCCTTTACATGGCCGCACCAGCCATGTTGAGGTCTCCTCTTTGCTGCGCCTGCTTCTTCATGGTTCGGGAAAACCAGGGAGACCTGGGAGAGTTACTTTTGGAACTCCTTGGGGAGATTTCCCCAAGGATCTCTGAAAGGGAACTCCCCCAGGCCTTCCTGGAATTCCCTTTCAGAGACCCTTCTGGGAAGATATCCCCAAGGAGGTCTGAAACGGAACTCCCCCAGGCCTTCCTGAAACTCAGAAACTCAGAAACTCAGGAGGCCTTGCAAAATTCCATGGGAATGATTCTGTAGAGAAAAGGGGTGCCTCTTTCCCCTCAGGGCTCCCGGGGTGTCTGTGGGACATGCAGCGAACAGATGTTAAAATGAAATCAATACAGAACTGAAGGATATTAGATAAGTTTTAGAGGAAGTAAAAATTGATTTAGTTCAAATGAATATAAGACTTCTACAGATGGAAAATAAGACAAAAATTTAGAGGATATAACAACGAATATAAAGTTGGACTGAGAGAAAGATCTAGACTAGACAGCATTGGATGATCAAAACATGAGAAAAAAATGCTTAAAATTACGAGGTGTTTCAGAGAAAAGAAGAGAGAACTTAATTGAATATTTGACTCCAAAATTGGCTGAATTTATGGAAAGTATGGAAGATGAGCTTGAATATGAAGTAAATAAATTATTACATATAAACTCTTTAACAGCTAATGAAAAAAAAATTCACCACATGACATTATGTTTTATTTTGTGAGAAAAGAATATGTGGTGAATTTATTCTTAAGCTATGAGAAACCTCTCCTAATAGAAGGAAGATTCTATCTACAAGGATAATATAATATAATAATAATTTTTTATTTCTATTTTCCCGCCTCTCCCTCCGGATCAAGGTGGGATTCCAGGAGGGTATTAAAAACAGTATCCAATTTAACAACAATTTAAAACTATAACCTAAATCATTATACAATACAATTCATAAAACAAGGAAATCCTGAAAGAGAGCAGATTATAGATTTTTGATGACTCAACTGAAGAGACATAGTATATTTAGATGGGAAAAGTTTGAAGGTTTGATGGTAAATCTAAATCAAAGATTAAACATGACACCAGAAGCAAAAATTTTTTGGAGAAAAATAAAAAAAATCAAAGAAGGAAATTATTAAGGATATAAATCAAAACCAAGAAGACCCAAGACAGGCACAAAAGGGGACAGAAAAAACAAACAAACAAACAATTTTTCTAGAATCCATTTACAGTCATCCCCCAGGTTACGAAGGTAATCCGTTCCGGGATTACCTTCGTAACCCGGAAGCTTTCGTTTCCCGGGGGACCGCTTTAGTGAACGGACCGCGCAGCCGATTTAAAGGGGCCGCGCGGGTTTTTTTTCGTATCCCGGGGGATCTTTCGGATCCCGGGGGATACGTTAGCAGTCCCGCCGGTTTCGGATCCCGGGGTTTTCGTAACCTGGGGGATTCGTAAGCCGGGGGACCACTGTATTCCATTTTTTTCTAGAATCCATTTATTTATATTTTTGTCAGTCCAGACTACCCAGAGAACTCTCATTCAGCACCACATTTGAAGCACTCTCATTCAGCACCACATATCAAGAACTCTTGTAAGCCTGAGGGCAGAGAACCGTTTAATTAAAAATAATAACTGTAAGCTGCTCTGGTAGCCCTTAAGGCTGAAAGGCAGGGTATAAATACTCAAATAAATAATAAAAAATATCCTGTGATAGATGAATTCTCCTCATATTGTGGACCTTTCCCATTCTTGCCCTCCTTTTTATAACCCTATGAAAATTTCCAAAACATATTTTGGTGGGTCCCCCAACTATCTGGGACATATCTGAAAAGGCTGTGGGTGAGGAGAAGCTACTCTGCTGAGAAATGCTCTTTCTGACAGAGGACAAACACTCAGTGTGGAACTCTATTCACAGGATTCTCCTAGTGGTGAAATCAGGAAGCTATTTTGGTTGGTCCCTGTGCCCCTTTAAAATTCTCTTGGGATGACTGTTTTTTTTTCCCCTGAAAAAATGTGGGAGGCATAGTGGGAGGGTGCAGTGGAAAAGGAGAACTGGGGGCAAGCCATGATTGGAATGGCTTTTTTTTTTTTGCAATGAAGCCTAGTGGCTTCAGCATGCATTAAATACCATTTATTAAATGCCATGAATATGTCTGGCACAATTCAAGAGGCAGGTATAATTTATTAGTTCCTATGCTCAGTATAAAATTATTGGTATGGAAATCTGAAATCAATTCACACATGCTTGTTCACAATTTTACTAGTTGTGACTCATCTGTCAGAGGTAAATCACAAGAAACAGGTCTTTGACAGTACTGAGAGGGATCACATAGATGCATTTTTTGAAGGAGACAGCTGAGCATCTAACTGTGAGTAATCAGAATTTGGGATTTTACATTTGGAATCATGGAATTGTGGGGTTGGGAGAGACCACAAGGGCCATCTACCCCAACTCTCTATAATTCAGGAATATATATGTAAAGCATCTCATGAAATGTGGCCATACAACTTCTGTTTAAAGACATCCTAAGATGGAGAGTCCACTACCTTTCAATACAATGGGGTTTATCACACAGGCCCTGAAATGGGCCTGTCGTGTTACAAAAGGGGGCATGATGGAAACGTGAGGTGGCATGGAATGCAGTTTATCACACAGTAGAATGATGCCTCTGCCGCCGCTAGAAATTCCCATTGTGTTCCGGATGCATCCTAGAGGGGGCAATTTTCAGGAATGCTTCTAAACAGTTCCTGAAAATCACCTCCTGGGGAACACATCCAAAACGCAATGAGAACTTCTTGCAGTGGTGGCAGCATTCTCTTTTGTGGTAAACTGTGTTCTATGCCACCTCCCATTCCCTTCATACCACCTTTTGTAACACGACAGGCCTATTCCAGGTCCTGTGCAATAAACTCCCATTTGTTCCACTGTTGGGCCCAGAGATTATGATTTTAGTAGAAGTGTGGTTTCAGGCTTTAATGGATAGTACAAATGTATAGGACTTGTTGTGAGAATAGATCCAGGAAAGACCTCTGTACTGGGATGGTATGGAGGGGTCGAGGAATGGCATTCCAGTGGTAAAAGATAAGCTGTTCCCAGTTCATCCTGGAACCTGGAGAGTGGATAAACAACTTGGTAGTTGACATGGGAACCTTTTCCCCTTTCCTTGATGCAGACTCTGTAGGATAGATGATCACGTAGTATATGTTAAGCCATTCCTTATATTTACTTTCTGAGAACTGGAGGGTGGAATTGTGAATCTATGCTTTTTACTGTTTTCTACCTCCCTTTCTTAAATAAACAACCTTTCTCGAGTCCACAACTGAGTGCTCATTTCATCAGCTTCATATCTCAACCCACACTTGGCAGTTAGAATCAGGCACTGAGTGTTACACTTGACAGGTAGTGGTTGAGCTGTGAGTGTGTGAGGACTGGGCTTGGGCTGCAAGTGTTGCATCCACTCTTGGACAGCGCTTGCAGTCAACAGTTTTTCTAATATGGATGGAGTATCTTTTCTTGTAATTTGAATCCTTTACTTTATGTTCCAACTTCTGAAGAAGCAGAAAACAAGCTAGCACCTTCTTCAATATGATATCCCTTCAGATATTTAAAAATGGCTATCTTGTCATCTCCCAGTCTTCTCTTTTCCAATGAAGCATTGCCAGAAACCTAAGCTGTTTCTCATAGGGTTTTCATTTCCGTACCTTTGATCATCTTGCTCACTCTACCCATTCCACCTTGCCAATATATTTCTTTAATTGTGGTGCCCATGATTGCACAGTATTTCAGGTGAAATCTGACCAAAGCAGAATAGAATGATACTATTATTATTATGTCTTCATTCAGGGCACAATGCATCTATTGATGCAGCCTAGAATTGCATTGACTTTTTTTGGGGGGGGAGGGGCTATCACATCATATTGTGGATTCATGTTTAGCTTGTAGTCTACTGAGATCCATTAATAGATGGGAACAGAAATGAAGTTCCATGCTTATATGAATCAGCCTGTCACCCTATCACCTCACCTGTCACATAATTCCAACTCACTTATGTAGTGAGTGTGTCATGAAATTAGAGGATGGCCTCAATTGCCAATTGAACTACATTAGGTAGGAAGTTCCAGACAGGAAAAAACACCAGACTATGATTGCTTTTAGACCACCTGTTAGACTCTTGCCAGATTTCAAGCAAAGATTGATAGCCCAGTGAAGATGGACTGAACTATCCTGATATAGGGAATATGAAAAAGGATTTTCCAGAAGGCAGAAACAGTATAGTTGTGAATTTTATAACTATTGTCCATTAGAAATTCCATGTCACCAAATGTTCAATAGGTGTCTCTGTCACTCTGAAGGGGTGATCCTACCATTTAAATAATGATTTACTCCTGCTTTTATTAGAACAATTATTGGTTATTTCAGACTTGAAATGGGCAGATTAAGCTCTGTGAACTTCACAGCTGAAACCTCACAACACTGGCAATTTTCAGTGATTAAAGTAATTTACTTTATAAAGTGTAAAGATATTCCATAATAACCATACAGCAAGTACAAGGAGGTGTAGTTTTCCTGGAGATAATCAGACCTCTGGGGATAAAGGGTCCTGGTTACACCTCATGCATTGCAAAACCCAAAGGGCTTTATTATCTGATGATTACCACACCCCCGTTTCCATGTCTTTTTGCTTAATTAATCACAGTAACATTATTGCCCAACTTCAGACAACAAAAATAATGAGAGAGGCTTTAAAAGATTCAAAGACTAGAGGAAAAACAAGCTCTCCCAGAGGAAAGGACCCATGGTGTAGTGAAGGTTTACAAATCGAAAAATGATGCTTACATTTTGTAAAGTGCCCCCTTTAATATAAATATATATATATTTAATATTAAGAATGCATATATGTGTGTGTGTGTGTGTGTGTGTGCACATACATATACTTACTTTAATTAGGAGAAATGGGGTTATGTTTTTAGGAGGTCATGTGTTCCTGATGTAGCAGCCTATTTACAAATCTCAAACGGAATGAAATAAAATGTATTTTATTGCTATTCTTTCACACTTCAGTTAACCTATGTAGTGTATGTCTGTCATCTAGGCCCCAAGGAGTGAAGGACTTTAAAGGTATGTGCCTGTTTGAATTAGGACCATCAATATGCTTACATGCTCATAAATGCATTGGCAAATACTTAATTAGTGTCATGCCCTCTGATAATGCATGACAGAAAAGTTGTTTTTATGACACTTACTCTCTCTAAACATTCTCTCAGTATTAGAACCATGCTTTAGGGGATCTTTATATTGGGAAATATAGCTAACAACAAATACACTAATGTGAAATTGGGTAGATGTTCCAGTCATCTTCAGCTTCTGCCCTGATACTGTACATGTCCTGTTGAAATAAGAGTTTCTGAAATGGATGTCGCTTGATGTGCTATTTCAAAAGTACCAGCTCATCCAATGTGTAGTTCTGCTTAGGGACACAATGAAAATATGAAACTGATGATATTCTAGAAGGGAAAAAGACATATAACTTCCTCAGATTGCTTCAGCAGTGGCAATAGGGAGTGTGAGGAGAATGATTTATTGTATCATATCCTGGGGTTGGGAAATTATGTGTCTGGATGGTGACGAGATGGCCATGTTGGCTGGTGGATTCTGCAAGCTGTAGTCCAGAAAATGTGATTTCTTCCAAATTCTCACCATACCATGTGGTACCACAGCATATTGTAGCAATGACTGTTGAGCTATACAAATAAAGGTTAATGATAATATAGCGTAACACATATACTAGCATTGTCCGGAGTGAAGAATCAGAGACTGAAACCAGGACACTTAAGACGATTCAGTGGGCATCAGTATGCTGAACTCTGTGTGACTGTGAGCCCTTCATGACTTTTCCTCTTGAATTTGCTATTTTAAAGACATAAAACAGAACTGGATGGTTTGCAGCCATGCACACCATCACAGTTTTCTTCCTCAGTTTACCAAAGATAGACATGAAAGGCATGCAAATTTCCCAAAATTATACTTTTAGATTGTTATTTAAATACCTGTCTCATTTGCACCACAGGCACAAAGTTGGTGACTAAAGGGATGTATATTTCAGATATGCTAATAAAAATAAAAGTCTGTGGTTTCTGGCTATATATACATATATATATGTTTTAAAAAAAACCTCCAATACTTTCCTGTATGCGATTATACATCTCTTAGGCACTATCACAGGGCCTACTGAGACATGCTTGGATTAAAAAAAAACATGCTACATCATAAAGATTAAGGCTATTCAATATTCTTTGATTTTCATTTTAATGCTCGCTGCATTTAAATTACTATATTGCTAATTTTATCTGTTATTGGTATTTATGCCTGAACTATTTACATATAGGATATAAAAAGCCAACCAGAGTAAAATGTTGAACATGGGGTAATTTTTAAAAAATGGATAAAAAAGCAACAGAATTAGAAAGATCTAGCTCAGAAAAACATTAAAATTACTCATATTAAACATAAAGAAATAAGTAAACAAGTTCTCCCACTTTGTCTTGTACAGTGTGTAAAGGGTTAAGGTTCTCAATTAGGGTATATTATTCAAATCAAACTAATTCTAATTTTGTCTCTCTCCACTGTGTCCATTTATTTCAATGGATAACAATGCAGCACATTGCCACAGAAGATCAGTCAGCACACCTGGGAACAATTTCTGCTCAAGATTTTGGCATGACAATAACCCATCTTTCTGTAGTTGAGACCCTAGTCCTCACAGAGTTGTTCTGAATTTTTGCCCTTCAGTTCCAATCCATTCTTCTTCTTTTTTTGGTGGGGAGAGGACAAGGTGGTAAATAGACCTGTGCCCAATCCGAACTATATTCAAATTCTGAATTTCATTAATGATGTCTATGATTGGCTCAGAGTTCTGTTCTTGAGGACATTAAAAATGGCTTCTCAGCCTGAATCAGTATATAGGTGACTTATTCAAAGAATGAGAGGATTCTCTTTATCATATCTATATCTGTGTGCCTTCAAGTCATTTCTGACTTATGACAAATCTAAGGTTAACCTATCATTGAGTTTTCTAGGGCTGAGAATGTGTGAATGATCCAAGGTAACCAGTGGATTTCCATGGCTCAGTGGGAAATTGAACCGTGGTTTCCAGAGTCATAGTCCAATGCTCAAAGCACACTCCACACTGGCTCATGTATTATATAGATTTATATCTGTATCGATTCTGCTTTTCAACTTTTCAAGCTGCTGCCTTTCATTTTGTCCTCCTACCTGTCTATTGGACATTATTCTATTGTCACTGAAATATTTCAGGATTTTGTGTGTATGTGTGTGTGTGTGAGAGAGAAATCTTGAAATATATTTAACTTTTGAAAGCTCCAGGATTCCTCTTTTGCAAGGGTACTCTTATTTTGACTACATGAACACTCAGATAATGAACTGTATTATAATGAACAGAGGGAATGATAGCCAGACCTGTCTTAAATGGTATAAGTGCAATGACATTGCTATAATCTATTCTGAATCACAGCTGTTAAGAGAGCACTAATTTTCTCCATATATTTTCTGTGTAATACTGATGTGTAAGTACCATGTACTGCCAAGTCAAATGGTGTGGGACAGTGGCTTGAATTCTGGGGTACAATTCTGAGAGACCAAGATTCAGATTCCAGCTCAGCCCTGGAAACCCATTGGGTGGCCTTGGCCACATCACATTCAGCCTCAAAGGAGAGCAATGGAAATCCACCTCCGAGCAAATCTTGCTAAGAAAAACCTGTCATAGGTTCATTTTACAGTCGTTATGACTCAGAAAAGTTCTGTAGGTACACAACAACAGAGACTTCTTCTGTGTATCCAAAGCTACAACTCCCATAATTCCTTAGCATTAGCTATGCTGGCTGTGAGTTAGAGTTCAACAACATTGGAAAGGTCACACAATTCCCATCCATATTTTAAAGGAAAGCTGGTCCCAATACCACTACAATAGCAAGTTTGGCTGTAGTGAAAATCTATGGGTGGTGAACCCAGCAGTAATGTCATATATACAGTCCATTTTTCCCAGCCCTTCACTAAGTTATGATCTCCAAATATTTAGGTTTGTAGCCAGAAACACTGTAAACCTCTATCACTATAAGAATGATTCTTGTTATATACTGACCTGTATTTTGTAAAGACAACCAGACATTTTTACTGTATGGCTGAATCTTTACTCTCAGATTAAAGAAATATTGGATATATGAAGTCAAGGAGACACTTCCATTTCCTCCCCATCAAGTATTTGTTCAAAAACAATTACTGTGATTTGTAGCATGAAATGCTTTCATAGACAGATAAGGAATCTCTTGTGGGTTCACTCCTACCACCACCCCTGTATTTTATTTTCTCTATAATTTTATACATTGGCTTAATCAAGGCACTCATTTATTGTATTCACCTATGTGTGTGTTCAGGATCACCATATTCCTTAGATAAATCATCAGTTAGATTAAGTGTATGTATTAACTTGACCCTCTTTAGCATAATTATCTGATCACAAAACTTCCAGATCTCATTGAGGATGTCTGATTTGTAGCCCTTCAGACTCTGGTTATAATACATGATAATTCACATTGCCATCAAGGCTATCATTATACTTTTCAAGCAGTTTCAATCTCCCTTTCTGAAATTATTTAATTCCTTTGAAACAAGTTCCCATTCATTTGACATTTAAGTCTAAATGTACTTCAAAAGCTGTTTCCAGGTACAGCAGGAACAGGATATATTTGAGTTTAGAGATACATACATTTTATTCTTGTCATAATACAGTTATGATCATACAATGTCAGGGGCCAGCCAGTACATAGGGAGTATTTACACGATTATAGCCAGAGTGGTAATTCTTGGTAATATCAGGAAAACCAGGACAGGCAAGGTGGAGGCATGTAACATGAGAAAAGATTCAGGATTAGCAAGATGTTTTAGGGAAAGATTTATCAAAGGCAAAGGAAGGCATCCCATTGGGGCTGGGGAGTCTCAAGGGCAGGGAAACACCTCTTTTGATATCCACAGATGGGTATTTTTTAAAAAATTGGGACGAGGGCTGCATCTGCACTGCAGAAACAACCCAGTTTGACACCACTGTAACTACCATGGCTCAATGCTGTGGAATTCAGGAATTTATAGTTTGTTATGGCACCAGAGCTCTCTGACAAGGTTCCACAAAAAATAATTTCCAGAATCCTGTAGCACTGAACCATTGCAGTTAAGGTGGCATTAAACTGGATTATTTCTGTAATGCGGATGTAGTCTAGGACCCAGCTGGATCCTGACCCAAGAGTACTCGACCTATGACAGCTGATAGTTGGATAATTGGAAATAGGATAATTGGAAAATAATTTTCTGAGGGACCTTGTTAGGTCTTCTCTTCCACCAATTCTGTTGCTGGAACATAAGAAGATTGTGCGTCCTAATTTGTAGTGCCAGTAATGACAATATCCACTGCTTTGAAAAGATTCTACACACTTTGAAGAGAACCCCTCTCAAACTTGGCCTTTGGCATAGCGCGCGCACACACACACACACACACACACTTCAAATCTCAGTATAATTCTGATATTATACTATATTGGGACAAGTAATAGACATATCATGAAAAGCCATGACTCATTACAAAAGACAATAAAGCTTAGTAACGCGAAAGGCAACAGAAAGAGGAAGACATAATTCCATCTGGATGGATTCAATCAGGGAAGCTATGGCCCTAATTCTGTATGGCATTATTACGGGTGTTGATGACAGGGTGACTTAGATGTCTCTCATTCATAGGGTTACCATAAATTGAAGTTCCCTTGATGGATATTAACAAGAAATTATTAGATAATGGGGGATACTGCAAAATGGCCTCTGCACCACCATCCCAGTTTCAAAATTACACTGGGGCTTTTTAGATTGGCAGGAAAGTGTGACATGAAGTTGCCTTTTCCTTAATGCTTAGCAGCTACACTGAAACCTTTAGATGCAGCTGCGCTGTTTCGCCATTTTTAAAAAAGAAGCTGGGAAAAGCAGGACCTTTTTAAAGGCGCTTCTTCTCCCCTAAAACGCAAAAAAAAAAAAAAAAAAGCGTTTTCATGGCACACTTTCCCTTTTTCCCATCTAAAGGCTGGGCTTTCATGCAGCCATCAACACACCTCTTTTTGCCAATCTAAAATGGGCCACTAATTCCAAAAATTTTAAGAGTCATTTGGGGCAACATACATGCTTGGATGAAGAATACCATGTTGAAGTCATGCATGCTTAACTAGATCATAGCATAATACTTGATGCAGTTTGTTTTCTGCAGACGTAGCCACTCAGTTCTTACAGGATAGCACATAGATTGCATTTGTTAGAATGGTGCAATATAGTTAATACTGCAATATTAGAAAGTATAAGAAATATTGAACAGACCAGTAGGGAAAAATGGGATGAAGCCAGATGATATTTTTTTCAGTTTATGTCTCAGATATGAAAAAAATGTACTTTTTGGGCTGGATTTATTTTTAGTTCTATTATTATAATTATGGCAAAAATCCACATTTTTCTACACCTCCAGCTTCAGAGAATTAATTGTTGAAGTTTACAATCTGTAATTAATAAAGTTTTATTGAAACAGAGTACAGAATCATAACTATAAACAACAGACATTAAGAAGATACACAAAAACAGCATCTCAAATTATTCTCAGTTAATAAACCATACATTGAGATTTTATGAGCCAACTTATCAGGGTAATTTAGACAAAGACGTGTGATTACTCAAGGCAAATAGTAACTTAAAAGTATTTGTACCTGCAGCTGAATTGGTATATCTGGTGGTGGAAATGTGTCCTGCCTGGGGCTTTCTGACCTCATTGTAATGCCTCAGGCACAACATTATATAGAAATATCATATTTTGAAACTAGTTTGCTCATTGCTGCTGTAAAAACATTAGGGTAAGCATACAGAAAGTTGGTAAGTGTAATAAACCAATTACTGTAAAATGTATCCTCATGAATTTGTTGTGTGTGTGTGTGTGGGGGGGGGGGGCTGCTCAGCTAAATTGGCAGCTCCTAGTAGATACATGAGCTTCCAAATCAAAATGTGGTTTCTGGATTCATAAGTCCTCATATTAAACAAACTAAACCTTTGCTATATTAAGAAGACACACTGCCATATATTAAGATGACATCTTGGAATCCAAGAAATTGCTCTGATAACATTCCAACTTTATGGGGTCACGAGGTCTTAACTAAACATTTCACTATAACAAAACTTTTTAAGAGTGATTCAGTGGCAGACTAAGATATCATGGAGTTAGGGAAATTTTTAAAAAGTAGAATAGGAATGTGTATTAAAGATCACCCATAATCACAAGATACAGGTCACACTCTGAATCTATTATTTGAAAAATAACCTCATTCAATGTATGTTGAGTCTATACAGGGCAAATAAAACGTCCTTTTCCTGTTCTCTTGATGGGAGACTGGACAGAAACTGGCACAAAAAGTGCACATGACATCTGGGCTGTTCAGCCCCTAACTCAGCGTATACCCCTCTTACCATGAATTTTTAAAAGTCCCCAGTTTCTCTGGTTCTTCTTAGAAGATCTGGACCCCTCCATTCTGGTGCCAAGCAGTTGTTCACATGGGTGTCTCACTGTGTACAGACTTAGTACAGCTGCTGCCACCTCTGGTTGCTTTGCTCTGAGGTCAGAATGAGGCACCCAGCCATGTGATCAAGGGAGGGTGGTTGACCTCAGAAGCAATTGATTCATCATGGTGGTTGTGCCAGGTGTCTCAGCAGGATGCCCATGTGAACAGCCTCGTGCATAAGAATCAAGAGCTAAGGTGACTGGAGGAGGTCAGGACAGCTGGGGCCAGAATACTCCAGGCTGCCCCTGGAATAACCTGACCAATATGTGGTCCACCCAGTTCACCAAGGCACCAAGCTATTGCTAAGTTGAGATCTGGAGATCCCAATGTTCATGCCTTCTGTAACTGCCATTAGTAATCAACAAAGGGGTGTAGCATTTCTGATCAGAATTACGTGGAATTGTCAGGTACAGGAGGCTTTTAGAAAGCAATTAAACCTGGAAAAAAATCCAGACAAATAGATTTAGGAATTATAATGCTACATGTCTTAATTACTGGACTTCATATTTGGAGAGTATTTGAAAAGGTACACATATCTTCCACATTCAGAAGAATATGCAACATACTTCTGAAAACTGCAGGCAGAACAGAGGCCATCCTAACTAAAAACAATACACATATTGAGTGACACAGTTATTCTGGAAATGGAGTCCTGAGATTATGGTTCCTATTTTTTCCCTTTTTGTTGTTGGATTTTGTTGTTCATTGCCATCAAGTCAACTTTCAACATATGGCAACACCATGAATGTGAGACATCCAGGCGACCTTATCATCAGAGAACAGGACCTGGAACAATGGATGCAAGCTCTAGAAAAAGAGATTCCACCTCAACATTAGAAGAAACTTCCTGACAGTAAGGGATGTTTGACAGTGGAACACACTCCCTCAGAGTGTGGTGGAGTCTCCTTCTTTAGAGGTTTTTAAATAGAGGCTGGATGGCCATCTGTCAGGGATGCTTTGACTGGGAATTCCTGCATGGCAGCGGGGTTGGACTGAATGGCCCTTGTGGTCTCTTCCAGCTCTATGATTCTATGATCAACAGACCTGCTCAGGTCTTGCAGACTCAGGGATGTGGCTTCATTAATTGACTTGATCTCTCTTCACCTTTTCCCAATGCCTTCTGCCTTACCAAGCATTATTTTCTTTTCTAGTGAGTTAAGCCTTCTTGTGATATGTCTAAAGTATGACAGTCTCAGTTTAGTAATCTTAGCTTCAACAGAGAGTTCAAGCATGATTTGCTCTTGGACCCATTTATTTGTGTTTTTAGCAGGACACATATCTCTAGCAGATCATGTCAAATGAGTTGGTTTTCTACCTATCAGATTTTTACACTCTCCAGCTTTCACAAGCATCCATAGAAATTGGAAATATGATGGTATGGACAAGCCTAACTTTAATATTCAATTATATATCTTTATATTTGGGAATCTTGTCCCTTCATAGCCACCATTCCATGTCCTAATCTTCTGATTTCTTGATTCGAACCTCCATTCTGATTAATAACTGAGCCAAGGTATGGAAAATCTTGAACTGTTTCAATCTCTTAATTAGAATAATAGAATCTTAAAATTGGAAGAGACCACAAGGGCCATCCAGTCCAACCCCCTGCCATGCAGGCACTCTCAATCAAAGCAGATGGCTGTCCAGCCTCTGTTGAAAAACCTCCAAAGAAGGAGACTCTACCAAACTCCAAGGGAGTATGTTCCACTGCTGAACAGCTGTTACTGTCAGGAAGTTCCTCCTAAGGTTGAGGTGGAAACTCTTTTCCTGTAGTTTGCTTGTTCCAGGTCCTGTTCTCTGGAGCAGCAGAAGACATCCCTTCAAACATTTAAACAGGACTATCATATCATTTCTTAACTTTATCTTTTCCAGGCTAAACATCCCCAGCTCCCCAAGTCTTTCCTCATAGGACATGGTTCTCAGAGCCTTCACTATTGTAGTCACTCTCCTTTGGACATGCTCCAGTTTCTCAACATCGTTTTTGAATTGTGGTGCCCAGAACCGGACACAGAAATCCAGGTTTGGCCTGACCAAAGCAGAATAGGGTGGCACTATTACTTCCCTTAATCCAGACACTATATTTCTATTGATGTGGCCTAAAATTCCATTTAGGACTTAAAATGCTTCAAGTGTTTTCTGTCTAGGAATCTCTAGGTCGTCCAGGTGTCCTGAGGCAGAAATCCCATTGATTGCAGAATTACTTGGTAGCAGCGTCTGGCCTGAATATAGTTGTTGCTACCAAGTGGAATAGATCCACTGAATAAATGGGATTTAATTGTGCTTATTCTCTATTCAGCAGCTGATTCAATGGATCTACTCTAGGATTGGAATAGTGTTTACTCCTCATTCAGCAACTGATTCAGTGGGTCAGAGTACTATTTGGGACTAACCAATAGAATCCAGGTTTCTGTGTGGCAACCATGTGCATTTTAGGTGTTTCAGATTATGAATCTTCCAAGATTTTTGAAATCTTATACAACAAGCTAGGATAACATATATATGAAGGTATAAATCAAGCAGTAATGTTAGCAGATCCTGCTGAAATGCCTGGAACCTGGAGTTGCCTTGGAGTGACAGGTAGTGACACCACCCCTTTCCAATGTTTCCTTATGTTAAAAAATTTAATTGTAAACAAATGTCCTGCTTCTGAACGGTCCAAGCACTATTATTTAATCCTTATTCTAATAAGAGTAACAGCTTTTATGCAACATAAGGGGTTGACTGAGAGAGAGAAAAAAAGACATTGAGACTGGGATTCACCCATTAATTCTTTTTAACAAACTTTGGCCACACTCAGGCTTGGGAGCTCTATACAAAGGATATACAAGACTAGGGGGAAAATAACTGATTAAAATTTAACCAGCTGCTGGGCAGATAGTTTGCCTCAGGCACATTTGTCAGTTTCAAAGGGTCCTTTTATTAATTTTGCATTTTGTATTTTGTTAGTGGAAAGAGCTTACTCTGTTGGGACTGCCAAAAGCTATAGGCTGCGAATCTTATAGCAGCAAAAAGGAAGCTGTAGAGCATGCCAAGTAGACATGGCACATAGAACAATCCTAAATTACATTTGTTTTACCTGTGCTGATATATATGTGTGCGTATAAGCCCACCCACTCACAAACTTAAATGTAAATATACATTTCGGAGACAGTACTAGTACATTGGGTTATATTTCATCAATAAACCTGTTTCAGTGTATCTGTGGAAATAAGTACCTCTCTTTTGACCAGTCCTTTGTTAAATATACACCATCCACTGTAATTTGTATTCTGCTCCTTTGATATTAATAACTGCATATTTGCTGCTTTGCTTTTTCTGCCTACTGAGCATACATTCATTCTGCATGGGGTGTAGGTGGGTGTAGGGAGGAGTTGGTTAAAGCATTCATGTTTTGGCAGTCCCAACAGAGTAAGCCCTGATCATTGGAAGGGCGGTATATAAATAAAGATATTATTATTATTATTATTATTATTATTATTATTATATCCCACAAAATTCAGCCACTGTTTTAAGTCTTCTATGTATGATCCAATATACTTGTAGCAAAGGATAACCTGCAACAGAAGCTGTTATCAGCTGTGAATGGAGCCTCCACAGCATGTGGAAACAGTTATATATGGTAGGACTCTCAGACAATTTGTGAGTACAAGTTAGAACTCAGGGGTTAAGTGGAAAACACAACTCTCTCCTGTGATGCTGGGAATTTCACAAGTTTCATTCAAGCAGCTTCAAACAGCATTAAATACAAAGCAAAAATAAAATAAAATATATACCCTCAGGCTAGAATTTGCAAAGGAGTTACCTGCAGGAGAATGAAGCTAACTTTAAGCCTGAAGACAAAGCTTTGGGCAGGCACTGAGGAAAAAAAAAAAAAAGAATGACAAAGAACATTTCCACCATGCAAATTACTGCCCCAATACACTTTTTGCTAGCAAGAATTTTTATGCTCAATCAATATATGATGGGGATAGTTCTGAATTATTTAGCTTCTTCAAGCATGTATGTCAGCAAGAGTATAAAGCCTCACTTCATTGTTATTATTTATACATCCCATTTTTGCTATAAGGAAAAACAAAGTCTAGTTCCAGGCCAAGGTAAGATACTGATTGTTTTCAACTGTTCAGATTGATTTTATGACATTCCAACCTGAGAATTTTTGATGTAGAATGCATATATAAATACTTCAATGAAATCAATCAATCATTCAATTAATTAAGTCCAGGGAAGTATCTTAGAAAATAAATCCAATAAATGGCAGGAGATGATCTTAGCACTGGTTTTACGGACCTGTAATAAAAACAATAACACCCAAATCTCTTGCCATTTTGTGTACACAATAATGCCATCACTGAAAGACCTCTTTGTACTTAAGTCAGATCATTAGTCCACCCTGTAATGGAAGTGAGGGTGGGGGGAGTCAGCTACTATAAGATTAGGCTGGAATGTCTGAGCTCCTCCCCCCTGATCTGGCAAAATGGGACCATCAAAACCCATAAGTATTTGATCTCCCCTCAGGTATTATCAATCAAAAATGTACTAAATGATCAAGCACTAGGAAATATTAAGCCAGTGATTGCCTTTGAGCTCTCTCTGAGGTTGTCTGTAATCTCTCTTCTGCACATTTACTTGGGAGTAGAGCCAATGTGGCATAGTGGTTTGAGTGCTGGACTGCAACTCTGGAGCTTGGGTTCCTTACTTGGCCATGAAATGTATTGGGTGACTTTTGGCAAGTCACATTTTCTCAGCCTCAGGGTAAGGCAATGGAAAACCTCCTCTGAACAAATCCTATCAAGAAAGTGCCATGATAGGTTGACCTTAGGGTTGCCATAAGTCAAAAACATGTTGAAGGCACACAACAACAATAGCATGGTATAATGATTTGAGCATTGAACTACGACTCTAGAGATCAGGGTTCAGTTCCCCACTTGGCCATGGAAACTCACTTTGAGTGAGTCACATACTCTCAGCCCCAGAAAACCCCACGATAGGTTTGCCTTAACGTTGCCATAATCTGGAAACAACTTGAAGGTACACAACAACAGATGCAGTAAAGGTATCAGATCCTGTCAGATCTTGGAAGCTAAACAGGGTCAGCCCAGATTAGTACTTAGATGGGAGACCACCAAAGAATATCAGATGCTTTAGGCTATATTTGAAAGGAAGGAACTGACAAAACCACCTCTGAGTATCCCTTACCTAAGAGGATAACATCAACAAAGGTAATGGGAAAATCACTCAAATATAACAAATAATAACAACAAAAAGGCAATGCACCCACGCACATTCACATATTGTCTTTTTAAGAAGGGTTGAACCGTAATAATTATGTGCTGCTGGAGGCTCCACTGTTATGAAATGAATACAGAGTTAAGCAATAGCAAGTGGTATCAAATGTGTCTTTTGAAATTCTGATTTGGCAAGTAAGATTTTGAGCCAGTCCCTGATTCTTTTGAACTACCGTGTTTCCCCAAAAATAAGACAGTGTCTTATATTAATTTTTGCTCCCAAAGATGTGCTAGGTCTTATTTTTAGGAGATGTCTTATTTTTCCATGAAGAAGAATTCACATTTATTGTTGAACAACAACAACAAGAAAAGAATATTTATTACATACTGTACAAATATTTAAATACAAAAACTTTGCTAGGTCTTACTTTTGGGGGAGGCCTTATATTTAGCAAATAAGCAAAACTTCTGCTAGGTCTTATTTTCAGAGGATGTCTTATTTTCAGGGAAACAGGGTAGCTGTCTACTAATATATTTCTTAGGTTTTTTGTCTCTGGGAGATTGCTAGTCTTCCTGCAACTAATAGGAATGTTCAATTTCATTTCAGAGCTCAGGTTAAATGATTAGTTTGTAGTTAGGCTAACTTCAGTTACAACAAAAGCAGGGCATCGCCCCCACATATGAAAAAATGCCTAAGAGTACCACCTTTTCTTTAGTAACCTGGGGAGCAGTATAATAGTGTTCAAGTTGGGATAAAACAGCCATGATCTACTTAGTGGCAATTCTGATTATTCAAATGAATTAACCAAAACCTGTTGCTATATCACCCCTGTTAGCTTCAAGATATTGACTCTGATATCCATTTTCTGATGTACCCTGTCACACTATTCTTATCCTTTGAATTCTATGGAGACCACGCTCACAAAGATTTTAGATGATCTTCTTTTAGCCAAGTAAAAAGGCCTGTATTCTGTTCTTGTTCTTCTTGATTTTTCCACTGCTTTTGATATTGTTGATCACAATCTTTAGGAGCTGGGATTTTCGAATTCAGTCCTTTATTGGTTTTGATCATTTCTTTCAAATAGATTGTTTTCTGTGGTAGTGTGAGGTCAAATTTCTACTCCTGTCTCATTGTCAGTTGGAGTCCCATAAGGCTCCATTCTAGGTCTGCTGTTTTCTCTTTTCACTTTGTCTTTAAGGAATCTTATTAGTTCCCACAGTTTTCAATATAACCTATATGCCAATGATACTCAAATATATTTTTCCATTCCAGAACTCTCTTCAAATATGGAACAGCAAGTTTTGTCATGTCTCTCTACCATATCAGCATGGATGCTTCACTGGCATTTGAAACTTAATATGTCTAAAGCAGAACTGATCATCTTTCCACCTAAGACGACTTTACAATATACATTTTCAATTCAGTCAATAATGTTCTCATTCATCTGGTGAAGGAAGCACATAGTCTCAGTTTTATATTTGATTCCTCATTGTCATTTATCCCTCAGATCCAGGCTACGGCCAAGTCTTGTGAATTCTTTCTCCATAATCTAGCAAAAATTAGACCTTTCCTTTTGTTTTTTTACCACCAAAACCTTACATTGTGCCCTAGTTATCTCACACCTGGACTACTGCAATCTACTCTTGGTAGATCTTCCTCAGTCTCACCTTGGTCCTTTGATCTCTGTCCAACATTGTGCTGCCAGGATTATCTTTTCAGCCCCACATTTGATCACATTACCCCTCTGCTGACTACTCTTCACTGGCCCTCCATTCCTTTTGGCATTTGTTACAAGCACCTTCTTTTAACTTTTAAACTTCATGATTTGGCTTCCCCTATTAGCCAGGCCTTATTTCTTCTTACTACTCTTCTCGTGCTTTATGATCTAGTGGCTCTGGGTTTTTGTCACAGCCCAGGCTTTTCTCATCCCCAGCTCAGATTCACACACTCTCTCTTGCTGCCCCCTACTCTTGGAATATACTCCCCAACATCTGCAGATGATCACTTCCTTGGTTAGTTTTAAGTCTGAATTAAAAATGGTCCTGATTGTGAAAGCAAATTGTGAAATGGTCCTGATATGTTGGACTGATTGAGAGTTTATTGCTGATCCACACTTCACTTTTTAAGAGTTATTTCATGTTTGAACTGTTCATTTTAAATTCTATGTTTTTCAATTTTAGAATGTAAGCAGTTGGTAGGACCTATTTTATTTTTACCTTCTTTTATGATTGCATACGGCGTTATATAAAATAATAATAATAATAATAATAATAATAATAATAATAATAATAGACAGCTGTATCCAAACCTCAGGAAAATATTCTTGGGGTAGATTTTGAGGGTGAGAACTTTTATGTACATGCTAATTATCATCAAACTGTGATCTATCTGTTACACATAAAACAACCTTAATTGTTAAAGCTGCAAAAGTATTCATACTAGTTATTTTAAAGATATTACTATAGATTGTATAGGGAATTCATTGATCTGATTTTTAATGGATGTAAATGTACATACCATATATGCATGTATTCTTTTACTAGATTTTGTTTGATTTGTTTGGACTTGTAAGGGCTTTTAGTCAATTAAAATAAAGACTGACTGGCTGAGTGACCGACTGGCATGGTAAGAACTAGTAGCAAACCAAGGGTTAGGAACAAATGTTTGAAATATGAAATTCAAAGCAGAGTTACTGTCAGCAATATTTACACATATATTTGTAAGGTCAGGGAGAAAGGCAAAATAAATATTTAGACTATTCTACCAAGGGATTGCAAGCCTGAGAGTATGGCAGACTTTTCATGAATGATTCCCTCCTCTACATGGGAAATATTCGTACCACCTATTTTAGACTCCTCCTGTACAAAAAAATTTTTTTTCTATTAGAACAAATGCTTAGTAAAAATACACTCTTCTTGAACACATATGTTTTCTTTTCTTTTCTTTTTTAAAGAAAACATTGTACAGGGTGAGTAACCCTTATTCAAATTACCTGGGATCAGAAGTGTTTTGGATTCCAGATTTTGTTTATGTATTTATTTATATGGACTTTGGAATATTTGCATATAATGAAATATCTTGGAGATGGGACCAAGTCTAAACATGAAAATTGTTTATGTTTTATATGCATCATCCCTCTTGTAAACAGGGCCTAAAGGTAAATTTATACATAATGTTTTAATAATTTTTGTGCATGAAACCAAGTTTGCGTACATTTAGCAATAGCAACAGCAAGTACATTTCTATACTGCTTCTTGGTGAACTAGCACTCCCCAAGGTTTAAAAAGTCTAAGCCAATTGCTTCCAATAAGCTGTTTACTCATTTTAATGACCTACAAAAGGATGACAGGCTGAGTGGACCTTGGATTAGCCTGCTCTGGGATTGAATTTACAATGTTGGGGCTGCAGTACCAACATTTAATCATTTTGCACCAGGGCATTTGAACCAGGAGAAAGCAAAAATGTCACTATCTCAACCACCTATTAAATATTTTTGGATTTTGGAGTGTTTCAAATTTCAGAATTCTGGATAAGAGAGAATCAATCTGTAATACAGCCAGGGAGAAATCCCCCCCTTGTGTGTTGAATTCATTATGGCTAACTTCAATTACAATTAAATTATTTCAGATTCACTAGGGTTTCAGCATGAGTTAAAGCTTCAACCAGTAAGAAACTCTAAATCCTTTACAGCAGGGATGGGGAATGTATATCCTCTCCAGATGATGTTGGACTTTAGTTCCAGTCAGTTTTGGCCAAAGGTGATGGAGGCTAGAAGCTGCAGTCAAAGCTGCATGTTTTACATCCCTGATTTACAGTTACTGGTGGATATTCTCAGAAGCCATGCTCCTAAGGAGGTTGCCTTCCTCCCTTAAATGTCATTATCATTTTATTCAATATTTAATTTTCCCCAACAAAGCAATTGCCTACAATGCATAGAATCAAGAGAATCAGTTTATTCTTCCCATTTTAGTTTCCTTTTAGGATCTACTCTAGGAAAGAACAACAAGTGCTAACACACTAATGAAGGAAACCCAGTTGCCACACCATGTTTGGGATGCCTGACCTGTAATAATTGGCATTGCTGCAATTTAAAATATGTTTTCCTGAATGCACTCAACCAGCTGTTCCATTCCCCATAGTCTGAATAAGTAACTGAAGGAATAAATTTGTTGTTGCTATTAACATGCTATTTTCCCCCTTATTTGGGCATTACTGCATGGGTGGAGCTAAATAAAACCATGCTGATGGGATTATTTTTTGTTCTTAAATCCTATGGCTTTCCATCAATGCTTCCATTTATTAAGCATCCAAGAGAAAGCAAGGTAAGCATTGTTCCACTTTAATGCAATTCAAAAGTACTCGAGGGAGAAATTAATATCGCCTACAAACCTGTGGAGATTATGTCACCTATTCCATTTGAGATGGATAGGATAATAAGTCAAGACTCAGTGTAGTGGGCTGGAATGACTATAACAGAATGATTTATATAAAAGGAACAAATTTGTTTTTATTTTCTAGAGTAGGGCAAAGATCTGAAAGATGCCTTTAAGTATCTTTCCAATGTACTTTTAGGGGATAGAAGAAAATAATGTGTTCTAGTTTAAAATGAAGTAAAGGTAATTTCAGCTTCAACAGTATGGGGATGATAATAAAGCAAAGTGCTTTGGACATGCTAATGTGCAGCTTGCAGTGAAGTATTCAAGTCTTTGGCTCCAAGTCTCAAGTCCCTACTTTCAAGTCTCAAGTCGAGTCTCAGATCCTTGCAAGAAAATTTCAAGTCAACTCTCAAGCCAAGTCTCAAGTCTGGGATCCAACTTTAACAGAAATAAAAAAGTTAGGGCATGTTTCTTGGAAAGGAACATAAAATGTGGGGTGAAGAGAGAGGTGGAAGTTGAGGTCCACTCAGTAGCCTGTCCTCATTGCATATTGGATGAGTCTTCTAAAGAGAATTGGCAAACAAGGCAATTAGAGGGAAGTTTGCCTTCTTTCTCATTCTGTCACCAAAGCCCCACTCCACCAATATCTCTTGTTCCCCCACTTTCTCCTCCTTTTGTTTTGGAAGAGACAAGCTTCTTGTGTCAGGAACGCTCTCTCTTGTTCTCCTCATTCCCCTCACGCTCAGGGGCAAGTCTTGCCTGTTGTTCAAAGAGAATGACACCAGCAAGTTGGTCATTAAAAATGTACAAGTTGCGAATCAAGTTAAGTCAAGTCATTGAAGTGACTCAACTTGATTCAGTCATCTTGAATCTACATCACTGGCTGGTTTATAAATGAGTAATGATCAACTTGTGGCCCTCCAAATGTTGTTGACTGGAACTCTTGTTATCCCTGGCCAATATAATCAATACTGGGGGGTTGATGAGATTAATTGTCCAACATTTGCAGGGCTACAAGTTTCTCACCCAAGTATACATGCTCAATCTTCTCTATAGTTATTTCTAACAATCCCTCCACTCTCAATAGGGAAATTAAGTCCCAAACATTCTTTTCCCTTCCAATATTCTGCCACATTCCAGGGTCACCAAGAAATTGAAACCAGCTGGGTCATATTCTGACAAAACCACTTCTGATTCTCTTTGTATAAGGCCAATACAATAGTCCTGTGGGAAACTCCATCAAAGTAGTGGTGCATGGTGCCTATTCACAAGCCATTGGCTGCCAATTCTGGGTAAATTGCTAGGAAAAACATGAAAGAAAATGTAATTAATAGGTTTAAAAATGAGACTACAGATCGAGTCTTTCTTATCTGAAATGCTTGGGACCAGAAGTGTTTTGGATTTTGGGGGTTTGGGAATATTTGCAAATATATGATGAGATGTCTTGGAGGTGGGACCCAAATCTAAATATGAAATTAATTTATGTTTCATATACACTTTATATACATAATGTGAAGGTAACTTTACACACAAAATTTTTAAATAATTTTGTGCATGAAACACAGAAAATTAACTCATTCATTTTAAAGTGACTTATCCCTTATGTGGTAAAGTCACATTTAATTTTAAAAGTGGGTATTATCATTTTCAGCCACAGTGTCCAGGAAAACAGACAATAGCTGATGAGTCCAAACAAAGACAAAAAGGGCTGGTCTGCAGCCGCCCCTTTAAGCAGCGGGATGGGGCCAGGACTGCCTCACCGGCAGTCCCAGAGGCCCCTTTGAGGCCTCTTCTCCATGGCCTCTGTGGCCTCCGTGGCCTCAAAGTGGGGTGCAGCAGATGCCCTGGGCACCTGCTGCACCCCGCAGTAGCCAGCGGTCCCGAGGGGAGAAAGGGACTGCTGCCGTGGCCTTTTTCCCCTCGGGGTCCAGTAAAGGCCACACCAAGGAAAAAAGCTGCAAGAAGCTCCATTTCAGAGTTCCTTCTTGTGCCACACGAAGGGTGCCATCATGATGTAATTGCAGCGTGCACGTATGGATGGCACAGAAACAAGATGGCACCATCCATATGTGCTAGGGTTCAGGAGGGTCTAAATGCTGCAGCCTTCTGAACCCTAAATGCACTGCAAGGGTGCTTCTTTGTGCCCATCTGTTTTGGGCCAAAGTCTGCACACAGAATTTGTGCAGCAAGGTAAGTCTTGTAAGGCATACTTACAGGCAAAGGCAGATGAAGTCAGGAATCAGTCTGAGTATAAACCAAAGGGTCAAGCTAAGAGTGAAGTCAGGCAGTCCAGGTCAAGGGTTCTGGAACAGTAGCATGGTCAGATCACTCCGTAGTCCAAAGGGTCAAGCTGAGAAATCAGAACTGAGTCAGGACACAAGGTGCTTTCTCCAGATAATTCAGATAATGTCTGACTAAAGTTCTGGTGTCCTTCCCAGCCTTTTTATCATCAGTCCTCATTAGTACAGGTGGTTTTAATGAGCTGGATTTTTTCATAAAGCCTCCTTGAGTGCTGGAGGCACAACCTTTTTGATCTTCTCTGGCTAAGGATCTTCTCTGATTCTTCTCCATGTCCACAGTACTGGAAGGCCCCTGGAAAGTCCACTGCTGCTGGAGGTTTGGCTCCTGGTTGGTCTTTAGAAGACTCTAAAGCCACAGCCTCTGCTGGAGTTCTCAGAGCAGAGCTAGGGCCAGGCTCAGATTCAGGCTGAGGCTCCAGCTCAGCCTCAGAGTCCTCCCCTGAGTCCTCAGCCAGGCTACGCATGACACATGGCTAGGCGAGTGCAACCAATATACAGCCCAGATTGCAGCTGCACTTGTGCAGTGGCTTTTCAAAAACGGCAAGCTCCCATTTCTGAAAAACAACTGGATAAGCATGGCTGGAATCAGGGCTGCAGGTGGGTTGCATTTACCCAACTGCAGATGCGTGTGATAACACCTGCTTTTAAAATTAAAGCCGACTTTATCCCATTAGGGATAAGTCACTTTAAAGTGAATGTGATAATTGCCAAAGTTTGTGTACATTGAACCATCAGAAAGTAAAGGTATGAGAGGTCTCTAGGTCCCCCCTCCGGTTTCTGCCAAGCTGGATGGGAACCCTTGAGATTAGCTCAAATGAACTAAGCTGCCACCACCTACTGAACTGACCTCCCGTTTTTCCTAGTAACTCACCAGGAAGTTACTTAGGGGTTACTTTCTGTCTCTAACTCTGCAGAGAATCCCTCCTCCACACAGCCCTGGTGAGGAGATGAAAACTGAATCAAGACACATGAAATTAATAACTAAAATTAAAGATGAAAAAGGAATTTATACCCAAGCAGAAAAAATTCAAGAAGTTTTTGTTGACTATTATCGTAACCTATATAAAGAACAACAAATTGATAAATTAAGACTCAAGAATTACCTAGAAAATAACGAACTACCTAGAGTGAATGAGGAACAGAAAGAGCAGTTGAATGTATCTATTACTAAAGAAGAAATTAATGAAGCAATACTGGGAAGTAAAGAGGGTAAAACTCCTGGTCCAGACGGATTTCCAGCAATTTTTCCGGCCAATGCTGTTTGGATGCTCTGACGCCCATGCATCATCATGGCACACCCCATGTGGACTGGGACGTGCAAGATGGCACACAGGTGCTGATAATAGGGCTTGCAGCATGTAAACACTGAGCCCTACCAAGCCATACTTTCAGGCCCAGCAAAGCACCCATCTGTTCCAGCCCTGAGTCTCCTATTCTATTCACAAATCTGAATGGATTTGTAGTCCTTGATGTTCATAGGGTAGCTGGGAGACTGGACTCCTTTGTTTAGCTTACAGGAGGAATACAGAATCCCCCTGCTCCAGGTGTTCCTGTGTTAAAGCTATCTTGTGTTCTGGTCTCAGATTTTTTATTGGGCTATTCAGACACTATTTTTTTAAGCATGACTATCCAAAATAATCTCACTCATGCTTTTCAGTTTTGTTGTTCACACTAAGATTGGGTTTAATTGTGGCGTCCCTCAGGGTGCCATCCTGTCCCCAATGCTATTTAATATCTACATGAAGCTGCTGGGTGAGATCATTTGGAGGCATGGAGCTCAGTGTCTTCAATATGCTGACGACACTCAGATATACCTCTCCATGACCAGATCGTCGGCTCAGACCTCAAATGGCGTCTCTCCTCTTAATGACCGCCTTGCAGCAGTAATGGATTGGATGAGGAAAAACAGGTTGAAACTTAATGAAGACAAAACGGAGGTACTAGCAATAACAGGCCCAAAACCAGGTTCGGGAATACAGCTCCCAGTCCTAGATGGAGTCACACTCTCCTCGAAGGACTCTGTTTGCAGTCTGGGGGTACTTCTTGATTCGTTGCTTCACATGATGAGTCAGGTGAATGCGGCGGTCAGGAGTACCTGTTATCAGCTTTGGCTGATACGTCAGCTGCGCCCCCACCTGGATTTGAAGGATCTGGAAATGGTGGTGCACGCTTTGGTAACCTCATATTTGGATTTCTGTAACACGCTTTACATGGGACTACCCTTGTTCTTAACCCGGAAACTCCAATTAGTCCAAAATATGGCAGCCAGGCTTGTCAGCGGAACATCTAGGAGAGAGCACATTACACCTGTGCTTAAAGCTCTCCACTGGCTGCTGAATAGTTTCCAGGCACAGTACAAGGTGTTGGTTTTAACCTTTAAAACCCTACATGGCTTGGGTTCATCTTATCTTAGGGACAGCTTCTCCCTGTATGAACCCTCTCGCACACTTCAGTCCTCTGGGAGGAACCTGCTGCAGCCTATGAAGACCAGGCTGGCGCAGATCTCCCAGAGGGCCTTTTCAGCTTCTGCTCCCAGGCTATGGAATGGCCTGCCGGATGAGATCCCTCTCATCACAATATTAGACTGTTTCAAAACAGCTTTAAAGACGTACCTCTTCCGGCAGGCCTTCCCAGAAACTGTATAATTTCCCCAGCTCCTAGAATTTTCCAGTTAATTCCCTGGCCTTCTGTATTTTGATGCTACCCTATGTTGTTGCTAGTACTGTGGGTTTTAATATGCTTAATATGCTGTTTTATTTCTATTTGATATTAATTCATTTTAATCTTGTCAGTTTAATTCTATTTTAAGGGGCGGGAGGTTGGGGATAGGATTGTTGAATCATTTTAACTGTAACTGCTTTTAAATCTTGTTGTACCCTGCCCTGATTGTTTTAACAAAGAGGCGGGTAAGAAATAAAACATTATTATTATTATTATTATTATTATTACTATTACTATTACTATTTTTATCAGAATCACATGTATGTGCGTCTCTCTGAGTTCCATTGCTCACGTGTCAGCACTCAAATAAAGATGGAGTTGATGATGTGGATGTATTTGAATTAAGTTTGAGGCATGCAGAGTTTTATCCTGGCTTATCCTGGGTCTATTCAGATCAGTAGTCACTCAGCCAACAATGTAAATTTATTAAGGACATTTTTGGGGGAAAAACCTGAGATCAATTATCCTAGGTTAAGTGGTTTTTTTGGCAGCCCCCCAAAAAACTTACTCAGGTGTATTTGAAATGCATGTGAACAACAAAGATTGAACCCACATTCTACCCCAACTGTTCATCTCATTGGCAATTGCTAGCTCATCACCTCTGTGAAGCTGAGCCTCATTAATGCAACATTACTTCCTCACACATTTAACCCTTTGTTACCTAGGAACACTTTGTTCCTATGCAACTTCATCTCTCATTTCCTCACCACAGATGAAAATTACCAAATTTCAAGCAGTCAGTGTTCCAGTATCTATAGATTTTCAAAAATGATGGCACCAGCTAGAAAAACAGTAAAAAAAAGTTGCCTGTCACATTACCTATGCTCTAGCAGGGAGTCACCTATTTAAATTAGGGGAGATAAAAATGCACCATTACTTTTCAGAGACATTCAAATGTGTAAATGTCAAAATTTATTTTTTATACAAGGAATTTTTTTACAATTAAACAAAATAGTCTCTCATCAAAACAGATGTTTGTCATCAGTACAGACATTTACCATTACTATTTTTTTCAAACTTTTATGGAAGTTCTTGGGCCTTTGGCTGTATAAGACCTACACTGAATATATCTGCCAAACTGCAGTAGTTTCTAGGAAGTGTCATCTCATGGTTGCTTCCCTCCAGCATGATACACATGGTACACATTGCCGCAGCATGCCCTCCATTAACTTTAGACATTTTTCCTGATGTCCTCTGGAAAGATATGGTGCATCAGAAAATTAATGTAGAAAGACTGTACTTGTTGCAAAGTTCTCTTTCTCCACTTAAAAGTCTTCATAGGTCAAAGGCAAATAGCTTTAAATGCTCCCCAGTCAACCACAGTACTTAAAGTACTACACAATAAAACTCTGTTGGGCGCCTTTTACACCCTCCTGAGTGCCTTTCTTAAATTGATCTAATATTGACTTCCCTTGAAAATTTTTCATGTCATTGTAGTCAGGAATAGCAAAGTGCATCTTCCATTAGTGGTGATTAGTGTTTAAAACCACATTTTCTTTTTTCAAAGAAAAAGAAATATTCAGACCATAGTGGTTCCTTCTTGAAAATATAAGTAGAATTATAAGCAGAATTTCTGAGGTTCATCAGGTGCAGCTGCCAGATACTTGATTAAAAAAACAATTAAACATCAAAACATATGTTTGAAGTGGAACAGGTTTTAAAATAAGAATGAATTTTTTTACACAAACCAAATGAGGGAATGTTAATCCGTCGAACAAGGAAACATAAGATTCATATTGTTGGCAAAGTACTAATTTGTCAGAAAAATTCAAACAAATGTAGATTTAAAGATTGAAATGTTTATGTTATTTAGAATTGTTGTGGAGTGCATGCAGGTAATTAATTACCTGGAGGGATGGATCTATAGTGTATTTGTCTAATTCTATTCAGATCATTTGGAAGTTCATTTTCCCTTTGATGGTTCAACATTATTCCTTCTCTACTCCAGTTCTGGCTTAATTGACTTCATGCTTAGAGGTCTCAGTTGGGGAATGAGGCCTCAGTGAGTTAGCTGATGAACAAATGTAATAAAAATGAAATATTAGTTAAAGACAAGCAAAAAGCAAAAATAAAAAATCAAACACATTTTGTTTAGGATGATAAAATAAATTTGGATCTAATGACTCCATAAGGTTCCTTACATAACCTTGATTGATAACCAATGAATAACTATGATAAGCAGTGGAAAATCTTGATGAACTAAGTCAGGGGAAAGTAATGCTGCATTGATGCATTCTCCCACTGGAGTTATACTGCAAAATTTTGACAAATGTTGGTTCTTACACCAAACTATGCCCTGTCAGGACCATGCGGTCTTTCTATATACCCACATTAAATAATTATGGAGTAAATAGTAGGAACATCCTGATCATTAAGAACTGTACAACAGCAGAACAGACTATCTTGGGAAGTGATGGACTCTCCTGTTTGGATGGACATCTGTCAGGGATGCTTTATATGGGGTTTTCTGGCACTGTAAATAAGTTTGTTGAGATTATCTTTTGGAGTTACTTTCATCTCTACACTTCTATTATTCCACAAATCAGAAGACCAGTTACACAGGAGGCTGTTTTGTTGGGGCAATATTCATGTAACCCAAGATTTGCATGGAAAGGAAGGTTCTGTAGCAAAGTTGGTATTACCAATCACTGTGGGTTTTATGACATTTTCAATCAAATTTTGGTATATAAACTTTGAATATTGAAATGAAGAATATGACCAGCAGCGGAATCTCTCAGCCTCAGTACGGCTCACCAGTACTCCCATGTGGCTCACCCTTACCTGGACATCTGGACACAAACTTGTGGGAGCAGTTGGAATGACATCTGCCATTTTCATTCGCTCTGGAGTGCATGATGCAGCCACATCCTACAGCACAGGTAAAGGTAATGATTTCCCCTTTGACAAGATTGTCTAGTCATGTCTGATGGTAGGGGGCAGTGCTCATCTCCATTACTAAGCTGAGTGAGCAAGTATTGTCAAAGATGACTCTGTGATCATATGACCAGCATGACTGCATGGAAAGCTGTTACATTCCCATCAGAGTGGCAGAAACTGGGACCAGTGATGGGAGCTCACTCTGTCACGTCATGCTTGGGTCTTGCACTGCCGATCTGCTGACTTTGCAATCATCAGGTCAGCATCTTAACCATTAAGAAACCACATCCCTATTCTAGAGCATAACGGGAAATTGATGTAACAGTTAACATACAACTACCTTTGTTACCAGACACCAGAAATGAATGTGCAGTTAGGCAAGGGGTCAGGATAACCACTATATGTATGTATGTGCTTTGTCTAGCCTAAAATGTATGGCAAGACCCCCCAATTTAGTTTTGCAGCACTCAATCTAAAGAAAAGCTATAGCATGACTGTTACTGGAATAACTTTTCACTATTACAGACCATTGAGGTTTCCCACTCAAACTTGATACTCTTTCACACACACATACATATAGAAGTAATTCCTCTAATTGTTCCCTTCTTGCATATGTAAACGGAGAAATTCTGTCATTAATACCATGAGTGTTTATGGTATCCAATTCTCTTCTGCTATAGTCATGAACAATATTGTGCAGCCTGTCTGAAAGCACTTCTGCATTAGTGCTTCTGGATAGAACATGACAGAAATAGTAATGTCACCTGTGTAAATTGTTTCTTACATGAATGCAACAAGCAAAATAACATGAAACTTTCATTGCCCCATGAGTGCAGCAACAACACAGAAATTACATCTATGGGTTGAAATACCCAACGATATCACAATAGGCAGCAATGTCTTAGCATTTTAAAGACAGCAGTTTGCACAGAATATATCCCGTGATGTGCTGCTTGAGGCATTGTATGGGATACTACTAGGGATGGAAAGAATAATTTAAAATGCTTGAAAAAATGTGTTTCTCAAGTATTAGGAAATCTTGATGAAAAGAAGGCAGGACTGGCTGGAATTTCATAAGTTCAGGACATATAGGGGCAATACAGACCACCCAAAAGGGGCGGTCTGTAGCCGCCCCATCCCACCGCTTCCCCACAGCCTCAAAGCGGGGTGCAGCAGGTGCCCTGGATGCCCACTGCACCCCGCTTCCCTCGGCAGTGCTAAGGGGAGAAAGCGGCCACCTGCAGCCCCTTTCTCCCCTGGGTCTTTGGTGCAGCTGTTTGAAAGCTGCGCCAAAGACCAGGCGCAAAAAAGGAGCCCCCTAAAGGAGTTCTTTTTGGCACCACAGAAAGGGTGAGCTTGGCGCCCTCCCACAGCACCATTGTGTCATGATAAGTACAGCGTATCTACATGCTGCACACGCAATGACGCAATCATGGCACGCCCGTATGGACGCCACCATTTTAAAATGGTGGTGTCCATACGGTTTAGGGTTAGGGAGGGTGTGGATGCTGCACCCTCCCGAACACTAAACACGGCCTTTCCAGACCTAAAGGCACCACATTTTGCCCGTGTAGGTGGGCCATACTGTGCAAAATTTGCACAAGTTTTTTATGTGTGTGTGTGCAGGTGCAGAAAACATAAACTGATATTGCTTCAAAATTTTTGAAGTTCAGCAGATTTTGACAAAGTCTGTCACCAAAAATTCGGAATGAGTGTCCTCTTATGGATCAGTTCGAGAGTAAAGAACAACAAGAGATAGTGGGAATAAAGGGACAGTTCTCAGTAGAATGAATTCATTGAAGCCCTTCAAGAAACTGTACTTGTGAATTATTCCATATATTAGTTGGAATTAGGAGTAAACAATAATATGGTTAGATTTGACAATGAAGAGCCCCAAAAGGTTTCTCCAAATTTACATGAATGACAATTAAAACTTTATATAAATTTGAATGTGAGCAAATATAAAATGGTACATCCTGGAGTGAAAAATCTACAGTAGCAGAGTGTGAGTTTCCTCCAATTGGCCAGCCAAAGAATCACAGGTTTGTACTGGATAGCCCAATAAAATTGTTCACTCAGTGAGCAGCAGCTGTAAAAAGGAGGGTTAGGAATCAATAGTAAAGATCACTTCTTCAGACAGCATTTGTCCTATTTTACTGCGAAAAGTCCTTGGCTTGAAGAATGCAAAGATTACTCTTCTTTTTGAAAGCATCTCCTATTTGAGGGTACCCTGTAGACACCTCCCCAGACTGAACAGGAACATAGGTCATTATTTTCCTTACTGACACAAGGCATAGTGTATTTCTGTTTCAATTACAGGTTTATTTCTGTATTTGAATTTTGAAATTTGCAAGTAGTATATTCAAAAATTATGTGCATATGTGGTCAGTCAATGCGCACAGATGACAACAATGCCTTGGTTCTTGAGTGTGAAATTCAGTGCATCTTGATTCACTGAGGTAGTTGTATTGAGGAAATTCAGCAGAACAGAACATTCTGAAGAAATCTTCAAGAAAAAAAATTATGTGATTCTCATGTATCTTCTCATTTTTAGCAGCAAGAAATAATGGCTTATATCCTGGTATTTATTAAAGTTATTAATGTTAAATGTATAGGCAGGTAAACTTGCTGATGTGCAATGATGGTTCTTGTTTTTTAATTGTTATATAATCTAATCTGAACTAGTTACACACTCAGCAAGAGTTCTAGAATGCTTCTTTAGGAAACTGGCCTGGTGGTCTAGGATAAAGAAGCATAACACATAGTCAAAAATTATTCCAGACAGACCAGTCAGTGCTATCTGCTATTAAATCATCAAAAAGTAGAGTAGGGCCTTTCTTTACTACTGTTTGCAAATTGAAAATCTAACAACTTTACCATTCATCTGCCTGATGATTAGTAGGCAGTAATTTAAACTATACACATTATGCTAAGTATCCGTATATTAATTCAGTTTGAGCGAGTTTTTATAAAGTGCTTTGTTCTGCTCAATAAAGTTAATTATATGTTCTATGTTTCATAACTGAAAGTCTTGGGGTTTTTTTTTAACATAATGGAAGCTTCAATTGCACTTTCCCTGTAAAGCATGATGTGTAACAAAAAACAAACCATATAAGGAAGCAAAGCTGTATACCATACACACAAAATGAGGAGCTGGAAGTCTTTGCTTGTTTCTTTTATTTCATTCTCAATATGTAACTGAGTCAGGAAATAGAAATGCAACAACCCATATCAAGCATTTGACTGGAGGGCATATTATGACACACTAGCTTTCCTATGTTGATGTCATATTGAGAGGGTAGTTGTGGGAAATTAGGTTAGGCCAAGAGTATTTAATATCTTCCAAATTTTTCATCCTGTCTATGGACCAATATAATTGCTGTTAATAATAGTGTCTCCCACAGATCTTTCTTTGCGGTACATATTTTGAATATTGTATTTTTTATTGTGTTATCAAGTATTAAACCTGTGCTTTTGATGCAGCTTCTGTGCTGTGTGTGTTGTTTGCCTTCACAGAATCATAGAATCATAGAAATTTAGAGTTGGAAGAGACCACAAGGGCCATCCAGTCCAACCCCCTGCCGTGCAGGAACTCCCAATCAAAGTCATTTCCAACTTATGGCGACCTTGAGGTGAACTTATTACAGGGTTTTCTTGACATATTTCTTCAGAGTGGGTTTGCTCTGAGGCTGAGAGAGTGTGACTCACCCAAGGTCATCCAGTTTCCATGGCCCTTCCATGAAAGGTTTCAACACAGAGAAATGTAAGGTGGAAAAATGACTTAACAAGGCTTAACGAGACAATGAGTGAAAGGGATCTAGGAGTCCTAGTAGACCACAAGTTGAACATGAGTCAGCAGTGTGGTGCGGAAGTTAAAAGGCAAATGCAACTTTAGGCTGCATCAACAGAAGTATAGTGTCTAGATCAAAAGAAATAATAGTGCCATTTTATTCTGCTTTGGTCAGGCCTAATCTGGAATAGTGTATCCAGTTCTGGGCAGCACAGTTCAAAAAGGATGTTAACAAGCTGGAATGTGTCCAGAAGAGTGCCACAAAAATGGTGATGGGTCTGGAAAGTATGCGCTATGAGAAAAGAGAGATGGGTATGTTTAGCCTGGAGAAGATGAAGTTAAAAGGTGGCATGATAGCCCTGTTTAAATATTTGAAGGGATGTCATATTGAGGTTGGAGCAAGCTTGTCTTCTGCTGCTCCAGGGAACAGGACTTGAAACAAGCAAGCGACAGGAAAAGAGATTCCACATCAACCTTAGGAGGAACTTCCTGAAAGTAAGAGCTGTTTGATGGTGGAACACACTCCCTTGGAGAGTGGTGGAGTCTCTCTCTTTGGAGGTCTTTACATAAGAAAGGAGTTCATAAGAATGTAGTATGAATTTCTTTCAGTGGAGTCTTTGTACTTACCTTGTTGCTGATGGAAGGTCAACTGTTACGTTTGAGCCTCCTGGGCTGCCAACTGTCTTTGATTGCAAAAGGTTCCATTGGAAGGATTAATATCTCTCTCCTTTAATTTTAACAGAGGAAGGAACTGGCAAACCCACATCTGAGTATTCCTTGCCTAAGACAACCCTAGAAATTCATGAGATTGCTGTAAATCAACAGGTGATGTGCAGGGACATATACATACACAGGGTATGAGGAATGAGGAATTTGTTACGTGGGAAGCCAGTGATATCTGTCAGTGTTTTGAGTTTTTCATAAGTAAAGGACATGCAAAAACAACAACAACAACCAAAAAACAAAAACCTCACACTCTACACACACCTTCCTTTAATGAATCTGACATCCTTTCATCTCTTTTATATACAGCCATCCACTTTCGCAGGTTTAACATTCGTGGATTTTATGATTGGTGGGTTTGTCTGTGTCATGGCTGGGAAAAGTGTGGACACATTCCTCCTCCCTCCTGCACTTTTCCCTCAGGAGGGAAGGAGCAGCCAGGAAGGGCATGTGTATGCCCTCCTGTCTTTCCCCATTCTTTTGCTGGCTTCCCTCAGCCAGTCAAAGCATGGAGGGGGGCAAGAAGGAAGGAAGCTGGCCAAAGCATGGAGGGAAGCAGGAGGGCCATGTGTGCATGGGGGGGGGGGAGTGTGTGCATACATCTTTTCGTCCATCCCCCACATGTTCACAGTTTTCCACTTTAAGGGGTATTGCATCCCTAACCCCTGTGAGTGTGGAGAGCAGACTGTATTTAGCCTACCCTCTCTCAGATGAGATTATCACACAGAGATGGGATAGGGATAGAATTGTATCTGTGACTGCGATAGCATGAAAGGAATTCAAATCTCACCGCCAATCTCACCACTAACCCATCATTAAAGGAACATTGCAATAATGCAGATTTTTGTTATTGCAAAATGCCAGCCAGTGTCGCTTTAATGACAGGTTAATGGTGGGTTAATGACGGGATCTGCACAACATCGTCTGTAAGTCTTTTGTGTCATCATGGTCAATTGCATGTTTCAAACGGGTTAATGATAGGATCTGTGCAAAGTCATCTGAAAGTCCTTCCCACGATCGCATGGGAAAAACAGGACACAAATGAGACAAGGACAGCATAACCCCATGTGATAATCTCCAGAGCCCTGGTGCCACAACAAAGACCCCCACAAATGTGGGAAAAGTGCAAATATATGGGGAAAGTCTAGGACAAAGGTACACACCATTCTAAGCTGCTCCTGTCCTAGGCTTTTCCCAGGAGGAAGAGCCCAGGACAGAAGGAGGAGGAGGTGGAGGCAGAGGTGGAGGTGGTGGCACCCTTTCAGGTCATGCGGGGGGGAGGGGGCACAGTCAAACTCGAGAATAATCAAATCTGCAAATGTTAAACCCACAAATGTGGAAGTCTGGTTGTATCTCACAAATCGACAATTCCCAGAATTCCATAGCATTGAGCCTTGGCAATTAAAGTGGTGTCAAAATTGATTATTTCAGCAGTGCAGAAGCAGTCTAAATGATCCCACTTACACATGCTTCATTCTGTATCTTATTATTTAAAAGTGCTATCTTGGATGAGCTTTACCTGACAGACAGTAGCCTGTCTTCCACCAGCAGAAAGCCAAGTTCATATCAGGAAACAATTCCTCTAGTGCACACTTAAGCCAATCCCCAGTGTCCTGACCATGGGTCACAATAGCAGGATTGGATAATAGTGTCAATCTCCAGAGGAATTCATGTGTAAGGTATTCTACTGTGTAGTTTATTGGTTCCCTGCATCTTGACTTTTTCAGATTCATATGCTTGTGATCTATTGCGTCTCATTTTCATATTATGTGATATTTTCCTATCCATCGTATTAATGAGGCTTCAAAAATGCAGGATCATGTCAACGTATGGATCCTATTTAAAAAGAAATACATTAAATTGCACTGTTCTTTCCTTTCCTCTCAAAATAAAAATATAAAGTGCTCTTCCCTTTTGCATGGCATAAAATGTGTTGTTACCATCTTGTTCTGTTAACAATTTTTTTTGTAATGCAGAATAATACACCATTTTTACAATGTATTTCAAAATAAGCCTCTGAGGTTCACACTTCCACCATGTATAAGGAAGGGAGTGATTGTTCTTTGATAGACGGAGCTGCACAGTACAAATCAGAAGTTACTTCTGCTGGTTGCTTCTTTAATGAGATGTATCACACAGCTGGATAAATTATCTTCTCTCCAAAGTGACTTATCATGCCAAAATATACAGCATATATTGTCATGGGCTTTTCTTTTGCATTTTTTTTATTCTCCAGTATATTGATGAATTATTTGTAACATTTTCTTTTTTTCATGGCTGCTAGAATAATCAAGTTATGTCCCTTGAACATCAGTCTATCATTTTCATTGGTTTCTTCTCTTGTCAAAGATACATGGGTGAGGTGGGGGGGGGGGGAATAGCACTGTTTAATTTCACAAGGCACTCTTGTGTTTCCTCTACAGTCTGTGCTTCCTTTCTCACAGCTTTTTTTTAATTTAAGAAGAGACATCCAGCTTTTCCTGTTTCAGATCAAAGTAATTACTTTTTTAAAAAATGAAATGAAGTATATTCACACCAATAAAATGTTTTGAGCAATTTGCCTTTGGCTTAAAATCACCTGTGACTATTTACTGTAATTTCTTTTTTCATATGTTTGAAAACTACTGGCTCCATCTACTTTGGATGTCACATTGGGATGGGAAGTATTCTCAGCTTGAGGCTGCTCACCAACATAAATTGGAGTTACTTGAAACATAATCTGCAATTGTCCTGATGTGGGATTCCAATTAATCTTGGCACCCCATTTTTCATTTGTTATTTGTTCCCATTTCTATCTTTTCCTTCTGGTTTTCCTCATTGTCCTAAGTTTATTTCAATTACTGCAAATTGAGTTCAAACTGCAAATGTAGTTTTCACTCAGTTAACTTAGCAGGGCAGAGAGGAGAGGGAGCAATGAAGTCTTCCCTTTCCAGTAGGCTCAGGAAAAATCAAACTGCTACAACTTTCTCTAGCTTGTGTGTTTTTCTTCATTAATGACTTTTGTCATCTGGAGCGTACGCTATCATCATGCCATTATGACTGAATTAAAGTCAAAGCAAGCAAAACAGGCAAACACACTTAGACTTTTTTTTGTAAAACAAGCAAAATTATATCTACTTACAAAAGTTATCCATAATCAATTACGTAGTCTAATGGAGGAGAGAGATGGAAAAAGAAAACTGACTATAGATTAAAGTGATATATGGTTGTTGGGGGTAAACAAAGAAACAGGAAATGATCATAAATATATGCTATGTCTAAACTTCATTTATTTATTTAATTTATATGTTTCTTTCTCCCAAAATGTGATTCAAGATAGTTTACAGTGATTTAAAAACACAGCACAATTTTTATAGAAACAAATTGTATTTATTAATGGAAAATTTAAAACACAAAACCAAGTTAAAAATACAAGTAAAATACTTTTAAAAGACAATACAATGCTAATATGACACCCCCATTAAAAGTTCTATCTGCTACAATATTTTAAATATTTTAAAAACCAAATTTCTCCCTAAATTGATCAGTCTTTACCTGACAGCAGAAATGTCCTCAGGAAGGGAATTTGGGAAGAACCCAGGAGAAATCTGCCTCCCATGTCCTTACCAAATATGCCTGATATCAAATTAAGAGCAGTCGCTAATACCTCAGAGGAGAGGATCAAAATACAAAATGACCTTAATAGATTAGAAACCTGGGTCAAAACTAATGAAATGAATTTGAGCACAGAGAAATGTAAGGTACTGCAATTTTGCAGAAAAAATGAAATGCACAGATATAGGATGGGGAGCATCTGGCTTGATAACAGTACATGTGGATGGGATCTAGGAGTCCTGGTAGACAACAAGTTGAACAGGAGTCAACAGTGTGATGCAGCAGCTAAAAAAGCCAATGAGATTCTATTCTGCATCAATAGAAGTACAGTATCTAGATAATGGTTCTCCCTGATCCTGTGATCAGAGGAGGAGCCTTTGCTGGCCTCTTAGAGGAGAGACCAGCAATCTAAAGATAAACAGCTCATATAGTGAGCCATTAAGAGTGATGAGGGTAGGGCTCAGCCTATCTGAAGCTTGCCCACCCATTTCATCTCACTCTGGATGAAATGCTGGCCCACCTTTCTGAGGTGCATAGACCTGCCTATCAGCCAATCACAATTCATCTGTGACCAGCCAATGGGAAGCCGGCTGGGCAAGGCTATATAGTGGTCCCCCGGGATATGAATCCCCTGCCTAACGAAAACCCCAGGATACGAAAAAGCCGGGGCCGAAAAAATGGCCCAGGCTTGCGAAAGTATCCCCGGGTTACGAAACTCAAACGGCGCGAAATTTAAAAGTTGCAAAGTGCTGCTATTGGCCAAGGGGCTGGCTGGTTAAAGGGGATTGGTTACGAAACGCAAACGGCGCGAAATTTAAAAGTTGCAAAGTGCTACTATTGGCTAAGGGGCTGTTTAAAGGGGATTGGTTAACGTTCAGCTTTGGCGCGAATTTTGAACTTGGTTTAGCAATCTGATTGGCTTGCGAAAGCAATCTGATTGGCTAACGAATGGGGGGGGGTGGCTTCAGAAATAAAAGCCAGGTCCCAGTGCTGGGACCCCTTGTTCGGCCTTTGTGAACTGGTGAGATAGAGTTGATTCTCTTGGCTCCAGTGAAGGTCTGAACTTCTTTGACTGGATTTGTCTGGCTGACTTCTGCCTGGCACTTTACCTGTGCATCTACGCCTGCTCTTTGGATCAAGACCTCCGGTGAATCCCTGGAAGTGCAGGTACAGTATGGATTTTTTACTTCTTCTTGTGGGTGAATGATGTGCATGATGTGGCCTTGTGCAGTGAATGGCTTTTGAAACTTTGGTTTTTTTGGTTTTGTGCACATTGGGCTGAGAGAGTGATCACAGTGCATTGCTTTGCAGTTTCAAATGTTTCTGGGGGGGGGGGTCTTCTGCTTCCAATGTGCCCATGGGCCTTGGCAAGGCCTGTGCAGTGAATGGATTTTGAAACTGTGGTTGTTTTGGTTCTTTGAAATTGGGCTGAGAGAGTGATCACAGTGCATTGCCTTGAATTTTCAAATGTTTCTGGGGGGGGGTCTTCTGCTTCCAATGTGCCCATGGGCCTTGGCAAGGCCTGTGCAGTGAATGGATTTTGAAACTGTGGTTGTTTTGGTTCTTTGAAATTGGGCTGAGAGAGTGATCACAGTGCATCGGAGGGGGGGATTTAGAGCATGGGGGGGTTGGGTGGGAAAGGGTGGCCTGTGAATGGGTTTTGCTCAGTGCCTGTTTCTTTTGCCCTTTTTAGGCTTCGACTATGGCCCCCAAGAAAGCCAGTGGGGAGGAGAAGAAGAAGAGGCTTCCCTTGTCCTTGGAGGACAAGAAGGACATCATTGCCAAACATGAGAGGGGAGTGCACTTGGTGGACATTGCGAAGGAGTACGGCCTGAACCCTTCAACCATCGGCACTGTCCTCAAGCAGAAGGAGGTGATCAAAGGCGTTGTGGCTCCAGCGAAAGGCGTCACCACCATCGCCAAGCAGAGGACACCTGTGCACGACGAGATGGAGCGCCTGCTGCTCCTCTGGATTAAAGAGAAGGAGAGAGCTGGGGACACCATCAGCACATCTGTCATTTGTGAGAAGGCCACAGCCATCTTCGAGGACCTGGCCAGCAAGGAGGGAGGCGAAGGAAGTTCTTCGCAGGAGCAGCAAGCCATCCTGGAATTCAAGGCCTCGCATGGGTGGTTTGACCGCTTCAAGAAGAGGACCGGCATCCACTCTGTCGTCCGTCACGGGGAGGCATCCAGCGCAGACCGCCAGGCCGCCGAAGAATTTGTCCAGCGGTTCAAGGACATGGTGGAAGAGGAAGGCTACGTCCCAGAACAAGTCTTCAACTGCGACGAGACGGGCCTGTTCTGGAAGAAGATGCCTCGTCGCACCTTCATCACCCAGGAGGAGAAGACATTGCCAGGCCACAAGCCGATGAAGGACAGGTTCACTCTTGCGCTGTGTGCCAACGCCAGCGGGGACTGCAAGGTCAAGCCCCTGCTGATTTACCACTCCAAGAACCCCAGAGCCTTCAAGGCACACAAGGTGCAGAAGGACAGACTGCCTGTGATGTGGTGTGCCAATGCCCGGACATGGGTCACACACCTCTTCTTCGTGGAGTAGGTCAACGGTGTCTTCGGCCCTGCTGTCAAGCGGTACCTGGAGGACAACGATCTCCCCCGGAAGTGCCTCCTCATCTTGGACAATGCTCCTGCGCACCCGCCCGACCTGGAAGAAGACATCTTGGACGAGTTCTCCTTCATCAAGGTCCTGTTCCTGCCTCCCAACACGACCTCCATCCTTCAGCCCATGGACCAGCAAGTCATTGCGAACTTCAAAAAACTCTACACAAAGCACCTGTTCAAGAGGTGCTTTGACGTGACGGAGAACACCCAGCTGACCCTGCGAGAGTTCTGGAGACAGCACTTCGACATCGTCGTGTGCTTGCGGATGGTGGACTTGGTCTGGCAGGAGGTCACCAGACGCACCCTCAATGCAGCCTGGAAGAAGCTGTGGCCTGCTGTTGTTGCGTCGGTAGGGTCAGAGGCCGAAGTTGAAGATCCCGGTGAGGCAGAGGTTGCGGAAATCGTCTCCCTGGCACACAGCATGGGAGTGGTTGTCGACGCGGAGGACATTGACGAACTCATCGAGGAGCACAACGAGGAGCTCTCGACGGAGGACCTGAAGGCGTTGGCAGCCATGCAGCACTCGGCCATGGAGGAGGAGTTGTTCGGGTCAGAGACAGCTCAGGAGGAGGGGGAGGTGGCCGCATCAATTCAGACTTCGGAAATCAAAGACATTTTGCGGCAGTTCCAGACTGTTGCTGATTTTGTGGAGAAGCATCACCCTGAGAAGGTGTTCACCAGCCGCGCAATTGCGCATTTTGATGATGTCTGCCTTAGCCATTTTAGGAACCTGGTTAAGAGCTGGCAAAAGCAGACATCCTTGGACCGGTTCTTCCCGAAACTCAGAGAACCGCCATCCAAGAAGGGCAAAGGTGCTGGTGACTCTTAAAAAGCCCAAAAATTTTTTTTAGAAAAAAATGGTTAAAATGGTTAACTTTGTTAAATTTGTTGAATTGGTTAAAGTTGGTTGAATTGGTTCAAATTGGTTGAATTGATTGATTGGGTTTAAATTTGGGTGTTTTGGGTGGCCTCCTCCTCCTCCTGTCTCACTCAAGTTTGCCATGACCAGCAAAGGTAAGAAAAAAAATTTTTTTTTAATTCTTTAGATTCTGCTTCCAATGTGTCCTTGGCCCTTGGCAAGGCCTGTGCAGTGGATGGATTTTGAAACTTTGGTTCTTTGGTTCTTTGCAAAGTGGGCTGAGACAGTGTTCAGAGTGCATTGCCTTGCAGTTTGAAAGCTTTCTGGGGTCTGTTCTGCTTCCAAGGTGCCCATGGGCCTTGGCAAGGCCTGTGCAGTGGATGGATTTTGAAACTTTGGTTCTTTGGTTCTTTGCAAAGTGGGCTGAGACAGTGTTCAGAGTGCATTGCCTTGCTGCCTTGCAGTTTGAAAGCTTTCTGGGGTCTGTTCTGCTTCCAAGGTGCCCATGGGCCTTGGCAAGGCCTGTGCAGTGGATGGATTTTGAAACTTTGGTTCTTTGGTTCTTTGCAAAGTGGGCTGAGACAGTGTTCAGAGTGCATTGCCTTGCAGTTTGAAAGCTTTCTGGGGTCTGTTCTGCTTCCAAGGTGCCCATGGGCCTTGGCAAGGCCTGTGCAGTGAATGGATTTTGAAACTTTGGTTCTTTGGTTCTTTGCAAATCTTTTTTTTTTAAATTATTCTTTAGATTGGCCCTGCAAGTCATTCTTAAGTTCTTTAGTGCCTTAGGGAAGTTTCTATTAGAGTGTATTGTAGGGTACTTAAGGAAATAGGCCTCTATTGTAACCTTCCATTGACTTGCAGGGTCAATCTGGGGTCATGGAACGGATTAGTTATTTTCAATGGGAAATAGGCCCCGGGTTATGAAATTTTCGGCTTACGAAAAAGGTGCTGGAACGAATTAATTTCATAACCCGGGGGACCACTGTAAAAGGGCCTGGCAGAGAGTGAAAGGGCGGTTAGTTTGGGGGTTAGTTTTGAAGGAAAGAGTTACATCGAAGGGAGGGTGTGCACTTAGAGTTCCTGAGGGGACATTTTAGTTTTGTTTGGTGACCACGAAAAGGTCTTAAGAGTCCAAAGAGGGACTGTGTAGGCTTGGGGAGTCTAGTAGGGAAAGGCTCAGAGCAAGTCGATTGTTGAAAAGAGAATTTTGGTCTATATACTTTAGATAAGATTGCCTGTGTGGCTGTACTAAGATCTTGTAACTGAATAACAAGTCAATATGACAACTTCAAGTCTTATTTATAGCTTATTTTTATATTTTTCAATAAACTTGTGTTATTGTTTAAATAATTGTTTGAATATCAAACCACGCTACCTAATATTAGAGACACAGAGGTGCTCTGCCATCTTTAGGAGCTGTGCTAAGGTGAAGGTTGACATGTGTCCTTCACAGAAATTTGGTGGCAGCAGTGGGATTAAAAGTCCCATAGGGCTGTCACAGCAGAGAATAGGTTGTGGGTGAACCGTTGTATCTGAGAGGGTTCACCACACCTCCCACCTCAACAGCAGTGTGAGATTAATTCTTGTCACTTCAGGGCCAGTAGGAACTTTCTCCCCTTTCCAAGGTGGTTTTTTTTTTTTTTTTTTTTTTTGGCCTACCCTACACTGTTAGGTGGGCACTTGGACAATTGTCCTGGGGTGTGGTCATAAATAGGTTTCATGCATAGGTGGGAGGAGATAGAGATCCAAGTGAACACCTTGGCACCCTCCTAAAGGGTGAAGGTAAGTCTCTGGAAATGACTTTTAGGTCTTGTGACTAAACAGGAAGGGACAGAGAGTTGCCTTAGGGCGGGCCTGAGATTTAAATCCCCACCTACATCTTGTGAGTTAAGTGGGGGAGTCTTGGGTTGTCCTTTCAGATGTGGGCTGGCCGGGGAGCAACCCACTTCTGGTTTTCACCCAGGGGAAGCCGGGGAACTGGTCTAGGAGCAGACCATCTGCCAGCTCTTCCCACGCAAGATTCTCCCCCCTGGTTTTTGCAGATCTTGAAAAAATAAAGTTAAATAAGTCGAGTTAAATAAAGTTGTCCATTTTATAACCCAGTTCTCTGTGTCTGGTATCATTATTCATTGGGTTTGTCAGCAAAGTAAAATAACAGTACCACTGCTTTGCTCAGCCCTCATCTAGAATACTGTGTCCAGTTCTGGGCATCTCAATTCAAAAAGGATGTTGACAAGAGTGTGACCATAGGAGGCCAAGCAAAATAGTGAAAGGTCTGGAAACCATAGCCTATGAGCAGTGACGTAGGTAGCTGGGTATGTTTAGTCTGGAAAAGAGATGGTTAGGAGGTGATGATAGCCATATTTAAAAATTTGAAGGGATATTATGTTGAGGATGGAGCAAGCTTGTTTTCTACTGCTCTATAGACTATGATACAGCAATGGATGCAAACTACAGGAAAAGAGATTCCACCTAAGCATTAGAAAGAACTTCCTGACAGTAAGAGCTGTTTGACAATGGAACATACTCCCCTGGAGCTGGATGGCCATCTGTCAAGGATGCTTTGATTGTGTGTTCCTGCATGGGAGGCAGTTGGACTGGATGGCCCTTGAGGTCTCTTCCAACTCTAAGATTCTATGATTCTATGGTGGTGAGACCAAGAGAAAGATCTCTTTCACAGATCTTAAAGCATGGACAGGCTCATACAGGGAGATATGGCCTTTAAATAGTTTGGAATAAAGCCATGCAGGGTTTTAAAGGGTCATAAACCACACTTTGAATTTTGTGCACAGGTTAACTTGCAAAATAGTAATTAGTGAGCATAGGCATGCAAGAGTTGCTAATTCCAACATCTTCTTCAGTGTTTTATACTTACATGAATTCTTAAATAGTATCAGAAGATGATTTTGCAAATGAAAGAATTAAAAACAGTAGTAGTGGTAGTGAAGAGAGGTAAGAATCTCTTGTTATTGCTCTTTGAGTTGCATTTGTAGAATGGAAAGTTCAGATACAGGAAGCAGGAGGAACACACCTCTTTTAATATACTGTTCATAGTGTATGAGACATCAAAATACATTCTTTATTGGTGCTCCTCCATGACTCTATGTTCAAAAACACATACAAGAATCTGAAAAAAATATACATAAAAACCATAGTCAGGACAAAAGAAGAGAGAGAGAGAGAGAGAGAGAGAGAGAGAAGGGCAAAAAAGACCTTTAGGGTAAGGTAATGCTGGTTCTTATATCATTAATTAAAGCAACCTGTCTCATCTAGAACATTGTGACTCAAAGTGGAGGTCCATAGGCTTGTGCCAGCCACTTTGGTCCCTGGCAAGCTTGTGTGTGTGTGTGTGGGGGGGGGGGGGGTTAGGAGAGAAACAGCTTCAGCCAAAAAAAAATGTGTGGGGAAAAATAATTGTTGATCACCTACATTAGATAGCTTGAAACACACTGATCTAAAACATGTAATTCAGCTAGATTTTATTTGAATCCCTAGAGATCTTTTATACCCATCACCACATTCTATTCTCTTCAAGTTTTAAGACTATAGAAAATTTTCTTATTTGACTGCTTTGAAAACTTCTGCTGATTGACTTCATTGCACTGTAGTTACATGACAGAGAAATCTTTCCCATTGCCCACCTCTGCCTGTCTTTTGCAAATGGGAATAACTGTTCAATATTTGACCAAATATTTAACCATAATAGCTGCTGGAGGTCTCTGACCAGTTTTACTCTTAGGTTCCCAACTGTGAACATCATGTTAAAATTGTTTATTTATAAACAGCCAAACTTCAAGAGCTCCATCTCAACTGGCACAGTTTTACTGAGCTAAAGACTTTGATGCATATGCAGAGGCTTTGCATCTTAAATAAATAACAGCAAATTCATATTTAGAGACTTCAACCTGAGATATAACAGGTTTCATTACTATCCAACGTTTATATGTATCTGTGATAACAAATCCTGCCAAGGTCTGATGGTATATTTTTTCACCAATGAAATTAAATTATGTTTCAAATGCCTTAATTTGCTGGAGCAACAGCTACAAAGTAGGTCCCTGTCTCATCATGCATATAGTATATCTCTACAAACTATTTTTTTAAAAGAAGAAGAGATGCATCCACCTTGTAAATGCAACGTGGAAGCTCAAATAAACAGCTAAAGAAACATGCCAAGGTCAGCTTCATGCCTTTGATGCTAAACATTTCATATATATATATATATATATATATATATCAGTTATGTACATATTTATGTACAGGGATAATAATGTTCCTTGGGGCTAAACAGACAGGCAAAAAGAGACGCTTTCAGGCTGGCTTAAAGGTGTGGTGTCTTCATGACACATGCCTTGAAGCCAGCAAAAAAGTGTCCTTATGCAGAGAAAAGCCATTTCAAAAAGAAGCAGCTTTTTCCTGCTTTTTCCTGGCTTGAAGCCATGTCATGTGGTCATGACATGAGCACTCCAGCTGCCTTGGAAGCTGGTGGTGGGGTTGGTGGGGTTTCAGTGTGGCTTCAAAAAAGGCAGCTTCAATCCACTTTTTCCTGCCCATCTGTTTCACTCCTTTGATTTTCTATATGTATATTCATTTTCACCTCTCTCCCACTCTGGATAATGTAAACTCTAGTCTCTCTAATTCTATGAAACCTATCAGGTATCTCATGCTCTACAGACATTTAACTCAGATATAAATACTATTCAGTCCAATGAGACTTACTAATAAGAGAGTTTGGGATTTCAGTCTTAGGTGAGAAGACAATCCTATGCATATTTGCAGCAAGAAACCTCACTGATGAACTGAAATAAACTTAAAGAAGCATGCATTAGAATGTGCTGTTGGAGTGTCAATGTTAGGTCCCCTAGTGGGAGAAAATAAATAGATAAATAAATAAATACACAATCTATTTCATTTAAACATTTGTATTTTATTTAAATTTTATGTACATTTAGCTATTAGATGCCCAGCCATCATAGATTAAGAGGAAGGAGCTGTCTCTCAATTTCATATTTCCATGTGAAATACTCCTCTCTCGCCCTTTGGCTTCACAAGGCCACAAGCCTTGATTCTGGATCTGCTTGCAGAGAGATATGACATTACAGTAGTGCTTATTTAATTGCAACGGAAACCCAGGAGCAGTGGCAGTCTGCACTGAGTGACATGCCAGAAGAGGGGTGGCACCAGGTCTGGTCCTCTTGGCTTGCCATGGCAACAGAAACCTGCTCACGAAGAGATCTCTGCCACCACGGCAAAGGAGAGGCCTGAGTATGCCCTTTTGGCTGCTGCCTCCTGGTAGCCCCCTCTACATCAGGTAACACCAAGGGTGGAGACACCACTGCCCAAGGGGGTGAACCTGCTTACTATTTTCCCTTAGAGGGCCATGGCCCACCCATCACATTTATTACTAGTGTACCATGACACTGGTAAATGAAAAGTTGTACATAGTATCAAAATAAGATATCATATTTGCTCTTTCCTGTGGGTTTTTTTTTTTGTGTGTGTGTGTGTGTGTGTGTGTGTGAAGAACTGGGAAAAATCATTTTCTTGGACTACAACTTCCAGAATTATTGGAAAATGTGAAAGACAGTAGTGTGTAGCAGAATAATTAATATTTGCAAGCAGGAAGTGAGCAACAGCCAGTTCTATACCACCCCTCCTCCCATGCCACAGTGTCTAGGAAAGAAAAAAAAGCAGAAAGAAAAAAAAGCAGAAAGAAAAAAAACACATGATATTGGTTTACATACAAATATTAGAGGTTTGATAACATGGTGATACATTCTGTAACATATGTTCTTCAAACATGGAGGAGAGAGAATTGCAGACTACAGAATGGAGGATGAACAAGCACAGAGTGCAGACAAGCTAAGGAAGGAAGGAAGAAGATGTAACTAGGAGCAACAAGCAGGAAATGGCATGAATGCATGTTATGCTTAAACTCTTCAAGAAACATACAAACAAACAAGTTCAGCACATAGGTATGCTAATAATGCTATGTATAACAAGAGTACCCCAGACCGCATGGATTCTGGAAGATATAGTAACTTTTTCAGGCTTTCTATATAAAATACTATATAAATACTATTTATATAGAGAGCAACACCACCAGCTGAGCAGCTGAGGCTCTGAGTGGGGGCGGGGACGCCGGTGGGAGCGGCTCCCTTCTTCAGCCGGCCTGCCGGACCCCGAACTAGCGCCAGCGCTGGAGAGCAACACCACCAGCTGAGCAGCTGAGGCCCTGAGTGGGGGTGGGATGCCGGTGGGAGCGGCTCCCTTCTTCAGCCGGCCTGACGGACCCCGGACTAGCGCCAGCGCCGGAGAGCAACACCACCAGCTGAGCAGCTGAGGCCCTGAGTGGGGGCGGGACGCCGGTGGGAGCGGCTCCCTTCTTCAGCCGGCCTGCCGGACCCTGGACTAGCGCCAGCGCCGGAGAGCAACACCACCAGCTGAGCAGCTGAGGCCCTGAGTGGGGGCGGGGACGCCGGTGGGAGCGGCTCTCTTCTTCAGCCGGCCTGCTGGACCCCGGACTAGCGCCAGCGCTGGAGAGCAACACCACCAGCTGAGCAGCTGAGGCCCTGAGTGGAGGCGGGGGACGCCGGTGGGAGCGGCTCCCTTCTTCAGCCGGCCTGCCGGACCCCAGACTAGTGCCAGCGCCGGAGAGCAACACCACCAGCTGAGCAGCTGAGGCCCTGAGTGGGGGCGGGGACGCCGGTGGGAGCGGCTCCCTTCTTCAGCCGGCCTGCCGGACCCCGGACTAGCTCCAGCGCCAGAGAGCAACACCACCAGCTGAGCAGCTGAGGCCCTGAGTGGGGGCGGGACGCCGGTGGGAGCGGCTCCCTTCTTCAGCCGGCCTGCCGGACCCTGGACTAGTGCCGCGCCAGCGCCGGAGAGCAACACCACCAGCTGAGCAGCTGAGGCCCTGAGTGGGGGCGGGACGCCGGTGGGAGCGGCTCCCTTCTTCAGCCGGCCTGCCGGACCCTGGACTAGTGCCAGCGCCAGCGCTGGAGAGCAACATCACCAGCCGTGCACTGAGCTTGATGGCTGGAAGAACTGCGAAACTGCGCAACTGCACAAGAGCGCCAATGTACTCCCACTCGGCTCCCGGCCCTTCTCCTCCCTTCAGAAGCGCTTTAGCACCGAACACCTATCAAACTGAGAGGCGGAGTTGTCTGGTAGAACGCTGCTCAGCCCAGAACTGTGTCTGTTTGCCTTGTGATTGGCTTTTACATCCATCAATCCCTATCTTATTATTGTTGGTTGGGGAGGGAAGAGGGTAGTGAGGATTGGTTGGTGGTTAATCTGGTAGGGTAGGTAGAGAGTATACTTGACATGAGCGGGGCCCCTATCCCAGTTGTGTGGGGCAAGGGGAGGTATGGCGGTAGGAGTAAGGACCAGCGTTACAGGGGAAGGCGGGATCGATGCTTAATATCTATCCCTCCTTCCAGCCCTTCTCCTAACCAAAGGGACCTGAGGGTCACTCCAGCCGTACCACAAACCCTGTCTCTGCTCCTGTGCAACGCCAGGTCCATTAAAAACAAGACCCACATCCTTCAAGAGTTAATAGAGGACAACAACTGTGACCTGGCGTGCATAACCGAGACCTGGCTTGGACCTGAAGGCGACGCTGTGTGGGCTCAGGTCCTCCCTTCTGGGTACTCGGTGAAGGACCAGAACAGGTTAGGTGGGCGGGGGGGGGGGTGTTGCCTTGGTGCATAAAAACACCTTGTCTCTAACCAGGAACTATGTCCGTCAGACTACCTATATCGAGTGTATTTACCTGACCCTGAAGGCTAGAGACAGTCTAGGGATTCTGTTGGTCTACCGGCCACCCCGTGCGCTAACAGACTCCCTTAACGAGCTGACACAGTTGGTCTCAGAGCTGGTGCTGGAGTCTCCCAGGCTTTTAGTCCTGGGAGACTTCAACATCCCCTTTGCGGCCAACAACCTTCCATCCGGTGCAGCTCGGGAATTCATGGACACCATGACAGCCATGGGCCTGTCTCAGCTAGTAACGGGTCCTACGCATTTTGCGGGGAATACACTCGATTTGGTCTTCTGTACGGACATGGAAAATCCGTGGGCGGAAATTACCAACATTTCCGCCCTGTCATGGACGGATCATTTCCTGGTGGAGGCAAGGATCAAGGCATCAACCCAGATCCCCTCCGGGGGTGGCGGACCTATTAGAATGGTCCACCCTCGAAGGCTGATGGAACCCGAGAGGTTCCAAGAAGCCCTAGAGGGATATATGGTTGGAAGTGATGGCGATTCTGTTGATGCCCTAGTTAACACCTGGGATACGGATCTCTCCAGGGCTATACACAGTATCGCTCCCAAGTGCCCTCTCAGGCCTTCTTCCAAAAGGAAGCCCTGGTATACGGAAGATCTCCGGGCAAGGAAGCGGGTCCTGCGACGGCTAGAGCACGCCTGGCGGAAACACCAGCGTTTATCCGACAAGGCTCTCCTAGACCAACTTTTGAAGGACTATGGAGAGGCGATACAAGCAGCTAAGAATTCGTTCTATGCTGCTCGTGTTGCGTCCGCGGAGTTGCGTCCAGCAGAGTTGTTCAGGGTAGTGAGGGAGCTAACTCAGCTCCCCCCTGCCCCGAACCAGATCCTTGAACCTACTAAGGCCTGCTGTGACAAATTTAACAACTTCTTTGCGGATAAAATCTCTCGGATAAATGAAGGTCTGGACGCCAGGGTTGAAACAAAAACCAGAATAGAGGTGTCGAGAGCTTCCGTGGACTCAGTTGTACTGGATCAGTTTGAGTCTGTCAGTACCGAGGATGTGGACAAGATCCTTAGAAGTCTTAGGAAGACAACCTGCTCTCTCGATCCCTGTCCCTCGTGGCTAGCGGCACAGGGGGGACCGGTTGTAACTTCATTGTTACACCGGATCATTAATTCATCCCTGAGGGAAGGGCAGTTCCCTGAAGATCTTAAATTGGCCATTATAAAACCTATATTGAAAAAGCCCTCCCTCGACCCCCTGGTTTATAATAATTATCGGCCAGTTTCGCTGCTGCCATTTTTGGGGAAGGCGGTTGCACTCCAACTTCAATTGATCTTGGATGAAACGGATTTTCTAGATCCATTTCAAACCGGTTTTCAGGCGGATTACGGGGTTGAGACTGCCATGGTCACCCTGGTCGATGATCTCCGTCTGGGCATCGACAGGGGTAGCGTGTCCCTGTTGGTGCTCTTGGACATCTCAGCGGCTTTCGATACCATCGACCATGGTATCCTTCTGGAGCGCCTGGTAGAGGTGGGAATCGGGGGCACTGCGCTCCAGTGGTTCCGGTCCTACCTCTCCGGGAGGTTCCAGATGGTGCAGCTGGGGGACGTGTGCTCCGATAAGAGGGCCCTCACCTCTGGCGTCCCTCAAGGAGCCATTCTGTCCCCCATGCTCTTTAACATCTACATGAAACCGCTGGGAGAGATCATCCGGAGGCATGGGGCGCGGGGTTATCAGTACGCTGATGACACCCAAATAATCTTCTCTATGTCTCCGACTGATGCAGTGACCAGGGATGGCATCGCTCCTCTCGTGGCCTGTTTGGAATCGGTAATGGACTGGATGAGGAAAAACAGACTCAGCCTGAATCCAGAGAAAACGGAAGTACTCGTTGTAGGTTCCCCCGGCCCAGGGTTGGAGGTGGTTCCACCAGTCCTGAACGGGGTCACGCTCCCCGTGAAGGACACCGTACGCAGTCTGGGGGTGCTCCTTGACTCGTCGCTCCACTTGACTTCTCAGGTGGATGCGACAGTCAGGAGCACCTGCTTTCAGCTTCGGCTGATACGCCAGCTGCGTCCCTACCTGGACCGGAGGGACCTTGAAACAGTAGTACACGCTCTCGTAACCTCTCGGTTGGATTTCTGTAATGCGCTCTACATGGGGCAGCCTTTGTATCACACTCGGAAGCTACAATTAGTGCAAAACATGGCAGCTCGGGTGGTCACTGGTGCTCCCAGGACCGCCCATATAACACCTATACTGAAAGATCTTCATTGGCTGCCTATTCGCTTCCGGGCTCAGTACAAAGTGCTGGTCGCTACCTATAAAGCCCTAAATGGCATGGGCCCAGAGTACCTAATGGACCGCCTCTCCCCACACAATCCGCCCCGCACACTTAGATCTACGGGGCAACAGTTACTTAGAGTTCCAGAGGCTAGATTGTCAACAACTTCTAAGAGAGCCTTTTCCATCTCGGCCCCTAGCCTCTGGAACTCCCTGCCCACCGAGCTCCGTTTGGCCGCCTCCCTCAGTGTATTTAAAAGGGGTTTAAAAACATACTTGTTCGACCATGCATACCCCTGACATCTTCCCACATGTGATTCCCCCATATTGGTTTTGTGCCCTGACACATGGCTACTGTAATTGTTATGTTGTTTTAATACTGTTTTAATGTTTTAATAATGTTTACTGTTTTATATTGTCTATTTTTATGCTGTGCACCGCCCTGATCGCAGAAGGGCGGTATACAAATAAAATTTATTATTATTATTATCATTATTATTATTATTATTATTTCTGTTTGTATCTGTGGTTTTGGCTGCTGCCACACTGCAGAATTAATGCAGTTTGACAGTGCTTTAACTGTCATGGCTCAATGCTATGGAAAATCCTAGGATTTGTAGTTTGTTGTGGCACCAGAGCTCTCTGACAGAGAAAACTAAATATATTGGAAAACTACAAAACCCTGAATTCCATAGTACTAAGCCATATCAGTTAAAGCTGCATTAATACTGGAGTACAGATGCAGCCTTTGTCTGTGTACTTCTGGTCTTGTTTATCATTTTGTCAGGGTCTGGTCAGTTATAAAACTATCCTTCTGGAGAGAAAATGAAATTGCTAAGCTTAAAGAAGGTGGTGGCAGTGCATCAAAAGCCCAAGCATCATACGTTATCTTTTGTTGGAAGTACCTTACTGTACCATATTTAGGTCCTTACTGGACTAAAATATTGTACTGTACCATATTTTAGCCAGTGCTAGTATATACTTCTTCCTAGTCCAATTTGTCCAGTCAGTTGTAGTTTGTGAATTTCTGGATCTTGATCTATTCTGGCTTGGCTGCAGCCAATTGGACTAAGAGGAAGCATATACAAGTACTGGCTAAAATATGGTTCAGTCTAATGGCTCCACAGAAAAATCCAGCCACACTGAAGAAGAGTGAAGTTTATTTGATATTTTGTATCAATGTTTTGCTGCCATATAATATATCAAGTACAGCAGCTCTTTTTGCAAACATATAGCTGGGTTATACATCTATTATGCAACAGGTCACAGGGTGAGCAATATGTTTCATTATTTGTTCAAGTTAACATCTGGTAGGCACAACTTTGCCAGCACTTGTTTTTAATAAGAATTAAAAGAGCTTTTAAATTTCACTTTAATTGTGCAAACAGTTGCCCTTTTGATGCAGTGAGCTGCAAATTTACATCCAGCCAGACCATGTTTCCATTCTGTTGCAGCATTCACATATGTTGAAGGCCTGGAGTAGTGATGGAAATGAATTCCTCTCCCATCCAGCTATTTCTCCATGGCTAGAAGCAGTGGGAAAACAACAAACTCAGAAGCCACAGAACATGGGTTTCCAAGGTGGAAATGGGTAGAGTTTCAGGGCTTGCCTAGGAAGCAGCAAGGTCTACATTTGGCCCAAGGTTAGTGGGTTGTTTTGCACCTGATCCAGAGAGGTTTGTTTCACAGTATTTAAAGTACCATAGGAGTCCTATTGAAAACTCTTCTCTCCCATTACCCTCACAGGCACAATTGGTGGGAAAATGGGAAATAATCTTTTTGATGGTTGCTTCCATGGACTGGAACTCTCACCCTAAAAAGGCTCTACTGGCACCCTCCTTGCTGTCCATCTACCTGCATCCACCCTTGTTTGCTCTGCAGCATTGCCACAGCAACCAAACTGTGCAGCACCACTGTGCAGCAAGGAAGGAGCACACAGAAGTGCTCCTTCCTTTCTGCACTGGATTGGGGCCAGGGCAGCCTCACCAGCAGCCCATTAGGCCCCAATCCAGTTTTTTCCAGCCCAAGGAGAAGCGGCAAATTGCTACTTCTCTTTGGGCTGGAAAAGGGGTGTCTGTCGGGCTTCATGCCCCCAGACACCCTGTGGCCCCTTTCTCCTCAGGATCGTTCCTGTGGCACTGTGGATGCCACAGGAACGATCCGCTTTCCAGAAACAGAGCTCCAGAGAGGCCTTGGGGAGATATCCCTAAGCAGCTCCAAAAGGGAGCTTCCCCAGGCATCCCTGGTTTTCCCAGACCATGAAGAAGCAGCCACCAACATTAAGCCACCAACATAAGAAGCCCCCCCCCCCAAAAGGAACTGCCTAGAGCAATTCCTTTTTTGTGGCGCTGCTACAGGAAGTGATGCCGTTACAATGCCACTTCCTGTGTGCCTTGTTTGGGTGCTCAGCAGCAGTGCCAGCGTCATGGCAGCCCCCATGTGTACTGGAGGCCACCACGACACTGGTTCCATTCCATACTAGGGTTAGCGACCCTGTGGGTGGTGCATGCTCCCTAACCCTAATATCGCCGCTGCCACGCCAGAAAGAGCCCATCTGTATTGGGACTATATTTGTTATTTTCAAGGGACATTATTTTAACTGCTTTTAATTATATTAATAATTTAATTATATTGTAACTTTTGTATAATGTATTCTTTTAGCTGAATCTGTTTTAACATTTCTATGCTACCTTCATATCTTCTGATTGTCCTGATTTGGTGACAGTTGTGATTAATTCTTTGTCATTCCATATTTTCAGCTATTTTCAAAATGTTTCAATTTCTTTTTTCTCCTCCCATTTTTTCTCTCAGGATACTTCAGCTGTAAAGTGCAAAAGTTGTTGTCACTCATTTAACTCAACAGGAGAGGACAGAATCTTGCCCTTCTCTATAGGCTTGGCAAAAGCAAAAAGCTGCAGACTCTCCATCTGTGAAATGTTGGAAGGTATGGGTTGTGAGTCCCAGGCCTGCAAAGAGGCAGGATGAAGAGGAGGAAAAGAAAGAGTTCTTTTGCTGTGACTTACTTCTCTGGAATTTAAATTGAAGGTTTTATACACAACATTTATCCAGCACATGTTGTGCTGTTTGAATTGCAAGTCTCCAGGCTAAGGGATTCTGCATTGTAATCCAAGAGAGTAATTTTACCAAGCTCTGAAATCTCCTAAGGCAGCCATCCTTGCACACTTTCTTGGAACACAGTGGATAAAGATGTTCATTATGTGCTCTGTTATCTATAAAAGTATGTTTTGAGAAAAGAAATATAAAGCTATCTACAAGAAATCTCATTACACAGATCTATTCCTGCTATATAACTATTTAAAAAAACACAACAACACAGAGATGGGAATTCTTCTATAAACCTTAAAAATTCTAATATGGTCTGTAAATACATTTTAATGAGTGAATGATACGTAATATAATCACTGTTTTATGGTCACCTTTTTGCAGATAAATGATTTAAAGTTTACAAATTTGAAATGCCAGATATTTTTTAAAAACATTTTGACTCCAAGCATATTCTGAAGTCACCCAGCATTAAACTATGTAGAATATAGGCCACAATTAAAATGCTCAAAACCCACTATATTAAGAGTGTGCATAATATATATTAAGAGTGTGCATAATATATATTCAAAATGATAAAATAATTGCTAAATTATGTAAATTTTATGGTAGACCAAGAAGCAAGTAGATTTTTATTTAATTGCCACCTTTTGCTGATTCAAGTATGTTAATCAGAGGGAGTTTTAATAGTTCCACACAGCTTCACTAATATATTCAAGTAAAATGAGCACAATTATTAAATGTCTAAATATTGATTTAAAGTGCTCAAAGTATTAATGAAGTTGTGCTGTCTGTTGCAAATGGGTTAAACTGGTTTGGATAACTCCATGCTATGGATTGTCTCTGACTGTAAACACTTACTAATGGAGTCAGAAAGGAAGACTGGCAAATGATTCATTCTTCATCCAGAATAGGATGGGAGGGGGTACATGTTTTAATTATCATGTAAATTGCCCTTTGCCCATGTACAGTGATGTGGAGAACAAAAAGGACAGCAATATGCATGCCACATTGTATCCTGAGCCATTCCTTTGGCTAGCCCATTGAACACATTTGATCTGATTATTTTCTGTCACCTCTGCTGCTATCCTATGCCATTTTTAATAAGTATTGGAATCCTTGTGAGACTGAGAGATGGTTGGGAGGGACAGAGTTATTTGTGGTTTTCCACTTTCGCGGGGGTCCTGCACTCCTAACCCCTGTAGTATTATTTCAATTACACAGTATATCAGGTGGTAGTGACTGGAGTCTTGAACCATCCATGATTTGGATTTTCTCCAAGCATCTAGGAATCAGTGAGGTAGGGTTGAATAATGTGGCAAATTCCAAGCAGTATTGGTGTGTATGTGTGTGTTAAACATTGTGCTATTGTGATCCTATCTCTGGCCATTTTTTCAGATTTCAGATTTTTTTTCCCAGTCAATTTGGAATTGCTCCAAGAGAACCTAGTAAAAGGCTGCTGCTATGTTACCACAGGGGATCCAGCAAAGTGGCTGATGCATATTGTTTCTATTAGTGCTTGCGTTCTGCATGAATTCAAGTCTGCAGAAGGCATGTCCACATAAGGGGCGGGCCAACTGTATTTTCACGTTGAGAATAATTGAATTCACGAATACAGAATCTGTGGATATAGAGGGCCAACTGTATCTAGATGTTTTATTACCAGTGGTATCACTCAGACATCACTCAGCATATCTGGGCAGTTCATCAGTTATCGGGAACAGCACAGCTATTATGAACAAAGCTATTATGAGAGTGTAATATATAATGTAATGTAATGATTTTCATCTGATTTTCTCCCACTTCCTTTCATTTGTATAGAGGAGGTTTGGAGGGCAGAGAGAGTAGAGGAGCAAACTCTTGCCTTTTTAGGTGTTTTCTGGAGATTTACAGTGCATTGGGAGCAAAATAAATCACATCCCAAATCAGCCTGAAATAAAAAATTAGAAGACCAGGGGGACTGAGAATCACATATGGCCTGTGGGCCACACTTTTTCCACCCTTAATCTACATCAAACAACAATTGCATGTCTCCTGTATCTATCAGTATTTGTGTCAGCATTTGCACCCTCCCCAGCCCTAGCGCGTATGGATGGCACCATCTTTTTAGTGCATCATCCATAAGCATGCCATGATGATGTCATGGCATGCACTGTGTTTATACAGCGTAGAGCGTGCCTGACATCATGGCGCCACTGGAGAGTGACTAGAGCACCCTTTCAGTGACACCAAAAGGAGCTCCAAAACGGAGCTCCTTTTATGGCACTTGTCCTTGGCGCAGCCTTTACACGACCGCGCCAAGGAACCTGAGGGGAAAGGGACCGTGATGGCTGTAGTGAGCAGGCCATGGAAACAGCCAATCACAGAGCTCCAGAAGTCCAGCCAATGAGAAGCTGGCTGGGCAGGGCTATATAAGAGCCTTGACAGAGAGCGAAAGGGGGTTATTTGGATGGAATTTTGAGGGGAAGAGACACATCAGAGGGAGGGTGTGCTCTTAGGGTACCTGAGGGAACAATTGTAGGTTAATTTGTAGGATTATTAATGTTTTAAGGAACTTTGGAACCTTAGCAACAAGACAAACAAAGCTTTAACTTTACTTTGTAATTTATTTCTTATATTTAATAATAAACTTGGTTGATGTTTCGAATTACCACTTGACCTTTGTTGAACTTTTGTAACACACTACCAAAGATATCAGTGCCTCTGTGGAGATAGGTGGTGGAGAAACTGAGAGTTCCATATTTTAAAATATAAACAAATATTAAGGAAGCATCAGTTTTGTCTGCTGCTGTTCAAGGAGCAGGCTTCCACAATCACTCAGTGGTGTGAATGAGAGGCAAAGCAGATATGGCTTTATTGAACTAGCTACAGTAACAGCTTTGTCTTTTTGTACCCTTTTTAAACTGTAAGTGCAAAGGTCTTTATATGGACTAAGACCATACTGTTGTGGTTGTAGACTTCTTTCAGGAACACTATGCATGCAATTAATATTGCCAAACTTTGAACTCTGAAAGCATGGATAGGCAACTGTGGCACATTCACATAAGATTTTGGACTGTAATTGCCTCACCATTGGTGATACTGGCTAAGGTTGCTCGGAATTATAATCGGAAAGCATCTGGAAGACTATCAGGTGTCTTAATGTTTATGGGTGACTGATACGTCACATGAGCAGACCTGCACTGGTGGAATGGAACACTTTCTTTCCTCTTCTGTGAAGCCCTGCCTCCAAACTAATTCCAGAAGGTTGTCCAGAGATTAGTGGGTTGTACAGAGAATTTTAGGAAAAGAACCATTTTATCCTTGATGTCCTTTCTAAGTATGGAGAGAAAGACATAGTTAAATACAACCCTACTATCACTATTCAGAGTCAGAGGAAATGTTCACCACAGCTTAGGTATTCTTTGAGTCAGTGATAAGACTATAGTTTGCATGAGCATGTCAGGTATGTTTCTTGATCTCGAGCATCATTGAAAGAATTAGAATAAGCACTGATTTCTGTTACAAAACACTTTTGTACATCAACCATAATCTGACAGCTTCATGAAAATATCTTAATGATGAGTTGATACAGTAGGACACACAGAAGACAGGTGGGGAAAGGGTAGAAAATAATGTCTGCCTTGGTAGAAAAATATATTATGCAGTGGAACAGTTTCAGGTACTCAAATTAGATTTTAATGGAAAAAATTAAAAAGTAATGCTGCTTCTCACTGTACTAACTTACTGTACATCAATGGTATGTCTTTATTACTGGCATATGAAGGACAGTTTCCATAGCAGCAATGTTTGTAGAATTGAACAATGTGAAGAGTCCTTTCCTACCTAATCTGTGAAGAGAATATAATGCAAGAACAGTGAAATCTAGAGAAAGGTCAAGTAAGAACTTAATATACCTGAGGGAAATTTATTTGGGACGCAACCTATGCAAAAGATGGGTAGATCCTTGTGAGTCAGGATTCAAAGGCTGCAAGGCTGTGCATAGTCATACCTAACTAGATTATCTCACTACACTCTTATAGTGCTGCTATTCTACTTTAACTGCTCTGGCTGCCTCCTGTTTCATTCTGGGATCTGAAGTTTAGGGAGGAGCATTTAGAATTCTCAGCCACAGAGGTCTTAGGCTTCACTGAACAGCAACCCCATATTTTAAAATATTTTCAAGCCATGGATTTTTAAAAAAAATATTTTCAAGCCATGGATGTTTTTTAAAATATTTTCAAGCCATGGATGTTTTTAAAAATATTTTCAAGCCATGGATGTTTGAATCTGTGTATAAAAAATCCATGAGTAAGGAGGGCTGACTGTATATTGGAAGGATTCACACTTCTTTAGACCCATCAGAAAGAGGCCATATGTTCAGAAAACTTTATCAAAAATGTGAAATCTGTTTCTCTCTGTCATACAAAAACCAAGATTTCTTGTGGGGTTGTCAACTTCTCAACATAATGTTTCACTTTGCTGAGACTCCTTGTCTCATTGGGAATAAGACACAGAGATAATATTTTCTTAACAGCCTTCAAATACCTATTGTCTGCTCAGGGAACAAGGGAACAATAACTTTTCCTTCCCCGTGTAGGGAAGGATATCCGCCTGGCTTGTTCATCGTTTAATTTTGCCACCTTCCTCCAGTTCTTCTTAGAAGGGAAAGTACTTGCAAGCAATTACTGACACATTGAACAATGTTCATGTAATTGCATTGTTAACCTCCTCTATTAAAGCTGTTGGAGCACATTAATCACTAACACATACACATATATGTCATATTACAGAAAACAACGTTTCTGTTCTTCCAGCAATTAATTATCATGATGTATGCACTTCCCATTTCTCAAACACAATTCTGCCAGGCACTGCGATTCCACTGTGGAGTTACAATGCATATCTAATTAAAGATGACCTGATAAGTAGAATTCTTAGCCTTCCAAGTCAGGACCAAGACACTGTTAATCAGAAAGTGCTTGCTTCCACACACATGCCACATCCCCCTCTTCTCTCACTCTCTCTCTTTCTTTCTCTCTCCCTTTTTTATTTCGTGTTAATTTCAAATCCTCTTCCTGCATCAGTGAGCAGATGAGATCTTCAGCCAGCTTTCATCTTTCAGAAAAATGAATAGTGCAGAAAGAACATTATCAAATGAGCTGTTGAAGAAGTCAGTGAATATGTCATTGAGTGTGACTGCTTCCCGAATGAATTTAGATTTATCTCTGTTATCTGCTTTCTCCCAACTCACTTGCCATACTCTGTCCACATGTCAAGCAAGCTGGATCCTAATGAATCATGAGGGACAGCTACTTGTAGTTGGGTGGCAGGTCCAATTGTGATACAGCTTGTTCTGGAATTAAGTTTGTTAGCATTATAAATGGTCTCATTTGACCAGAGATTTAAACACCTAGATACTTTTATGCATGCAATTTCCTAAAGTATTCCATTTCCATTAAGTGGCTGCTGCTTTGCCATATTCTACATGCAAAGTTGCTTTATCACATCAATGGTTTTACACACACACACACACAAACTGTGACAAGAAGAAAGGTGGCTTTGTTTCTTTCCATCTTGTAAAAAAAAAGATATAATTTAAATCAGTAAACTCTGGCTATTGCATTGTACTGGAAATCTTGTCTTTAAAACAATATTTCCAAATATATCTCAAAGGAACCAGCAATTTAGCTACAACCTACACATCTGCAAGACATCTCTGGACAGGCACATGTTACGATTGCCCAGAAGATCCCTTGACCTCCCTAATGGTACAAAAAGATACCTCCATCTCCTTTGCAGTAGCAGCTGGTGCTCTCATGTTTATTGGGAAAGTGAATCTGTTTCAGGTCTATGTTTGAATTATAGAAACACTGTCTAATGTGCTGAAACTTTTTTCAGAAGTAGAATTCAGAACCTTGAGAAGCTTTGTTACTCAAAAGGCTGGAGACCAGGGAGGGCACCCACAAATTAATGTGCTTCAGGGGAATTTGAATAGCTGGGGCAATGGACAGCCTTGGGATAGCAACCCTATGTATAAAAGTTCCAAATTACACAGAACTCCAGAGGCAATTCCCAATGGGTTTTCTACTTTTATTAAGGAGATAATCAATACACACAGAAGCACACACCCATGCACACACACACACACACACACAAAACTAATGAAGCCAAGGTGGGAAAAGGTGAATAGTGGAGGCCTTGCTAATGGTGATACATTACTGATTTTGAAGTGTGGTTCCAATCAATGGGAAACTGGAACAGAGAAGATTCAAGAGCTGCCAAGGCAAGTAGGGTGGCCAGCTTGTTGAGAAACTTTGTCAAACTGGCAGAGTGTCTGCTTGATTACAAACTAGACCAAATTGTTAGTGTGCAGGCAGTGGTATAAATACCATAATTCATGTCTGAGGGCAGTATTCTTCAGGATGAAAGAATTGCCTCACAGCCAAATGGTTTTCCAGAAGGATAGGAATGGCCAGGAAATGTAATGAATGTTTGGAATAGGGTGTGAAATATCTTCAGCAGAGGGAGCTCTCTGCCTCCAGAGAGGTGTCCTTTGTGTATGCACAGCCATCACCTTTGGCCAGACTCCCATCATCACCCTCCAGAGACACAAGGGATTATGCTGATGTCTTGAGTGCTCTCATTGTGATGGTGCCTTGCTTCCTCTCTTGGTGGAGCCAATCTGATTTATGGTCATGTTTCTGCCTTGGATTTGCCTTTATGGGTCACTCACCTCAGTGTCCATTTCAATATTAGATTGATATCAAATATGAGGGGGCCTGGTTCCAGATTAACAGTTTTTTATCATTTGGACTATAACCCCAGAGTGGGTTCACCACCCCAATGGATACCCAGACACCATTAAACCATTCTGTGGTTTGCAGCCCCATGTATAAACATTTAAGTGTTGTGCAGCAGACACCTGATCATAGAATTAAATTTTCCCTCTTTTCCCCTGCAATATTCAATGCATACTAATATCTACTCCAAATGGCCACAACACTCCAAAAAAGAGTTTGAAAACATTGGGGAAGTGGTAGGGTAAGGAGAAATGACAACCCTTCTGTTCTGCTGTCAGAAGCTGTTCTAACAGCAGGAGGGCCTAACTGGACTTTGTTGGGGACCCATCAATAGGGGTCCTCATTTTTCTTAATATCAAATATGACCTCTCTTTCATTCCACGTGTCTTTCTTTTCAATAAACAAGCATAGGAGAGAATGGACTGCTATCCTAAGCCAATTTATTGGAAACTAGTAAGAGATTACAGATGAGATGTATTCAAGGAGAGGACCAATGGTGTACTAACTTCAGACAATGGATTGAGGAGATGTCATTGTCTCACTTCTTTCACTAATATGTATGCCAGTTTTGTCTAGTAAGTTTAGAAATGTAGTTATCACTTGTTTTTCAGGGCACAGATGCTCCACCCCACCAAAGAGTATTTAATACATAAAACAAATTCAATACATATAAAAGAAAATAGCATCTGTTATAAACCTGGTATTTAGCATCTCCAGCAAAATGGAGATGCTAAAACAAAACACAGTCTTCAAAGTCTGTCTAAAAGATAATAGACTGGGTCACTAATATCCTATATGGCTTGGGTGCAGGCAATTTGAAGAACCATAGCTTCCTCTATGAACCATTAGAGCTCTCAGATCTTCTGAAGAGGCCCTTCTCTTTGTCCCTTGGGAACAAGGGAAAGGACCTTCTTGGTGGCTGCTCCCAGTCTTTGAAACTCTAGAAGTCAGGATGGCTCCCTCCTTGCTCTCCTATTGGCAATGCAAAATGTTCTTATGCCACCAGGCTTTTAGAAGCTAAATATGATGAGCTTTTAATGATGTCTTGTTCTGTTTTATGGTTTGCAGTAATCTCTCAAATAATTTTAATGTTTTTAATGTATAAGGTTTTTACTTTATATATTTGTTTTAAAATAACTTTTACATTTATATTTTTATGAAAGTTATGCATAGTTTTTAATCTGTATTGTTTTTAAACATGTTGTGAGCTGCTTGAAGTCCCACTATTGAGATAAAGGTAAGACGACAACCACAACAACCACAACAACAACCAACTGCATGGGCAGAAGTGGGAATACCTTTCTTTAGATGTCAGTCAGATGGATGGGCATACAGTTCTGCCTGCAGATTTGAGACCCGGTGCCCTGTCACAGTATAAAATAATAGTGCTATGATTCGACTTTACTTGTCATAGTTCCATGCTATGGAAACCTGTTGATTTGCAGTTTAGGAGGCATATTTAGAATTCTCAGCCAAATAGCACTAGTGTCCACCAAACTACAAATCCCAGGCCTCCATGGGATGCAGCCATGGTAGCTAAAGCAAAATGATAACATTACAATTCTGTTGTGTGAAAAGGCCCCTCATGTTTATCAAATTGCTGGTGCTTTTATGTGTCCTTCTTCTTACCTTCCTCTTCTTGCCCGGTACTTGGCAGTTTAACAATCCAACTGTGAGAAAGCATACATGGGCTTATATCCCTTGTTGCAATCTTACTGCTAAATTCAGTAAACGAGTTGCTTGAGTGTTGGACTAGGACACTGGGAGTTCAGAGTTACCCATTCTGCCATGGAAAACCACTGGGTAACCTTGAGTAAATCACATTCTCTTAGCTTCAGAGAAAGGCAAAGGAAAAGGGAAAGGAAAACTCCTCTGAACAAATCTTGCTGAGAAAACCTTATGACAGGTTCACCTGTCACCATAACTTGGGAACAACTTGAAGGCACACAGCAACAAAATCAATGACTTAAAATGGTGATTGGTAGATTCAGATGGATTAAGAAAAACATAGGGAGTTAACTGTGATAATGTGAATTCCTGAAAATCACCATACAAAGGTGGGATATTAATACGACTTTTGTTCATTCTTTTAGTCACTTAACCCTTACAGTCTTTTATTTTAGTAGAGCATTATCCACACAATGAGACATGCATGTGTAATTCAATAATGTACTGAAATGTAAATTTCATACTATGAATGATCAATTTAATACTATAAAGGTGCCTTAATAAGTTATCTCACATGTATGGCAAAAATAAGTCTTTTAACTATGTTATATTAGCTGAATATTGTTTGAATCTTTTTTTAAAAAATGCATTGCAGTTTTTTCAGTAAATTCAATAAAAGAATGGTTTAAATATTGAGCTAGGATACTGGGAAATCAGGATTCACTCAGCCAAGGAAAACCAGTGGCTGACCTTAGGCTAGTCACACTCTCTGAGCATCAGAGGAAAAATTCTGCCAATAAAACCCTGTGATAGGTACACTTTGAGGTTGCCCTAAATCAGAAATGCCTTGATGGCACACAAGAACAAAGGTGTAATTATTTAATAATGTTATGATTTGTTTACTTCCACCACTAGCATGTACCTATTTATTTATTTGTTATATTTATTTGTATTCCGCTCCTTTCCCAGGACTGGGACTCAGAGTGGTTTCTCTCACATTCCCACCAACCGTGTTTGTGATGGTGTTGGGATGGAGAAAAGGGCTTCTCCAGAGGATCTCTGGGCCCATTCATATCAGGAGACACAGTCTGCCAGATAGTGTGGATCTAAGCCATGTAGGGCTTTATAGGTGACAACTAGGACCTTGAATTGTATCTGAAGACAAACTGGCCACCAATGAATACTCAGGGGTGTTGTATGATCTCTGTAATCTGCCCCCATAAACAGCCTGGCAGCAGCTCTTTGAACCAGCTGAATTTTCCGAACACTTTTCAAAGGCAGCCCCATGTAGAGCCCATTACAGTAGTCCAAACAGGATGGTTTAGGACCAAGACAGCCTCCTTGGATTGAGGTGGGAAGGAATAGTAGAGTTGAGTGTCAGCTGAATATTGATGACACCACACCCCAAAACTCTGCACAACCTTTCTCAGCAATTTCATTAGTACAAGTTTCTGTACTGCCTTTAAAGCCAGCTTCACACAGAGTATGCTTCAGCATCATAGCTGAGATGTTACCATAGTAGAGGCAAGCTCTGCTTTCTCCAGAAAGTTTAAAAATATTTTGCTCTATTATTTCTTCCATGTAGTAAAAGAAGTAAGTATCCACCATACTGTTAAAGACAAGAGCACAGAAAACTGTTTCATAATGACTCACACTGTTTTTTTTCCATCTAGATCAATATTGTCAACTCTGACTTGCAGCAACTTTCCTGAGTATGATTCTTTCCAGGCCTTACTAGCAGATGCTGGAGATTAAATTTAGGATATTCTCTATGCCAAAGTTGTGGTATCTTGTGGCGTCCTATGATATGATTCTAGTCAAAATGGACAGATCAGGTAAGTTGTAGGTAGAATGTGACTGAAGCCTTTTTAGAATTGAACCTTAGTCAATTAATAATAAAACAAAATAAAAGAGAGAGGGAAATCAGTGGTGTAGATTCTGCTTTCAGCCCTGCTCATGTAAATCCCGAATAATACCAATTGCTTCTATGGAGCTACTTCAGATTTACTCCACTGTAATGGAAAATGGAAAATCTGGCCCATTGTCTCAGCAAAAATGCACCCTGTCAATGTCAGTTTATTAGAGAAAGAAAGAGAGAAAGGGAATGAGAAAGAAAACAAGGATTTCGTTAGCAATGCATTCTGGAGTATAAAAGATAAAAAGGAATATCTAATTAACACACCACTATAATTGCTTGCAGACATTCTTTTTTTATTTAAAGATGAAATAGCTAAGAGTTCTCATCAAAACTAGGGTCACAGCCTACATATTAAATGAAAGAAATTGATTGGGCTTTATTACACCCTGACTACTGCAAATGTGCCTCAATCACTGATTGCTATAAATTTATTCTTATAAACTACTAATTGCCCAAGTCATAATGGTAACAATGGTATAATGAAATTATCTTGATCAAGCTGATGCACAAATTTTGCTTGACAACATGAGGAGTGTGAGAAAAAAGGAAAGAAGACATGCATACAAATACATAATCTTTCATTAAAATTAAAACCAATGTTAAAACAACTGTTCTCTGAAGCATACAAAGTTCTGTATTAGAAGGGCTTCCTTTAGAAAAAAATCATTTAAGAAGACAGGCATTTACATTTATAATAAAATGATCTTGCATATTTTATTTGTCTTGAAAATTAATGACTTACTTAATCACATTTGATCAAAGGAGATAAGTTGATGTAGTCATGTGTTTCTGATTGCATTAGGCCTGATCTGAAGTGGCATGATGGATATTTAATAGCTTCTCTGTCCCTCTATATATTGTCACTATTTTTTGATATGCATGGATACTGTAGAATAACATGAACACTCAGAACTGTACTTTCTCTTTTGCAAAGCATGATAGTTTCCTTTAGACACTGGAAGAGAAAAGCAAAGGGATTTTGCTAAATAAACTTTGTAGATTTTATTCCATAGTTAGCAGAAAGGAGAATACAACAACAAGGAAGTGGAAGAGGGATATGTTTATGCAATGATGGTGCTAAACCATACTAAAAAAATTGATGACCATTAATTATCTTCTTTATTTAGGACCTTTCTCAAAACTTACTTTTAAAATTTCTACTCCCATTAGTCCTGAGTCTATACTGCAGTGCACCCCTATAATGGAGTGCTTGGATATGTTGGTTTGGGCCCTGCTGTTGGGGATGAATGGGCATTGTAGTCCAGCACATCTAGAAGACATCAGGTTAGGGAAGGCTGTTGTGCAACAAATACACATGTAATCAAACCTTAGCATTTATGACTAGAATAATCATGTTTCTCCCGCCTATAATATAACATTGCAACTGCTTTAATCTATGTCCTCTTTTGTTTACTATATGTTGTATCATTGACTGTAAGCTCCTTGGGTGTAGAGACCTGTTTTCTTGTATTCTAAAATATACCATATGCATTAATGGTAGGCATAACAAGAACTGGCAAGATGTTTTTAAAAATCTGAAAAGAAAATAGAACTACTTAGAGAGAAAAATCAAGAGGGCTTGGTGAAATTGAAAACATTAATCTGGAATAAAAAAATTATTTACTAAAACCCTTTTCCTTTCCATGTCTACCCAGTAGGTGGGGAGTACGGGGAAAAAAACCTTTCCACATATTTATGCAAGTGCCCAGCACTGTGCGAGCAATAATATGTACACTAAAGGATTATAAAGAGAAAGAAAATGGGATTGACTTCTAAATACACATGGCAAGAACACAGCTGTTGGTAAATGAAGTCTATGGCTCTAAATAAATACAGTCAGATCTCCCCATGGGAGTCCCCCATGGATACCTAAATCTGTGCCTGCTCAAGTCCTGTTTTTTTCAATGGTGGTGAGGTGCGCAAGCACCCACTACCACATGCCACCATTAAGAAAAATCTGGGTTTGCAGATGATTAAATCCACAGCTGGCAAGTGCAAGGGTGGACTGTAGCTTCAACATAATCTGACTGTTCAAAGCATGTGACCCACTGAATCAGGTGTGTGTGTGTGTGTGTGTGTGTGTGTAAAGTAGAATGCAAAAAGAGAAGAAACCAAGTCTGCAGCCACACTAAAGCATTAATGCAGTTTGACACTGTTTTAGCTGTCATGATTCCATCCTATTGAATCCTGAGATTTGTAGTTTGTTGTGGCACCAGAGCTGTTTGACAGAGAAGGCTAAAGATAGCACAAAAACCCCCCAAATCTTAGGATTCTGTAACATTTACCCATGTCAGTTAAAGCGATGTCAAACTGCATTAATCCTACAGTTTGTGCAGATGCAGCACATGAGAGGTTATTGCTTCCCTGCTCTTCTCCTGCCTAGCAACAGAGACACAGAATAAGACCTCATCTGGAATACTGTGTCCAGTTCTGGGCACCACAATTAAAAAAAGATTTTGACAAGCTAGTGTGTGTCCAGAAGAGGGTGACTAAAATGGTGAAAGGTCTGCAAACCCTATGAGGGGAGGCTTAAGGAGCTGAGTATGTTTAGCTTGGAGAAGAGAAGGTTAAGACATTATATGATAGCCCTGTTTAAATATTTGAAATGATATAATACTGTAGATTGAGCAAGTTTGTTTTCTGAAGCTCCAGAGAATAGGACCCAGAGCAATAGATTCAAACTAGAAGAAAAGAGATTCCACCTCAACATTAGGAAAAACTTCCTGACATAATAGCTATTTGAGAATGGAATATACTCCTTCAAAGTATTGTGGACTCTCCTTCTTTGGAAGTTTTTAAGCAGAGGCCGGATGGCCATGGGTCCCTGATTTACCCCTGCATAATCTGCCCCGCACCTTAAGAACAACTGATAAAAAATGGTTAAATCTTAAAAACATGAGACTAATTTCCACGTCTCATTCAGCGTTCACCACTGTGGCTCCAAAATTATGGAACGACTTGCCGGAGGAGATCCGTCTGATACCTACATTGGAGGCGTTCAAAAAAGCACTAAAGACGGATCTCTTCCGGTGGGCATACCCATCCGACCTCATTTAACCCCCCAGGGAATCAGAAATTCCCCAGATACCTGATATGTTATTGTTGTAATTGATTTTAATTGCGATATATTGTTTTGGACATTTTATTGTATTGGATTTTAATATGTTGTGAGCCCACCTAGATCCACAGGGAGAGGCGGGAGATATAAATTATTATTATTATTATTATTATTATTATTAATCAAAAATGCAATAAAACATACAGGCTGGGTGATTTCTCTTTGACCCTGCTGCTGATGCCATGATGTTGAAGAAAATATCTGCATGTAGGCTAGCACTAGGAGTTGCTCCAGGCCCCGGCTAGATTGGACCATGACACACCTAGAGCAGGTAAGAGGAGGCTAATCACTTCTTGTCTGGGAAATACACCTCTATTGCCCCTCTTTCAATTCAGTTTCACTCCATTGTTCCTATCCTGAAAAACCAATTCCATAATGTTCAATCCTTTCAACCTCTTGGTATTACCCTCAAGGGATTTTTTTTTTGGGGGGGGGTTATAGATATTGGCATTATTACAGCTCAGTTTAGCAGCAGGCAGAAACTCTGTGGATTTGCTTGGCCTTAAGACTAAGTCCTTCTAAATCTCTCTGTTTGAGCTAAGTACAAATTCCCCTGATCAGTGTGGGTAACAGCCATTTGTCAAGGCTGCTTTGATTGGTGCTCACGCTTGGCAGGGTGTTGAACTCAATAGGCCCTACTATCTCTTCCAACTGTATGATTCTATGAAATTGTTCCTTTTCCTTAGGCATTCCTGTCTTACTCAATTTGCCAATGGAACAGCCATCATTTTTAAAGAATGAGTTTAATAACAGTATTAATCAGAAAACCCAGTGAATTATACCATATCATTAAAAAATGGAATGAGGTAATTATTTAACAAGTTAAGTCAAGTTGTTATTTCTATGCTCCAGTGAGGATATCCACCTTTGATATCTCCCTGTTGATGAGTGTTGAAAAGTATTTCAAATTTGTTGGCTGATACCTTAGAGACACAGACTCTGGTAACTGATTTCCAAAATGTGAAAAATGATGTAGCACTTGACTATTTTCTTGAGAATTTAGTCTTTTTATCTGTCCTTGACATCCTAAGCTCAATCCATTTCTCAAATAATAATAATAATAATAATAATAATAATAATACTTTTATTTATACCCTTCTTTTTGTGAGAACAAAGTGGCTTATATAGATAAAAATACAAATACAAATATACACAGTATCCCCCCTTAAAATAGAATTAAACAATTATACAATTAAAATTCCAACATTAGTTAAAACTCCTACAACATAATACAACTGACAATTTGTGGTGGACAGAATTATTGCAACCAAAGTTACGCCAATACAGGTAGTATGGGGTTCTTTGTATGGATGCGGGCTATTCCTGCAAGAAGAGATCCGTCTTAGCAGATTTCTTGAAGCTGTGTAGGTTGGATATTAGATGGATCTCATCTGGCAGGCCATTCCACAGCAGAAAAAGTCCTCTGGGAGGTCGTAACTAATCTAGTCCTCACTGGTTGTAATAGATTCCTCCCAGAGGATCTGAGTATACGGGGAGGATTATATGAAGACAGGTGATTCCTCAGATAGGTAGGGCCTAAGCCATGTAGGGCTTTAAAGGTGATAACCAACACCTTGTACTGTGCCCAGAAACTCATAGAAAGCCAGTGGAGTGACTTCAGTATTGGAGTAATATGGTCACTCCTGGTTATTCCTGTAATCAGCCTGGGTGCTATATTCTGTACATACGGATTCAAAGTCTCATGGTTCCAGGAAAGGGCTCAGCTGGTGTATCAGCCAAAGCTGATAAGAAGCACTCTTGACTGTTGCATTCACTTGATTTCACATCTGAAGTGAACACTGTCCTTTGAGGGGAGCGTGAACCCCTCTAGGACAGGAGGTTGCAACCCAGTACCTGGTTTAGTAGCTCCTACTGTAAGTACCTCCATTTTGTCTGGATTCAACTTGAGATTGTTTTCCCTCATCCAGTCCATTACTGCCACAAGACACTGATTGAGGGCAGAAATGCCATCTGTTGTCACCGCTGATGACTGAGACACGGTGAAGTATATTGGGGTGTCATCAGCTTACTGATAACACCCCACTCCATGTCTACAGATGATTTCCCCCAGCAGCTTCATGTAAATATTGAAAAGCATCAGAGACAGGATGGCACCCTAAGAGATGCCATAATTAAGCTCTGTTTTTGAGGAGCAACTCTCCCTGAGCATCACCCTCTGGAATCTGTCCGAGAGGAAGGAATGGAATGGAACCACTGCAAAGCAGTGCCTCCAATTCCTAACTCTCTCAGCCGTTTCAAGAGGATGTCATGAGCGATTGTATCGAATGCTGCTGAGAGGTCTAATAACACCCAAAGGGTCACATTTCCTCTGTCGATGCTTAGATGAAGGTCATCAGTTAAGGCGACCATTTCAGTTTCCATCTCATATCCGGTCCAAAGTCAGTTTGAAATGGATCTAGAAAATCGGCTTCATCCAAGACTACTTGGAGCTGAAGAGCTACAGCCCTCTTGAACACCTTGCTCAAAAATGGCAGATGGGAGACAGGCCTGTAATTTTTCATGTCCAGGGGGTCCAGGGAGTTTTTTTAGGAGCGGTCTAACAACTGCTTCTTTTAACAGAGATGGTACACAACCTTCCCTAAGGGATGCATTGATGACACCTCTAAGAAATGTCATCAAGGCATCACCTCCCTGGACGGCCAGCCATGATAGGCAGGGATTGAGAGGGCATGTCATCTTCCTCATTTTTCCAAGGATCTTGCCCACATCATGAGTACTCACAAGCTCAAATTGATCTAGTCTAATCTCATAAATGGATTGACTGGACACCTCATCAGATGACTTTATCCCAACATTGGCATCCAAGTGAGCTCTTATCTGAGAGATTTTACCTGCAAAGTAGTTGTTAAATGGGTCACAGCAGGCTGTTGTTGGGTTAAGTAGATGGTTCTGAGTAGATGGCATCACTGTCAGTTTCCTCACCACCCTAAACAGCTCTGCCAGAGGGGACTTTGCAGATGAAATGCGAGCAGATGAGGAGGATATCATTGTTGCTTTTATTGCCTCTCTATAAGAAAAAATAAATTTCTTATGACGAGTTCTGTCAGATAAGAGTCCAGATTTCCACCAAGCATGCTCTAGTCGTTGTCCCATCCTCTTCACGTTCTTCAGCTCTTTTGTATACCAGAATTTCCGGTTCGAGGCAGGTAGGAAAGGACACTCAGGAGCGATTGTGTCAATATCCCTGGTAAGATCAGTGTTCCATGTATTCACCAAGGTTTTGACAGAGTCAGTGGCATTATCAACCAGTAAACCCTCTAGGGCTTTCTGGAAACCAATTGGTTCCATCAGCCTTCGAGGGCAGACCATTTTAATAGGTCCTCCATCCCCAATGCAACAGGCAGTAGCTTTAAGGTGTGCCCTGACCAGGAAATGATCCATCCATGACAATGCGGAGGTATTAACTACTTCCACCCATGGATATTCCTGTTCCATACAGAAGACCACATTGAGGGTATGACCTGCAGAGTGCATTGACCCGATGACACATTGGGAAAGGCCCATGGTTGTCATGGATTCCCTGAACTCCCGAGCCACACCTGTCAGGCTGGTCTCAAGTGGGATGTTGAAGCTGCCCAGAACTAAAAGTCTGGGCGACTCCAACAGCAACTCTGAGACCAGCTGTGTCAGCTTGGATAGGGAGTCAGTTAGACAATGGGGTGGACAGTATACTAACAGAATCCCTATGCTATCCCTGGTCTTCAGGCTTAGGTGCATAAACTCAAAGTGGTCGAACTATAAACCAAAGCCACTCCGCCCCCTTGCCCACTTTCCCTCACTCTTACCTTTTCTGTAACTCTTACCTTTTTCAGATCCCCTTTCAAACCCAGTAAATGGCCAAATATATGATACTTCTGTAATTTTGGGTTATTTTTGTTTAATTTGTTACTGGGTGTTTTTTTTTTTTTTTCATATTTACAGAAATTCTGTTAGTTGGCAGTCATGGTCTTGCACTGTTCACTATAGGTCAGCATCCTTTCCTGTTATCAGCACATCATCAGCTATTGCCCAGTTTTCAGGCAGCCTGTCCAAGGCTTGTGTCAACCTGTTTTGAAATATTTCAGTGACAGCTGATTCTCACTAGTATTCTTAGCCAGCAATAGTTCCTAAAGAGTGTAGCAAATGTTGTCAAACAACTGGACTCTTCACCCAGCTCAATATGCCAGAATCTATTTTTGACATCATAGACAGAGAGTAGTCTTGCTTTTGTTGGATCTGCCCAAAAATCTTCACTTGTGGTAATGGAAAGTGGCTTCTTTTCAACGCTTTATTTAAAGACATCTATGCATATTCTTAGCATTCCTGATGGTTTTCTCATTACTGCCAGGCTACCTATGCAGTCTATGATTTCCCCCATGCCAACTGTATAATTCCACATCTTTGTGAAGTGTGCAATTCTTTTATAGGTTATAATAAATATATACTTGTATTTTCTTCTTAGGTAATTTGACTAGCTCAAAATGTGAGTCTATCTCTATTTCATAAACTCCATTTTACTTTCCATTTCCTTCCAACAGAGCAGTAACTTTCCCCAAATCATTTCTTGATTTTAACTGCCATTTGCATTTGGATTTTCAGTTATACCATCCTCTGCGTAAAATACGGTAGGTCTGATGCCATATCTATCTTCCTTTAGACCTAACAATGATGCTACTCTCTGGTCATTAACAGCCATACACTCTAGGGTGTTGTTATTGTTGGGTTCATTTTTGTTTCAGTTTTTGGGCTAGCAATTTTGTATTTTCTCACTGTTTTTATGATAGTGTGAATCTTCATTCTTAGTCTCCTTTAGTGAATGTGGGGGGTTTACTATATAAATAGGGAGAAGGTAGCAATTTGCAACATAATTTGGTTATTGTGGTATTGTTTTATCTCCCATGCTCATGGTTGCATGAAGTTGCTTCCAGTCCCCTATTAGCTGTCAGTGTGTTTATTACTTCATCTCTTAACAACACAATACTTTCACATTCATTGTTATTTTCATTACAGCCATTGATAGTGCATACTCTCTCATTTTAGGCTTCTGTTTTCATAGTGGTTAAATTTATCAGTTGTTACATCAGAGTGCCTCTATTTTTGTCTTCCCTGTTCACTTCCACACTATGTGCACCGTACTATGATGTTCACTGTACTTATTACTGTTTTCTTCTTTTCTTTCATTTGCACCTTACAAATGGACTCTATTTTCTCTTCTTTGCTTCTAATCCTGTCTCTTTAGTAATTTAGTAATCAATTTCTGGCTTAAACTTATGTTTGCTCCATGCAAATTGGCTCCTCTGGTTCTATTAGATAACTATTCCTCCTCCTGGAAACTGATGATTAACAGTATCTTGAGCAAATGTGGATTCTCACAAAGTACCCTGATACAAATGGGCCGTGAAAGAGCAAAATAGGCCTTTAAACAATGGATATGGGATATAGAATTACAGAATCACAGGGGTAAAATCAGGAATATCCCAGTCTTAGGAAGTTTGGAAATGACCTTCGCTATGCCATTTTATTTGACCAAGATAATAGTACCCACATTTAGAGCAGCCTTTAGCACAGCCCACTTTAACGTTCTCCCCTCTACAGTTTTGGAAGGGAAATATAAGAAGCTATAATAATAATAATAATAATAATAATAATAATATATTTATTTTAGTTATATCCCGCCCCTTTAGGTGAGCAATCGGGGCGGGGTACAACATATAAAATACAGATACAATTAAAATATAGCAACCCAATCCCTCCTCCCACTCCTTAAGATAGAATTAAACTGAGGTAAGATTAAAAACAGTAGATAAAACCATAGAACATTAATGTGGCTCTCATTTCCTTTAAGGAGGAGAAAGAAAAGGAGGAGGTTCTAGTCCATGTGCTTGGGTGAGATCTAATTTAATTTACACTTGAGCCATTGCATTCTGGGAGCCATTGCTGGGAGACTACTTAAGGCTACTCAAGGCTAGCAGAAGCTTCATTTCCTTTAAGGAGGAGAAAGAAAAGGAGGAGGCTGTAGTCCATGTGCTTGGGTGAGATCTAATTTAATTTACACTTGAGCCATTGCATTCTGGGAGCCATTGCTGGGAGACTACTTAAGGCTACTCAAGGCTAGCAGAAGCTTCATTTCCTTTAAGGAGGAGAAAGAAAAGGAGGAGGTTCTAGTCCATGTGCTTGGGTGAGATCTAATTTAATTTACACTTGAGCCATTGCATTCTGGGAGCCATTGCTGGGAGACTACTTAAGGCTACTCAAGGCTAGCAGAAGCTTCATTTCCTTTAAGGAGGAGAAAGAAAAGGAGGAGGTTCTAGTCCATGTGCTTGGGTGAGATCTAATTTAATTTACACTTGAGCCATTGCATTCTGGGAGCCATTGCTGGGAGACTACTTAAGGCTACTCAAGGCTAGCAGAAGCTTCATTTCCTTTAAGGAGGAGAAAGAAAAGGAGGAGGTTCTAGTCCATGTGCTTGGGTGAGATCTAATTTAATTTACACTTGAGCCATTGCATTCTGGGAGCCATTGCTGGGAGACTACTTAAGGCTACTCAAGGCTAGCAGAAGCTTCATTTCCTTTAAGGAGGAGAAAGAAAAGGAGGAGGTTCTAGTCCATGTGCTTGGGTGAGATCTAATTTAATTTACACTTGAGCCATTGCATTCTGGGAGCCATTGCTGGGAGACTACTTAAGGCTACTCAAGGCTAGCAGAAGCTTCATTTCCTTTAAGGAGGAGAAAGAAAAGGAGGAGGTTCTAGTCCATGTGCTTGGGTGAGATCTAATTTAATTTACACTTGAGCCATTGCATTCTGGGAGCCATTGCTGGGAGACTACTTAAGGCTACTCAAGGCTAGCAGAAGCTTCATTTCCTTTAAGGAGGAGAAAGAAAAGGAGGAGGTTCTAGTCCATGTGCTTGGGTGAGATCTAATTTAATTTACACTTGAGCCATTGCATTCTGGGAGCCATTGCTGGGAGACTACTTAAGGCTACTCAAGGCTAGCAGAAGCTTCATTTCCTTTAAGGAGGAGAAAGAAAAGGAGGAGGTTCTAGTCCATGTGCTTGGGTGAGATCTAATTTAATTTACACTTGAGCCATTGCATTCTGGGAGCCATTGCTGGGAGACTACTTAAGGCTACTCAAGGCTAGCAGAAGCTTCATTTCCTTTAAGGAGGAGAAAGAAAAGGAGGAGGCTGTAGTCCATGTGCTTGGGTGAGATCTAATTTAATTTACACTTGAGCCATTGCATTCTGGGAGCCATTGCTGGGAGACTACTTAAGGCTACTCAAGGCTAGCAGAAGCTTCATTTCCTTTAAGGAGGAGAAAGAAAAGGAGGAGGTTCTAGTCCATGTGCTTGGGTGAGATCTAATTTAATTTACACTTGAGCCATTGCATTCTGGGAGCCATTGCTGGGAGACTACTTAAGGCTACTCAAGGCTAGCAGAAGCTTCATTTCCTTTAAGGAGGAGAAAGAAAAGGAGGAGGTTCTAGTCCATGTGCTTCGGTGAGATCTAATTTAATTTACACTTGAGCCATTGCATACTGGGAGCCATTGCTGGGAGACTACTTAAGGCTACTCAAGGCTAGCAGAAGCTTCATTTCCTTTAAGGAGGAGAAAGAAAAGGAGGAGGTTCTAGTCCATGTGCTTGGGTGAGATCTAATTTAATTTACACTTGAGCCATTGCATTCTGGGAGCCATTGCTGGGAGACTACTTAAGGCTACTCAAGGCTAGCAGAAGCTTCATTTCCTTTAAGGAGGAGAAAGAAAAGGAGGAGGTTCTAGTCCATGTGCTTCGGTGAGATCTAATTTAATTTACACTTGAGCCATTGCATACTGGGAGCCATTGCTGGGAGACTACTTAAGGCTACTCAAGGCTAGCAGAAGCTTCATTTCCTTTAAGGAGGAGAAAGAAAAGGAGGAGGTTCTAGTCCATGTGCTTGGGTGAGATCTAATTTAATTTACACTTGAGCCATTGCATTCTGGGAGCCATTGCTGGGAGACTACTTAAGGCTACTCAAGGCTAGCAGAAGCTTCATTTCCTTTAAGGAGGAGAAAGAAAAGGAGGAGGTTCTAGTCCATGTGCTTGGGTGAGATCTAATTTAATTTACACTTGAGCCATTGCATTCTGGGAGCCATTGCTGGGAGACTACTTAAGGCTACTCAAGGCTAGCAGAAGCTTCATTTCCTTTAAGGAGGAGAAAGAAAAGGAGGAGGTTCTAGTCCATGTGCTTGGGTGAGATCTAATTTAATTTACACTTGAGCCATTGCATTCTGGGAGCCATTGCTGGGAGACTACTTAAGGCTACTCAAGGCTAGCAGAAGCTTCATTTCCTTTAAGGAGGAGAAAGAAAAGGAGGAGGTTCTAGTCCATGTGCTTGGGTGAGATCTAATTTAATTTACACTTGAGCCATTGCATTCTGGGAGCCATTGCTGGGAGACTACTTAAGGCTACTCAAGGCTAGCAGAAGCTTCATTTCCTTTAAGGAGGAGAAAGAAAAGGAGGAGGTTCTAGTCCATGTGCTTGGGTGAGATCTAATTTAATTTACACTTGAGCCATTGCATTCTGGGAGCCATTGCTGGGAGACTACTTAAGGCTACTCAAGGCTAGCAGAAGCTTCATTTCCTTTAAGGAGGAGAAAGAAAAGGAGGAGGTTCTAGTCCATGTGCTTGGGTGAGATCTAATTTAATTTACACTTGAGCCATTGCATTCTGGGAGCCATTGCTGGGAGACTACTTAAGGCTACTCAAGGCTAGCAGAAGCTTCATTTCCTTTAAGGAGGAGAAAGAAAAGGAGGAGGTTCTAGTCCATGTGCTTGGGTGAGATCTAATTTAATTTACACTTGAGCCATTGCATTCTGGGAGCCATTGCTGGGAGACTACTTAAGGCTACTCAAGGCTAGCAGAAGCTTCATTTCCTTTAAGGAGGAGAAAGAAAAGGAGGAGGTTCTAGTCCATGTGCTGGCTAGAGAGGTTAAGAACAATAAAAAGGGCTTTTTTGGATATGTCCGCAGCAAAAGGAAGAAGAATGAAACGGTAGGGCCACTGCGTGCAGAAGATGGCAAAATACTAACAGGGGACAGAGAAAAGGCAGAATTACTCAACACCTTCTTTGCTTCAGTCTTCTCAGAAAAGGCAAAGGGTGCTCAACCTAAGGATAATGGAGCAGAAGACAGAATAGAGGAATTTCAGCACAGAATAAGTAAAGAGGTAGTACAGGAATACCTGGTTAACCTAAATGAATATAAATCTCCAGGACCAGATGAACTACATCCTAGAGTATTAAAAGAACTGGCAAATGTAATATCGGAACCACTGGCAATAATCTTTGAGAACTCCTGGAGAACAGGAGAAGTCCCAGCAGACTGGAGGAGGGCAAACGTTGTCCCCATCTTCAAAAAGGGAAAAAAAGAGGATCCCAACAATTATCGTCCAGTTAGTCTGACATCAATTCCAGGAAAGGTTCTAGAGCAGATCATTAAGCAGACAGTCTGTGAACACTTAGAGGCTAATGCCATAATCACAAAAAGTCAACATGGGTTTCAGAGAAACAAGTCATGCCAAACGAACCTGATCTCGTTTTTTGATAAAATTACCAGCTTGGTAGATGAAGGGAATGCTGTGGATATAGTATACCTTGATTTCAGTAAGGCCTTTGACAAGGTTCCCCATGACATTCTTGCAAACAAGCTTGCAAAATGTGGGATAGACAAGTTAACTGTTACATGGATTTGTAATTGGTTGACTGGCCGAACTCAAAGGGTGCTCAACAATGGTTCCTTTTCATCCTGGAAAGAAGTGACCAGTGGGGTGCCACAGGGCTCTGTCCTGGGCCCAGTGCTATTCAATGTCTTTATTAATGATTTGGATGACAGAATTGGGGGCATACTTATCAAATTTGCAGATGACACTAAACTGGGAGGAGTAGCTAATACCCCAGAGGACAGGATCAAAATTCAAAATGACCTGAATAAACTAGATAGCTGGGCCGATGCTAACAAGATGAAATTCAATGCAGAGAAATGTAAGGTTCTGCACTTAGGGTGGAAAAATGAAATGCAGAGATATAGGATGGGGGACACCTGGCTGAATGAGACCACATGTGAACGGGATCTAGGAGTCCAAGTAGACCATAAGCTGAACATGAGTCAACAGTGCGATGCGGCAGCTAAAAAAGCCAATGCAATTTTAGGCTGCATCAATAGAAGTATAGTTTCTAGATCAAGGGAAGTTATAGTGCCACTCTATTCTGCTTTGGTCAGGCCCCACCTGGAATACTGTGTCCAGTTCTGGGCACCACAATTCAAAAAGGATGTGGAGAAACTGGAGCATGTCCAAAGGAGGGCAACTAAGATGGTGAAGGGTCTGGAAACCATGCCCTATGAGGAACGCCTTAGGGAACTGGGAATGTTTAGCCTGGAGAAGAGAAGGTTAAGAGGTGATATGATAGCCCTTTTTAAATATTTGAAGGGATGTCATATTGAGGAGGGAGCAAGCTTGTTTTCTGCTGCTGCAGAGACTAGAACGTGGAACAATGGATGCAAGCTGCAGGAAAAGAGATTCCACCTCAACATTAGGAGGAACTTCCTGACAGTAAGGGCTGTTCGACAGTGGAACACACTCCCTCGGAGTGTAGTGGAGTCTCCTTCCTTAGGGGTCTTTAAGCAGAGGCTGGATGGCCATCTGTCAGGGATGCTTTGTTTTGGAGTTCCTGCATGGCAGGGGGTTGGACTGGATGGCCCTTGTGGTCTCTTCCAACTCTATGATTCTATGATTCTATGATTCTATGATTCTATGATTAAAGTGATAGGCGGCCTCGAAGTCTCTGAGGGTGAGTCTAGATGGACAACAGCGGAATAGATTTAATCATTGTTGGGGAAGGCCTGCCAGAAGAGATACGTCTTGATGGATCTCTTGAAACCATCCAAAGTTGTAATAAGGTGCATCTCATCTGGCAGGCCATTCCACAGCCTGGGAGCGACAGCGGAAAAGGCCCTCTGGGAGGTCTGTACCATCCTAATTTTCTTAGGCTATAGCAGATTCCTCCCAGAGGATCGGAGTGTGCGAGGGGGCTCATATGGGAAGAGCCGGTCCCTTAGATAGGATGGACCTGAGCCATGTAAGGCTTTAAAGGTCAAAACCAACTAATCGGCAGCCAGTGGAGAGATTTAAGCACAGGTGTTACGTGCTCTCTCCTAGATGCGCCGGTGACTAATCTGGCTGCCATATTTTGAACCAGTTGAAGTTTCCAGGTTAGGCACAAGGGCAGCCTCATGTAGAGCACATTGCAGTAATCTAAACATGAGGTGACCAAGGTATGTACCACAGTTTCCAGATCCCTCATCTCCAGGAAAGGGCGCAGCTGGCGTATCAGCCGAAGTTGATAACAGGCACTTCTGACCGTCACATTCACCTGACTAGTCATGTGAAGCGACGAGTCTAGAAGTACCCCCAGACTGCGAACAGGGTCCTTCCAGGAGAGTGTGATTCCATCTAGGATTGGGAATTGTATTCCCAGACCTGGTTTTGGGCCGGTAACTGTCAGTACCTCCGTTTTGCCTGGATTAAGCCTCAATCTGTTTTCCCTCATCCAATCCATTACCGCTGCCAGGCAGTCATTAAGAGAAGAGATGCCATCTGAAGTCTGAGCAGATGATCTGGTCATGGAGAAGTATATCTGAGTGTCATCAGCATACTGATGACATTGCGCTCCCTGCCTCCGGATGATCTCACCCAGCGGCTTCATATAGATGTTCAATAGTATCAGGGACAAGATGGCGCCCTGAGGAATGCCACAATTAAGCTTGATTTTGGAGGAGCAACTGTCCCCGAGCCTCACCCTTTGGGACCTGTCAGAGAGGAAGGACCGGAACCACTGCAAAGCAGTGCCTCCGATGCCCATCTCCTTCAGCCGGTCCAAAAGGATGGCATGATGTATAGTGTCAAAGGCTGCTGAGAGATCCAAGAGCACTAACAGGGTCACACTACCCCTGTCGATGCTCAAGCGGAGGTCATATGTCAGAGCAACCATGGCAGTGTCGACTCCATATCCTGCCCGGAAGCCAGTTTGAAATAGATCAAGAAAATCAGTTTCATCTAAGACAGCTTGAAGTTGGGAGGCAACTGCTCTCTCAATCACCTTGCTTAACAACAGCAGCAAGGAAACTGGTCTATAGTTGTTTCTGTCCAGGGGATCAAGGGAAGGTTTCTTCAGGAGAGGCTTAACAGCCGCCTCCTTCAGACATCCCAAAGTAATGTCTTCAATGTGTCCTCTCCCTGGACGACAAGCCATGATGGACATGGATCGAGAATGTATGTCGTCTTCCTCACACTTCCAAGGAGCTTGTCCACGTCATCAGTACTTACAGATTGAAACTCATCAAGTAAGGTGACAACAACGGAGTTGCTAGGTGCCTCATTTACAGATACTGCTAAAACACTGGCGTCTAAGTCAGCTCTTATCCGAGAGATTTTGTCTGCAAAGTGAGTGTTAAATGCATCACAGCAGGCTGTTGTGGGGTCAAGCAGGGGATTTGGTGCAGAAGGAACCTGAGTCAGCTCCCCCACTACCTTAAACAGCTCTCCTGAATGGGACAGTGCAGATGCAATGCGTGCAGAGCAGAGGGATCTCCGCGCTGCACGCAAAGCCTCCCAATAGGCGCGAAGGTGCTGCCTATGACGAGTTCTGTCAGATAAGAGACGAGTATTCTGCCATCTGTGCTCTAGTCATTGTCTCGCCCACTTCAACTCCCTGAGTCCTTCCGTGAACCAGTTACGGTTTACAGCTTACGGTTAGGAGCGGGTTGGAGAGGACGCTCGAGGCAATTGAGTCGAGAGCCTTAGGAAGGTCGGTGTTCCATGTATTCACCAAGATTTTGACGGAATCACTGGCATTACCAACCATTAAACCCTCTAGGGCCTTCTGGAAACCAGTTGGTTCCATTAGCCTTCGAGGGAGGACCATTTGAATGGGTCCACCACCCCAGAGGGGGCGAGGTGCAGCTTAAAGGTCCATCTTGATGAGGAAATGATCTGTCCATGACAATGCAGAGGTTTTCGTTACCTCCGCCCACGGATATTCCTGTTCCATACTAAAAATCCCATCTAGTGTGTGACCTGCACAAGGGGTAGGCCCTGTTAACCAATTGGGATAGGTTCGTGCTTGTCATGGATTCCATGAACTCCCGAGCTGTTCCAGATAAGTCAGAAAGGCTGGTCTCTAGAGGGATGTTGAATTCACCCAAGTCCAAAAGTCTGAGGGACTCCAAGAGCAACTCAGAGACCAGCTGAGTCAGCTTGGTCAGGAAGTCTGTTAAGCAACAGGGTGGCTGGTAAACCAACAGAATCTCCAAACTGTCCCTGGTCTTCAGGCTAAGGTACACACACTCGATGTGGACTGTTTTCCGGACAGGTTTCCTGATCAAAGTTAGGTTGGTCTTATGGACTATAGCCACACCGCCCCCCCACCCACTTTCCCTTATCTGCTCACTGACTGTATAACCAGCTGGGAGGGCCTGTGCCCACGTAGCAGCACTGGCATCTCCCACCCAGGTCTTGGTGAAGCAAGCCAGGTCGGCCTTTTCATCCACAATGAGGTCATGGATGATATGGGTTTTACCTTTGGCAAACCTGACATTGCAGAGGATCAGATTAAGGGGTTGTGGAATGGTTGGTACGCTCTCCAACCTATCTTGGGAAACAGAGTGAACTGAAGAGGGGATAGATATTAAACATCAGTCCCTACTTCTTATGTAACATATGTTCACTCTGTTACCGCCATACCTTCCCTGCCCCCTTATCACATTAATGTTCGCTCCCAGGCTATTTCCATCACCAGTTCCAGAGGTATCAGTCCCGATACTGAGCAACATCAGTGTAAGATAGGTAAAAAACAAAGTCTTGATGGTCTGTTTTATAATTTAGCCCAGTTTAAGGCAATTGTCTTCATTACAGGGCTCGCCCATGTCCTTGAATAACAGCGCCTCAATAGAGCCACTGAGAGGCATTTATGAAAAAAATGGGTGTGGTGGAGTGGGCCACAGGTGGAATAAGGCTAACCCTCCTCCCATGCCCAAGTCTGTTCTTGCCGCTCTTGCTGCCTCCAAGGAGCCGCTGGTCAGTTTTGAGGGCTTGGGTGTGGTGGTGGTGGGGGCCGCAGGTGGAATGAGGCTGTCTTTCCCCCCATGCTCAAGTCCTGCCACACCCTCTTGCTGCTGCCTGGCCCCTGCTGCCTTCTTTGCCCAGATGGAGTTGGGGAGAGAAGGAAGGTTGCTTCTTTGCAGCAGCGCTCCAGATGTTCACACACTCCTCCTGCCTGAATCTTTTAAGGTTGTTTCAGGCACCTTTCTGCAACGTTTGAGCCAGGTTTGAAAATCTTCAAACAAATTATTAAGGATCCAAATCACTGTTAACAGTTGAAAACAAGACGTTAGAGGATCGCTTCCTGTATGTTGGTGTGTAATGCTCTGTTTACTTGTATATTTCTGTTTTAATCTGATTTTATTTAGATTTATTATTTTTGTATGAGTGTTTTATTAAAATGTATAGAATTTTGAGATACTTTGGTCAAAGACTGCAAATAAATATTGTTTGATTGATCCTGTATCTTGGTAATACAGGCTATCTCCTTGCAAACCCAAGGTCTTCTCTGAAGTCATATAAAGTTCCCCCAACAATCCCTTTCTTGCTCATGTGTTCTGGATTCTACATATTGTCTGGTCCTTTAGCAAAAAATTCCCCTCATATTTTCAAAATTGCAGCAGGCTGCTAGCATCTTTAAACTGGTACACATATTTCTTAGTGGTTTCTCCTGCAACTTGATTCTGAATGAGAAATCTAAAGCATTCTGCTGTTTCATTCTTTCTGGTGTTGCATGGACATCAAAACAGTCCATTACACAGCAGTGCACACTACATCAGAGGATTGTTTGTACATAGTGTCTTATTGATTTCTTTTCCCACTTTCTCCAGTCAAGTATAAAAACAGGTTGAAAATACCTGTGAATATTTGTGAGGGTGAGAAAATTTGTGCATACGCTTTACCTCTCTATATTAAATCCCTCTGTCCAAGGTTTCCATGCCTGACTCATGTTATGAGCTTGCAGTTTTAATACCATGTTTCCCCGAAAATAAGACAGTGTCTTATATTAATTTTTGCTTCCAAAGATGCACTGGGTCTTATTTTAGGGGATGTCTTATTTTTCCATGAAGAAGAATTCATATTTATTGCTGGAAAAATGAACATTTATTATATACTGTATACACACACACACAACCTTTGCTAGGTCTTACTTTCAGGGGAGGCCTTATATTTAGCAATTCAGAAAAACCTCTTCTAGGTCTTATTTTATGGGGAAGTCTTATTTTAGGGGAAAGAGTGTATGCTTGGTGATTTAGGGCTTATCACACATACCTCAACTCATAGTTTGTTGTTTATCTTCTGTTTAGGATTCAGTCACTATGTTTCAAGATTGTGGGATTTATCTTACATCCTCAGACTCTGTTTTTCATGCAATAACATTTTAAAAAAATGAAGTGTGTTACAGAGCTTTCTCAGACTGTGGCTTCTGTCTCCTCAAATGTGAAGCAGCAGGAGATGATCCCAAACAGTTGCTGGTGCCTCCTAGGAACCAAAACTCAGTCAATTCTCCTTGTTATATTGTTACAACTGGGACTAACAATAGAATTCGTCTGATGGCATTTACAGTACAAGAATGGCAAAAAAGGATCACACTCTCAAAAGAGTTCTTTCTAAAGAGGAAAAATTGGGAAGTGGTTGTAAGGTTTAAATGAGATACAGCCATGTTGAAGAAACCTGTGTGCTTACACAAAGAAAAAGGTATAAGTTCTTAGTGATTTCAAGCTAAGTCAAACATGTACAAAACATTCTGAGTCATGCTCCAAAACATCTTGACATGTTCTGCTGAGGTATCAGCAAAAACTGATAAAGAGAATCTTGGACTGATGATTTTCACAGTTTGGGACTTGTTCTGTGAAAAAAAAACCACACACACACATGGGGTTCTTTTGCATAGAAAACAGCATTTTTTAGACAGAAAGATTATTTTCTGTTGGAAATCTGTCCAGAAAATGATTTTCTGTGTGAAAATACCGCATTTGAATTTTGAGCAAAATAACTTCTTTCCCATCCATGAGCATTCAGTTCTGCGTGCCTTCTATCACAGATGTGAAAATGCATGCATGCTCAAGCCCCATTATTGTTAATGGACAGCAACGTGTATACGACCACATGGGGTGTAGCTGTGTTGGGATGCTGCCATTGATAATAATGGGATGGGTTAATCTGTGGACATTTGAGAAGACTCAATATGGCAGGCCCATTGTAAGTATTTTTACATAGGAAGAAATCTTATTAGAATTAATGTCATTGGGCTTTCTTTCTGGAAAAAAAAAATGTACACACACATACATTTGAGTAAACATGCACAGGATAACAAATTCTTGGAATTGCCATCAGTTCACCATACTTCAACATTCAGAATATACCAACATCAGAATCCAGAGGTTCATATTCACTTTTTACATAATATTTATCTCTATCTCTTTTAAGTCAGAATGGAATATACATTGTCCTCAGCAAAATTTAGTGTGATTTTGAGGGCATTTTCCAGGAGCAGGAGCATTTTTGTTTTGTTGTCTGCCCTTCTCCTTCACCACTTTCTGTTGTCTTCACTGGAGTTTTTCACTCCATAGCAGGTGGTGGTGGTGGCTGTTTCTATTCACAGTGCAAAGCATGGCAGGAAACCAAAGTACAGAGGGGAAGGAGTATCTGGAAGATGAAATACACTCTATGCAGCCCTTGGTACAGCATATGCACATTGGAAGAAAATTGCAGAGAGAAAGGTTGAGACAGAGGGGTTGTTAAGACAACAAGAAGTGATGGGGAAATGAGAGCGACTCTATTTATTAAAATATTTATATCCACCCTGTAGTACAAAATTTAGAACAGTGTACAAGTAAGCAGATTAAATCAATACAAAAGATTTAAAAATAATTTAAATGGACTAAAAAGATATTGAGGAGCCAGTACAGTGTAGTGGTTTGTGTGTTGGACTAAGACTCTGGAGACCAGGGTTCAAATCCTGGCTCTGCCATAAGAACCCACTGGGTGATGTTAGGCAAGTCATTGTCAAGAAGACCTCATGACAGAGTCACCATAAGTTGAAAATGACTTGAAGGTACAGTACAACAACAACAAGAAGATATACAAATTGATTGTTAAGAAGGTGAAAAAAAATCAGTTAGCATTTTGGGGTGACTGCCATATTTTTACTTGGTGCTTAAATAAACCTAGCATTTTGATACTAATAATCTCCAAGGGGAGGGCTTTCTATAACCAGGATACCAGAGCCGTGAAGGTATGCCTCCATATCTTTGCACAATCTATTGGCCTCACTGGTGGAACATAGAGGAGTGCCCCTTCAATACCTCAGTCCTCAGGCAGCCACATACAGGTGGAGGCAACTATCTCCAAGTATTGAGGTCTCAAGATATTTATGGGTTTAAATGCCACCATAAGCATCTTGAATTTAGGCCAAATGTGTATTGGCAGCCAGTGAAATGACATTAGATGATATCTCTATAATATTCCACTGAGCAATTGAGCTGCTTACACATTGTAAACTGCTTAGGGAGTGCTTAAGTGCACTGATAAGCAGTACAAAAATGCACTTGCTATTGCTTTCCAAGGCATCTTCAAGGGCGGATCCCTGTAGTCTACTTTTAGTAGTCTAATGAGATTACCAGTGCTTAAACAAATAATATGTTTGTTCAGTAAAGGCTGTAGCTGGAAGAATAGTCAAGGCTGACCCCAACTACTCTGAGCCATAGAGTCCATTGGAGCATTCAGTGATAAGGAGAGAACGAAAGGAGATGTCTGGTGTATTCACTGCTACAAAGCAGAAGATAAGAGAGGACAGGATGTACAAAATGGTACACTGGAGGTGGACAGTGACAACTCATTGTTGTTATTCAGAGTTGTAGTCTTCTCCTAGGTCACTTTTGACTTTATTTATTCATTCATTTAATATGCCACCTTTCTTCCAGATTGGATTCAAGGAGGTTCCCAAAGGATGCTTAAAAACAATAAAACAGTACAGTTTTAAAACACAATTAAAAAACAAATTAATAGAACAAGTAAAAATGTAACATCCTTACAAATGTAAACTCATTAAAACATACTGAAGCAAACACCCAAATAAGAAGTGTCCCTCAGTGCAATTATGTATTTAAAATCCTGCTTGAAAAGAATTTTTTTCTGCCGGTGAAAGGTGATCAGAGAGGGGGCCAAACCAGCCTGCTGTGGAAAGGAGTTCCAAAGGGTGGAACAGCCACTGAGAAGGCTCTCTCTTGGTTATGACTGTGAAGTGCTTTTCATTCAATTTTTTAATGTCTGGATTTCTTTCTTTCTTTCTCTTTCTTTCTTTCTTTCTTTCTTTCTTTCTTCTTTTGTGTTTCAGAGTCCTGATAAAAGGAAGGGAATCTTGGATGACAGAACAGAGAGTAGAAAAGAAGAAAAGAACAGAGAGTAGCAGCTGGACAGTAGCAGAGTGATGTCCCTCCCTGGGAAGCAGTAGATAGCTGAATGATGGTATAGGGATAGAAATGCCATTCAGAAATATTTCTGACTGAGAATAAGATAATTGTTTTTTGTTACTTGTTGTTTCTTTAAAATAATAGAAATCCCTCATGTAACATTTTTATTTTCATTGCAAGGGGGATAGGGATAGTATGGATTTGGCTTTTAGTTTATGGGTTTTTTTTTTAAACTTTTGTGTTCTTCATCCTTTTTGTGTGTGCATTCATGTGCATTTCTTTTTAACCTCAGTTATTCCCTTTCAGTGGGTGGATGAGAAATGGGATTTTCCAAAATTCATGCAACTATTTCTTCTTTTCCCAAGCTCAAAATAGAAAAACAAGAGGCAGTAAAGTGTCAAAAACAACAACAGCAACTATAATGGATGTTTTTTTTAACCTTCCTTCTGGTAAGATTTTGGTGCAGTAATACAATGTAAATTTAAACACCAAGTTTGAATTCATACAATTAAATTAAGTGATCTCTTTTCTATGTAAATACAATTAATGTAAGGAGTATTTTTTTAAAAAAAATTAATGTAAATTCAATGTAATTGAATGTAAATTCAATGTAACAGCACTTTTGCATTAACTTCCCTGTCTGCAAATATATCATAGAGTGCTTCCATAACCCTCTAGAACCTTGGAGGACTGGGACAGACAGGAGTAATTTGCTTTATTTCAGAAGAGGCTCTTACTTCCAATCCACTCTACCATGCTTTTGACTTTCTGTCTGTCTCTTTCTTTATCGTAAAGTGACAGTCCTAACTTACTTTAAACTCTCCAAAGGTATATGCTTAAATGTTAATACAGGGAAAGCTTCGTGATGACTAGTACTTTAGCTTAATGTATGATGGCTTTTGACAGTTGCCTCTATGAGGAAAGCAAACGTTGACTGCATTAATGTCAGTATCTGTCACATTCGGGTTGCCACATCTGTGCAAGAATCATGACAAGGAACCAAACCAGAGTGACAAAAGGAACCAAACCTGTGATTTGAAAGAAGTGAAAGTGGACATTTTCCTTGCATTTTTCATGTGGCCTGAAGTTGTTCATTCTGTTCAACATGCAGAACACATTGTGTCAAGAAGATCTGGTTCCGTCTACCTGCCTCTGAAACTCCCAAAAGCAATTCAGATTCTCTCAATATAGAAATGTTCAGATTGTTTTTAATAGTACAGCAATCCTAACAAATGAAAATGCTGTGTGTGAGAATGTCCTCAAACCTCCAGGCTTTTCTCAAGTGATCTGGAAGCCTGTCTTGAAGCAGTTAGCATAGGAACAAGAAGCCATATGCAGGATCAGACCAAAGACATCTGTAATCCAGCACCCTGTTTTCTCCAGTGGCCACTCAGATGCCTGTGGGCATGAGTGTAATCACATTCTGTTCAGGTCTTCTAACTCATTTCCAGAGAAATGAAGCATCTGATTTTGGAAGTGGCATAAAACCTGATTTTTCATGACTAAAGTTTCATGTCTCTTCAATCCATCAAAGCATCATGGAATCCTGTGCAATTACTTGATTTATCCAGATGCACTCTGGTTTTCCTGATTCTCCCACCATTCTATTTGTCGAGTGATATTGAGTTCTACTGTTATGAGAAGGAAAGGGGGGCTTTCTTCTTTATTTACATTATTCATAATTTTGTACACCTAAACCATACTTCCCTTACCTCTTTTCTGAAAAAGTAATTTTTCCTCAGGGGGGATTTTGTCCAGCTCCTTGATCACTTTGGTTGCACTTTTGTATATCTTGTGTACATCTATAATATCCTTACTGAAATACAATAATCATAACTATACATATTGAACATGGAATTGCAGCACCAATTTGAATAAAGGTATTACAATACACACAAAACTTTATTTTTGAAATAAACAGGATTCTAATCAAAATCTTCTCCACAAAATGTGTGAGAGGAACAACAGTAAACCACAAATTTCTGGTGGCTTTCCATTGAGACTATCTAATATATGGGGCTTAGAAAGACTACAGTAGAAAGTAAAAGAAAAACATATTAAGGTAGGTCTACAGATGAACATTAAGCAAACAAAAATAATGACAACAATGACTATTTATGTGACCTTAAAGCAAACAATGAAGACACTGAAATAGTCAAAGATTTTACATACTTTGGCTCAGTCATTGTTCAGAATGGAGACTGCAGTCAATAAAACAAAAGAAGACTAGGACTTGGAAGGGCAGCTTATGAAGGAATTAGAGAAGATCATGAAGTTTGAAGACACATGATTGAAGATCAAAGTCAGGATTCTCCATACCAGCCTAGTTCCAGTTTCTTTGTATGATTTTGAAAGCTGATTGGAAGAAAATGAAAATATGGCACTGTAGAAGAGTTCTATAGATCCCATGGGTCCTAGAGTAAATCAAGCTTGAACTCTCCATGGAAGTCAAAATGACTGAACTGAGACTACCATACTTTGGACATATCAGACAAGACTCACTAGAGAAGGCAAGAATGCCTGATAAGGTAGAAGGTAGCAGGAGGACCTCATTCCAGTTGGATAGACACAGTCAAGAAAACCATGGCTATAAGAATGGAAGATCTGTTGATGATAGGGTGACTTTGATGTCTCTCATTCATAGGGTTGCCATAAATCAAAGTCAATTTGATGCCATATCTACAGAGACTGCTGTGTGTTCTGAAAACAACTGTTAGCAATTCTGGAGTATATTCTTGTAATTTGAGGCATTGCATCACATGTATGTAACCCAAGAAAGTCACTTTTAAGAACACAGTGACTGCCAGGACCTATTGTATTAAACAAAGCATCATCTGCCTGCTTTGCAATCTTATTTATATGATTGAGTGCAGACATGAAAGATTCTATCTGCAGTAGATAAGGGGGGAAACCCCATAGATCTGTGTATAGTTTTGGGAATCAAAAGTATACAGTCCTGACCAGGAAGCCTGAACAACCAGTGACTAGAAATTTTAATTTGGAGCACCATCACTTGTCTAGTGTCCAGTGTTTGTAACTGAAGTATCATCTATTTCAAATACTTGGAGAAAATGAAGACATTCTGGATTCACAGAGTTAAAAACCTACTATTGCATAGTTTCAATCTGCAAAATAATGCATTCCATCATCATAATTACTTCCATTCTTAACTTCCACCTTGGATATAGCTCACTTTTATTTTGAGCAACTGAAGAAGGTAGGAGCTGAAATGTCATGCTACAAGATTTAAACAGTTTTGTTTGTAAATCATCTATCTGTCTGTCTATCTATCTATCTATCTATCTATCTGTCTGTCTATCTGTCCATCTATCTATAATAGTATATATTGCATTGGAAAGTGGTGGACTCTTCTTTGGAGGTCTTTAAACATATGTTGGACAGTCATATTTCAGGAGTGCTTTAGTAGTGTATTCCTACATGGGAAAGCATTGGACTACAGAGTCCCTGTGGTGTCTTCAGACTCTAAGGCATGGTACAGATGGTCCAAAAGGGCAGTCCCCATGCAGTGATTAGGGCTGGAGAGCATGCAGCATTTGCACACTCCCCAACACTAACACGTATGGGCGGTGCCATTTTAAAATGGTGCCATCCATACGGGCAAGCTGCCATGACATCATGGCGTGTGCCATGTTTAGATGGCGTGGCGTATGCCTGACGTCATGGTGCCACTGGAGGGCACCCTTTCAGTGGCACAGGAAAGAGCTCCAAAACAGAGCTCTTTCCCCATGTGCATGCATCTGTGGCACAGCCTTTACACAGCCATGCCAACGATGCTGAAGAGAAAAGAGCCAGGCGGCCCCTTCCTCCCCTTCCCTGCACCTGTCACGGTGTCCTTGGGCCATGAAGCCCCAAGGACACACTCTTCCAGGCCGTGGGGAAGCAGCGGCCTGGAAACAAAAATGACATCTTTTTACTTTCAGGAATTGTATGATCTATTTATCTCTCTATGCACATATATACCCTCTCACTCTGAGCAGAGCAGAAGTTCTCAGCACTGTCTTGACTCACCTCAAAACTTCTGTAATTTGCATACACTCCTTAAGTGCTTTTGGCTTTTGTAGCTTGAGACTTTTTACACCTTTGAGATTGTGTGTGTGTGTGTGTGTGTGTGTGTGTTATGTTTCCAGAGGGCTAGGATCCATAAGATTCACCACTGTCTATATTAATTTCATTGATGAGAGAGACACAGAGAGAGACGGAGAGAGACAGAGAGACAGAGACAGAGAGAGATGGAGAGAGACAGAGAGAGACAGAGAGTTTGTAAATAAATACAGAATTAAAAAAATCTTTCAGTTTAATGTGTTCTGTTAAGAGCTGACAACAATCTATACTTTTTGGTGACAGAGGCTGCATCTGCACTGCAAAAATTATGTGGCTTGATACTACTTTAATTGCCATGGCTCAATGCTATGGAATTCTAGTTTTGTGAGATACTTAGGTTTCTCCATCAGATAGTTCTGGCACCACAAAAAGTACAAATCCCAAGATCCCATTTCATGAAGACATGGCAGTTAAAGTTGTATCAAACTGCATTATTTCTGCAATGCAGATGCAGCCAGTGTCATTACAAAATAAGAATCAAGCATTTTGTAATATCTTTAACATATAGAGAAGACCCACAATGAAGCTCGTTCAACTGTGCTTCACTGAAAGGAATCTGAGCTTCATAAGAGCATAAGAGATGAAAGACAGGGCATGTTTCACCTCTTCAGTGAAAGCCCCACTAGAAAAAGAAAGGAACCACGAAAAACACTGCTAATGTAGCTTTACAAGAGACTTTCGATTCACATTGTCCTGCCTAACAAATAGTTGCCTGTATTTTAAGAACCAGTAGGCCTTTACAGACAGCCCAAAAAGGGAGGTCCGAGGGCACCCCTTTCCGTGAAGATTGGGGCCAGGGCAGCCTCACTGGTAGCCCCAGAGGCCCCAGTCCACCGCTTTCCCAGGACTTGGAAAAGCGGCAAAACACTGCTTCCCCGTGGCCTGGAAAGGGGTGTCCTTGGGGCTTCATGACCCAAGGAGACCCTGACAGGCATGGGGATCTTATGCATCACTGGCGCAGCCGTGTAAAGGCTGCACCAGCAATGCACGCGGTGAAAAGGAACTCTGTTTTGGAGCTACTTTTCGTGATGCTGAAAGGGTGCCCCAAGCACCCTCCAGTGTCACAATGACATCAGGCGCACACTGGTCCATGTGGATGTGGCACGCGCCATGATGCCATTGTCACGCGATCATGTGGATGGTGCAATTTCAAAATGGTGCCATCCATATGCGCTAGGGCTGGGGAGTGTGCAGATGCTTTGCTCTCCCCAGCCCTACTTATGGCATGGGGCCGTCTGTAAAGGGCCAGTGTGTTCTAGCAAAGAACAAATCTATTTTTTTAGGCTGCCTTCCATGTCTGTTTGCTATAGTTATTAATAATAAACCCATGCTTATAGAGGCATATCAGCCAGTTCAAGCATACCTAATTAGGAATAATCCTAGATACCTCAGTCCAGGGTAACCATAGATTTCTCCCTTGTGCTAGAAAATAAGATCTATTTATGCCATATAAATTTTGAATGCCACATGAAGTTGAAATAGATGTGTGTGGTAGAGTATTGCTACATGTATGACATTTGTTTTTAGTGGATGACAAATAATTTTGTTCATTGAACAGGATCACCACTTCATCCCAAACTGATTTGCAAACCACTGCTGAGGAAAGAGCCATATTCCCCACAGAGATGGGCATTTCTGTGAATTCTAATTCTCCACAACATTGAAAGGAATGATAGATTACTGCTTTGGATGTAGAAAGACGATGATATCTTCCAGTACCATATTTAGCACGTGCCTGATGCCCTTTCTTCCTTTCCCTACCAGCTTGTTGTGACTAGGCAGCAGAAGCAATCAACATGGTCACAGATATGAAAGGACATAATAACAAACAACATGATCACAAGATCATCCTAAGTATAAAATAAATATGAATAGGGGTATCAGCATAGATAGAAACACATCTAATACATAACTCAGATACTAAAGGAGTCAAACAACAAACAGCACATAGAAAAGATCCCCCAGGAAAGGCAACCCCCCCCCATACTCTAAAAACATAAGGAAATTCCTTTTTGGCCCCTGATGGCAAACAACTGAAGCCTGCAGGTGCCACAGAGAATAATGAAAACAAGGGTGGGCGCATTTGTCATATGGGACCAATGGTCGACTGCAGCATGAACAGGAATATGTATGCCTGCGTAGGCACATGTGAAGTCTCACAGAATGTCTTCTCCTGCAAGACTTTGCCCAAATCCTGCTCCAAGTCTCATGATGGCACTGCCATAGCAAGACTTTGAGTGTTGCTGCCTCCAAGCAGCCATTAAAAGATGGCATTATCCCCTGTGATCTGTGAGAGCACACCCTTCCAGTCAGGATGAGTTATGCATTTTTTTAGTCCTCAGTGTTCTAAAGGGAGAACTTGAAAAGCCTACATTCCCCCATAAATGCTCTCCTCTTGAGCACCAAAAATGTCATATACTTGTGTTGAACCTGACATAAATTAGAACCTACAAAATACCACAAAGAAGGATTTTCCCCCTTCCATCTGTTGCCATGGGCCCTTGATGCCCTTCCTCACATTCTTTTCAGTGCTTGGTTATCCATATGCTTCTCAGTCAGTAGCTTTTCATGTCAACATTTTCGCCTTTTGACTCTTTCATGTACAAATCTCCCTAATCTAAACCTCCATTGGGCTGACTTTGCATTCAGTGCCATTTGTCAATTTCATTGATTGCTCTCTGACCAACAATAGCAAAGGCAAACTTGTCAAGTCAGCAACACAGCAATTGGACTTGCAAGGTTTAAGAACTTCCAATTTAGAAGCAGAGAAGTCTCATGTTTTCGAGCTATGGGACTAACAAAATGAATTTTTTAAAAAGAAGGGGGAAAAACTCAATCCACTTTTTTCACTCAACAGCAATTTTCCCCCTATTAATTCCTGCTCATTTTCCATAAGATGACTCTCTAGTGGAGAAGCAAAATGAGCTTTGCATATTTTAAATTATTTTTAAATTGGATCAGCCTCTTGTTAGGCCACTGCCTGCACAGGAATCAAGCAAATATGCCATGTTTGCTTTCTTATGATACTACCACAGTTGTATCATATGTCTGATAAGGCTCTCCTGATCTCATTCCCCCTCCCCTTCTCTCTCTCACACATACACACACCAAGAGATTACTGGTGAATAAGGAAAATCCTACACTGCCAACAACTACTATTATAATATGAGCAATATACTTCTGGTGGTAAAAATAAGTTTTAAAATGCCTTTTTATACTAGAGTAAAAGGTTGAAAATTCACAACTTTGACCATTATGGTTTGCTCCTCCCTACCTGCAGTTGTTTCTCCTACTTATAAAGGTTCTGAGAATGTATCTACACTACAAGTTTTAACAATCTGATCCCACTAACTACCAAGGCTCTGTCCTATGAAATCCTAGGTTTTGTAGTTTGTTAAAGAAATTTAGAATTCTCTCCTGAGCTTTAATTAATTGCCCTGCACTAGATCTCTCTAAAAGAGAGTTATAAGTGCCTTACAAAGCTACAAATCCCAGGATTCCATAGAGCAGAACATGATAGTTAAAGTGCTATCAGACTGCTATAGTTCTGCACTGGAGACACACTCTAAATCTCATAGGACTCTTTCAGACGTGGGAAATTGGAAGTATAATCCAAGAGCAATCCAAACGCAATCCTGGGGTTTCACGTTATTGCGAATTAATTCTTCTCACGCAAATTCGGGCAAAAGGGAAGTCACTCCGAATGCAATCATGGGTTTAACGTTATTGCAAATTTAAGCTTCTCACGCGATTTCGGGCAAGGGGGGGTTATTTTCGGGTAATGGGAAGTGATTCCGAATGCCTTCCGAATGGAGCAGGGGTTCAGGTAAATTCGCTAAACAAGCGAATTTACATGAATCCGCATTGGCTCCATTCGGAATTGGGAGAAATTCCTCCCATTTGAAAGAGTCCATAGAGCTCCTCCATGGATAGAGAAGTCTACATATGAAGGTGATGAAAGCAGTAACAGAAAGGCTGAGCTAAAAACTCTCTCTCTCTTTCTCTCTCTCTCTCTCTCTCTCTCTCATTCTCTCTGATTATATGTCAAGTATATTCAATTTGGAATGTCTGAGCAGTGTTATGGAATGATACATCAGTTAATGAAGTAGATGTGTTCCTGGACAATATTTTTTTAACAAAAACATTTGCTAACAGCAGAAATTTTCTTTTAATTTTTTTAACCTAACACGGAAAGAACAAAGTTGGGTTCCTGCACCCATTATGTGTTAGTATTTTATATTTGACCCCCACCCCTCAAGATAGAAATGCTTCATGAAGACAAGGAATACGGGAATGAGAGGGCCTCCTAGCATACTTTGTTATAACATAGGCCAGTTTGATGAACCAGAAGTACCAGTAGAGATTTTGAAAGAACTCTTGGGAGAGGCTCATAACCATTAATTTCTCATTGCCTCAGGTGGTTTCTCCCTCATCCTGTTTGTTTGCCTTTGCAAAGGCACATGTTTATTTGAATACATCCCTGCCTAGAAAAATATGAAACTTTGATGAGAAGTGGCTATTGTGTGTGCCATGATACAGTGCTTTTGCTGTTTCTCTGTCCTTCTGCATTGATCTTATGGCCCAAAGGAGCTACTTTTGTTTCCATTTGCTGTCCTTTGCTCCTGCATTTCAGACTATATGCTAAGCTAGAGCAGTGGGCCCTAGTATTTTTCAGCTGGAGAACAACAGTTGAAAATAGATTACACAGTTAAAAATAGATTCCAAAATAGTTATGGAATAGCCTGTCAGAGGAGATCCCACATATTATCAGTCTTGACTGCTTTTAAAAGGTGGTCAAGATGTATCACTTCCAGCACTGGCTTTCCCAGACTAGTGTCTCAGTGGCTGCCTATCAATTGCCCCTCAATTGTCCCTGCTTAGTTTATAATTAAAATGCATTTTTATTTTGGATGGGAGGGTTTATGGGTTATGTTGTTTTACTGTATTTTAATGTTGTTTTATTATTATTAGCCACTTTGTTCTGCTTGGAGAGGTGGGATATATTATTATTATTATTATTATTATTATTATTATACAATTTTGCTTAATTTATACTATTATTTTCAACATGAATATGTCAGCAAGTACAAATTACCAGTACTTTGACTAATAATGCAATATGTTGTTGAAGATTAACCGCTACAAAATGAGGCTTTTCATTGTCAGGCAATTTGGTAGCCATAGGCATCATTATTATTCAGGATAGCGAAAACCCAAGCAGATTTTGAAGAACACCTAAAGTTTCTCTCCAAAACTGAGAGCAAGGAGGCTTGTAGAATACTATTCTACAAAACTACATCATGGCTATATTTGATACACCGTGTACAGTAATGGTTACCTCCTTTCAGATACGATGTTGTGGAGCTTAAAGATGTATAGAAAATGATAATCAAAAGGATCAAGGGGTTCAGGAAAATTCCTATGAGAAACTCTAAAGTGTGGGAAAGATAGGTTATTTGGTTGAGCATGTGGGGCGGGGGGGGGGGGGAGAAGTTAGTTAATAATGCAAACCTATACTTGTTGTTATGCCCATCACATTGGCTTCAGATATGAATGAGAGTCCTCCAAGAGACTAATGAATGAAAGATCTCCAAACCAATATTTTTTTTCTTCAGGTGCTCTTAGACCAGTGATTCCCAAATTGGCCAATACACCCCCCAAGGGTGGTGGAAAGATTCAGGAGGGCAGTGAGGGAAAGGGGGACAGCAGGGGAGCAATAAAGGGGATAGTAGGGGAACTTTCAGTCAAAATATAGGTGCTCAAGAAAGACAAGAGAATAACGAAGGTAAAAAAGGACTAATGAGTAAACTATATAATCTGTTGCTAAGCTGGAGTACCAAACAAGAGACAGTTAAAGAGACAATGATTCGCTGGGCCAAAGATGTTGGGCAACCAATTAACCTAGATATATGGGAAAGAGCATGGAAACAAAATATACAATTTACAGCAGCTCAAAACTTAAAAGAAAATTGGTACAAAATGTACTTTAGATGGCACTTAACACCATTGAAATTAGCCAAGATTAACAATAAGACAAGCAATGAATGTTGGAAATGTGGTATATTCACTGGCTCCGACATGCATTACTGGTGGACTTGTAAAAAGGTGAAGGAGAACTATTGTGGAGGAAATAAATCTCACAGATAAACCTAGAAAGAACCCCGGAAGGTATATTATTGGGAGTGTTTAATGATAACCTTAATATAAAACATGGTAAAATAATATTACATATGATTTCAGCCGCCAGAATCCTTTACGCAATAAAATAAAATAAAATAAAAATTAAAAAAATTAAAAAATGGAAATCTAAAGACATCCTAAAAAAAGAATAATGGATCAGCTATTTGTTCGAGCTTATCCAGATGGACAAACTCTCTCAAGCGATAAGAAATGTCTCTTGGGAAGAAGAATTGGAAGAATGGGAGAAAGTGCTCACATATATGAAGGAAAAATGGGGAGACTTATTAGTGTTGTATTGAGATAACTCTGGAGATGATACAAGTTAGAATTTAGATAGTTGGATACCCAAGACATGTATTGATAAGGTTTAACTTAATAAATAAATAAATATAACTGCACCTTCTCAGATTAATTCAGTACGATATTGTGCACAAGATAGATGGGATCAAGGAAACCAAAGTAGAAATAAGTTGTTCTCATGTAATGGGAATTTCCCTTTTTATTACCCTTTTTTTGCTTTTTACTGAAGACTTTTGGTTTTTTAGGTTGGCATTTGGGTTAATTATAGCTATACGAAATGTTTTGAAACTTCAATGCAGTATAAGAAAGTAGTTTTGTATAATATATTATAAGAGACTACAATAGTTAAGATAATATAAAGTGGTGGAGGTCAATTTTTGGTAGAGGAAGAAAGAAAAATAGAAAATGAAGAAGAGAAGATGTGGATCTGCATAGGGTTTAGATTGAGAGAATATTTGTTACTTAAAACAACACATGCTAAAAGATAACAAACAGAAAATAGATCATTGGTGTGGAGTTAGACTTCATTACTTTTAGAGTAGATTTACAAGTGAATATCCTAGATATTTATCTAAGGGTTTTTGTTTTGTTTTGTTTTGTTTTTTTGGACATATGTTAGCAGGAATATATCACCTATGCATTGTACCAACATTTCAAGTCTGTTTATAATCTGTATTGATGAATTTTACTGAAATAAAGTCTTAATAATAATAAAAAAGACAAGAGGAACCAGCAGCGTTTAGGACCATGCTAGGGAAGAAGGTTGCATGAAAATTCTTTTTCAGGGTCCCTTAAAACCGCCATGAAGCCTCACTGATTGTATCCCACTTTTCGCTTGCCCATGTGAGCTCACTCCCTTAGCCATATCTTTCACTAATAGTGGTAGGGAACTCTTGAGAGGTTTAAATACAAGACATTGTTTCTGTGGCTTAGAGTGGTGGCATTTTGGGACAGACTGACTGATTGTCTGGAGCAAGGAGTCAGAGCATATGGCAAAGGCTGAGAAGTGGCAGCAACAAGGAGCTTTCTAATTTGGGACACCCTAGAGGAAAGGGGGTGTTAGCCCAAAATGTTTGGGGACCACTGCCCTAGACTGTGGAACAACCTGCCAGAAGAGATATTGTTCGAATTTAAAGCAGTATTAAAGACCAATCCCTTCTGGCAGGCCTATTCAGATGATTTTAAAATTGTAAAATTAAAGTGTGAATTTTAATAAACCATAGAATTGATTGTTTTAATGTGTACTGGTTTTATTTGTTTTTTTTCAATTGTGCTTTTAAGTGATGTTGTGTGTTACATGTAGTATATTAATGCAGTATGTCCATTAGTATGTTACATGTAGTATGTCCATAGGGTGAGATAGATAAGGAAAAAAAATACTGCTGCTGCTGCTACTACTACTGCTACTACTACTACTACTACTACTACTACTACTACTATACCTTCTTCTTTTTGTTGGTGTTCTAAACAAAATCTACATGACACATACCTGCTCTTCACACCAGCATTCTGCTTTCAAAGTATTGAGTGACAAGGTCATCCAGAGCTTGTTTCTGCTTCTTACACTGAACAGTCTAAAATAATCTGAGTTAATGGAAATATGCTGCCATGCAAAGGGTATAGACACACTAGAGCACATTTTATAAACTCTCTTTCTTTTAGTCTGCTGAACATTTACTTTAGAATCCAGCTTTGAATTAATGACCCAATTCTCATTGGTTTCAAAGGTCTGGGATCAAGCCTCTAGTGGTTGCCTTTAAGTTCTTGTATGCCTCTATGAAGATACCCCTTTTAACAGTAAGCTATATAGAAACATAAGAAACATAAGAAAAATGGAGTCTGACAGGAAAGATGTAACTGTTAAGATCCTCTATAGAGACACATACCTTCAGCCACAGATGGTCACAATTCAGTCAGTCAGACAACAGGCCATGAGGTCAAGAAAACATGGTACCACTGGAACCCCAAAGCAACAGGGATGCTACAGTTGTTTGCATTTCCAAGACCAGTGCACACAAACTCTTTTTGATTCTAGCTAACCAAATGAAAGAAGGGCAATATTTGTCACTTCTTTGTAGTGGTGGTAGTAGTAGTAGTTGTTTGTCTTCTAGTCATTTGCTAGCTCAACATTCTCTGTTTGTTATATGAACAAGTGCCTTTTAAACTCTTTCATTTATTTATTTCTTAAATTTATACCCCACCTTTCTTCCAAGATGAGATCCATGGAAATTCATGATTTCTACCACATTTTAACTTTTGATTTCAATATGCAGAGCATGAGATGTCAAAATCATTATTATTGACAAAATTCCCATCACATCTTCCTGCACGGCAGGTTCACATATCCAGATGAAACAATATCATAGGTTTAAAAGAACAAGTAGGGATTCCAGTAGACTGAGGCCAAGGTGAAAGTACTGTCTTATGAACCACTGCCACCCTGTATGCCCCAGCATGATTTATGCAGCCTCAGCTAGAGAAGAGTGTACAGGCACTCTGTTCCACATGAAAGTGTCCATTCATTAAATAATATCTTCAGCAATCCTGGATAGGCTGCAGTACTGTTAGCTGATTTGCTTGCTTCCAGATGCTTGCTTCCAGCATTGGTTTGCTTGCTTCCAGCATTTGCTGTTGCTATATGTAAGAACTTAGCAAGACAACTGAAGGGCTATACAGATGGGCGGCTGAATGTCACCTCTTTTTGCTCTGGATGGAGGCTGCAGCAACCACATGATGGGCCTCCAGAGGGAGCAAAAAGAAGCCCCCCAAAGAGGCCTTTTTGATAATGCCCCTTCTGTGCTGTGCTGTTTGGGCACTGTGCCTGGCATGTGTCATCATGGCACGTGCCGTGTGGATGCATCTGGATGGCGTGGTAAGAGCCAGTCTGTACAGCCCCTGAGTTTTCTTTGCAAAATGGACTGTTGATATTTCTCTAACAAAATAACTATCTGGGGCATATAGTTCTACTTTGTGTTTGTTTCGTGTATGTATCAGGGAAATTAAAACAATAGCACAGTTTGGATTTATTAAAATTTACTAAATCTGATATGCTAAAATAAATCTGGTATGGCCTGTGTGCTTGCTTCTACCTCCCTTCATATCTTCTTGATATATAAATAAAGTTAATGAAATATCACAATTTCAGGTCACACAAGATATATATCTCCATCCTTTTCCAGGCTAGCATTCTCTGAAGATGCCAGCCACAGATGCTGATGTAATGTCAGAAAGGAACTCTTCCAGAACATGGCCACATAGCCCGAAAGCTCCGCAACCACCCCCCCAAAAAAAACCAAACAAACAAAAAAAACCCTATAAATATCACAGTGTTTGGAACCAGAGTATTTATTTATTTATTTATTTAGTTTCATTTTGGAATATTTGCATATACATAGTGAGATAGCTTGGAAATCGGACCCAAGCCAAAACAAGAAATTCGTTTATGTTTCATGTATACTTTATCTATATAACCTGAAGGCAAATTTATACATAGTATTTTTAATAATTATGTGCATGAAACAAAGTTTGTGTACATAACCATCAGAAAGTAAAGATGTCACTATGTCAGCCACCTGTATAAACAATTTTGGATTAAGAAGTATTTTGGATTTGGAATTCTGGATAAAGAATAATCAACTTGAAGGGGTGTGTGGAGCTACCTTGCATTGAATCAAACCATAGATTCATGTAACCCAACACTGTCACTTTAGAGAGGCACCATAGACACTCCACAGTTGGCAGTAGGATTATCTCTTAGTCCTACCTGAAAATTCCTGGTATTCCTTGGCAGTCTCCCACTGAGATACTGACTAGGCTTGAGTCTGATTAGAGTCCAAAATTAGATGTGTTCAGATGCTCTGGTGGTACATGACTCACAGCAGTACTCTTTTCTGGGTATGCTTTTTGCTCTGCAAGGTATGTGTGGTGTGAAGAATCACAGTAGCACCTTATAAACAGCACCCTTTTTGAAATACCTTGTTTTCTGAACTAATAGTAAATGTAGAACAAATGGCTGTTAATTTTGAGCTGAAATTGATACCTCTGAGAAACACTTTATGTTAATCTCTTGATACAGATGTCCTGGGCACCCTTTAAATAACATTTGAATACACTTTTAATAACATTGAGAGTTAACTAGATATTGAAATGTAGCTGATATTGCAGGCAAATTTAAATAAAAATGGCATTTTGCTGACACAAGTGTATTAGGCAGAAAACCTATATAAAGGAGCCGTTAACCCAGATCTATTGTGGGATATATTATATATTGTCTGACATACTTTCATAAGAGCAAGCTGAAGTATCCCATCCTTTTGACTCTGGTAATGTGCCTTATTGTTAAATTCAATAGGAAAAGCTATTCATACGGTGGTATGATTGAAAAGAAAATTGAACCCTTTTGATGTTATAAATGTGTCTATTACAGCATGTGCACACAAATTTTCCATGGAAATTATCGTGAAAGCAGTGATTCTCCTGGAAAAATACATTAGTGTTGACATGTTCAATTTTATCTGCATCAGAATATAAATACCTTTTAACTGTGGCAGAATTGTCTGGAATGTATATACTGTAAGCTGGTTGTCTAGCTATCCAAAACATGTATCTTCCTATACTCTAATTGTGTTCTTTTTCATTTCAGTAATACAGACATTAAAAATAGGCATCTGGCACTGCAATACATTTCAGATTTATGCTGCTACATGGTTTTTTAAAAAGGGTTTAAACAATATTCTGCTAGCAGGGCATAGGTAAAAGACTTCTCTTGCCACACATATGAGATAGTTTGTTAACTCACCTTTATAGTACTAAATGGATCATTCATAGTATGGAACTTGCAATTCAGTACATTACTGAATTACACATACATGTTTCATTGTGTGAGTACTGCTCTACTAAAAATAAAGACTGGAAGATATGAATTATAAAAGAATGAAGAAAAGTTGTGTTTGTATTCTGCTTTGGTATTGTGAATTTTCAGAACTTCATGTGACCACACCTAACTTCCTATTTTTTTTTTAATCCATCTGAATCTGTGGTGTGGTGGTTTACCAATCGTCATGATTATTTTAAGTTGTTGTTGTTGTTGTTGTTGTTGTTGTTGTGTGCCTTCAAATCATTCAAACATTCTTTGGAAGTTTTTAAACAGAGGTTGGATGGCCATCTGTCAGGAGTGTATTAATTGTGTCTTCCTGCATGAGGCCTCTTCCAACTCTATGAGTTATGGTGACCCTAAGGAGGACTTTCATGGGGTATCCTTGGCAATATTTGTTCAGAGGGGGTTGCCCTTACCTTCCCTTTTAGCTGAGAAATGTGTCTTGCTCAAAGTCACCCAATGACTTTCCATGCCTAGATGGGGATTCGAAACCTGGTTTCCTGGGTTGTTGTCCAATGCTCAAACCACTACACCATGCTGGTTCTCATTAGGTCACAGTACTAGTTACATACTGTGCACTTTAGCAACAGTTTTCATGAATACTTTAGTTGAGAGCTTACAAAAAGTAGACAGAGATCTATACTGGTAGCTCTTGTGGTGATCTTAAATTGATTAATAAGGGTTTCTGACTCCCAGTTATTCAACAGCAGCAGCATCAAAATGGCCACTTAACTTAGATTGAAATGAACAAAATGTCAGGCTAGCAAGGAGCAGGGATGCAAGTCTTTCACTAAATTTCTTCTTAATGGAACCAATGAGTAATTTTAACATCTCCCCTCCAGCTGTGAGAAAGTCTGTGAAAACCACAGTTTTTGAAGACTACCAATAAGTCAGTCAGGACTTATTCTGCCCAAAATTCATGTGTGAATCTGTACATTCCACATAACAGTAGGATGGAAAGAATATCCAAAAATATTCAGTTTTTGAGTGCCATGAAACTGGGACCAACAGAATCATGAACTGACAAAAGCCTTTGCATTTTGGGACTTATTATGCAGAAAATTCATGTATGGTTATTTTGCATAGAAAACAGCATTTCTGCACAGAAAATAAGATAACTACATAGGGCTGATCTAGACTGGCAAAATGGGGTTTGTTCATGCCTGCATGAAAGTGTAGCCTTTAGATGACCCACACTGAAAGTTTGGCATGAATGCACTACTTTTGGATTTTAGTGGGAGAAAAGCAGCTTTAAAAAGGACCTGCTTTTCCCAGCTTCTTTTTAAAAAGGGTGTAACAGTGCAGCTGCATCTAAATGCTACAGTGCAACTGTGCAGTTTTTTAAAGCTCCCAAACCCTAGCTCCAGCCCTAATCCAAACCCTAGACATGCGCAGTAGGAACTCTGGGATGCTGTAACTGTTATGCAACTGCACATAAAATGTCAATTCATTCATAAAATAAAGAAGTTTATTCATAAACTTAAATTGTAACAGATATAATATCTTTTTAAGGAGGGGAAGGGATGCAGTTTGTTTGATTGATGTAATAGTATTTTAATGTGTAAGTTGCCTCAATTGATCTCAAAGGTGCGGGGTAATAATAATAATAATAATAATAATAACTATTATTATTATAAAATAAAGGGGTTCATTCATGGTACACCGATGTAACTGCACACTTTTAAAAGGGAAATGAAACCACCATAGTAATTTGACAGATCTTCATAACTGCACAGTTCATGTGTGATGTACCTGCGCAACTGCGCAGTTTGCAGCTGGCAATACAATTGCCTGTATGATGTACTGGTGCAACTGCGCAGTTCGCAGCCGGCAACAACAACAACAAAATATTAAAGGTTCAGTGCAGCCAAAAGCCCCATTCATTGCCACCCATGCAGCTGCTCCACCTGTGTTTCTAGCACCCTGACAGCTTCCACTGTAGTTGCTGAGCAACAGAAAAGACTTCAGATAAGTCGTCTCCACACCTCCTCAGTGTTGCTGCCCTATGCCTTTTTATTACACACCTGGGACTTGCAGTGCAGCTGCTAAGTATTAAGGAAAAGGCAACTTCATGTTGCCCTTTCCTGCGAATCTAGAAAGCCCCATAGAAATATTATCTCCTGTCAGAAAATGCCACTTCTTGCACATAATATACCTCCAAGCACAACATTTTTGTTGATGTAAACAAGCAGAAGTGCACAGTTCAAGCAATCTCCATTGCCTTCAGAATTACTGGCAACCCTGGAGCTTCAGCTTTATCAGGAATCCTCCTCCCAGTTGATGAAACAGACTGGAACCAAAACTCTCTCCTCAAAGGTTTTATTCTTAAGTTGCTGTATTTACAAATATATATACACACTCAACAAATCTCCAACCATCCACTCCAGAACGCAATTACCCAACCTCTTCTGGTGAATCTTCTTCCTTGTGTTACCTACAATGTTGTCCCCTCAGTCAGGAAGACTCTTGTTGTTTACATTAGGCCTACATGCAAGCAAGCACATACTGACCTTGAGCAGTGTCTGTTTTCCAGCCTTCAGCTGCAGACAGCTCCAGCCACAATTCCTGTTTTTCCATTTGTGCACATCTGTACATTTCATACTCAGGCATCAAAGCCTAACAATTTTATGTTAAGAAACATTTTCTAAAGGGAGAATAATATTTTTGTGTTATTTTCTGCAGAGAAAACAGTGTTTCTTCTGCAAAACAACCACTTGTAAATTTGTGTGTAAAATCATAGCAGGATCACCCAGTCCAGTCCTCTGACATGCAGGAACTCACAATCAAGGTATTCCCAACAAATGACCATTTTGCCTCTGTTTAAAGACTTCCAAAGAAGGAGATTCCACCACAGTCTGGAGAGTGTTTTCCATTGTCGAACAGCTCTTACTGTCAGGAAGTTCTTCCTAGTGTTTAGGTGTAATATCTTCTCCTGTAGTTTGCATCCATTGTTCCAGGCTGTATTCTTTGGAGTAGCAGAAAATAGGCTTGCCCCATCCTCAGTATCACATCCTATCAAATATTTAAACAAGGCTATCATATCATCTCTTGACCTTCTCCAGGCTAAACATACCCAGCACTTTAATTTGCTCCTCATAGGGCATGGTTTCCAGAACTTTCAACATTTTAGTTGCCCTCCTTTGGACATGATCCAGCTTGTCAACATCCTTTTTGAATTGTGGTGCCCAGAACCAGGTGAAGTCTGACCAAAGCAGAATACAGTTTCTGTTGATGCAACCTAAAATCTCTTTGGCCTTTTAAGGTGACACATTACATTGTTGACTCATGTTCAATTTGTGATCTACTAGGACTCCTAGATCCCTTTCACACATAGTCATGTTAAGCCAGGTGTCCCCCATCATACATCTGACCAAAGCAGAATAGAGTGGTGCTATTACTTCCCTTGATCTAGACACTATACTTCTATTGATGCAACCTAAAATCGCATTGGCCTTTTTAGCTACCACATCACACTGTTGACTCATGTTCAACTTACCGTCTACTTGGACTCCTAGATCCCTTTCACACGTAGTCTCGTTCAGCCAGGTGTCCCTCATCCTATATCTGTGCATTTCATTTTTATGCCCTAAGTGCAGTACTTTACATTTCTCCATGTTGAAATTAATTTTGTTAGCTTTGATCCAGTTTTCTAATCTATTAAGGTCATTTTGAATTTTGATCCTGCCCTATGGGATATTAGTACTCCCCCTAATTTTGTGTCATCTGTCGATTTGATAAGCATGCCCTCTGTTCTTCGATCCAAATAGCTGATAACGTTGTTGCACTGGGCCCAGGACAGTGAACCCACTGGTCACTTCTCTGCAGGATGAAGAAGAGCCATTGCTGAGCATTCTATGGGCTTGTCTGGTCAACCAATTACAAATCCATTTTACAGTTGCATTGTCTAGCCCACATTTTACAAGCTTGTTTGCAAGAGTCTCATGGGGAACTCTGTGAAAGGCCTTACTGAAATCAGACATGCTATGTCTACAGCATTCCCTTCATCTACCAATCAGGTAATTTGATCACAAAAAGAGATCAGATTATTCTGGCATGACTTGTTTTTAGCAACATACATTGACTTTTTGTGATTATGGCATTCCCTTCTAAATGTTCACCGACCCTATGTTTAATGAGTTGCTCTAGAATCTTTCCTGATATTGACGTCTGACTAACTGGGCAATAATTGTTGAGATCCTGTCCCCCCCCCCTCCCCCCCTTTTGAATATAGGGACAACATTTGCTCTCCTCCAGTCTGCTGGGACTACTTCTGTTCTACCGGAGTTCTCAAAGATAATTGCCAACGGCTCTGAGATTACATTTGCCAGTTCTTTTAATACCCTTGGATGTAGTTCATCTGGTCCTGGAGACTTAAATTTATTTAGATTAACCTAGTATTCTGTACTACCTCTTTACTTATTCTGTGCTGCATTTCCCATGCCATGTCCTCTGTTCCATTTTCCTCAGTTTGAGTACTCTTTTCCTTTTGTGAAAAGACTGAGGCAAAGAAAGTGTTGAGTAGTTCTGCTTTTTCTCTGTCCCTGTTAGCATTTCTCCATCCGCTCCACACAGTGGCCCTACCTTTTGCTTCTTCTTCTTCCTTTTGCTATGGAGATACCCAAAAAGGCCATTTTTGTTCTTCTCAACCTCTCTAGCAAGCCTGAACTCATTCTTCACTTTAGCTTTTTTTACTTTACCCCTACACATGCTCGCTATTTGTTTTAATTCCACTTTGGTGATTTCCCCTCCCCTTTTCCATTTCTTATACATACCCCCTTTAAACCTTAGATCAGTTGAAAGTTCTTTAGTCATCCATCCTGGTTTCCTGAGACACTTCCCATTTTCCCTCCTTGTTGGAACAGTTTGAAATTGTGCCTTCAGTATCTCCCTGAGCTCCCTTCTCTTTTAGTATTCCTGACCATGGGATCACCCCCAGTATTTCCCTGAAATAGCTCTCCTAAAGTATAGAATGTGCGTCTGACTATGCCTGGCATCTCCTTTCCGCTCCTTTCCACTTTCCATTGCATAACAAACTCCAAGAGAATCACTCCCACCTACAAATTCCACCACTTGCACCCCATTTACCAGGTCATCTCTACTTGTTAGGATCAGATCTAAAATAGTGGATCCCCTTGTTGCCTCTTCCACCTTTTGGACAATGAAATTGTCTTCCAGGCAAGTGTGGAATTTGCTAGACTAAGCAAATATCCAGATAGTTGAAGTCACCCATCACTACTGTATCTCTCCTTTCTGAGTGTGTGGTCATCTGTTCTAGAAAGGCATCATCCAACTCCTCAGCCTGACTTGGAGTCTATAGTAGACTCCCACAATAACATCCCTATTACTTTCCTTCCTTTAATTTTGATCCAGATGCTCTCCACCTGGCTTCTAGGATTCATGTCCTGGATCTCTTCACAGATGTAGACATCCCTGACATATAATGCTACTCCTCCTCCTTTCCTGTTTGGCCTATTTCTCTTTAAAAGGTTATACCCCTCTATTCCTATATTCCAATCATGAGACTCATCCCACCAGGTTTCAGTGATGCCTATCATATCATATTTGCTTTGTTGTGCTAGGAGTTCAAGTTCATCTTGTTTATTTTCCATGCTCTGTGCATTAGTGTAGAGCCATGTAAGACCACATGTCCTCCCCACTTGCTGTCTGTCTAAGGTTTTTTGCCTCCCACTGTTAGGTCCTTGCACTATTTGCCTTGTTCCCTCTATAACTGTTTGACTATTATCTCCTGTCCTTGATGAACCCCTGCCTTCCAAAATATTGTCTCCCTCTCCCACATAACTCAGTTTAAAGCCCTCCTGATCAGATCTTTCAGACTATTGGCAAAAAGATTTTTGACTACTAGTGAGAGATGCAAACCATCCCATGTCAGAAATCCCCCCCTCATGAAACAACAGCCAATGATCCAAGAATCCAAATCTTTCTTGGTGGCACCATCTGTGGAGCCAGGTATTTACATCCGCTATTTTCTTATCCCTCTGGCACAGAATAAATCCCTGATTACAGCGTTTTCTGTGCAGGAAACAAAATTTATGCATGGAAATGTTATTTTTTACACAGAAAATGCTGTTTTCCATACAAAACAGACATGTGCCAATTTTGGGAAGACAAGTCCTACGGTGTGAAGATTCTTGTTAGTCTAGGATTCTTCTCGTCAGGGTTTCTCAACACTTGATAAACATTTTTTCCCCAACCATTATTTGATTTTTTTTTTTTAAAAAAAAAAACATTCCTGCCAAAAGTGGACTTCTATGTTAAAGAAATATGAGACTGTCTCTTTTTTGTAATGAAAACAAAATATGCTCAAAATGAGCTCAGGGGAACACTGTTCTTCACTTCTAACTGCATGTCTTTTGAATCTGACTCTGGTTGTAGTGTGAGCAACTAAATAGATTAGATAATCCTGAAGTCTGCCTAACTCCACTTTAGGAAAATAGTAATTTGTCCAGTTAAATGATAACTGTTATTGTGGTGCGAACCCACCACCTATCTCCTACTGAGGCACTGATATCTTTGGTAGCATGTTTCAAAAAGTTCAACAAAGGCCAAGCAGTATTTCCAAACATTAACAAAGTTTATTTGTAAAATAAAGAAATAAAATATGAAATATAATTAAAGCTTTGTTTGTCTTATTTCTTTAGTTACAGAAGTTCCTTAACATAATAATACTACAGCCACTCAGGCAACCTTATCACCAGTATTAAGGCCAAAATCTTCTTAAACCTCTGGCTTGATCTGAGCCTCTCTTTCTCAGACTACCTCAAGCCTATCTAGTCCCTACTGGACTTCTCAGACCCTTCCCTGGCCTATAACTATCCCATACATGTTCCCTTAGGAACCCTAAGAACACACCCTCCCCTCCGAGGTGTCTCTTTCCCTCAAAACTCCAACAAAATAAACCCACTTTCACACTCTGTCGAGGCTCTTTTATAGGCCTGCCCAGCCAGCTTCTCATTGGCTGGATTCCTCGTGCGCTGTAATTGGCTGTTTCCTCAGCCTGCTCACTACAGTTATGTCACACAGAAAAGAAAAAAAAAACTAAAATAAATCAGGGTGTCTTTGTTCTTCCATGTCAGTAGGGCAATGAATGGACTCCAGAATTTAGTCCAGATTTTTAAGGAGTTTTCCAAGGTGCTGAATACTCTCTGTCTAAAACAGGTTCAACATTTTGGATAGAGCACTTAATGTTCAAGCTAAAATCTAGATCAAATTCACAGTCTCACAGAAATGGAAGTCAGCAACGATGCATTCACTGCCCCCCCCACCAGACAGCCAGCAGCTATCACTGTCTCAGTCCTTTAAAAGTTTACCCTATATACCAGTGACTTATTGTTACTAATCATAATAGTTCAAACTGTATGTAAGCAAACTTTGTTCTAAAAATATTTTGTAGTTTTGTACATTTATTCAGAGACCAGGAAAATATGGCAAAAAAGCTCCACATATTTAGGACTTAGACCATTACCTAAATCAAATTGTTAGTTCCAGCTAGAGTAGGCCCATGGATGCAGTGGAAATTTGGTAAGTCAACAATTTGGTAAGCTCCATTGATTTGATGGACACTTAGGAAACTGACATTGATTTATTGTTTAGTTGGTAATAATAATTTGCATTTAGGCCTGTGCTAACTAGGGCTCATAAGAACTGCAAACCAACATCTAGAGGGCTAATAAAGAGGGATTGTTTATGCATGCAGGGAAGTGGGAGAAATCACAGCTACTGCCATTATGTGACCTAAAAGACTCCAATTCAGATATGGGAAGAAACACCTTTCTGTACCAATTTGAATTCAGTCAAGAGAAATGTAGGGCTATCAACCTAATTTAAGACTGGTTTATTTCTAGTACACGTGGCTTCAATTGGGTGAAACTGAGAAAGAATATTGCATACAAGATATGGGTTATTTTGCTGGTGTGGATTCACCTTTGGTGTGAATTAAGTGGAAAATCATGAGTTTTCTTTGCTCAGAGTTTGGGTTCTTAAAATTTTACCTGGTTAATGGAGGGAAAATTGTGCCCATGGAAATGATCATGCCATGAGTAGAAGTGCTCTTCCTTGAGGGCATATCAAGGATATGTGAATGAAATATACTGAGGATATATGAATGGAACATCTTCTGCAAAAAGAACAAAAAGTGAAGCTCCATGTCATAATATGTAAAGACATTTTTTTCTATATCTGTTTTCAACCTTTACTTTACAGCATCATCAAAAAGACTCAGCAAGCCAAATAGCTTTTCCAAATGGAAATGTCAGAGTTTTAACAAGCATATAATACTAAGGCACTGGAAAATATTTTGCCAAGCAACCAAATGTCACAGGTTCAAAATAGAATCCAACAATGATAAATGCCAAAGAAACTCTGGTGTTCCGGTATGCTGTACTGGGTGGTTTGGAAAAGGTATAGCTGTAGAATAAGAGAATCAGCGAGGAAAGTTTTTTTAAATGGAAGGTTGTTGCAAACAGAATTTTAGGACATTGATGGCCTAATTTGAATTTAGATTAACCTATTGTTTCATATAATAATGCCATCTTGTACTATATTCAGAAAAGAAGGGCACATGAAATTCATCCTCAGTTGTCATTAAGAGAATTAAAGTTCATTACCAATTATTTGCATTTTGTGAGAAATTTTCCTTGCATCACTGATTGATAAAAACTTATCTGTATTTTTTGTGTGTCCAAAGTTATAACTTTCCAGTTTTTACTTTTGTATTTCAGTTTTGAGAATAGTTTGCACTGAAGAATAGTTAGGATTGTCTAGCGTACAAGGATCCAGTCTGATCCTGGCTCTGGGGTATTGGTGTGTGTTGTCCAAAAAGGACAATGTGAGGATAGGAAGAACATGGGTCTTTGGGGCCCTGTGTACAGCCACTAAGAGATTTATATTTTAGCATAAGCTTTTGTGGATATCATTGTACTTTCTCAGATGCAATGACTGAGGGAGCAGGTTGATAGCCACAAATGCTCATGTTAAATATGTCACTTATGCTTAATAATAATAATAATAATAATAATAGTTTATTTATAGCCTGCTCTTCTGTACATACACTCGGAGCGGGGTACAAGTAAAAAAACATAGATTAAAACAATCCCATGACCTGTTTCCAAACCTCCCACCCCTTAAAAATAGATTAAACCGGCAGTGATTAAAACAGTAATTATTTAAAAACATATAACGACATCCTAACCCTTCCTTATGCGGCCACGTCATAAGTGGGGATCAGAACATGGGAGTAGGCAGGAAATCAAAGTCTGGAACCGAAGCCGGGGATAGGGAATTTCAGGGGAAGGCCTGCCGGAAGAGATGAGTCTTTAGGGCTTTTTTGAAGCAATCTAAAGATGTCATGAGACGCATCTCATCCGGCAGACCATTCCAGAGCTTGGGAGCGGTCGCAGAAAAGGCCCTCTGGGAGGTCTGCGCTAGCCTGGTCTTCATAGGCTGTAGTAGGTTCCTCCCAGAGGATCGAAGTGTGCAGGGAGGATCGTACGGGGAGAGGCGGTCCCTGAGATAAGATGGGCCCGAGCCATGTAGGGGCTGCTAGATTCCTTTTTGTCTCCCCCCTCCCCACTTTTTTTACTTCTGCAGCCACAGACTATAGCCTGATTCTTTGTGAGTGGCGATGATTTCATTTCCAAAAGGAAGCAGCACCTACTACCACCCTACCTTCATCATCTCCTTCCTCCTTTTCTGCCTTATTGAAAGACATTCTAAGGGCAGTGAGGAGGAAACAGGCTTGACCTGATGAAGGATCAGAGGGCTTCTTGCCCATCTTGTGTTTCTGTCAGCCAGTATCTTCTTCTCTTTTCTGTAGCCTCAGGGAGGGAGGGAGGGAGGGAGCGAGGAACAACCAACTTTGCACCCTATTAGTTTGTGCAACCATGGTGGAGCACCCCATATCCCTCCATTAGAACACCACTGATTGGGAGAAGGATAATGAAACCAGGACATTTTAAAAACAGCTGAAAAAATGGGATGGCTGAGGATTAGTGAGGACTGTCCTTGCCAAACTTGGAGTGTGGCCTGCTTAACCTCTTAGTGGTTGAACATGATAGTATCTCTAATGTGGAACAGAAGAATTTTCAGATTTATTCCTGGCCTTGTTTACATATGCATTTTTATAGGCATGTAGCAATGTAGAATGCCACAAGGAGAAGTTTCATAAAATTATTTTTGTTAAAACTTGTAGAATAAAATTTTATTTAATTTACAGTAAGTGCTCTTTGGTTATTCAGTGTAGATGTGTTTTCCAGGGTGAAGATGCATGTGCATTATTATCTTTACTTCAGCAGTTCTATCCATTGCAAAAGAACAGGATCGGCATTCTGGTGTCATGTAGGAAGGGGGCAGTGTGTACTTTTCAATGGCATAATCAAGTTGGGACCTCTTTAATAATGTCTAAAGGAGCCAGACAAAATTCCCAGGAGCCACTCAAATTTCTGAGGAAACTACTTGCTGGCAAAAAGGACGTTTTAGTGAACAATGTCAAGATAGCTTTCTACATCTTCACTTACAAATAAATGTAGTCAGGATTAAGACATAAACCTCCTGAAATCCAACTACTTTTCTTGAATGAGCTGTGAATGGGACTGTTGCACAGAAATAGGTGGGTCAAACCCTCTTAAATGTTAATATGCAATGATTTTTTTTTTTTCAGAAGAACAAAACTACATTGTGGTTTGAGCTAGACACTAGTATTCTACTTTTTTGGTTTTGGTTAGCTTTCTGAAAATGAGCTCACCATCCTTAGGTTGCATCTAGTTGTCAAGCATGTCAGTCTAGCAGTGCAACCCTATTAACTTAACATACAATAAATACTGTAAGTAACTGAAGTTTAAAGTCTCCTGCTTCAACAGGCCTTTGAAACAAAATGAGTTAATTGACTGATTAAATATAGGAACCTTAAATCAAAGCACCTTAACATACACATTGAATAAACTTCAAACACATTTCAAGATGAAATTAAATATTTACTATATGGGCTATCATTTGGGCAGTGAGTAACTATCAGTTTCAGACAGTCATGCCCTTGGTGATTTTAACCACAAAAGGAGCTTTGAAGGCCTTCTCAACCAAGGCATATCTCTAGTCTCCCCTCCTTGAGGAGAGCTGGAGCATTGATCTTCCAATGCTGTATTTGCCTGGTTTGCACAACATATATTTCCCATAGCTGCCATATCTATACTATTGAAGGCTACCAAAAAATCCCAGGATAGTAAATGGGATTAGATTCCCCTTCTACTGCTTCTGGAGCAGATTATTCAAGTCCTAGATGGAGTCACACTCTCCTCGAAGGACTCTGTTTGCAATCTGGGGGTACTTCTTGATTCGTTGCTCCACATTACGAGTCAGGTGAATGCTGTGGTCAAGAGTGCTTGTTACCAGCTTTGGCTGATACGCCAGCTGTGCCCGTACCTGGATCTGAAAGACCTGCAAACAGTGGTACATGCTTTGGTAACCTCACGTTTGGATTTCTGTAATGTGCTCTACATGGGGCTACCCTTGTGCCTCACCTGGAAACTCCAACTAGTCTAAAATATAGCAGCCAGGCTTGTCAGTGGAACATCTAGGAGAGAGCATATTACACCTGTGCTTAAAGCTCTCCACTGGCTGCCGATCAGTTTCCGGGCACAGTACAAGGTGTTGTTTTTAACCTTTAAAGCCCTACATGGCTTGGGTCCATCTTATCTTAGGGACTGCCTCTCCCCGTATGAACCCCCCACACACTTTGCTTCTCTGGGAGGAATCTGCTGCAGCCTATGAAGACTAGGCTGGTGCAGACCTCCCAGAGGTCCTTTTCGGCTTCTGCTCCCAGGCTATGAAATGGCCTGCCAGACAAGATCTGTCTCATCACAACGTTAGATTGTTTCAAAACAACTTTAACGACACATCTCTTCCGTCAGTCCTTCCCAGAAACTGTATAACCTTTCCGGCTCCTAAAAATCTTCCAGCCAATTCCCTGACCCCTATACCCTGAAGTTACCCTTTGCTGTGGCCAGCACCATGGGTTTAATGTGTGTTATAAGTTTGTTTTATTTTTATTTGATAGTAATTTGATTTTAATCTTTGCCAGTTTAATTCTATTCTAAGGAGTGGGAAGTTGGGGATGGGCCTGTTGATTTATTTTAACTGTAACTGTTTTTAATTCTATTGTACCCCGCCTTGATTGTTTCAACAGAGGGGCAGATAAGAAAAAAAAACATTATTATTATTATTATTATTATTATTATTATTAGATTCCCAAGGCAGTTCAAAAAATCCAGAACGACAACAACAACAAAAAGACACATAAACTTTGAGTTGTAACTCCCCCACCTCAGTGTTTTATACTGCAGTGCCCTCACTTTGAGAATGCAAAGGAGCTAATACAGAGACATAAGGGGCACCACATTAAATTAAATTGCACTTGACTTCTTAACACTTCATATCCCTTCATGGCTATCTGCATAGCCACTCTGGGACACAGCCACCTTGGCATTTTATGTATTGCACCTAACAAACAAGCTAGGACATACTGTAGATTATATAGAGGTCAGATGACCCCATTGGTTGTCATTTAGTAGAAACTACCTGTGGAAGCTCTTGATCTGAATCAGGACCACAGTGCAAAGGTCGGGAATCTTTAAGCTTCTCAGTCAGGTAATTTCATGATGAAATTATCTCATTCTCATGGGGGCTAAAAAAGAAGAAGAAAGCCTTGGCCTGAATTCACTTGGGCAGTTAAAAATGCATTACCTAGATATGCATTCATGACTGGTTCACAATCCCTGTCTTCCCTCATTTAAGGGATACCTAGGGACCCTGAAATTCCCCCAATACCTGCTTACCAGGCAGTAGCTGCTACAGTCAATGGGAATTGGTTCCTCTATGGGTCAGGAAGCAACTGATTGATATTCCCATCCCCACTTATGTGAGTGATCTTCTGTAGAAGGGAGAACTGTGACAGGGCCACTGCTTTGGCCTGTCAAAATAGAGATCATTCATGAGTGAGGGTGGAAAGAGTCAAAATGATGGGGACCCAATCAGTCACAGTGGTTGCTGTCCATATGTGGGATTTGTGGAAATTGGGTCAGGTTGCATACCTGACTATAGTACTTAAACATTCTTAATTACCCAAATGAACTCTAGCTATAATTATTCCATTAATGGGGAAAAAACATGCAGGGATGGAATTTTGGATTTTGAAAAGAAAGCATAGGGTGAATGTTTAACCCCTTTGATCCATGCATGGCAGTCCTAATACAAATTAGGGCTTGAAACCCCCCCCCCCCAACTATAAATAATTGGGAAGGGTTAGGTGTATGCAACCTATTTAACATAAAATGTACTTTGAATTAAATGCCAACTAAATAAGCATATCCGAGGAGCCAAGAGATACCTGTAACAGTACTTCAAATACAGTTTTCTCTCTTTCCCAACGTTTTCCACAGGTTTATCCAATATGATTACTGGAGGGATTCCTTCATCTGTCTAATCTCTTTAAAATAACCCAGGTTAATCTGTATTGTTGTCTGTACTAATGGGGCACATTCATAAAAGACTGACAATATTATCTCTGCATATTCCTAAGAAGTTGGTCAAAAATAGATATTTTTCAGTGGAATTCTCTGAAATCACATTTTTGCCAGCTGACTATCAAATTGGATTCATAATAAATGATATGTACATCATTGAAATGGAACCCTGAAGACAAGTGTTGGTTTACATAAAGCAAATTATTTTGTCTTTCTTCAGTGGACAAAATATTTGCAACAATTCTGATGCTGTATTAGTCTTGTCCAGATTCCTAGTTTAAGGTTATGCAGGTGTAATACCAATAATCAAAGACCTTATTGCAGGTTGCTAGTGTAAAATTATTTCTTTCTCTCTCCAGTCCTGTATAGATTTCATTTACATTGCTTCTGACAAGCTCTCATAACTGTTACCAGAAGTCCTCAACTATCATTTCTTGCTTTTGTTGTTTGATGTTTTTGTGTGTTGTCAGTCGATAGTCTCTCCCTCACATTGCTTCAAACTATAGCATGCATAGACTTGTTTCAGCCACTCATTCCAGAGTGTTGAGCATTCAATTAAACAGGGAGATTTTTATTTTATTCATGGGGAATACATCATGAATAGCTCAGGAGCTATCCAACCAGACAGCAAACAGGGCTGAAATAAATAAATAAATAAATGGAAATGGCCTAACATCTCCAGACAAATATGAAAAACAAATCACAGAATTAGCTTTTCCCTAACACAATTATTTTTCTTCGAAAAGGGTGCAGGGTGCAAAGTTTTAAGAGGGGAACATGTATGCATTGCCCTGCTGGAACTGGACTGCTTTTGCATATATATCAAACATAGGATGGAGCATTTTGAAAATCATAGTTTCAGACACTACTTTTTTGGTAGGGACATGTTGCTTTTATTTGCTTCTTCCATTCATTTTATTAAGATAAAATGTTTCATCTATTCCAGATACTAACACAGAGATGTAATAAATGTACCAATTAATAAACAATCTGTTATAAAGGCTTAAATGCTATTGGTACTCCCAACTAAATAAATCTCACTGTATCAATTGGCAAATAGTGAGTCAACACCTTTGTAAATCCTTTTGTTTCTACATCTACTCTAGTTGAAACAGTAGCAGGATCCAGGCAAGTGTGTGATCTTTTGAGGTACAGTGCATCTCTTTTGGTGTATAGAGTAGCATACATTGAGTCCAGAAAGTGATCATCTTTCCAATATTTATTATTTATTTATTAAATTTTTACCCCGATTTTTTGCCATATGGGGCCCAAAGTAGCTTATACTGTACATTAAAATAGCTAAAACAAGCTGTAATATAAAAATCAAATGAACATTAAACAAAAAACATTGTTTTTAACATTTAAAACACATTAAAACTTATTATGTATTAAGACACAGCTCCTCCATTCTACTCCTCCAACCATTTAAAAGATGAAGGCCTGTTTAAATAAGCATGTCATTGCCTGCCAGTAAACAGGGAGCGACAGACTCAAATTAGTCATCCTGGCTTCCAGAGGTAGTTCAGGCTTCTCTTCTAGACCCATTTGTTTGTCTTCCTAGCTGTCCATGGTAATAGCAAAATCAAGATGGAATCAAACCTCTTCTCCAGTGCTACAGCATCAAGGAGAACCTGTAGATGCATGTGGGAGAGACACTAGGGTTAGAGTCACCCAGTGCAGTAATTCATGACATCACCCTCCCATTGACCTCCTCACATACCACAACATACAGAATCTGTAGAAATGTATTTTGCACTAATGTTACTCATAAATCATAATTCCCATAGCTTATTTGATGTAATGGTAATAGTTCTGACATAAATCAGCTAACAAAATTAAAATTATACCTTTAAATTGCAGTATCACACACACAGCCCTAATGTATTTACATATAAATAGTTTCATGTGGTTAAAGTGAAGATTGGTATGACTCAGTTTTTACAGGAGCATTTAAGATACAAAAGATCCATGAATAAAAAATTTTATTTAAAAAAAATCTTTTAAAAAGATAATAAATAATAATAATAAGTTTTATTTCTAACCCGCCCCTCTGACCAAGCAATTGGGGCGGTGTACAACAAAGTTAAAAAAATCAGAGTTAAAACATTCCTACATCCAGTCCCTAACCACCCACCCCTTAAAATTGAATTAAACTAGCACAGAGTAAAAACAAATTCGCTAAACAAAAACAATACAGTATAATAACCCAGTTCTTTTTGGGTGGCATGGCAGTAGCAGCAGGGATTCAATAGGCCAGGGGAATTAGCTGGAAAGTTTTACGATGTTTGGAAGTTTAGAGGTTTAGAGCCAGGAGAGATTAAACATTATCCGGGAAGGCCTGCTGGAAAAGATGTGTCTTTATAGCTATTTAAAAACTATCAAGGGTTGTGATAAGACAAATCTCATCCAGCAGGCCATTCCATAGCCTGGGAGTGGTTGCAAAGAAGGCCGTCTGGGAGGTCTGCAACAGCCTGGTCTTCAAGGGCTGTAGCAGATTCCTCCCAGAGGACCAAAGTGTGCAGGGGGGGGGGGGAATCATATGGGAAGAGCGGTCCCTCAGATAAGATGGATCCAAGCCATGTAGGGCTTTAAAGGTTAAAACCAACACCTTGTACTGTGCCCAGAAACTAATTGGCAGCCAGTGGAGAGATTTGAGCACAGATGTTATGTGTTCTCTCCTAGATGTACCAGTAACTAACCTGGCTGCCATATTTTGAACCAATTGAAGTTTCTGAGTTAAGCACAAGGGTAGCCCTGTGTAGAGCATGTTACAGTAATCCAGGCGCGAGGTTACCAGGGCGTGTACCACAGTTTCCAGATCCTTCATGTCCAGGAAAGGGCACAGCTGGCGTATCATCCGAAGCTGATAGCAGGCACTCCTAAACAGCTCTGCTGGACAGGACTCTGCAGACGCAATGCGTGAAGAACAGAAGGATCTCTGTGCCGCACGCAAGGCCTCCCGATAGGCGCCAAGATGCTTTCTATAGTGAGTTCTTTCAGACAAGAGCCGAGTCTCCCCTACTTGCGCTCTAGTCATTGTCCAGTCCGCTTCATCCTCCTAAGCTCCTCTGTGAACCGGGGCCTACGATTAGAAACGGGCTGGAAAGGATGCTCGGGAGCGATTGTGTCGATAGCCTTAGCAAGACCAGTGTTCCAAGTATTCACCAAGGCTTCGACAGAATCACTGGTGTGACCAACCATTAAACCCTCTAAGGCTTTCTGGAAACCAATTAGCCTTTGAGGGTGGACCATTTTAATGGGTCCGCCACCCCCGGAGGGGGGCAAGAAGTGACTCTTAGTTTCCATCTTGATCAGGAAATGATCTATCCATGACAATGCGGAGGTTTCCTTTACCTCCACCCATGGATATTCTTGTTCCGTACTAAAAACCCCATCAAGTGTATGACCCACACAATGGGAAGGCCTGTTGACCAATTGGGATAGGTTTATGCTTGTCATGGAATCCATGAACTCCCAAGCTGCACCAGGTAGATTAGACAAGCCGGTTTTGAGAGGGATGTTGAAGTCGCCCAGGACTAGAAGTCTGGGCGACTCCAAAAGCAACTCAGAGACCAGCTGAATCAGCTCGGTTAGGCAGTCTGTTAAGCAACGGAGTGACAAGCATACCAGGAAAATCCCTAAACTATCCCTGGTCTTCAGGCTGAGGTATATGCAGTTGATTTGGGTTGTTTTCTGGACAGGCTTCCTGATCAAGGTCAAGTTGTTTCTGTAGACTAATGACACGCTGCCCCCGCCCACTTTCCCTTATCTGCTCACTAACCTTATAAAGGGACCTCTCTTTTCTCCTCTCATTAAGCCTTGTCCCCCCCCCCCCCCCGCCTGTCATCTCGTGTGGCCTGCACCTGCCACAGTCCCCTAGTGATGCTTCTGGAGGAAAGGAGGGGAAATATTGGGACAGCTCATCATCTTTTGCATCTTATGGAGAGTTCCTACCTATCAATCATATCTTTTCTTTGTTTCCAAATGTTGTAATAAAAATGCCATTGGCTTTTAGCTGGTCCTAGTAATTGAAAACATGAATGGGAGTTACAACAAAATGTTGCAGTGCCGATTGCTTTCTGTTCAGGATCCACAAGTCAAACATGATTTCCCCTTCTTCTTACAACAGGCAGGCATCCTTTCAAGCTCAAGTCATATGTTTAATATACATTGGGCTCTTGGGTTCCTCTCTTGATGATGTTTATTTTCCTCATAGATTTCTGTATTTTTTAATATCTTGTGTGATAGGGCCTTCTGATACCTCTCCCTTACACGTGGGTAGTGGCCTTTTGGCTACACAGTGATCCAGAATCAGAAAACAGAGGTTGTAGTGAGCATACAGAATACATTTTGAACTTGAAGTCAAACACTTGTACCCTATACTTCCAAATACTGTGGATGTGTGTGAGGATTAGCTTTCCTTCCTCGATGCCAATGATCCATGTTTTACAAGCAGAGATGTTGACTGTGCTATCTAGCTGTGTCTGCTGTACAGGATACACATACTGCCATCCACCGAGTGCCATGCTTCCCCAGCACATTGTCAACAGCAGAATTAGCTCCTGCTTGCTCTTTAATTAATATTGCCGCCTGGATCTATCAACAGCAAATCAGCATGCTTCACACCAGAGGATAAAAACAATCTGCACCTTGTCAGCCCTGGCACTTTGGAAGCCGTTGTGGAGCTGCAACCTCCTGGTAATTACTCACCTGGGCCCTTCACACTGCCTTCATTTCCGTTTCTGATTGTTGACATTGCACAACACTGCCTCATCTATAGAAGGGGTGGGAGGGGGAGTGGAAAAATGGTGCTGGGCCTGGTAATTATTCCTCTGTCACCTCTCCCTCTTCCTGCATTTGGACCCCCAGCAGCAAGAATGATAGACATCATTTTCATGTTAACTGTTCCCATTAAAAAGAGAGTGATTATCTTAAGCTGAGTGAATGAGTTGACACTAAGAATCAACACCTCCCAAGCAGCTGTGAAAACATTTAGAATCCATTCATGTACCAGATGACTAAGGAAAAAGGGCAGGAGGAGCAGAAACTGCAGGTTGGCAATTTTTTGTGTGTGTTTGAAAGAAAACAGAAAGTGAAGGGCAGAATCCCACTCTGTCACCAGGAATTTCTAGCGGGACAGTGGTGGTGGTGGTATAAGTGGAAAAACATAAACCTGCCCGCATAGTTCTAGATGTTCTTTCCCAGCATTATGCTATTCCATAGGAATGCAAGAATGATACCAAAGCAAGGTTGCCTGCCTTTCAATTGAGCCGATATTATTTGGAGCATAAAATATTCACACTTTAAATATTTCACATTTGGGAATAACAATGACGATAGCAACAATGTAATAAATGATTTCTTGGCACCTGTCAGAACAAAAATAAACAGATGCTTGTTAGAGTGCTTTAAGCAAGCCAAGAATTTTTTGTTACAAATACAGGAATTTTCTCACAAGGCATCCTGTTGTTAGAAGAATGGGACTTGCATGATGAATCGATTGTGTTTGGAAGTTGGATCGGAAGCTGCCTTCAGAATTTTGGAAGAGTGCAATAAATCAAATTAAAAGCACAAAAAATTTAAAAATAAACTGGGAGCACAGTCCAAACCCTCCAGTGTTGATGGCTGAAGGGGAAATAAGATGGTGCATTTGTTGATACAACTCCTCTACAGATTGGAAGGAAGGAAAGCTGTCACTGGTGGTGAGTCCTGAAACAGGGTAATTTGGTGGCTGGATGGGGCAGAGAGGAATTTGCCAGCTCTAATAGCTTCACTCTTTTCCCAGAAAGGGCTGACTGGTATCCATCAGCTTTGGAGCTACCATAGCTTTGCATATTGTATATCTTCTTTACAGATCCAGAACTGTTCTGATTTGCCAGGGACAGTCCTGATTAATCTCCCTTCATCTCACTTTTTAAACTGCTTTTTAAATGTTCTGGTTTCTTTCTTCCCCTCCCACTTTCTCCTTTATCTTTAATTGCTGCAGATTGAGTTGGAGGAAGGAGCATCATCAATTTAAGATATGCAGGTGAAAACATACTACTAGCAGAAAATAGCAAAGAATTTGAACAATAACTGAAAGAAAGTGCACATGCAGTTCTACAGTTTAATATTAAGAAAACAAGAATAAGAACTATACACATGGTTTACATAACTTTAAAGTAGATTATGAAGACATTAAATAGTTAAAGATTTTCCACACCTTGTTTCATTCATTAATCAGAATGGAGACTGCAGTTAAGAAATCAGAAAAAAAACACACTAGGACTTGAAAGGGCAGTTATGAAGGAAACAGACAAGATCCTGAAGTGTAAATGAATACAAAAACAAAGATGGTCCATGTCATAATATTTCCAATTTTTATGTATGATCATGAAAGCTGGACAGTGTAGAAAACGGATAGGAAGAAAAGACATTCATTTGAAATGTACCACAGAGAAGACTTTGACCTCTGGAGAAGACTTTTACAGATACCAAGGAGTGCTAAAAGCATAAATAAATGGGTCCTAGAGCAAATCATGCCTGAATTCCCCTTAGAAGCCAATATGATTAAACTGAGACTGTTGTATTTTGGACATATCATGAGAAGACATGACTCACTAAAAATATAATAATGCTTGGTAAGGTAGAAGGCAGTAGGAAAGGAAGAAGATGACATTACAGATGGATACATTCAATCAGCATAGCCACACTGGATACTTCAGGAATACCTCAGGAATACCTGAGTGGGATATTCAGAATTGCAAAATTATACAGTTGTTCATGTCCAAGGGATCTAGGGAAGGCTTTTTCAGAAGTGGCCTTACAACCACTTCCTTTAAGCAAATTGGAAACTGGCCTTCCCTAAGAGATGCGTTAATAATATATGCTGCATACATCACTATGGCATCTCCACCTTGGACTACCAGCCATGAAGGGCAAGGATTGAAAGTGCATATTGTCTATTTCACACTACCTAGGAGCTTGTCCATGTCCTCAGCACTCACAGACTCAAACCGATCCTGTATAATCCTATTCATGGAGTTGCTGGACACCTAATCTATTGCTTCTGTTATAATACCAGCATCCAAGTTGGCTCTTATTTGAGAGATTTTATCTGCAAAGTGATTATTTAACATATCACAGCAGGTCATTGTAGGATCTAATAATGGATTCTGGGAGGCAGATAGATGGATAAATTCAATGAGGGAGGTTATGGGCAAGAACTTGCAGGATCTGGTAAGGCAGTGGAGGATAGGGATTCTTGGAGATGTCTCATCTACAGGGTTGCCATGAGCTGGTGTCAACTCAAGGGCAGCTAACAACAGCAGTTTCCCCTGACACATATTTTTATGCACTTTTATCCAAAACAGAACTTTTATGTGCATACTTATCAATAACAGGATTGTTTTCCCAAAGTACATTTTTTCCCTGCACCTTTGGTGAGGAAAATTAAAAGAACCATATAACACGGGAATATACACTGCATTTTCATTTATATATTGGCCCAGGAAGCATGAATTAGGTCAGCTCATGCAGACCAAAAAAATCCTCTGGCACTGCTAGTTTTGTACATAAGGTGATAATATTTGTTGTTTGTCCTATTATTTTGTTCCATTGAAAGCCCTCCTCTCCTTAATTATATACCGATTTCTTCAGAGCAGCCTCTGCTGGCTGTGTTTCTATTTTATTTTATTTTATTTTATTTTATTTTATTTTGCAAATTGCTACCATTAAGTATTACTATGATAGGCGAAACAGGAAATTAATGTGAGATTATGGGCTTATCCATCAGATTTTGTTTTGGTACCTTATGCCAATGTAGCCAGCTGTGTGGGACCTTGTCTTTATTAACTGCCAGCCCAAGGAATTCAGCTAAACATCATAAAGGATATTTAAACAAATCTTTCAGCAAAACATGGTTAATACAAAACAAATAAATAGCCACCTGGTGGCAATCCATCCTAAAAATAATAACCTCAGTTTAGGCTTTCAAAATGGCATGTCTACCAACCAGTGGATACTTTCATTGCATGGCATGGGTTCTCTACACACTTTACCACATATCCATCTTCTTTCTTCCCTGATACACACCTCTATTGTATAATGATGTTTGTGATTGTATATGAACTTATTTAAAAAGTTGTAAACATAAGAACAGCAGAGAACAAATAGATACTGTCAGAGCTGCAGTGGAGCAAACATTCTGTTCAGCTGTGCTCTGTTCTAAGTTAATATTTCTATTTTTAACATTCAGTACCTACAGATCTTTCATTATTAGCAAAATACATTAAGACTGTTATATTTCCCTCTCTGGAGAAACAGTGATTCCAATAAGTAAGTGTTAACTTGTTATTTTGGTGCTCTTCATTCAAATCCTTCCTTCATTAAAAACTTTCAGAGTAACTAAAAGCACATAAATGATGGCAAATTATCAAAGATGAAGAAACCACAAGAGAGATTAAAATGGAGACAGCACAGAGTTAGAAGGTTTATAGATGTGACCATATAAAATGAGATATTCTTGCCACACTTGCTCAGACATATGTATTTCTCACACATGTGGAGCCTCATTCCATGTATTAAGAATCCTTCCCTTAGGAGCAGCAATTCCTACAGAAGGATGCATCCACTATCCATCCAGTAGAGGCAGCCCAGAAGAAACTGGTACTTTAGCTATCCTATTGTGCATTGACCATAATTACCTTCCCAAGAGTTGTAGCTCCAAATGTAGATATTATGGGAGTTGCCATCAAGAGAGCAAAGAACTAGGCAGAAGTATCATGGACAAAGACTGAGGTGATGGCCTCCTTTTAAATTGTTTTATTATTATTTTATTTTATTTTATTCAAGCAGATACATCTCACTGCTTGTTCTAAAATGAGTTGATCTTTTAGAAATGTTATGAGCAAATGCTTACAAAGGCTACCATATGACTTGCTGAAATGGTCAAATTGACAAAGCTGATTTTTTTAAAAAATGCTGGAATTACCAGACAAACTAGCAAAAATGCAAAAAAAGAAAAAAAAAACAGCCATGAAAGAGTTTTACTGGAAATGTGATGAAGTGAAACACACTTTTTACTATGCTTAGTGGCAGTACAAGAACACTAAATATTTGGAAACAAATACTTACATTAATAAAAACCCATAAAAATAAACTATCCAATAGAGCTAGAGATGTATCTGTTAAACATATTGCACCCCATAGACTCTTAAACTGAAAGAAAAAAAAAAGGTCTGGAAAATTTTACCATGTATGATCTCTACGGCAAGACTAGTATATGGCAAGATGTGGCAGAACCCAGAGATACTGTAAGAAGAATATTGGCTCCTGAAACTGTATGAAATAGTGAAGATGGAAAAATTAAAGACTCTGTTAGACAATAAATTACTAGCTAAATTCAAAAATAACTGGAAATATGTGACTCTGCTATGGGAGAATAAATGGGGGAAATCAGTAACAAGACACCTTCCAAGACTATGGTTGTATCCACACTGCAGGAATAAACCAGTATGACACCACTTTAACTGTCATGTCTCAATGCTATGGAATTCCGGGAATTGTAGCTTGTTGTGGCACAACAGCTGTTTCAATATTTGAAGGATGTCACATAGATGATGGAACAAGCTTCTTTTCAGGTGCCTCAGAGTCAAGGAAACAAACTGAGCCAGGCAGGATATAAATAAAATAAATTAATGGATTCTAATTGGAAGAAAATAACTTCCCGACAGTAAGAGTTATTTGTGAATGAAATTAACTGTTTTGGGAGACAGCAGACTATCACTCTTTGGAGGTCTTTCAACATTGTGTGTTCCTGCATGGGAGGATTGAATTAGATAATCCTTGTGGTCCATGCCAGCTCTGTGATTCATTGATTCTAGGTTTTCTGCCACTACTTTCCTGTCCCTTTTCTTTAAGGTAGCTGTAGTAAATTATAGGTCCTGACATAGTCTTCTGGTGGTATTCAGACATTTCCCATATCAGACCCAAAAGGCTTTCTTACCATTTTCTGCAGATTGCAAATGGGGATCACCATTTCTTGCAGGAATGTCCCTGGAAAAAGAATTACATTATGAAGTGACAAGGCAGATGTGGGATTTCAATGTTGGTAGGGTGGTATCTAGAGTGCTAGACTCTTTCTCCCACACATTCAGCACCTTGATCAATTCTTTAAAGTTTGAGCTAAAACCCAGTGTCCAGATAACACTGGAGTCACCATCTCATGAGGCATAACTGGTGTGTGTGTGTGTGTGTGTGTGTGTTCAGGCCATACCAAGTGACACCTAAGGGTTTGTGACACCACTGCTTCCCACTTTGGCTAGAAATGGGCTGTGGAGTTAACCTGTTTCCCTTTAAAATACTGAAGAGATGGTGTGAGTGGGCTCAGTAGGAGGAGAAAAACAAGGCCCCAGCTTTTTTTTTTCAAATAATTTTTATTTGTTTTATTATTTTTAAATTTTCTTTTGAAACATCAAATCTTATCAAATTTTCATTTTAATATAGCATGTACATTTCTATACTTCTTATCAGTAAACTCAGCACTCTCTAAGCAGTTTACAATCTGCAAGCTAATTGCCCCCAACGAGCTGGGTACTCATTTTACCGACCTATGAAAGGATGGAAGACTGCGTCAACCTTGGAGTCCCTGGGATTGAACTCACAACCATGTGGCTGCAGTACTGGCATTTAACCAACACACCACCAGGGCACTTTTTAACCTCCTGAAACTATGTACATGTAAATATATGTTGTGTGTATGATATTGTAATTTAAAGGTATAGTTTTAATTCTGCTAGTTGTCTTTGTCACAACTATTACCATTACATTCATGATATAAAGGATTTACGATTTATGAGTAACATTAGTAAAAAAAAAATCCTAAGGATTCTGTATGGTACTATATTGGAGGAGGTTGGGGGGTGACTTGAGCTATCACACCAGGTGACACCAACCAAAGTGACACCGCTGTCAATCTCCTCTGTGAATAAGTTGTTCAGAATTGGGCATTATGGGGATATTTAAATGGATGGATAATATTTATATTCAATGCATTATTTTTTTAAAAAAATTGTTTAATGTTCTGATAGTTGTCTGTGTAGAGGAGCTGTTTCCATAAAGTAATTCCTTGGAATTTTCCATGCAGAATGTTGGCGATTCACAGAGAATGAAGTATTGTGTCCTCTTGTTTACTGTCTTGTTGTCCACTGCTGGTGCAAGGTGTGAGTGTACTGAGCTGGGTGGTGTGCTAGGAGATGCTTTCATGCCCTGAATGCTCTCAACTATGCATGAAAAATTCCTAGAGTGCAACAGCACTGTAGGCAGCAGAGGTGCTGTTAGAATGTCTGGCTGCATTGCTATGTCAGGTGTTGTTTCTACAGCTATTGTGCTTTTGACTGCAGATGACTGAACACAAAATTGAGATGATGTCATGCTGGCATTACCTCCCATGTACAGCCCACCTGGCTTTCTGGCACACTGCCTGAAACCTTAGGCGTGTTGTTTTCATTTTCATTTTTCCTTTCTTTGTGAACATATTTCTAATATATTTGGTGTTTGTTTTATATAGGTGATATGTACAGGGCTTGAGTAGACATATACTGTTCTTTTAATATGAAATCATCTTTCCTACATGTGTATACTGAAAAGAAATAAATATATATAATGGGGTGGGGGGAGATCTAACGCCTCAAGAAAATAGCCTTAAAAACTGTGATATATTTGAGATTTTCAGACCAACAGTTGAACACCCAACTTTGTAATTATTTTTGACTTAGTCTATCTGCTGTTTCTAACCAGAGCAGTCCCACTGAATCAGTTGCTGAATGATAAGTCAACACTTAAGGAAATTCTATTAATTCAATGGATATACTATAGATGAGACTAGCAGTTGGATTTAGGCTTTTGTCTCATAATTTCTAGTACTCTGTAATCCAGTTGTGGCTACTTTGAGGATTCTTTGTTCAGACAAAACAGATTTTTCTTGTTAGTATCTCCCAAGCTAAATTCTCCAAATAATATTATTCCAGGAATAAAATCTGCTGTTCTTCTCCTTTATGTTTCCTACTGTATTCTAGTAGATTCCAGACCAAGCTTGAAATAAATTGGGGAGCACAGAAAGAATAGCACTAAATGGGGAAAATATTCTGTTCTCCTTTGCTTATGGTAGAAATTTACCAAAATTCACCCCCCCACACACACTTGGGGGCTTCCTCAGACTACAAAGGGTTAACCTGGGGGTGGTACATGCTAATGAGAGCTTGCATCACATGCTAATGAGTAATTACATCACAGATGACCTATAGCTCCATTAGTCAATCAGTGAATAGGACCGGGACTTTTCAAGAATCTTCCATGGGAAATCTTTAAAAAGTCCTGAAGCCATGTGGCTCTTAGCTAATAACTTTAATAGAAAGTGGTGGATTCTTTCTGCCTCTCTACCTGCCTAGGGATGGGAAAGGAGCCTGTGTGGAGTTGTGTGGAGGCTTTGTCTTGGAGGGAGACTCCTTTGGAGCAGAAAGCTGGTTTTGACTTTTTTTTCTTCTTCTCTCTCTCTCTCTCTCTCTGGGATCATCACAACCCCCCTCCGCCAGCTTTGGGATGGATTGAATTTGTGATCCACACAAACTAACTCAGGAAGAAACTAACATTGGTAGATTCAGCTATCCAGACAGTAGATTTTGACAAATGAAATCTTAAAAATCTGGGTTTGTACGATCTCTTTGTACAAAATATCTATACAAGGAAAGTTTAGGACATGAAGAAATCCAAGAATATCAACTTTAAGAAAGCCTGTAGGATTGTCCAAAGTTGCCAATTATTTTAGTATTTATTTTTAAAAAAAGCTAATTTCTTTATATCTATTTATAGGTGGTCCTCTAGAGGTCCTGGAGAATGATTAAATTGTTGAATGGTCTGGATATATGACTAGAGCCAGATACTTCTTGGGCATCACCCACTCTCTACTTGCTACTAGGTGGCTATGTTGGGGTGGAGACAGCATGAAAAGGTTGGGGACAGAGACAGCATCTAAACTATTATCTCATAACCTTTGTAACCTTTGATAATTGCTGCAAAACAGGAGAGAGTTCAGTAGACTGGAGAAGGGTAACTGTCCCCATCAAAAAGAGAAAACAGAACTCCAAAGCGACTATCAACCAGTTGGCTTGACATTTATAGCAGAAAAGTTAAAGAAAAGATAATTAAACATCCAGTCTATGAATACTTGAAAGAAGTACTGTGATATCTAAAACCTAGCATAGGTTTTCAAAAACAAGTCATGCCATACTATGCTTATTGGTTTGCTGTGTGTATATTTTTACAAAGTTACAAGCTTTCAGATTGGGGTGTGTGTGTGCTATGAATAGAATTTGTCTTGATTTCTGATCCCCTAAGATATTTTTTTAGACAAGATGATAACATTTGGGTTACATAATGCTACTATTGAGTGGATTCTCATTTGCTTGACAGACAGAACCTACAGAGTGCTCAATAATGTTTCCTCTTTGTCCTGAGAGAGTTGACTAGTGGGGTGCTTCAAGGTTCTCTCATGGTCATGGTGTTACTCAAAACCTTTACAAATAGCTTGGATGACAAAAATTTGCAGATAACACAAAATTAGAAGGAGTAGCTAATACCTTAGAGAACAGAATTAGGATTCAAATTGGCCTGGACTGATTGGAGAGTTGGGCTAAAACTAACATAAAAATGGCAAAAGAGGTAAATGTAATGTATTGCATTTAGGCATGAAAAATGAAATGTAGAAATATAGGATGGGTAGCACCTGGCAGTGTATGTGAAGAGGATCTATGGGTCTTACTAGACGACACTAAATCAAAAGTGTGATATTGGAGCCAAAACATGCTAGGTCGTACCAATAGGAATACAATTTCCAGATCAAAGGAAGTAATAGCCTAACTCTATGGTCCAATGTCACTTGAAATGCTATGTCCAATAGAAGGCACCACAGTTTAAGAAGGATATTGACAAGCTAGAGTGCATCCAGAAGAGGGCAAGCAAGATGGTAAATGATCTGGAAATGAAGCTATGTGATGATTGGCTTAGGGAGCTGAATATGTTAAGTTTGGAGAAGTGAGATAATAAATAATTTAAATATTTTTTTAATATCTGAAGGCAGGTTATGTAGAACATGGAGCAAGCTTGTATTCTGATGTTCCAGAAGTCCAGAGGCGAAGACATAAATGTCTTCAAAGAATTCAAATTGTAAGAAAAAAGATTCCACCTAAACATCAGGACAAGCAGTGGAATAGGAAGCTTCAGAAAGTGGTGAAGTGTCAATCATTGGATGCCCAATATCATGCATCAAACACACAGCCACAGTGCTGTAGTTGTGTGGCACAGTGGTTAAATGCCTGTACTGCAGCCACTCACTCAAAACCATAAGGTGGTGAGTTCAAGACCAGCAAAGGGCTGAAGCTCGACTCAGGCTTGCATCCTTCCAAGGTCGCTAAAATGAGTATCCAGATTGTTGGGGGGCAAATAGTTTACAATTGTAAACTGCTTAGACACTCCTTAAGGGTATGAAGCGGTATATAAATGAAGCTGTTTGTTTAACTCCCCACCCAACCCCTGAGACCCTCCTTAAGACCCAGGCAATGATCCAGAGCAAAGGAGGTCTGTGCTGGTGCTAAGTGTGGTACTTCAGGATGACATGACTAGCCCCCTCCTGTCAGTCAGTGATGTTCTTGAGAGTAGAAACAGACCCCTAAGGGATCTGCCACAACTTTTCATTGCAGCACCACTTGCTGGTAGGAGAGGGCTGGTCATGTCCATCTGAAGCACTGTCTCCTGCTATTCTTGATGACTGACAGGCTTTTAAGGTGGGTTTCAGGGTCATTTCCAGCTGTGGCAATATGCCACAATCACAAATGAGGCCTTTGGGGCCCCTTCCAACTCTGTGATTCTATGAATCTATAGTAAATAAATGAAGAATAAGGGCCATAAATGCAATGTCCCTTCTTCTGTTCCCAAGGCTAGGATGATCAACATAAAAGGGATGCTGCTTTCATAATGGAGTAAAATGACATTGCATATGGGTGAATCATTTCAGGACAATACTGAAGAAATAATTTTCAAAACAGAACTTTTAAAACTTTCAGAAATAACTTATTAATTCTGGTTTGGCTTCCATTAAAGTTAATTACTTTTTTTTCTTGCTTTGCCAGCCTCATTCTTCTAGCATTAGCTACAAGATTGCTTCATCTTTCACAGAATGCTCTTATGTAGAAGCCAGATAATAGCAATAAAAGAATGACTCACTCAATCACAAATCCTGTGGTACCACAAAAGCATTGGCTGCCCTTTTCAAAGGGGTTCTGAATTCCTTTAGAAAAAAGGACAATGTACCAAAAGGTCAGGGGAGGGGACCTTCTAAAGGATTTTCAAACAGATTGTCAATGGTTATCATTTTCTGGAGCAATACAGATTAACTATTGCATCCCAAGCGGTTGTAATCTAAAGTGATGCATTCCTTCCCACATAAGTAAATAGAAGTTATACAGTGATCAAGGCTACCTCCTTCTCATTTCAGTGGATATGTTTTTGCAACCTGAAGAAGAGTAGAAAAGTGTAACCACATTAAGGTTACAGATTTTTTAGCACAAGAGAAATAAAATCCCTGAAGATCTTTTCCTTAGCTCTGGCAGATAACAATGAGAACAATAGGGACATAAATGATACTTATACATTTTGTTGTCCGAAAGGATGTACTGACTTATCGAGGCACCACATCAAGAAAATCGTCAACTGGCTAATTTTTTTTTCATAATGTGGGACTTTTTGGTGAAAAAATTATTTGTATGAAATGCAGTGGTTCTGCATAGAAAACATTTTGCACAGATTGTAGAGATATTTTTGTGCAAATACACTGTTTTCTGTGCAAAGTGATGGTTTTCTAATAGAAAAAAAATTATTTTGTACAAAATTCATTTTTGCACAACCATTTTGTTTTTGCAAATTGTTCCAGATTTTTTATTTTTAAAAAATCCCCAAAGATACTAAAACTCTTAAACTCTTGTCCATTTTAGAGAAAATTTAAAATTATTTGTTTTGCATGTTAGATTGAAATAGGCAAAGGGCTATATCCCTAGGTAAAAATTTTTAAAAGTCTAACAATTTGCTTGCCTTTTCATGACACCCCAAACCTGCTGCCTCATTCTGCCCACTGTTGGTAGTATTAGTAATAGAAGTAGTATCAGAAATGATAACAACAAGATTAGTTATAGAAATGATAACATAGAAATGATAACAAGATATAGTCATTCTTGCAAACAAGCTTGTAAGATGTGGGCTAGACAAGGTAACTGTTACATGGATTTGTAATTGGTTGACCGGCTGAACCCAAAGGGAGCTCAACAATGGCTCCTTTTTATCATGGAGAGAAACGACAAGTGGGGTCCCTCAGGGTTCTGTTTTCTTGGCTCAGTGCTATTCAATATCTTTATCAATGACTTGGATAACAGAAATGGGGGCATAGTTATCAAATTTGCAGATGACACCAAATTAGGAGGAGTAGCTAATACCCCAGAGGACAGGATCAAAATTCAAAATGACCTGAATAGACTGGAAAGCTAGGCCAAAGCTAACAAAAGAAATTCAACACAGAGAAATGTAAGGTACAGTCACTTAGGGCATAAAAATGAAATGCACAGATATAGGATGAGGGACACCTGGCTGAACGAGACTACGTGTGAAAGCGATCTAAGAGTCCAAGTAGACGATAAGTTGAACATGAGTCAACAGTGTGATGTGGTAGCTAAAAAGGCCAGTGCGATTTTAGGTTGCATCAATAGAAGTATAGTGTCTAGATCAAGGGAAGTAATAGTGCCACTCTATTCTGCTTTGGTCAGGACCCACCTGGAATACTGTGTCCAGTTCTGGGCACCACAATTCAAAAAGGATGTAGAGAAACTGGAGCGTGTCCAAAGGAGGGTGACTAAAACGGTGAAGGGTCTGGAAACCATGCCCTATGAAGAACGACTTGGGGAGCTGGGAATGTTTGGCCCGGAGAAGAGAAGGTTAAGAGGTGATATGATAGCCCTGTTTAAATACTTAAAGGGATGTCACATTGAGGAGGGAGCAAGCTTGTTTTCTGCTGCTCCAGAGACTAGAATGCGGAACAATGGATGCAAGCTGCAGGAAAAGAGATTCCACCTTAACATTAGGAGGAACTTCCTGACAGTAAGGGCTGTTTGACAGTGGAAGATGCTCCCTCAGAGTGTGGTGAAGCCTCCTTCCTTGGAGATCTTTAATAAGCAGAGGCTGAATAGCCATCTGTTCGGGATGCTTTGATTGTGAGTTCCTGCATGGCACGGTGTTGGATTGGATGGCCCTTGTGGTCTCTTCCAATTCTATGATTCTATGATTTTAAGAACAATAGCAAGAACAACAACAAATTTTTACCTCCCTCTCCCTATGATTGTGGAATGAGTGGAGTGTTAGGGCTGGCCTTGTCTGATGGTTTCTGCCCTCAGAAGGATCTATATTGTGCAATTTGTTGTGTGATCAGTTACTCGTGCAGTGAAACCACTGAATCAAGCTAGGTGTAACAAACAGCAGCATACACTGATATCTTCATAGTTTGCTTAATACAATAGTTCTCAGCTTTTTGTCCTTCAGATGTTTGGATCCTCAATGCCCTGACCATTGTCCATATTGGCTGTGTTTTTAGAGAGTTGAAGTCACTGCAGGGCCAAAGGTCGAGAAACATTTGTCTAATGCTTTAAGAGCCTGCTTCAAAGGCTTGTTTTGCTAGAAAGTATGTTTCCTGTCATTGTAGAGCTTCTGTATGTGTGACAAGAAGTTTTGAAGAATGTAGCCATTCAGCTTTCAGATGAGTGAAAGTTGGACAACAGTGGGCCAGGGTAGGGTGGGGTCAGCTGAGCTGAGCTGGGCTGGGCAGGAGGAGAGTGGTAAGTGCAAAAACAAAACAAAACAACAAACAACTTAATGGAATGATAGGGCCCCTTCACACTACACAGGTATAGCATTCAACTCTTCTTTAACTTTAATGTGTGTGGTGTTCTCCTTCAAGTCATTTCCAACTTATGGTGAACCTAAGGCCAAGTTGTCATGGGGTTTTCTTGGCAATGTTCTTCAGAAGGACTTTGCCATTGCCATCCTCTGAGGCTGAGAGACTGTGAGTTGCCTAAAGTCACCCAGTGGATTTTCATAGCCAAGAGAGTGAATCAAATCCAGCTCTCCAGTCATAGTCCAATGCTCAAAGCACTACACTATCATATAGAATCCTGGGATCTGCAATCTGAGGCATTAGATGAACTCTTCTCCCTAAACTGCAAAGCCTAATATTCCATAGAACTGAGCCATGGCAGTTAAAATGGAATCATTGTGCTTAAACTATGTGACGTGAAAGGGCCGCTCCTCTATTTTTCTTATCTTTGGAATGATGAGAGCCAAGACATATTGGCTGATCAGCTGTGTAAAACACATTAAAGTACTTGCTGCTTGGGAGTACTACTGTATGCCTAATGTAGAAATACAATTTTCAGTATTAATATATTTCCTTTGCTCAGGTACAAGAGTGGGGAAAAGCTTGTCAGAAAAACTTACCAATAACTATACAAAATGCTCCTTCCCCTGACTATTGTGGTGTGCTTGTAGAAAATAAAATAATTGTTTACATTTGAAACAAAAGGGCTTTGTTGACACATGATTTTATGTATGGATCTGTAAACCTTTTGTGTGATTCCCATTACTGTAACTTTGTTTTTTCATGCTACAATTTTGACTGATCAGTCTCTCCCTTTGTGCCTTTCCCCACACCTTTTGCTTGTAATCTATTATTAAACTGCATATTTGAATTTGGAGAGGGCATGCTTTTTTTCTTTTATTGACAAAATTCAGTACTTAAAAGAAGTCTAGAAATAACTTGAGGAATATCTACAGTTATTGGGGCTTAGTGCAACTTTCTTTTGACGTGGGAAGGTATGGACTCCAGCACAGGGAGTAAGGGTGCTTAAGTTCCCCCCAAGACTAGGCTAGGAGTAGTGGACATCCCACTCCCCAAAAGGATCTAGCAAAATTAAATCAAGAGTCCTGTGTGACTGAAACTTCTCTGGAATTATCAATCAGGTGTGTACTAAATGATCAAGCATATGGGGGCTGAGTAGATGGGCCAGGATAGCATGGGCTCAGCCCATGATAGCCTGGCCCCAGCCCATGATAGCCTGGCCCCAGTGCTCACCTGGGTAAGTCCCTAAGTCGACATGGTGATGTGTGGGTGTTTACATACCTGTCCCCACACTGATCCAGGATCCTCTACCAGCTGTGATCCTTACCTTAGGCAGCAGACTCCTGTCGATGCATCTAATGTGGAAACGGGGTGCCTCGCTGCGCCCATGTGGCCAGGCAACCTGTTTCTATGTCAGACACAATGATGAGAGACTGTTGCATAAGAGCAATAGCACAGCAAGGTAAAGAAAAAAAGTAGCATGTAAACAGCTAGGGGGTGTTGCAGAGTTTGGAGGAAAACTTTGTGGCAAACCAGGGGTCTAATTACCCCAGGGGATCGGCTGATTATAACAGGATCATGCCTGCTCTTCTGGATCCCTCTTGAACTGTGGTGATCAGAACTGGAATAGTATTCCAGATGAGGTCTGACCAAAGCAGAATAGAGTGGTACTATTATTCCCCTTGAGCTAGATGTTACACTCCACTTGATGCAGCCTAGGATTGTATTGACTTTTTTAGCTGCTGCATCACACTGTTGACTCATGATCAGTTTGTGGTCAAAGATTATCGAATCCCTTTTGCATGTACTGTTGTCAAACCAGGTGTCGCTCATCCTATATATACCCCCCCCCCTTACCTAAGTCTAGTGCTTTAAATTTCTTCCTCTTGAAATTCATTTTGTTAGTTTTGGCTGAACTCTCTAATCTGTTAATGTATTTTTGAATTCTGATCCTGTCCTCCTAATTTGGTGACATTGCAAATCTGATAAGCATGATGCCTATTTCATCATCCAAATCATTGATAAGGATGTTTATTGAACAAATAAAATCCTGTTAGCTGGATCATCCAGGTGGAGATAGAGTTTAGAGCTCATCATCCACCTATATATATGTGTATAGGGGTGGAGACACTTTCATATATATAGTGTCACTACCCCCATACTGGTATCTCTGGCTAGATTATCATTGCTAGGGCAAGTAGCCCCCTATGACTTCACCAGGGGATGTCCTAGGGCATAATTCATAATGTAGAGCATAATAAGTAAAACAATAAAATCTGCACCAACACTGTGCAATCACCAAATAACCAAGGGCAAAATATAGCAAAATTCTCAAGAACCAATCTAATACAAACCAGCTGACCATTATCTAACGCTTTGTGGCTTATTGATTTGCCATTTTCTACCTGAAATAGCTGATAACATGACAATGTGGTCCAAAAAAAATTACCTGTTTCACAGTTCTTTGTCCATTTCAAGACCCCAATATATTTCAGTTTCTTAGGAAATTTGACAGAAGTGTAAGATAAAGATGGAGATGCAGGAGTTAGTTTGTTTTACTTTATAGTACTCTATTGTACTGAAGCATTTCAAAATCCATTGTTGTACGTATGTACTGGGCTTTGAAATCTTTTAAAATCTTGTATAAATAATGTAATTATGAAAAGTATAAAATCACAGGAGAGTGTATTTTTACATTACTCCATTTTATTTTAATTTTATTGTGTATCACTTGAAGTTTATTGTTACACTTTGTATTGTGCTTTTCATTTTTTTTTTATTTTTACTGGTCATTGACAGAATAAACATATTCTGTTCTGTTCAGAGCTCATGTACTGGACTTGAACTTGGGAGGTTTTGATTCTAGTCACCCCTGTGTCATAAATCTATACTGAGAGGCATTGGGTCATTCATTCTTCCCCTTGGGTTGGGGGAAAACAAGCCATGTAATCTACCTTTCATTATTTGTGTGTGTGACTACTTATAAACTACATGTCAACAGTAAAGTAATATGTAATAACCATTTCTGTTATCTTGATCTGGAAGGCTTTAATGTTGCAGTTAGTCTTCTTGTGTGACCTGCATATCTACATATACAGAACATGCTTTAAAAACAGGTATATGTGCTTTCAAGTCACCCGCTGACTTACAGTGACCCTGTGAATTTCACAGGATTTTCTTATGCAAGGAATACTCAGAGATGGTTTTGCCAGTTGTTGTTGCTGTTAACTGCCTTCAACTCATGGCGACCACCTGTGAGTGAGATACTTCCAAGACCCTCTCTCCTCAATTGTTCTTCTCAGGTGTTGGAGGTTCAGGACTGTGGCTTCCTTAATTGAATCTATCCATCTAGAGTGGGAGTCTTCCTCTCTTTCTACTACCTCCCCCCCCCCCTTTTCTTAGCATTATTGGCTTTTCTAATGACTCATTCCTTCTCATGATGTTTCCAAAGTTTCACAGTATCAATTTAGTTATGTTGGCTTCCAGTGAGAGTTCAGGCCTGATCAGTTCTAGAACCCATTTATTTGTCTTTTTGGCCATCCATGGTATCCTCTGACTCTTCTCTAGCACCACATCACAAATGAGTTGATTTGCCTTCTCTAAGCCTTTCTTCACTGTGCAGCTCTCACATTCTTCCATGGTGATGGGAAATATGATTGCCTGGACTATCCTAACTTTAGTATTCAGTTTTATGTCTTTTTACTTTAGGAACTTGCTTAGGTCCTTCATGGCTGCCCTTCCTAATCCCAGACCTGATTTCTTGACTGCAATCTTTGTTCTGATTAATGATTAAAACAAGGTTGTTGTTGTTGTTGTTGTTATTAATACCCCGCTCTTCAGCCAAGGCTATCAAAGCAGCTTACAATTTGTTAATTAAGACATTTCCCTGCCCTCAGGCTTACAATCTAAAATAGACACGAAACAAAAGGAAAAGGGAGAGGTGGTGGGGAAGGGGGAAAGCCCAGCAGATCTTCTCTCCCTCAGAGACCTGGACCATGGCAGATGGATTGGAGGGAGGGCTCTTCTTCTTTTTAGGCAAGACCTGTTGGAGCTGGCTTGCCTTTCCCTCCCTCAAGATGGTGGATGGAGGGAGGGCTCTTCTTGCTTTCAGGCTCTTCTCTCCCTCAGAGAGTTGCCAGATCTTTGCTCTGAAATATAGCCTACAGCTCTTGGTACATATCCAAGTACTAACCAAGGCTAACTCTGCTTAGCTTCTAAGATGAGACAGGATCTGGTGTCTTTAGGGCATTTGAACTCTTGAAATAAACATGTATAAAAGTGTGTGGCATCCTACTTTATGGCATTCATGCTCAGTTATCTCCTGTTCTGCTTGCAATCTTAAAGTAGGCTCCGTAGAGATGGTCTATTTGGAGCATTGTATGGTAAGCAGAGTACCCCTTGTCTCCAAATTTCTTTCATCATGGTGCCTGCAAAGGATGGAAAATGAAGAGCTGCTCCACACTGTCACAATCTCATTGATCTGAAAAGAACAAAAAATGCAGCTGATGATCTGAAAGGATATTGCTCTTTTAGTTTCAGTGACTGTGATTTGCAGGGCCTTTTGTTTCAAGGTGGGTTTTGTTTGTTTGTTTTAAAAAAGAAAGATGTCCGAGCCTAATAAATCCAAAACTAAGACAACTCAACTAATATGCAGAAAGTGTGGTAGAATGCAAATTCGTTTTAGTATACTACAGACGTGCATTCTTTTTTTACCCCCTCTAGTCTTCTTAAAGTACATTGTTATCTTAGCCTTTGAAATGTAAAAATGCAGGGACATCAAAGCAATTTTGTGATGGTCAAAGAAACACAGAAGGAGAGTTTACATAATAAATGCTTAACACCAATGCTTCATGAAGCTATCCATTGTAGCAACAGAGCTAGAAAACAAGGCATGAAATTGTTTGTAGAAGAGTCAATACACTGCATATTAAACAAGTTATACCTATGTACATTCTGCAAATGTAGAATTGTGTTTAAATTTGGGATAGAAATCAGGTTTTATGTTCCACTAGTCTTTCGATATGCTTGAGAAAGGCAATAACACTTGTTGAAAGATGTCACTGTGTTTAAAGTTGTAGGTAGTTAGGTTTCATTATTGCTCATGGGCCTTTAAGAAAACACAATGTGGCTTTATCATAGACTATGTGTGCATAAAGTATTCAGCTTCATGGGCCTGATGTCATTCTGACTTAGGGTTTAGAGGCCACTCATACATGCACACAAATAGAAACGGCCATGTTAAGTATATGAATGTAATTGTGCACTAAATCTGTTCTTGAATAAAGGAACAAGCAATTTTAACACCTTTCTTGCTACTGTGAGAAAACAGTGCAGTTTTTGAAGACTCTTTGCAGGCCAGGAATATATATTCTGTGCAAAATTCAAACATGATATTTTTGCATAGAACGCATTTTCTGCACAGAAAACTGAGCAGTTCATTAACTGATTGTGGGCCTGTGCGGACCGGCCATTAAGGCCAGCCTGGCGGTGGAGTTGGGGGCGTGAGACCACATGCTGCACCACATGGCTTGTGGCATCACGATGATGCAGTGCCAAAAGAGTGCCGTAAAATAACAGTGTGGTGGTGGCTCCTTTTTGCAGTTGTGACAGCCCCAATCTGGTCAAGATGGAGGCAGCTGCAAGCCACCCTGATAGGCAGTCTGCACAACCCCTAAATGACTTTAAATGGTTTGAGCAATATTTAGAATATTTTTAAAGTTTTTTAATATTTAGAATATTTTAAAATCAGCAAAGAGAGCTGACAAAAGCATCCCAGAAACTCCAGCTAAAATAGAAATTTATTAAGTACTCATTTAAAAACAGAACAGGAAAGTTTACTTTTTAAGATTACAACTACCAGAATCTACCACAAGCTTAGTTCATATACACCTCTGCAAAGGATGGCATACAGCCATATGAACTGTTAAGGACAGGTCCCATAGTCTGTCAATTCTCTAGCATCAAAGGTGCTCAATAAATATTGAAAATTCACTATCAAATAATTTCAGGACATTTATTATTTAGTTATTTCATTGTGTTGATGATGACCTGTAAAGCTCTCTACAGCTTGAATCCAGGCTATGTGAAGCATAGTTTCTCCATTTATGAGATCATTAGAACTCTACAACCTCCTGAAGAATCTCCACAGTACACTCTTATAGTGCTGCTATTTCACTATTACTGCCCTGTCTACCTCCTGTTGCATTCTGAGATTTGTAGTTCTATAAGAGTATAGTCCATAAATGTGGATAGAATAACAGAATAATAGAGCTGGAAGAGACCATAAGGGTCATCTAGTCCAACTCCTTCCATGCAGAAACTGACAATCAAAGCACCCATGACAGATGGCCATCCAGTCTCTGTTTAAAACCTCCAGTGGAGGAGACTCCACCACACTCTGAGGGAGCATGTTCCACTGTTGAACAGCTCTTACTGACAGAATGTTCTTCCTAATATTGAACTGGAATCACTTATCTTCTAGTTTGAATCCATTGCTCCGGGTCCTATTCTCTGGAGCAGCAGAAACAATCTTGCTTGATCCTCAGAATGACATCCCCTCAAATACTTAAACAAGGCTATCATATCACCCCTTAATCTTCTCTATCCCAGGCTAAACATAACCAGCTCTCTAAGTCTTTCCTCATAAAGCAGGGTTTCCGGACCCTTCACCATTTTGGTCATGCTCCTCTGGACATGTTCCAGCTTCTCAACATCATTTTTGAATTGTGAATCCCAAAACTGGACAGAGAATTCCAGATGAGGCCTGATCAAAGCATAATAGAGTGGCACTATTACTTTCCTTGATCTAGACACTATACTTCTATTGATGCAGCCTAGAATTGCATTGGCCTTTTTAGTTGCTGCATCACACTGTTGATTCATGTTCACCTTGGAGAAGTCCTTCGCTCTCTTGCACCATGTTCCCAAGCTCCTTTGGTGGGAAGAAAAGAGAGGGCCTTCTTGCTTGCTGCTCCTAGATTTTGGAATTCACTGGTTAGGGAGGCTAGGATGGTTCTTTCCTTGCACTCTTTCTGGTGTCCAATCATTTTCTAAAAGTGCCAGATTTTTAGAAACTGATTGGGCTGAGCTTTTAATGATGTGCTGTGCTACAATGTTTGTATACAGTCAAAATAAATTTTAATGATTGTAACTTCATAAATGATTTAATTCGCTTTTACATAGCTTTTATATTTATATTAAGTAACTTTTTATATTTATACTTTTTATTAATGTTATTGTATGGCTTTATTCTGTGTTGTTTTTAACATACTGTCAGTCACCTTGACTCCCCATTATACAGGCAAAAGTTGGAAGTGTATGAACAACACAAAACAAAATAAAACAAAATAAATGGTTGCATCTGAAACCCATGCCTATATGCAAATTGCCTTACAGCTTTCCTGTTCTGAGAAATTTCTATCATCTGCATTTACACTGTTTTCTCCAAGTTATCAATATTACCTTTCTTTCACAGCTTCATGTGCCCATTTCTTTCAAGTGAGGCAGTGTATTTTCATTGAGGCAATTAATCCTTTATTCTACACTTCACCTGAATCACAGCTATCCACAAAGATGCCTTATGATTGCAGGCTACACATCTTAGAATTCTTTTTCATTTCTTATTGTCTCACACCATTTTTCCCTACTCCTCTTGACACCTTCAGATTATTTTTGACATCTGAGAAAATATATACATCCAAATTATTAGAATGTCACTACCTGGCCTCTGCTTGAGTCAGCCACAAGACATATAAAAGAGCATTAGAGTAAGAGGAAATTAAAAGGCAATGATATATGATCTCCTTTCTATGTTATTTATTGAAAGATCAGGTGAATGTCAGCTAGAAAACACTTTTGCCTTTCTGGCTTGATTTTTGATCAGGCAATTTCCACGTTGATATTCATGTCAGCATATTTTTAGTATCCCTGCAAATTCAAAATTGACTGTTCTCTATGTGTCAACTTGGGTTATTTGAGGCAAATTGCCACTATATTTTAGTTTTTTTTCTTGTGATTGCTAGAATCATCCCTTCCCCCAACACGTTCTTATAAGTGGTTGGGAAGAACTAAAAAACCTTCTCAAACTTCTTGGCCTCAGGAGGCCCCTTTGCCCTCCTCTTCTTCCTCCTGTCTGTGTATGTGCAATGCATACTGTGCATGTGAAATAGGGGCAATACAACCAGACTTCCTCTTTAACCTTTTCTCTTCCCAGCTATCAAAGGTTTACAGATAATAGATATTTGCTCCAAGCTCCTCACTTGCAAGGGGCCCACTGCTGAAGGAAAAAAAGGTATAGCTTATTTCCTCTTCTATCCCAATTATTTGCTGAATCTCCTGATTTTTCTTTTGCCAAACCCATTTTTGTGTCACTTGTGTAAAACATATGGGGCCATGCTGTTAGTCTCATTGAAGTTGCAAGACTGAAATTTTAATGCTCCTGTCTTGTTCCTCATAGCTACACCTCTGGTATAACACCAGCTATTTAGCCATACTTCCACAGTGGGCATGAATATTTGGCTATCAAAACATTTTCAGTAACGACTCAGTTAAGTTTCATTATTTGGTATCTAACTTCCTTCTGAATACTCACAAAGAAAGCTTATAAATGCCAAGTTAGTTCTAAAGCAATTTGGCAGTTCAAGACTTGATCAGTAATAATAAAAAAATAGAGGTGTCTCAAGAAACCAGGATGAGTGACTAATGAACTTTCAATTGAGCTAGGTTTTAAACAGAATATGTATAAGAAATGGAAAAGGGGGAAAATCACCAAAAAGAAATTCAAACAAACAGCTAACACATGAAAGGGTGAAATCAGAAAAGTAAAAGTGCAGAATGAACTCAGGCTTGCTAGAGTGGTTAAGAAGAATAAAAAGGGCTTTTGGGGGCATGTCCACAGCAAAAGGAATAAGAAGGAATTGGTAGGGGCACTGTGTGGAGAAGATGGCAAAATACTAACAGGGGACAGAGAAAAGGCACAATTGCATAACAGCTTTTTGCTTCAGTCTTCTCAGAAAAGGAAAAGGGTAGTCAGCCTGAATAAAATAGAGCAGAGGACAGAATAGGGGAAAATCAGCACAGTATAAGTAAAGAGATAGTACAGGAATACTAAGTTAATCTAAATGAATATAAGTCTCCAGGACCAGATGAACTACACCCAAGGATATTAAAAGAACTGGCAAATGTAATATCAGAACCAATAATCTTTGGGAACTTCTGGAGAATAGGAGATGTCCCAGCAGACTGGAGGAGGGCAAGCATTGTTCCCATCTTCAAAAAGGGGGAAAAAGAGGCTCACAATAATTATCATCCAGTTAGACTGGCATCGATACCAGGAAAGATTCTAGAGAAGATCACTAAGTCTTCAAGAGTCTGTGAACATCTAAAAGGTAATGCCATGATAATACTAATACTAATAATAGTCATCATGGGTTTCAGAGAAACAAGTCATGCCAGACAAATCTGATCTCTCTCCCTCCCTCCCTCCCTCTCTTTTTGACAAAATTACCATCTTGGTAGATGAAGAAAATGCTGTGGATATAGCTTATCTTGATTTCACTAAGATCCCATGACATTCTTGCAAACAAGCTTGTAAAATGTGGGCTAGACAAGGTAACTGTTGCATGGATATGTAAGTGGTTGACTGGCTGCACCCAAAGGCTGCTCAACAATGGCTTATTTTCATCCTGGAGAGAAGTGACAAGTGGGGTGTCACAGGGTTCTGTCCTGGGCCCAGTGCTATTCATCATCTTTATTAATTACTTGGATGACAGAATTGAGGACCTAGTTATCAAATTTGCAGACAACACCAAATTAGGAGGAGTAGCTAATACCACAGAGGACAGGATTGAAATTCAAAATGACCTGAATAGTCTAGAAAGCTGGGCCAAAGCTAACACAATGAAATTCAACACAGAGAAATATGAGGTGCTGCACTTAGGATGGAAAAATGAAATGCATAGATATAGAATGGGGGACACCTGGCTTAAAAAGACTTCATGTGAAAGGGATCTAGGAGTCCAAGTAGACCACAAATTGAACATGAGTTAACAGAGCAATGTGGCAGCTAAAAAAGGCCAATGTGATTTTAGACTAAACCAATAGAAGTATAGTCTCTAGATCAAGGGAAGTAATAGTGCCATTGTATTCTACTTTGGTCAGGCCCACCTGGAATACTGTATCCAGTTCTGGATGTTGAGAAACTGGATCGTGTCCAAAGGAGGGCTGCTGAAATGGTAAATGGTCTGGAAACTATGTCCTCTGAGCGACAAGTTAGTGAGCTGGGGATGTTTAGCCTGGAGAAGAGATGGTTAAAAGGTGATATGATACTCCATTTAGATATTTCAAGAGATGCCATATAGAGGAGGGAGCAAGCTTGTTTTCTGCTGCTCCAGAGAACAGGACCTGGAACAATGGATGTAAGCTACAGGAAAAGGGATTCCACCTAAACATTAGGAGGAACTTCCTAACAGTAAAGGCTGTTCGACAGTGGAACACACTCCCTCAGAGAGTGGTGGAGTCTCCTTTCTTGGAGGTCTTTAAACAGAAGTTGAATGACCATCTGTTGGGTATGCTTTGATTGAGAGTTCTTGCATGGCAGGGAGTTGGACTGGATGGCCCTTGTGGTCTTTTCCAATTCTATGATTCTATGAAATGGGGATTTATTTTTTAAATGCCCAGGATTCCAATTGGCTTCATTTTGGTTTGAGTTCAGTGAACCAAAATTTGTCAATTTCAAGACAAATTTGCCCATGACTCTTAGAAGTAGGAATATGGATGCATGGCAGAGATACCTAGCAGACATATCAGCAGTATCGTGCAGTCTCAAAATCTGTATTTCCTTTAGGTTTCCATCCTATGTGCTAATGCTCAAAATGTTTTTTTACATATTGTTTCAAGAATAGCAAGCCTGTTAATTTTATAATTCCCATGTTGTGCATGGAGGGTCTGAGCCCTGAACTGGGGTTCCTGGATCACAATTTCATTTCTTTACTACTGTGGTATAGTAGCTCTTCTTATAGAGTTGCTACAGAGATGGACTGTTCCTTACAGACAAAGCTCCACTGTGACTGCATCTGCAGTATGATGGCATAGACATGTGTAATTACCTGGTTGAGTATACAAATGTGTCTAGTTCATAATGGTCCACAGTATTTTGAATCAAGCACTATTTCCACAGAAAGTTGTTCTTCAGACTGGAATATTAAACAAGTTCTTTCCTGGAAGCCAGCTGTTTTGTAGCCGCACTGTGTGGAAATCAGGGTCAATGTTGGCAAAATAAAACTCTTGATTGATGTGAGCCCTATATGACTGAGCAATTTTCCTTTTGTTTACTGAGAATTTTGCTGTATTTTGATGTCTTGATTGTTTCTCGCAAAAGTTTTTCAAGACTTCTGTCTTCTTCCCAGATTTTAAAAGCTTCTCTTGCTCAAGTTTTTTATATGGTATGCTCTCCACCAAGAGCTGGTGCTGTGGAGCTCCTTGTAGGGTTGGTGGAATCAGATTACAGTTTCCAGGTTGTAATACAATACTGATCCTGTACATCTTATCACCAATATGCACCCACCACACACTGTGACCCTGGAGAGAAGTGTCAGAAAAAGAAACATCTTTTTATCTTTTTATCATTTTATAGATAGATATGTGTATTAATAAAATACATTTAAGAATATATATATATATATATATATATACTCTGAAATATTTAATAATCTGAATAAGTCTTCTATATTTGCAACGCTTAATTGAAATAGTACTTATAGTATGTTAATACTTTTAATTCATTGTCCCATGTTTCTAATATAAAACAAAACAAAGTTTAAAATATTAATGTATAATTACATGCCTAAACTAAAAACAAAGACATTATTTCAGATTCCTATCATCTATGAAATTGATGCGGTAACCTTTCAGTATGTGCTTAATTGTTTATTTCTTGCTTTCTTTTTAATCACTACTTTTAACTGTATTAAATTCTATTGGTTTAATTATATTTTTAATTTTTGTATGATATTAACTTTAAAGCTGCATATGTTTTAATCTTAAGCCACTTCCAATCACAGATGATGATGATGATGATGATGATGATGATGATAGTAGCAGTTGCCATACTGAATCTTCAAATTTGTTTTCCATGTTCATTTTTTTCCTCCTGACCAATTTTAAACATACCATTTTATCAATGGACTATGGGACTATGTCAGGGTGTAGCTACCAAGTGTTGGTGCTGACATGAGGGTCTTGTACCTCCCAGATAAGAATTATCCAAATGCCTCCCAATGAAATTTTCCTTTTTAGTAATGTAAAATAAATTAGTAACTTAAAAACTTTAGTAGAGCAACTAGAAAGAGAGTTTAAGCATCCAAAGAAAAGGGTCAGGTAGAGTTTAAAAGGGATCACAAATACAGCAAAAATAAGAGTTCAAGGTGTGGATGAATTTCAGTGTCTTTCTCTGCAATGTTGAAGATTGAAGGAAAATTTCATTGATGGGGGCAGATTTTCCTCCAGATGTCTGTCTGCCTGCCTGCCTTTCTTTTCTTTCTTGGAATACTCACAAAGAAACTCAATTCTAAATGAACTGGTGAATTCAAGATTTGATCAATAATAAACATATGCTTTTCATCATGAATTGATAATGTTTATGTAGAGTTACTATCCACCAATATGTCAATATCCGCAGTCTCATCATATTGTAAACTGTAAGTTCTTGCAGGCAATGTAGTCAGAAAATGACATTTGAGGCTAAGTCAAAAAACAGCTCAAACTCTGGGTAGTAAAACTTATTCTTTATTATCCATTTCATTCCATTAGAATATTCACAAAATTCTGATAAAAATGGAATAAAGATTTTATTACATGAATCAGAAGGGACTTTTTAAAAAACAAATCAAAAAAATAAAACAGCAGCAACAATAGTTAATTGGATAGGTATGAATGTGAAGAATATATATTTTAAAAAAATTAGTGTATTTTATTCCACAGAAATTAAGTGGAGTTTATCATAATACTTTGATGAACATTGCAGGTGTTAAGCAGTTCTGGTCTATATATTTTGGAATTGTTCATTACCTAGCTAATCTTAACCCAGCATATGTCTAGATGCAAATTGTTACCTATTCCTAAAACCACGATATGTTATTTGAAAGATGAATTTCTATTAGTAGAGTAAAAAATTATACTACAGAGATTATTACTATCCAGAATGTGTAGAGCCCAATCTTAAATTATCAGAATCACCAAAAGTCTTAGATGGATTCAGGAAGATCTGGAATATTGTTTCTTCCTCCGTTATGACTGAATTTAGAAAGGTGTGATGTCATCCACAAAATGATAATATTCAACCAAAAAGGGGGAAAAAATAAAGAGTTACTTACTGGAATGGGGGGAATCACAGTAAGGTGCAACCATGTGTTTTATTTCTGCAAGTTTCTATTTCCTTTCCTTTCCTTTTTTTATTTTCTATATAATATTGTTAGTGTTAGGGAACTGACACACAGACACTGTGATTTGTTAGAAGATCAGATAAGAGGTGTGGATTTTTTTAAATCCAGCTAAGTGGTGCTTGTCTATTAATAATCTTCACTAGAATCCATTTGCAATTTTATCTGTTAATTTTGCTTTGTTTTTATTCTTCTACTAAAAGAATAATGCCTGTTAGTGACTAACATCACAAAAACAAATTAAACAAGAAAAACAATAATCAATGAATATCCAAATATGTCAAAGGGCCAGTTTGAAGACGTAACTTCACAGCATTCCTGAAAGCGGCAAAAGTGGGACTCAAAGGGAAATTCATTCCATAATCGGGGAGAAAAGCACAGAAACATTTTATTGTGTATTGCTGTGGGTACTGATGTGTAAGCAACACAGGTGATGTTTACTTTGTAAGATATTGCTTATTGATCAGAGGAGATCCCCCCCCTTTGCCTTGGTGTCAAGAACCATGCTTGTTTTGCTAAATTTTGAAATGTCCTCTGCTACATCGTTAAACACATACACTTAATCTCAGGACAGTTCATCCCTAAGCAGCAACAATGTAGTTACAGGCACAGACATAACATCCTCTCAAAATCCATTATTGAGCTAGGATAGATGTTTCTAAGCATTATGCTATTTAGGGAATAAGGAAGTTTCAGTGGTGATAGTGGTAAAATGTATTTCCTATAGCTGTGCAGAGAGTTTCCTTGGTGGTTTCCTTTTTTCCAGTGAGATTCAGGACTTGCTGAAATCCAGAGTACATTCCTTATACCCTGAAAAAAACCCTGTATCCCAACTGTGCTTGAAATAAGGAGAGGAAAATTTCTTTGAAAGCTGCTTCTCTTGGATAGCTGCTAGTCTGTAGGCCGAATTTTTCAGTGGGGCTTTATACAATACCCTCTATAAAAACAAAGACCTTTTAACCAGAAATTTGACATGTTTTCCTGTGGTTGTAACTGGATTCATACCCGGCCAGGAATCCTCACCCTTTGTTTCCAGGCAAAGAAAATTAAGTTACTAACAGGAAAAGTAAACAAAACTGTGTCTGATAAGAATGTTTTGTTCTGTTTTCTTTAAAAGATCCATGCACTTGGTTCAGTAGGGACAGAACCTTGAACTGTGAGCAAATCCCCATTGATAGCACAAAGTATAGCAGTGGAGAAATTTTCTGGACTGAAGTACTTTACTATTACAAGCCTGGCCTAGTACTATCAGCCCGAAGTGCTACTTAGTAGCTTATGTTTAATAAAACATAAAGGTCAGGATCATTTCTCACTCTCACAGAAAATTTCCAGGAGAATGTGGTTTAAGACAGTGAAAGAAAATAAAATATTGGCAATGGTAAATGATGTCAAAATGATGTTCAAAATTACAATAATTGAGATCCTTTTTAGTTATTAAAATGACTACACAGCTGTTACAGTTTTAGACAATTAGCAATATTACATCTCTACCAGGCAAACCATTGCTTAAGGTACAGTACAGCTCATCATCTTTTGGCAACAAAATAAGGAGCATCATCTGGGATATTTTCTTGGAAATTACAGAGTTTGCTTTGTAGTTTTCCTTGTTCATGATGACAGCTATTACAAACCACTTCATTGCCTCATTTAAGGAAAGTTCAGCACAATTAATGAGGGATAACGGAAATTTCAGTTGCATAGAAATGTTACACAGTAGCAGTTGTAAAGCCTGAGCCAAAATTGTTCCCAATATTTGAGAGGGGTTTTTTTTTCCTTCAAAAGTGTTGCAGAACATTTGGCTTTTTGTTGTTACAACATTTGATGCATTGTTACCTCTCAGATTAGAAGACAGAAAAAGCTGGTGTTTCATGAACATTTTCATACTTTTCTAATATTACTCTTGAAAATTGATTGTTTCTTTTCCCCAGAGTGAGATGTAAAACAGGTAAAAGTGTTCATGGTAGGGAACAGATCATAATGCTGTTCTACAGCCTCAACTGTCTAATTTCCACTTCTTGTTTTGGGATCTCTTCGTGTATATGTGTGTGTGTGTGTGTGTGTGAGAGAGAGAGAGAGAGCCTTCTTTTTCTTCACAACGTCTTCCTCAAGTTCAGAACAGTCTCAAGGGGTGTGCACCAGTATGCTTTCCAGCTGCCTTGGTTCACCCAAGAAAGAAAGAGTAGCCAGACAACACTGCCTGTAGTGGAAAAATTGCCCTTTCTTCTCCAGGTGATCAAGGGCAGCCATAAAATATCCCACAACAAATCAGTGGCTTAAGGTGGGGGGGGGGGATGGACCATCTTAAGGGAGAGAAAGGCAAGCCAGCTCCAGCAGACCTTGCTTGAAAGCAAGAAGAGCCCTCCCCCCACCCACGATCTTGAGGGAGAGAAAGGCAAGCTGCTCCAACCGGCCTTGCCTGAAAGCAAGAAGAGCCCTTCCTCCATCCACCATCTTGAGGGAGAAAAAGGCAAACCAGCTGCAACAGGCCTTGCCTGAAAGGAAGAAGAGCCCTCCCTCCATCCACCATCTTAAGGGAGAGAAAGGCAAGCCAGTTCCAACAGGCCTTGCCTGAAAAGAAGAAGAGCCCTCCCTCCAGTCCATGTGTCTTGGTCCAGGCCTCCGAGGGAGAAAAGATCTGCTGGACTTCCCCCCCCCCTTCCCTATCACCTCTCCTTTCTCCTTTTGTATCATGACTTTTTAGATTGTAAGACTGAGGGCAGGGAAATGTTTAATTAACAAATTGTAAGCTGCTCTAATAGCCTTTTGGCTGAAGAGCGGGGTCTAAATAAAACATCATCATCATTATTATTATTATTATTATTATTATTATTATTATTTGGACTGCACACAGGAATCCCTTGGCCGCTGTTGTTCACAAGAGTGAGGACACTATGGAACGACTATGCGGTATAATCTCTGATCAAATAAAAGTTGTCATTCCCTCCTTTCCTTCCACTTTTCTCTCCAAATGGCTTCCTCTCCCTCCCTTCTTTCTTTCTTCTGCTTCTTTTCTGCTTAAGGCGGACAGATCCTTCACCTGTTACCCATTGCAATGAAATTGTAATTATAGTTGTGAAATTATTCCATCCCATTGCCAAAAAAGGAGGGGGAAAAACATCAATTCAATGTCTGGCCTAAAAGTTCCCAGGCACTGTGGTCTTAGGGGGTCAGGATAGCTCTGGATTCTGTGGATCCAGGGTCCTTACCAGTCTACCCAGTCCATGCCTCCAAACAGTCTCCATTTACTTATTCTTAATGAGAGCTGCTATGTTGTAGAAATGAAGGCTGTGGCAAGTTCCATGGGGCATTGCCAGATTAGGACCTCAGAATATAAGGTGTCTTGAAATACAAATATTACACATTTTTTCACAATATTGTGTGCTATCTAGTGCTAATACTAGATAGTCCTTGTGAGAAATCTGTATTCAGGACAACAGGATACTACCAGAACAGAACACTAAAAAACAGAATGGTTCTCAGTTGGTAAATGGGTCAGACAAGGCTGCATCCTTTCACCCTGTTCAACCTATATGCAGAACATTTTGGGGCTGTTCAGACTACGTTATATACCGGTTAGCAAACCGGTTTAAAATCAAGAAGTTCAGACTGAAACCGGTTTTAACACTACTGAATCCGGATTTTGCACACGCGTAGTGGGGCAAATCCCCCAAAACCCGGTTTCTCCCACAGAGGAATTTTTACCGTTTCTTTTGGGAGAAACCGGATTGCAGGGAATATGAACTTGGCTCTGATCACGATCGGGTCAAGTTCAGGGGAGGGGAAAAGCCAGGGGGTGGAACATGCCTCCTCTCCCGCAAAATCGAGCACTCCAGCATTTTTTAAAAAAAAATTACTGTATTTTTTATTAATTATTTATTGTATTATTTTATTTCTTTTACAGTTATTTTATTTATTATTTTATTTTATTTATTAGTAATTTTATTGTATTTTATTGTATTGTATTTTAGTATTTTTTAATTTTTTTATTTCATATATATATATATATATATATATATATATAATTTTTTCAGTTTGACAGCTCATGCGCATTCTACGAGGCTCCTTTCCCATCTGATTTTATGAATGGGGAAGAGGGGAAACCCCTGTCCATATATGGATTGGGGTTCTCTTTCAATTTTTAAAGGGCCCCATTCATTCTTTAAACTGGAGGGGAATGAATAGGGACCTTTTAAAGGGAACCCCAGTCCATATATGGACAGGGGTTCCCCCTCTGCCCCATTCATAAAAACAGAAGGGAAAGGAGCCAATGCGAATGACAGCTGTCAAGCTGGGGGGAAAAAGAAATAAAAAAATATTAAAAATACTAAAATAAAATACAATAAAATACAATAAATTACTAATAAATAAAATACAATAAAATACACTAAAGTACAATAAAATACAATGAAATAAATAATAAATAAAATAACTATAAAATAAAATAATACAATAAATAATTAATAAAAATACAATAAAATATAATAAAATATTTAATAAAATATTTTATTTAATAAAATATTAAATATTTAATAATAAATATTAAATATTTAATAAATTAAAAATAAAAATACAATAAAATAATAAATGAAATAAAACATAATAAAATAAAATTAAAAAATAAAATATTAAAACATATAATAAATAATAATTTAAAAAGTACTGGGAGGAGGAGGAGGAGGGGACAGGATCTCCTCAATCCGCACTGCTCCCAGCCCTATGCTCCATGCGCATAAGCTGTCAAATATTAAAAAGTACTGTATAAAAAAAAACAAGCATCTCGCGCGGCCAATGGCTGCATCAGACGTCACCATGACATCATTTGATTGACAACCAAGAGGCTCTATCTTTAATCATTACTTTTGCGTGTATGAACTTTGTTGGGGTAAAATGCACCGGAGGGGGCAAAAAGTAGTATGAACTTCTCTCCGGAGAGATTCGGTAATGCCATGCACGATCTCATCTGGATCTAACTAGGGCAAATGGGCTAGTCTGAATGGGGCCTTGATAGGAAAAGCAGGATTGAACACAGAAGAAGGAGGAGTAAAAATAGGAGGAAGGGATATCAATATTCTAAGATATGCAGTTGACACCATAATACTAGGAGAAAACCTCAAAGACTTACAACAACTGCTAAGATCAAAGAAGAAAGTGCAAAGGAAGACTTACTGTTGAACATAAAGAAAAAATAATAATGACCACGGAGAATCAACTAAATTCAATCTGGACAAGAAAAAAACAGAAATAGTAAACGTGTTCTCATACCTGGGATCAAACATTGATAGAAGCAGGTACTGTACTCAGGAAAACAGAAGAAAATTAAAAATGGGAGGAGTGGCTACAAAACAAGGAGAAAATTTTCTAAAATGCAAAGATATACAACTCAGCACAAAAATTTTGAAGCTCTTAACCCTGAGGGTTTTTTTTTTTCAGAATCAGTAAATCTAAAAAGAAATTTGGTGTTAACTTCATATTTAACCTTTGCCCTACTCACTTAAATGCATTAGAATTTGAAAAATATTTTAATTATTGACTGAAGACATTAATCCTTTCCTATTTAACTGTACAGATAATCACTAAGGTACTGTTCCAGAGACTATAGGATCAGACTACTAAAGCCATGTGTTGATCCATGTGCATTAATAAACTGCTTAATTTATTTTAGTTATTGTCTTAAGTTGTGTTTCCATGTTACTGATCCAATTCACCCATATTCCTGGTTGGCAAAAGAAAATCCCATTTAAAGCTTTAAAGCATGGTACTGAAACACGAGCAGATTTAAAGCAAAATAATGTTGAAACAAGATGGAAAACTCTTTAAAATCAATGTGGTTCTTTTTAAAATGTATTTTTCCCATCTCCTGGAAGTATAGTTTACATCTCCAAAACTGTTTGAAAAGCAAATGCAGCACAGAGTTACTTGTATCTTCTTTGATTATATTATGCACTAGCCAACATACCCAGCTTCACACAGGTAGCAGTGAACTTTCATTTGATACACCAAAGTCTCAAATCAAAGTTATCCAGCTGTTAGAGGAGATTACATTGGGCCCATCCCATTCAAGTGCAAAAAATAAAAAAAATGCTGATATATTTAGGCATGGCCCTTGACACAGTACACCCTTGATGGATATGTTTGCCCATTCCTTATATATCAAGTGGCTTCCCTGGAGCAGGAAGGAGGATCAGCTCTATAATTCTGTTCTGTGGACTATTCCACCATTCTCCACACTTTTTTGGCTGCAAACCTAAGCATTGTGTATGGACCTTGATTATCTAGTGAGTAAAGATGTTACTGCAAGTTTCAATACATCAACAAGTTAAAATTATTTAAAATAAATGGATGCAAAAAATCTAAGCAACCCTGGAATGCACACCATCCAGCCAATGTGGTGTAATGGTTTGAGTGCTAGACTATGACTCTGGAGACAAAGGTTCAATTACCTGCTTGGACATGGAAGCCCACTGGCCCCAGAAGACCTTCGGCAAGTCACACACTTTCAGTCACAGAAAAGCTCTTAGGGTCATCATAAATCAGAAATGACTTGAAGGCACACAACAGCAACAACAGTAAGCACACCCTTAAGTACTATTAGTATGAATGCCAATTTCCAAGTATCCTAGTTGCATGATCACGGAGCGTTTGCTCTCCCTCTCATTCTCTGACACTTGTTCATTTTACAAATTATAATTTTATTTCTTATAAACATATAAATCTTTCTAGGATGCAGGCTGCATAATGTGTCATTGTGTTCCCCTTGATTCTTGGATTCTTCTCATCTGTCTTTATAAAGAAGCATTTTCTTCTTGATCTTGGTCCTCTGTTGTTTTTTTTAAAAACGTTCAGCTGTTTTGTATACTTAGGAACAATTGCTCAATTTCTAGTCTAACATGTTTTATTTCAAAATTACTTGAGCAGGTGGTTGCCATTTCTTCCTTTATAAAGTAGAGTGCCATTGAATATTATCATTTTTTCTGTTTGTTTTGGGTTTGGGTTTTTGTTGTTGTTTTGTTTTTTGTTTTTTGGTAGATGGCTTATTTTGCTAAAAATGTATAATTGAAGATTCTTGGTCACACTTTTTTTCTGTCAATGCCCCAAGATAGTTCTGACTTGCAGCTTAGCAGGATCTGGCTTTTGGTTAAAGCATTTGTTTGTAGTCTTCTTCTTAGATTTCCCATATTTCCCAATATTGATTTTAACAGTATAAAGAAAAGCAAGTGCTGAATTTAAATGGCTTCTGCCTCTTGCTGTTGAAAATGTTATCCTTTGAATGCAATATGTTATTTTCACATTTTTCTGTTCTGAACTCTTGTACTAGTGTTCCAGATCTTCTAAATTTGAATCCTAGCATCAGGTAATTTTTTTTTAAAAAATGTGCCCATTCAAAAGTCCCTCAAAGTGGCAGACTTCTAATTTGGCATTTCAGAGAATGAGGTTTTTCACAGCATCCCTCTCAGTAATCAGTCATTCATATTTTCTCATTAGGGATTTAATACTATGATACAAAGGTTTTGCCTAAGGCATACAATATATAATGCCCCCTCTCTAGCAACAGGTTTACTTGTTCACAAATTGCCTATGTTTCTTATAAAGTCTGAATAGTGTCTGATTTCAGGGGATCTTTAAGCATTAAATGAGGAGATGTGGAATTTTGAAAGTACATATAAGTTATGATACATCATGAGTAGTATGCCAGCATCTTCAGCAGAATTATGGCCATTCCCCCCCCCCCCCATGATGGATTTGGAGTGGGGATGGGCAGTTTGCTGCCCTCCCCTGAGATGAGGCAAAGATGTTAATAAAATCAAGCCATAGCAGCAATGCCATAGCATGAGACCTTGAGGGTGTGTGTGGTCGGAGGCAAGGTTTCCCAACTGCTCCCATTGCCTTATTGCAAAGAAGTTGAGGAAGGTAGATGCTCCTCAATGTTTGACTAAGTTCCCCCCTTTTTGGCTCCCCCCCCCGGTTCTTCTCACCTCCCCCCCCTTTTCCCCCCTTATTGAGGTTCTTGATGGGTACAGTGGGGTCTTGCTGGGGGACGTGGCTTTGTGGGCTTGGCCTGACCTGCTCCATTTGTGCTCTGCCACTGTCTCTTCCCACTGTTTGTCTGGCTCCTCCGGTCAGGTCCAGGCCTGGCTGTGCACAGTTGGTGTGCTGCTGGTTGCTTTGGCTGCCTTGGCATCCTCACTGCCTGGCCGGGCTTAGGCGTTTTGGCATCAGGGACTGCAGTGCATTGCAGCATGCTCCTGGGTGGCCTGGATGCCATTGACTTGGTTACTGTTTGCAGGGCCTTTGGGAGAGGGTGCCTCTCTGGCATGCTGTAGAGACTTGGTGCCCTTGCTGGGGGGCCTGTTGTGATTTATCAGGTCCCAGTTTGCTTGCCTGTGGCAATTTTGGGCCAGGAGTAGTTGTGGGCTATTCAGGCTCTGGTTGGGTCCCCTTCCCCAAGCTGATAGATGCTGAGCTTTGGTTCATGGGGCTCCATTTTGTGCTAATGTGCCCGGCAGCCATTTTGTTTTTGAAGTTGGTGGCCATTTTAGGTGTAGTTTTGGCTACACTCTATCAGCTTCAATTGGAGGCTAATTAGCCATATTTGCTTATAGATAGATAGTATTGGTTTGTGTGTGGATATATTATACAGAGAGAGAGAGAGAGAGAGAGAAAGATACATAAACCTTGGCATTTAATTAGGGATATAGTGTTGTTTTGTTTTCAGGTTACACACTCTCAGCCTCAGAGGCTAACTGCTATAATTATATCCTTTAAAATATGTGTGTGTGTGTGTGTCTATAATATTTGTCAATATATACACATATATACGTTTCACTTGTTGGGACAGGCTAGTTTGAGTTATGTGTAAGTTTGATCTGTGTCTTAAAATATTATTGCCCTTTGTGTAAATTGAAAGTAACAAGAGAGCTGAGCAGAAGTTGATTTTTTGTTTAGTAATTAAAGCAATCTGATCTAGTACTCCATGCCAAAAGAAATTAATTTTGGGACAGTCAATCCACATACCTGGAACTGGGCATCCTCACAAGTTTAAAGGTAACATGGACTTTATCATTTGTGATAATCTAATAGGGGTTATGTAGCATTTGTGGACCAGATTTTAAAACTTCTCTCTGGTTGGGACTGATCTTGATTTCACCGAGAGAGATGACCAGATAGGAGCCCATTCAAATTTTGATATTAATATATTCAATTCACTTTTCCAGTTTATTTTGGTATTACTAGTGCCTTGATATGTGTCATTCAAGATATATTGGTATATACATGAAACTGAACCCTTGGTATTTCCAGGAGGATCATTCTATAGCATTTCAAAGGGGGTCATAGATCTTAATATTATCCCCTACCAAAGTAGACTAGAAGATAATGTTTTAATTTGATTGATTTGATACCATGAAATTAACAGTAGGTCTAGAATTGATATCAAATCCCCAGTTGACTTGGGTTTACCATTTGTAAAAAGAACTTTAATTTGGTAAATTCCTCTTTCTTCTCGACCCTTATATTGCAAGATTTTATCTGGGTGGAAAAAGTTTGAATGGTATAAGAACAGACATATAGGTGACAAGTCTGCTTAGAAAGCTTAGAAAGCTTTATTTATTTATAGCCCACCCAATCACTAGGAATCATGGCGGGTTACAACAATTAAAATACATGAAATACAATAAAAATCAAGATAATCCCTTCTCCCCTCCCAAGCTAAAATACAATTAAATCATCAAAATTTAAAGCAATAAAATTCAAAGGTATTAAAAGTTAGGAAGGGAAACTTGGTGTACAGGGCGACAAGATCACAATGTGGGCGACAAAATCTCAGTGGTGGTTTTGAACCATGGATTGTTTACATCTCTAATCTCCCTTCCTGAAGGTGTTTTAAAGAACATACTATGCAATGTGTAAAGATCTACATTAAGTTCCATATTGACCCAGGGGATGTTAGTACTTTATTTCATTAAAGGAACTACTTGGATAATTGTAAAGCTGCAAAATAAAGCTGAAGATCTGGTATGGCTACCCCCCCCCCCCCAATTTTGGTGGGAAGGTGCCTGACAGATTGATGAAAGCAAGGTTATTATCAAAAATATAAGAATTTGTCAATCTTTGCCAATTTTTAAATCGTGATATTGATGGGGAACAAGGAACATTTTCACTTAGGCAATTCTCCCTAGCATAAAAAGATGTAGGAAGAAAGTGAATTCTGTTCATTAATAGATGTAATAAAACAGAGAAATTTTGATTTCATATAATTGATTCACAGGCCTGCAAAATAATAAAAGGAGTCCAAGATAACTTTTAATTCTATAAAAGATCTGTAAGGATGTTCTAAAAAAAAAAAGGTAAGACATCATCTGCAAATAGGTTTAACTTGTAAATTTGTCCCCCAATGTTTGGGCCATGAATGTTAAGATTACGTCGGATGAGATTAGCCAAAGATTCAATGGCTATGGAAAAAAGAAGTGGCGAAAGAGGGCAACCTTGTTTTGTCCCTCTCTGTATGGAGATGGAATCTGAAGTCTAGTTATTAACCATAATAGTTGCTTGTAAGCTGTTATATAAAGATTTCAATACTTTGGTAAAATGAGGACCAAAATTCATTTCCCGAAGCACTGCAAACAGTATTGCCAATTCAAGTGATCAAACGCTTTCATTACATCAAGAGACACCAATGCCAATGGGGTTTCTGAATAGGAAGCATAATAGATGATATTCAGTACTCTAAGAATGGCGTCAGATATATTTTGAGTTGGCATAAAACCTGTGTGGTCTTGATCAATGTATTCTGTAATGAAAGTATTTATTCTACAGGCTAGTATAGCTGTGAACAGTTTAACATCCTGGTTAACAAATGAAATCGGTCTATATGTTGAGACAGGTGGACTGGGATCTTTGGTCTTGGGGAGTGAGATGATTCTAGAGCTACACCAAGTCTGAGGGCATAAATCCTGACTAAGGACTTCATTAAACAATTTTAGTAGCTGAGGGGATAATTCCTTGTAAAGTAACTTATAAAATTCTCCTGAAAAACCATCTTGCCCTGGCGATTTCCCCACTTTTAAAGAGTAAATTGCCTGTCTAAATTCTAGTTCTTAAATAGGTTTATTCAATAAAGCTGCATGAGAGTCTGACAATTTTTTTTAATATTAATTTGTTTAAGAAAGGTTTCCAATTTGTCTGAGGAAATTATTTCCTTAGTGTAGAGAAAGGAGTAAAAAGTCTGAAATGACTTCAGGATATCGTTTGGTGAAGTTTTTTGATCTCTGTCTGGTGTTTTAATAAGTGAGATCACTCTATAATCTAGCTTTCTCTTTTAATATATTGTAGTCTGGATCTTATGTAGGTACAGTTCTTCAATGTCTGCCCTTTTCTTCAGCAGAGAGTGGTAAATCGCCTGGTCTTGAGAAATCTTATGATGTTTTAATAAGATTTCTATTTCCTGTAACAGAAGAGATCTATGTTTATTTTTTTTTCTTTTTTCTTTCTATTTTTTTTTTTTTTTTGGTTTGGGCTGTTATGCCCAGGTTTTGTAGGGCTGTTCTTTGTTTCCTGAGAGTGTATAAATGTAAATTTCCTCTTTCAAAAGACTTACCCCAAAGTCAAGTTGAAACAGACACTTTGAGACACCAGATCTGGATTTAAACTACTTTTACTAAGGCATATAAGACAAGCAAATAATCTAAATACTATGCATACTAGGCATACTATGCATACTAAATACTATGCATACTAAATACTAGGCAAGGAAGTAAGTATCAAGAGAGATCTCTTTCATACACACACATAAACACACAGACAGACAGACAGACAGACAGACAGACAGAGTCTCATACATACGGTCCCTTTGCCAAACGAGTGGCCAGTTTGTCCTCAAAACGTTGGATGAAACCTGCAGGAATCACCAAAGAGAGGATGGAAATCCTCCTGTTTTATACTTTCTTCTTCTCATCTCTTGAGCAAGACATGTTATTGTTCCATGTTCCATGTTACTGGAACACAGACAATGTTGTTCTAATGCTGATGTGAGTTTGTTAGAAAGATGTTCATGTTGTCAGTTGTGAGACCTCGGCTGATGTCGCAGCGATTGCCATAGTCCTTGCAGCTCAGGGTACATTCCGTTTTTGCAAATTCTTCTTTTATAAAAACTCTCTTTCCCGGCCAAGTCAAAACTTCTTGATTCTTGGTCTCCAAATCCTTCCTTCAGCAATGTAACACATGCAGCCATTTTCTTTGGTTCAGGACCATTTTTCAACTGAAACACACTCATCCAGAACCCACTCATTCATTACATACACCCCCGCTTGATACTTAATTAATTAAGTAAGTAAGTATCACAATGACAATATTATAATAGAATAGAATAATGATTACAAATAATAGGTAATACAATAATATAATATATAATAGAATAATAGAATAGAATAATAGAGCAATGGAATAATAAAGATCAATAGCCACAAGACAATGAGTATATATCTATATGAACTGTATGTATACAAATACAAATACATGAACAAAATAACACTATGTTGACACTTTTGAATCAAAAAATAAAAACAACAAACCAATGTTCAAATTATAATCAATATTATGGCTATTTTGTCTTCTTCTGGGTTTAAACACATAATTTAAATTGTTTTGTTATCATCAGAGTGCAGAATTTAACCACTTTGGAATATACCAACTTTAGAATAAAATTCAAACATAGCACAATTCGATTTTTACTAAGGTTTAGCTCAATAGCATCAGCAACTGGTGAAACAGTTGAAAGCAATGAGGACCATAACTTCCACAAAACTTCAGGAACATTGTCCTCTCTTTAAATAATCATCATCATCATCATCATCATCATCATCATCATCATCAAATAGTCAAGAGTTTTGCAGACAGGATCCCTAAGAGTCCCTACCCTACCTTCACCTGTCTTCTCTTGAAAGAATCCTGCAGACAAGATCCCTAAGGAGCACCCCCCTACCTTTTTTTCTTCAGCAATGTAACACGTGCAGCCATTTTCTTTGGTTCAGGACCATATTTTCAACTGAAACACACTCATCCGAAAGCCACTTGTTCATTACAGAGGCTTCCTGAATTAAGAAACTGAAGGACTACCTTCAAGGTATCCCATAACAGCAATTGTGACATGGTATTTAGCTCATTTTCCTAGGAAAATATTGATGACATCTTTGATAGTAGCTTCAAGTTTTTTATTTTGAAGGCAGGAGAAATTAAATCTCCATATTGTAGGGGAGTTCAAAGGGTCATACAGGCCTGGTACAGACAAGTGCTTTATGGAAAATTAGGGCTAGATAGGGCTGGGCATCCAGACATGCCCAGCCCTACTATCGCTGCAGGTGCACGCGCCCATCCACACAGCAGGCACCACAGCTGTGCAGGTGTGGTGCAGCATACAGATGCATCTCAACGCCGCCTACATCTATCAAGTAAAATGGCCACCCCACATGCTATTCCAGACCCTCCTACTAGATATTTTGAGTCAAAACTTCATAGAGAACCCTTTCTATGAGTCTCTTGAAGTAGTGTTACATGATGCTGCAAATTTTTAAGTTGTTTCAAAATCTTGTGTATCTTGGGATCTGAACACAGACCCTTAACATTAAATGAAATTAGGTGGAAAGTTTGCATGGGACACTGAGATTGTCAAACATTTACAGTTCCATTTACAGAATGAGTATGTGATAGTAAGCAGATAGTTGATTCTTAGTAGATGGTGGCTCATATCATTGAGGTTGCAGCATCTCTGATACAAGGGGTTCCAGTGGTGCAATCAAGGTTTTTTTCCCCAGATTTTGTTCTGGCTCAACAGAGAGTTTCACCTTCTGACATCCCTTTTGGGGAAATAGCTTTGCCCCTAGGTGATCTTTCGTCCCGGTCCACTATTGACAAAATTTTGAAAAGGGAATGTGTAGATATTTTCATGCTGCTATATCACAAGCTGGAGAAGAAGGAAAGAGATCATAGAATCATAGAATCATAGAATCATAGAATCATAGAGTTGGAAGAGACCACTAGGGCCATCCAGTCCAACCCCCTGCTATGCAGGAAATCCAAATCAAAGCACCCCTGACAGATGGCCATCCAGCCTCTGTTTAAAGACCTCCAAGGAAGGAGACTCTATCACCTTCCGAGGAAGTGCGTTCCACTGTCGAACAGCCCTTACTGTCAGGAAGTTCTTCCTAATGTTCAGGTGGAATCTCTTTTCCTGTATCTTGCATCCATTGTTCCGGGTCCTGTTCTCTGGAGCAGCAGAAAACAAGCTTGCTCCCTCCTCAATATGACATCCTTTCAAATATTTAAACAGGGCTATCATATCACCTCTTAACCTTCTTTTCTCCAGGCTAAACATCCCCAGCTCCCTAAGTCGTTCCTCATAGGGCATGGTTTCCAGACCCTTCACCATTTTTGTCGCCCTCCTTTGGACACACTCCAGTTTCTCAATGTCCTTTCTGAATTGTGGCGCCCAGAACTGGACACAAAGATGAGCTGTATGAAAAGATTGTGCCTGAGGAAAGTGGAACACAATTTCTCTAATTGACTTAACAGTTTTCTCATCTATGTGGAGGTAATAGTAAAATTGCAGCCTTCTTGTGCTGCTGGCCTGTTCCAATATATCGATATTATTCACAGGGATTATGTAGACTACACTGGCCCTGCTTGGCTGTTATATGATGAGGCCTTTCATATGAGGGCTGCCTTATACCCCACTATGTGCTGGGATTTGTTTCATTCTCAGTTATGGATGCAGCTTATGGTGCCTGCTTGGCAAACCCAGGGAGAACACACACATAGTGGGCATCTGGTAAAGAAGTCGATTGGCCCTCCCACCTCTCAGCCTCAAAACTCCTCAGTTCCAGAGCAGAAGCTCCTTTGTTGGGAGTTTAGCTTCCAGGGTGCTTGCAACAGTAAGGCTTGCAAATACTCTCATGAGTACTTAGTTTGTAAGAGCTCTCATTCCTTTCGGGATTGTAACAAGGGGCGGTCTTTGTCAGGATCCAATAAAGAAGGAGAAAGTAATAGGAGAATGAGTGGAGTTCCCCAGTCTTCAAAAGGGCCCCAGCCTAATCAGGCTTGAGCTTCTCCGGCATTTGTCATCTTCTTATACCAATGTGGGAGCAGCTTGTTATTTACTTGAAGGTTTCTGAGATGGCTTCCATATTCCTTTTTCTTCACATTTCTAGTCACCCAGTCCAGGATGCATATCATAGAATCATAGAATCATAGAATCATAGAGTTGGAAGAGACCACAAGGGCCATCTAGTCCAACCCCCTGCCATGCAGGACCTCCAAATCAAAGCATCCCTGACAGATGACCATCCAGCCTCTGTTTAAAGGCCTCCAAGGAAGGAGACTCCACTACGCTCCGAGGGAGTGTGTTCCACTGTCGAACAGCCCTTACTGTCAGGAGGTTCCTCCTAATGTTGAGGTGGAATCTCTTTTCCTGCAATTTATATCCATTATTCCGCGTCCTAGTCTCTGCAGCAGCAGAAAACAAGCTTGCTCCCTCCTCAATATGACACCCCTTCAAATATTTGAACAGGGCTATCATATCACCTCTTAACCTTCTCTTCTCCAGGCTAAACATCCCCAGCTCCCTAAGGCGTTCCTCATAGGGCATGGTTTCCAGTCCCTTCACCATCTTAGTTGCCCTCCTTTGGACCTGCTCCAGTTTCTCCACATCTTTTTTGAATTGTGGTGCCCAGAACTGGACACAGTATTCCAGGTGGGGCCTGACCAAAGCAGAATAGAGTGGAACTATTACTTCCCTTGATCTAGACACTATACTTCTATTGATGCAGCCTAAAATTGCATTGGCCTTTTTAGCTGCTGCATCACACTGTTGACTCATGTTCAGCTTATGGTCTACTTGGACTCCTAGATCCCTTTCACATGTGGTCTCATTCAGCCAGGTGTCCCCCATTTTATATCTGTGCATTTCATTTTTCCTCCCTAAGTGCAGAACCTTACATTTCTCTGTGTTGAATTTCATCTTGTTAGCATTGGCCCACCTTTCTAGTCTATTCAGGTCATTTTGAATTTTGATCCTGTCCTCTGGGGCATTAGCTACTCCTCCTAGTTTAGTGTCATCTGCAAATTTGATAAGTATGCTCCCAATTCTGTCATCCAAATCATTAATACAGATGTTGAACAGCACTGGGCCCAGGACAGAACCCTGTGGGACCCCACTGGTCACTTCTCTCCAGGATGAAAAGGAGCCATTGTTGAGCACCCTTTGAGTTCGGCCACTCAACCAATTACAAATCCATGTGACAGTTAACTTGTCTATCCCACATTTTGCAAGCTTATTTGCAAGAATGTCATGGGGAACCTTGTCAAAGGCCTTACTGAAATCGAGGTATACTATATCCACAGCATTCCCTTCATCTACCAAGCTGGTAATTTTATCAAAAAAAGAGATCAGGTTCGTTTGGCATGACTTGTTTCTCTGAAACCCATGTTGACTTTTTGTGATTATGGCATTGGCTTCTAAATGTTCACAGACTGTCTGCTTAATGATCTGCTCTAGAATCTTTCCTGGTATTGATGTCAGACTAACTGGACGATAATTGCTGGGATCCTCTTTTTTTCCCTTTTTGAAGATGGGGACAACGTTTAAATATCTGTCAACTGAGACTATTCTCCAAACACCTGATAAAATGAGCTGGAGTTCACAGAAGCTTAGACCATATGCAACATATGGGTTGGCACCTTGTATTGCAGCTATGGATTGGTAACATAGAGTTATGATTCTGTAACTGCTCCATATTCAGTAATACTGAATATTTATGATTGTGGCACAATTGCCCCCACAACCTACATTAACAGCCAGCAGCCATACTGAGCAATGGAAGTCTGTTCAGTGGTGATCAGGGCACAGCAATATGACATTTCTGGTCTCCTCCCAGTAAGAAAGACTGCAACAACCAGAAGCAAGATCACTGTTGCAATTCCGCATTGTAGCCTTCCTTACTCTTCCATTGCTCCATGTGACAGCTGGTTGTGAAGATAGGTGCATGTGTGTGTGTGGGGGGGGGGGGGTGACTAGGAGGCATTACTTAATTACAAATGTGTTAGGTACACATTTGTAACTAAATAGATGGTGTGGGATCTCCTTATTTGCAGCTGGACCATGAATGTCAATGGTTCCCTTCATAATTTGCCTCTCACATGTGAATCCTAGCCTATGTTGTGTGACTGATTATTTTCAGAAGTAACCTAAGACCAGCTTATGTTCTTTTCTATGGGCAACATGTATTTTCATTATGCATTATGTTTAAATGTAATCTGAAATATATGATGCCTTTAAAATAGATACAGGAGTCTTACATATTTAAATGGTTTCCCTATGAGTTTGCTACAGGACGTTTACATAACAATTGGCCTCACAGATTTTGTCCAAAAGAGGGCACTGCTACCCATCTGTCAAGCCCCTAAACCCTGGGTTACTTGTAGATGCATCATAATGCAACAAAACAGTAAACATCTTGCTGTTATAGTAGTGGGAATCATCAGAAAAATGTATTAATAATATTATTTCTCTCTCTCTTTTTTTTTTTTTTTTAAAAATGTATGGTCCCATTGAAACTGTTGTGCTACTGTGAGGAGTTTTGCCTAGAGCGATGCACTGAATGTGGTTTGTTGTATTGTTGAGTAGTAAATTAATTGACAGCAAGAAAGAGAGATAAAAGAGAAAGGAAAGGCTTTGGGTGAGAAGTGAAACAAGAAAATTATTCACGGTTTGTTTGTAAGTTTTCCCTCTTGAATTAGTTAACCCATATTTACATATTTCTGGTCACTTTTATTCATTTTGAGTTCTTTGCTAGACGTTCTTCTGCACAGGGTAAAAACTAATGTTTATCTCATCAGGTGAACTGCAATTTACAATTCAGCATCAGTGACCATGTAAACACATTCACCATGTCTCATAATGCAAAGCTTCTCTGCAAACTGCTTCTCCATCTGTGCACATACCTGTAACTGATGGAGTGAATGCAGCATAGTCCATTCACTTAAACCTACTTTGTCCAGACACTTCCTGCAAAAGAGAACTCTGCATTCCTACCCTCCTTCCCCACCCTGGCATTGCCGAAGGATATTTTGAAGTATTTCAACTGTAACAACAAAGCCATCACTTAAATACATTTGTCTAAGATATTTTAGACACCTCCATTTGTTGGACTTAAAAAAAGTCCTTGAAGTGGCTTACAACTCAAAATGATGATAAAAGCGTCAGTGGAAAGCACTTCCTAGATACCTTAGATGCACAGACAGATCAGAAAGCAATTAAACTTTTGCTTTCCATATCACCACTACAATGTACCAAAATATGTATAAATCTGCATATTTTGTGTTAAGATAAAAATAAAATAATAATAAAATTTTATTTATATCTCCCGCCTCTCCCTGCGGATCGAGGCTGTTAGTGTAAATAAGCAGAAGTGTGCAGTTCAAGCAATCTCCGATGCCTCCGATGCCTCCGATACCAGCAATCCTGGAACTTCGGCTTATCAGGAATCCACCTCCCAGTTGTTGATGAAACAGACTGGAGCCAAAAGTCTCTTCTCAGAGGCTTTATTCTTAAGTTACTGTATTTACAAATATACACACGCTCGTCTGGCAAATCTCTCCAAACATCCATTACAGAACAATTACCCAACCATCCTCACTGAGGTGTGTAGGCTGGTTATAGACTTGTGTCATGTGGTCACAAACCCCACTTCATTTGGTGATTCTACTTCCGTTTGTATAGCCTGCTTTGTTGTCCCCTCAGTTAGGAAGACACAGTTGTTTTCATTATGTTTACGTGCAAGCAACCACTCTGACTTTGAGTACTGTCTGCTCCCAGCCTTCAGCTGAAAAAACAAGTCTAGCCATAATTCCTGTTTTCCCTTTTGTGCACATCTGTACATTTCATACTCAGGCCTCAAAGCCTGAGGCGGGCTCACAACATATTTAAATCCAATACAATAAAATGTCCAAAACAATATATCGCAATTAAAATCAATTACAACAATAACATATCAGGTATCTGGGGAATTTCTAATTCCCTAGGGGGTTAAATGAGGTCGGATGGGTATGCCCGCCGGAAGAGATCCATCTTTAGTGCTTTTTTGAATGCCTCCAATGTAGGTATCAGACGGATCTCCTCTGGCAGGTCATTCCATAATTTTGGAGCCACAGCGAAGAAATTAGTCTTGTGTTTTAAAGATTTAACAATTTTTTATCAGTTGTTCTTAAGGTGCGGGACGGATTATGTAGGGAGAGGCGTTCTCTCAGGTAACCTGGGCCCAAGCCATATAGGGCTTTAAAGGTAATGACCAACACTTTGTATTGAGCCTGGAAGCAAATTGGAAGCCAGTGCAAAGATTTAAGAATGGGGGTGATATGCTCCATCCTTGAAGCCCCCAATAGCAATCTGGCCGCTGCATTTTGAATCAGCTGAAGCTTCCGAACTTGGTACAAAGGTAGCCCCATGTAGAGTGCGTTACAGAAATCTAATCGAGAGGTTATCAGTGCATGTACTACTGTTTCTAGGTTCTCTCTGTCCAGGTAGGGGCGTAGCTGGTGGATCAGTCGAAGCTGATACCAGGCACTACTGACAGTTGCCTCCACCTGTGATGTCAGTTGTATAGACGAGTCCAGGAGGACCCCTAGACTACAAACCTCGTCCTTTAGGGGAAGTGTGACCCCGTCAAGGACTGGTTGTCGAATCTCCGTCCCCGGGCCTGGAGAGCCTATTATGAGCACCTCCGTTTTCTCTGGATTCAGCCTAAGCTTGTTTTTCCTTATCCAGCCCATTACCGAGTCAAGACAGGCGTTCAGGGGAGAGATGCCATCCTCAGTCACTGCATCAGTCAGAGACATAGAGAAGTATATTTGGGTGTCATCAGCATACTGATAACACCGCGCCTCATGTCTCCGGATGACCTCTCCCAGCGGTTTCGTGTAAATGTTAAATAGCTTTTATTTGTTTCATTTTATTTTGTCAGACCTGAAATATTTGGTCTCAGCTGGAATACTTCTCTTGTTGTCTGTTGTTCCTTTGTTAACATTCCACAGTAGAAAACTGTGGGTAAGAAAAGTAGAATAATTTGTGAAAAAATCATTTCAAATATAATGCAAGTGTTCATAGGGATGTTTTTCCATATACATTGATGAAGTCAGTAGAAATTTATGAATTCATGCATGTGATATTGCTATGGACTAGAAATACGCTGATCAACCCAACTTTTGCAGCAACAAACATCCAGTTTTCAAGAACACAGAAGGAGTAGGAGTAGGAGCTAAAATAGCCCTCACATGTTTGGCATATTGTTCTGGTTGCTTAAAGCCTAAAATAGGTTTTCTACTGTGGAATGTGAATAAAGGAACAACAGACAACAAGAGAAGTATTCCAGCTGAGACCAAATATTTCAGGTCTGACAAAATAAAATGAAACAAATAAAATTATTATTATTATTATTATTATTATTATTATTTTAAAAAATCCCTTCTCATTTGTCAGGTTGGAAGATTTTAGTAGTCCATGGAATTCCAGAACACTAGGAAGCTGGCTAGAAGTCCATATACCTGGCTGCATTGGGAATGGGGGGTGGAGTGAAATCTATGCATTGGACTAATTAGAAACTTAATATATGCTGATAACTAATTAGCATATATAATTAATTGTGTAATTAGGGGAAAGACCCATGCAGGAAAACTCTCCAATTCCAGGTGCAGGTAAGAGAAAAAGCATGGATAAATAGCAAGGATCCTGACAGAATTAGCAGAGAGATGAAGAGCTGTGGAAATGGAAAGATGAGAACATGACATTAAAATCAGGATAAGTAAATCTAAGATTTTGTAGCCCATAGCAATATTTAAGTCATTCATGTGATTTACTAATCAATAGTGAAGGTGCTTCTTTGACATCTCAATGGACTGTTGGGGAAACATATTGGAATTTGATGCAAGAGGGAATAATCAAGAAACACAAGCTTCATGTCCATAACTCCCCTGCTCCATTTGGACTTAGCCTTAGTCTTGGTTACTAAGATATTGCCAAATACAAAAATGACAAGGATATGATAAGTAAAAAGAGGCAGTAGATTATAAATAAATTATAAAATATGTTCACCTACAATACAATGCCATTACCAAATAAATTCAGTTTACTGAATTTGCAAAACTTGAGCAAACTAGATCTTGTGGGATTGAACAAAAGTGTGAAAAACATGGAAATAAGCATCAGAAGGATCTTCAGGGATAAAACGGCTGTGTCCCAGTCACACAGAATAAGTTACAAAAGGAAGTGAAGCACAAATTAGTTAAGAACCTGTACAAGATTTTCAACAGGCTAAGCAGAACAGCTTGTGAATAACATTTTTCACTGAGGTAAACAAACAACTCCAGCTCCAACTCTGCCCCACCATTACCAGCTATGTAGGAAGGAAGCCAATAGGGGGATGGAAGTTATCCAGTTTAGTTCCCTGAGTCCTACATGCCTGACTATTGTACAGACATTGTGATTAGATGTTTAGTGCAATGGGCTCCTGGCACTCAGGGAAGAAATTAATTCCCTTGAAGCCAAACACTGAAAATTCATGAGATGAGTCCCATGGAGGTGTGATAGCAGCTTGTGTTCCATGAAAGCCTTCGACTCCACATTTCTTTCTTTTCTTTTTTAAAGATAACTTTTATAAAACACATTGAAAGACAAACAGTATTTTATTTAAAAAATACATACAATCCTATCAACATACAAATATACATACCTACAAATGTATGTATACTTTGTTAATACATTTCTTTATTTTCTTGTCTTACAACTTCAATTGATATTGATGGTCTTTCCATTAAATTACTCTCTTCCATGTCTTCACCTTCAACTTTATTCCCTTCCTTCTACCCCTTCTCTCTTCTAAGTCTATTTCCTTTTCCATTTAATCTAATACCTTCCTGATCTTCCTCTCTTTCTTTTTCCTTTCAACCTTTTCCTTTATTTCTTCCCTTTCCTTCTCTCTCTCTCTCTCTCTCTCTCTCTCTCTCTCTCACACCATCTTTCCACTTACTCTAACCTTCTTTTACTTTCTTTCACCATCTTCTCCATTCATACCTTATGTCCTTTCCATCAATTACTGATTTATCTATTTCATAAAAAAAATTGACTGTTATTTTCACGTTTGCCAGTAGCACATCTATATAAATTGTTATTGCAATCTTCATACTAATTTTTGTTATAGCTTACTTTTATAATTTCTCATCCTATTCCGTTTCTTAGTTCCATCTGTTCTTTATTTTGCATTCTTTCTTATTAGATGCTTGTAGAGAGATTTAAATTTGTTTCACTCAGTCATACAACAAAACATTTACTCTTTTAACTTTAACAGACCCTAAATTCAATCCTACTCTTCAATTATTTACCATGTACTTTTATTATACAAGAGTTATTTATATTTGATATAGACAGACTCTTAGTTTTATTTTATTTACACAATCTGACATCACACATGATTTTCCCTTTATTGGAAACTTGTCAAGAGATCAGAGACCTTTATCCCCAGCCATATGTTTGTTGTTGTTGGCCATTTCCATTTTTCCTCTAAATATTTATAAACCAAAAACCAAAGTTCTTTTGTTTCTTGTGGCTTTTTGGGCTATGTGGCTATGTTCTAGAAGAGTTTATTCCTGATGTTTCTCCAGCATCTGTGGCTGGCATCATCAGAGAACACTGGCATGTGTAAAACAGTCCAAGAACATAGAATGAAATTGCCAATCATGTACCATGTAGGCAAGCAGTTAAAGTTAAGTCTAATTCAAATGATGTACAGCACTGTGTAAATTTACAGTGCTATATAAATAAAGCATAATAATAATAATAACAACAACAACAGCAACAACAACTGACCATTTTGGATAAAAATGGGATGGAAGTGATTCAAAAGATATAGAAGATCTGGAGCATATAGCCTATGGGTTTCACTTTACCCACTCTTGATCTAGATAGTGGTGTAAACAGCTCTGAGATCAAGTCAGTTGTTCTGCTGCACATTGGCACTGATGAAGAGAGAAATGTAGTTACTCAGTCTTGTCAGCCAAATTTATGTTGCCTACCTGAGGCCCAGAATATCCAAGGAAGTTTTGTCTGAAATACTGTCTGTATTTCCACTGGTAAAATACTGGTAAAAGCAAGGTGCCTCACTGAATGGATAAAAGATTGGTATAGATAAGAGTAAGAGTCAGATTTCCTAAGCATGGGGGGTGGGGGATGTCTTTTGGGAACAAACTAGCCTTGTACAAATGGGTCAGCTCCATTTGAACTGGAATGGAACCAGCCTGCTAGTGCTTGACTTCAAAAGATGTCAGAGCAGCTTTTAAAATGAACCCCAGCAGAAAACTGATATTTGGTCAAGGTTAATTCATCCTTAGGGAATGAGCGTAGAAAGATTTTCAATTGGCCAAAAGGGAATGGTGTAGAAATACTCCCTGGGCATACAGCATTTGAGTAAAATATAGCCAATCAAAAGACAAACACAGGAAACAAAATATGCAAATACAGAAGCAGCAGAGACATCTGGAGAGTTATACTGTACTATCTACTTGAGTTTCTGCACTAATGTTAGATAATTTCAAGTGGAAACAATTGTGCTTAGTTTTAAAGGATAGCAAAGGTATATCAGATATAATAGAAACCTAGTGGAATGAAGAGCATTCATTCCACTCTGAATTTCTATATGAATTACAGGGAATGTCTCATTACAGGTAGTGTTGTTCTGTGTGAAGGGGGCCAACATGTCAAACAAATTAGAAATTTTTATCATTTCCGCAGTGATTTAAACATAGAGTCATCCAAATTCTGGGCACCACAATTCAAAAAGGATGTGGAGAAAGTGGAGCGAGTCCAAAGGAGGGTGACTAAAATGGTGAAGGGTCTGGAAACCTTGCCCTATGAAGAACGCCTTAGGGAGCTGGGGATGTTTAGCCTGGAGAAGAGAAGGTTAAGAGGTGATATGATCGCCCTGTTTAAATACTTGAAGGGATGTCACATTGAGGAGGGAGCAAGCTTGTTTTCTGCTGCTCCAGAGAACAGGACTCGGAACAATGGATGCAAACTGGAGGAAAAAAGATTCCACCTCAACATTAGGAGGAACTTCCTGACAGTAAGAGCTGTTCGACAGTGGAACACACTCCCTTAGAGGGTGGTGGAGTCTCCTTCCTTGGAGGTATTTAAGTAGAGGCTGGATGGCCATCTGTCGGAAATGCTTTGAGTGGGAGTTCCTGAACGGCAGGGGGTTGGACTGGATGGCCCTTGTGGTCTCTTCCAACTCTAAATTTCTATGATTCTAAATGAGAAGTTGGTTGGCATCTTAATAATGCATACAATTCCCTATAGAAGTGGTTGGACATTTTTGTCAGATGAAGAAGTCGATGTTCAGTTGAAACAAAGTAACATATTTCGTACCATTGTGCATAGTACATGAAGTTGCACGTTTTACATAGCACATTCAGAGATACACTGTGCATTGCATTAATATATATCATTTTTATTTTTATTTTTTTTTCATATTCAACTGGCTTCCAAATTGCTTCAGAGCTGAATTCAAGTTCCTGGTTTTGGTTTGGGGCTAATGTATCTGAAAGACTGATTTCCTGAATATGAGCATGCCCCAAATTTGAGATCACTGGCACAAGGTTAGCACATGTCTCAACATCCTACAAGACTACATTGGTGCATTCGTGTGACATGGCATTTTCTGCAGTGACATTCCTGCTGTGAAATTCCCCTAGGAAATCAGGCCAGCTCTCATCATCATCATCATCATCATCATCATCATCATCATCATCTATTTATATCCCACCTACTCTGACTAGGACTAGGACTACTCTGACTAGGACCAAGGTGGCTTACAGTAAAACAGTCCAATACACAATGAAATAACAATACAGTTGGTCCTCCTTATCCATGGATTGTTTATCCACGGATTTGAGTATACACGGCTTGAAAATATTCCCAAAAAGTATAAATTCCAAATAGCAAACCTTGATTTTCCATTTTATATATGGGACACCATTTTTTGTGCCATTATATTTAATAGGACTTAAATATATACAGATTTTGTTATCCACAGAGGGTCCTGAAACCAAACTCCAGTGGATAACAAGGGCCCACTGTACACAATAATCCTAAATTCTATCCCCCTAGTTAAAATAATGATTAAATCACAAATACATTAAAAGATTCATACTAAAAATTAATTAAGGGGCTTTAAAGACCACCCAAAAGGGTGGTCCGTGGGTGTCCCTTTCCACGCCAGATTGGGGCCAGCGCAGCCTCACTGGCAGCCCCAGAGGCCCCAATCTGCTGCTTTTCCAGGCCTCAGAGAAGCAGCAAAATGCCGCTTCCCTGCAGCCTGGAAAGGGGTGTCCTTGGGGCTTCTTTTCTGCATCACTGGTGTGGCAGTGTAAACGCCGCACCAGCGATGCATGCAGTGAAAAGGATCTCCATTTTGGAGCGCCTTTTTGCAACGCTGAAAGGGGCCCCAAGCACCCTGCAATGTTGCAATGACGTCAGGTGTGCACCGGTCTGTGTGGATGTGGCACGCGCCATGATACCATCCTCACGCACTCGTATGGATGGTGTGTTTTCAAAATGGCACCATCCATACACTCTAGGGCTGGGGAACATGCAGATGCTGTGCTTTCCCTTGCCCTACTTACAGCTCAGGGATGGCCCTTTTGGGCCGTCTGTATAGGGCCTGTTAACTAAAACTGGAATGATGGGGTGCAAAATAATTGATGGAATAGACTGCACAATAGTCAGTTCAATGGGTGGCTGATTTAAGTGTTTGAGGTTTTAATTTTTTTTAGAGTTGTTTTATTCTGTTTTTAAAGTTATTTATTTATTTAATATTTAGAATGTTATTCATTGTACATCTTCTTAGGGGCTAATTAAATTGAAAGATGGCAGATAAATGCAAGAAAGAAAAGAAAAGAAAGATCTCTGTCCTTTGCAATCAGTGTCCTCCATGTGGTGATGGGGCACACTTCTTTAAAACAGAATGATTATTTTTTACTCTACCAAGTACTGTATAATCTGTTAGAATTCCTTGTGTAATGACTTCACTGGGGTTGTGAAGAATTTGCACAAAATTATTCATTCTCAATAGGATTGTCTTGACAGTCCAATTGATCCTGCCAAGAAATTGTTGAGCCCATTGAGATTTCTCACCTCCAGCAGAAAAGTGAGACAAAGAACATTTTTTCCCTTCTGAAGTTTCTGCAATTTATGCAAAATGTCTCAGTACAAAACTAGTCCCTTTTTCCTTTGTGAAAAACAAAGCATACACACACATTTATAAGCATGCACACACCCAGCAAGCACAGAAAGTCTCACAAAAAGACATAAACAACCCAATCTCATGTGTCCTAAATTCTGAAACTCTACAGAATAAGCCAGCAGATCTCATAGTAATATACTCTTTGCTCTATTTGCAAAAAAATATTATTCTTACAAATATGAGAACCATTATTATTACTTGCTGAACACTACTGACTGCTTAATTGCACAGCAGTACAGTGATGTAAAGCTGAACATTCTCATCTAAGTCTAGTTGCATAAATACTTATGAAAAAATTATATATTTTCATAAGTTTTTAAAGTCTTACATGCATCAACTCAGTTCAAATAAGTTTGGACACTGAAGTCTACGAAAGCTCATTCTGCCAACTTCTTTTTTCAGTTAATCTCAAAGGTGCTACAAGATCTCTCTAGATATCAGTTCAAATAAGTCAGTGGTATACCTGGGGGTGGAATGGCAAAATGACAATTCTTCAGCTGCTGTGAAATTTTCCTTCAGTCTTCAAATGTCTACATTGTAGAGAATGAGACACTGAAAAAATTATTCATGCCTACTCATATTTGCTGTTTTCATATTTTCATGATACCTTTGCCTATCTCTTTTCTTTGGATGCCTAAATTGCCTTTTAGAATGCTCAACTGAAGTTTTAAGTTACAGCAATGCTAGCAATCTGGAGACTAAAGGAAAATTTCATCGAGATAAAATTCTTATATGGGGGCAATGACCTCATTTTGCTTCTCTGCATCTATACCACTGCAAATAATTAACAACAATGATAACTTCACAAGAGTTGAGAATAACAATACCCAATGTATCAAATATTTTAACTAGGGTATAGCAAATCATGAAAAATGCTGACACAAAGACGTTATTACAATCAACCAGTCATATCTTCCCATAGGGATGAACTATATGTGCTTAAGCTATTTAGAAATGCCATGTTTCCTCAAGAGCAGCATGGCTTGGAGATTTCAGTCACCTGAACTTGTTGCATAATTAACATAAGACTTGCACACCTACATGGTTTCAGTAGTTTAGTGTGGGTTACTGTATAAAATGTATCTCCATATACATATGAATTCTCCCTACATTGTCTTTTCTTCAAAGTGACGTGCATTCAGATACACCCCCATTCCCATTTTGTTCCTTCAGTCAACTAAATCCAAAGGGGACAGGTGTTTTATAGGAACAGTTCATGTAATATATCTTTGCATATTAGCTCAGTATGGAGAGATACTACCAATAGCTTGCAACAGATACCTTCAGATATATATGGCACAAGGATGAATATTATCCATGCCATAGACATTTCCAAGTGAGAAGTGTAACCACTTATTACAGAAGAACAGTAACTGTGAGTGAGCAAGTGAGAGTTATGAGTAAGTGGGTCATCACACTATTCATATAATACATCTGGAAGCTCCCCTTCAGACAATTTAGCAATGTATTTCTTCTAATAAATGTTTTCTCTTCATTTTAGCTGGATAGTTTGCATTCTAGTGCTCCTAAAAATGAAGTAAAATATAGGGAGGCATCCATAGGTGTGAAGTTAATATTTATACACCCAGAAGACACTTAGAGTTGAGATAGGTGCCAATGATTCCATTCTTTTCAATTAAATAATCATTTCTTTAGAATAAAGCAGTCCCTGCTGTGGAATCAATTGAAATTAATTATCCTTGTTTGCTTTTTACTGACTAAAAGGGGTCAGAGGGCATTTGGCCATGGGGAGCAGTTAGTTTTGCAGCTTTTAACTATTTGTACAGCAGGGAAGTAACAGTGTGATCAAAGAACCTGAGTCAAATAGCCTGTCCTTTTGGTCTTTTGTCGCTTCCGTATACTCATAAGAGCACTCAACCTTTCAGAAGAAAGGCAAATGCATGCATTTAAAAGATTTACATTCATCTTTCCCAGGACTCTGAAATATAAATATGAAATATCCAGAACCTTGTCACTTCAGTAATAATTAAGCTGATGGCCTATTATGTTCGATTGCAAATCAATATAGTATCTTTTGGTGCCACTTGAGTTCTCAAGGGTTGGCTTGGGGCCAGCACTAGTTATACAATTGAGGAGCTGCAGCTGCATCAAAAAACTTCACTGCCATTTCCATTCAAAAAGAATAGACTGGTAACAATGGTGGCCAGCCTCTTCATAGTAATTGTGTGCAAGTACACATTTTGAAATAGTGTTTTGTTCAGCAGGTGCTGTTATTTTAGTTTAATTTCAATTTTGAAATATTGAGGAATGAGGGGGGCCTAGTCTTAACAGCATCTAACCTACAGCTGTTCAGAACAGGACAGCAAACAGCATATGTTGCTTTAGATAGAAAACTGTAATTGCTTATTCTTCCTGGCGTATTAGCAGACCAGATCTGCGCCTCTGAAATTATCCAGCATTTCAGGCTTTTATTACTTTATAAAGTGCTCTACAATGCAGTGGGAGTACAATGCTAGAACATCTGACTGTGTTTTCCCATATAGAATAGACTTGCCTTGCTGTTTTTGTACCTTAACATAACACAGTAAAGGTTATGTGCACAAATGCAGGGTGCCCCTTCATTCATGGTCACAATCCACTTGTCAGTTCACAACCCATTCATGGATTCAGAGGTATTTTCATAGAATCATAGAATCACAGAGTTGGAAGAGACCACAAGGGCCATCCAGTCCAACCCCCTGCCATGCAGGAACTCCCAATCAAAGCATCCCCGACAGATGGCCATTCAGCCTCTGCTTAAAGATCTCCAAGGAACGAGACTCCACTACGCTCTGAGGGAGTGTGTTCCACTGCCAAACAGCCGTTACTGTCAGGAAGTTCTTCCTAATGTTGAGGTGGAATCTCTTTTCCTGCAGTTTGCATCCATTGTTCTGCATTGTAGTCTCTGGAGCAGCAGAAAACAAGCTTGCTCCCTCCTCAATATGACATCCCTTCAAATATTTAAATAGGGCTATCATATCACCTCTTAACCTTCTCTTCTACAAGCTAAATATCCCCAGTTCCCTAAGGTGTTCCTCATAGGGCATAGTTTCCAGACCCTTCACCATCTTAGTTGCCCTCCTTTGGACATGCTCCAGTTTCTCCACATCTTTTTTGAATTGTGGTGCCCAGAACTGGACACAGTATTCCAGGTGGGGACTGACCAAAGCAGAATAGAGTGGCACTATTACTTCCCTTGATCTAGACGCTATACTTCTATTGATGCAGCCTAAAATTGCATTGGCCTTTTTAACTGCCACATTGCACTGTTGACTCATGTTCAACTTGTGGTCTACTTGGACTCCTAGATCTCTTTCACATATAGTGTCATTCAGCCAGTTGTCCCCCATTCTATGTCTGTGCATTTCATTTTTCTGCCCTAAGTGCAGGACCTTACATTTCTCTGTGATGAATTTAATTTTGTTAGCTTTGGCCCAGCTTTCGAGTCTATTCAGGTCATTTTGAATTTTGATCCTGTCCTCTGGGGTATTATCTACTCCTCCTAGTTTAGTGTCATCCGCAAAATTTGATACGTATGCTCCCATTTCTGTTGTCCAAGTCATTAATAAAGATGTTGAATAGCACAGGGCCCAGGACAGAACCCTGTGGGACTCCACTGGTCACTTCTCTCCAGGTTGAAAAGAAGCCATTGTTGAGCACTCTTTGGGTTTGGCCGGTCAACCAATTGCAAATCCATGTAACAGTTACCTTGTCTAGCCCACATTTTACAAGCTTGTTTGCAAGAATGTCATGGCGGACCTTGTCAAAGGCCTTACTGAAATCAAGATATACTATATCCACAGCATTCCCTTCATCTACCAAACTGGTAATTTTATCAAAAAAAGAGATCAGGTTTGTCTGGCATGACTTGTTTCTTTGAAATCTTTGTTGACTTTTTGTGTTTATGGCATTGGCTTCTAAATGTTCACAGATTCGCTGTTTAATGATCTGCTCCAGAATCTTTCCTGGTATTGATGTCAGACTAACTGGATGATAATTGTTGGGATCCCCTTTTTTCCCCTTTTTGAAGATAGGGACAACGTTTGCCCTCCTCCAGTCTGCAGGGACTTCTCCTGTTCTCAAGGAGTTCTCAAAGATTATTGCCAGTGGTTCTGATATTACATTTGCCAGTCCTTTTAACACCCTTGAATGTAGTTCATCTGATCCTGGAGACTTATATTCATTTAGGTTAACCAGGTATTCCTGTACTATCTCTTTACTTATTCTGTGCTGAAATTTCCCTATTCTGTCCTCTGCTCCATTATCCTCAGTTTGAATACCCTTTGCCTTTTCTGAGAAGACTGAAGCAAAGAATGTGTTGAGTAATGGTACATAAAAAGAACTTCTCAGTTCTTTTTATGCACCACACTAGTATTATGTTTTTAGCAATAAAACGGGGAGAGAAACAAATGCTCCTAGGATTTTTAAGGAAGCCTTGTTTTTTGGGGGGAGGAGGGGACTCTTATCTTGTGAATTTCTAGGTATTTTCTGCATTCTGTGAGGGAAAAGGAATATGTGCAGATATTTAGGTGTAGAGGACAGTGCAGATGAGGAAACGTACAGCTAGAGCTATTGCTGAGATTAGGTGATGAACCCTTTCTTTTCAAGAAAAGAAGTAAAAGTTGGGTACTGCTTTTGTTCTTTATAGTATGATGAGACAAAACAAGAATCCTTTTGTCACCTCTATTTATCTTTATTGTTACATAATCTAAAACCATTGTAACATTAGGGTCTGAAACACTGCAGAAATAATCCAGTTTGAGACTCTTTAACTGCCGTGGCTCAGTGCTAGGGAATACTGGGAACTGTAGTTTATTGTGGCACCAGAACTCTGACAGAAAGGGCTAAATGTCTCACAAAATTACCCTTTCTCAGAATTTCCTGGCAGTGAGCCAGGGCAATAAAAGTGGTCTCAAAATGGATTATTTCTTCAGTATGTTTTGAATCTATGTTTTAGTTACTGCTAAAATAAGAGCTTTTCTAGAAGCTATTCCTGCCTTCCATTAGAACAGAACATACCTGGCCTTGAGTAGGAGGTTGTGTGATAACTAGGAATACTGGAGAACTTTGTTTCTTCTAAATTTTAAAATGAATTGACCTAATTTTCATTTTCTGGACTCTTTGGCAGATCAGCTACAATATTTGCAATACAGTTCTCACCTCAAAATCTGTGTAGAAAAAAAAATGTATAGGTAAGCCAATTTTTGATACAAAATTGCACATGAAAAGCTATGGAATGGACTCAAAAACAAGGGGGTGAAACAATATCATTGCATTCTGGGAGTCATCGCTGGGAGAAGCCAGAACTCTAATTCTACACAAGGCTTGCCGAGGGATTCTGGTTCATTTCCTTTAAGGAGGAAGAGAAGGCAGAGTCTCTTGTCCATGTGCTTGGGTGAGATCTAAACTTGTATTTGAGTTATTTTTGCATTCTGGGAGTCATTGCTGGGAGAAGCCAGAACTCTAATTCTGCACAAAGCTGGTAGAGGCGCACGCTTAATGGTGTGCGAATTGTAATTTTTCTTATCTAATCCAGGAGGTTTGGGGAGATTAGAAGAGAAGCTGGCCTGAAACATTGTTGGAGGGGACTCTTTAAACTTTCCACTTTTCTTTTCCTTTCTTTCCTTAAGGGGCTAGTGGGGACCTTTGCTCAGAGGAAGTGAGTCAGAGACTTGCCTCTGGAAGGAGCTAGTAGCCAGGAGCTCTCTACATAACTATAGGCCCCGTGACTTGAATTCAGTGACAGAGCTTGGGACAAAGGTCAAGTTTAGCAGGGGAAGCCCAGTCTTGTTTCAATGCCTCCTTAAGACTTCTCAGTTGGAAACTGAAGGCCCTGCTGCAGGCACCTGCAACACTTGTGGAATGTTTGTCTTCTTGCCTAGGGATGTGGGGAACTTCACATGCCCCAAGTGCAAGTTGTTAGCCCTCTTAGAATAGAAAGTACAGCAGTTGGAGGCCCAGGTATCTGGACTTCAGCATCTTAGGAAGCAAGAGGTTCTCCTTAACAGAACAGACCGGAATGTCTTGGATGGGAAACACACAAAGGAAGTTGCTGGGGTGGAGGAGGTCACTCCACATACAACAGAGGTAGATGATTGGAGGAAGGTCACACACAGAAGTAAGGAAACCAGGGAACGTTCTGTGAGCGGCTTGCAGCTACAGAATCACTTTGAATCTCTCTCTGTTATCAGAAATGATGAGGAAAAACAGCAGGGACAGACATCAGAGACACAGCAGGGGAGCCTGAGAGTACCACAAAAAGGAACAGCCACTACTAAGCCTCAGAGGAGGCGTGTGGTCATGGTGGGGGACTCCTTGCTGAGGGGTACAGAAGCAGTGGTTTGTGGGCCTGACAAGAAGTCTTGGGAGGTGTGTTGTTTCCCTGGGGCAAAGATCCGTGATGTGATGGAGAGGCTGACAAGACTCAGCCCTGGTGGCGCAGTGGTTAAATGCCTGTACTGCAGCCACTCACTCAAAACCATAAGGTGGCAAGTCCAAAACCAGCAAAGGGCTGAAGCTTGACTCAGGCTTGCATCCTTCCGAGGTCGCTAAAATGAGTACCCAGATTGTTGGGGGGCAGATAGCTTACAATTGTAAACCGCTTAGACACTCCTTAAGGGTATGAAGCGGTATATAAATGAAGCTGTTTGTTTTGTTTGTTTGGTCAAGCCTAATGATCAATACCCCTTTCTTTTGGTTCATGTGGGAACCAATGATACTGCAAGGCACAGCCCTCAGAATATCATAAGGGATTATGAGGCTCCAGCTAGGAAGCTGAAAGAGATGGATACACAGGTTGTCATCTCATCTCTTCTCCCAGTTGAAGGGCACGGAACAAGAATGGAGAAGAAAACAGCAGATGTCAACAACTGGCTCTGTAGATGGTGCCGCCAAGAATGGTTTGGATTCTTGGATCATGGGCTGCGGTTCCCTGAGGGGGGACATCTGGCAAGGGATGGGTTGCATTTCACGTCAATTGGTAAAAATGTTTTTGCCAATAGTCTCAAAAATTTAATCAGGAGGGCTTTAAACTGAGTTATGTGGGGAAGGGAGACAGTATTCTGGGAGGCAAAAGGGCTGAAAAAATAGTCAAATTGACATAGAGGGAAGAAGGCAAACAATGCAAGGACCCAACAGTGGGAGGCAAACAATTTTGCACAGGCAGCAAGTAAAAGGGACCCATGGTCTTCAATGTCTCTACACTAATGCACAGAGTATAGGAAATAAACAGGATGAATTTGAACTCCTAGTGCAGCAAAGCAAATATGATATAATAGGCATCAATGAAACCTGGTGGGACGAGTCTCACAATTGGAATGTAGAAATAAAGGGGTATAACCTTTTTAAGAGAAACAGGCCAAACAAGAAAGGAGGAGGAATAGCATTATATGTCAGGGACATTTACACCAGTGAATAGATCCAGGACATCAATAATGGAGGCCAAGTGGAGAGCATCTGGATAAAAATTAAAGAGGAAGGAAACAACAAGGATGTTACTGTGGGAGTCTACTACAGATGGTCAGATGGAGGAATTGGATGATGCTTTTCTAGAACAGATGACCACACACTGAGAAAGGAGAGATGTAGTAGTGACAGGGGATTTCAACTATCTGGATATTTGCTGGAAGTCAAACTCAGCCAAATCGTTAAGGTCTAGCAAATCCCTCACTTGGCTCAAAGACAGTTACATTGTCCAAAAGGTGGAAGAGGCAACAAGGGGATCAGCTATTTTAGATTTGATCTTAACCAACAGGGATGGTGCAAGTGGTTGGAACGATAGGTGGGAGTCACCATGTTCTCCTGGGAAGGAGAAGCCAGGCATAGCCAGACACACACTCTAGACTTTAGGAGAGCTGATTTCAATAAACTTAGAGAAATACTGGGGGTGATCCCATGGTCAAGAATACTAAAAGAGAAGGGAGTTCAAGACAGATGGGAGTATCTCAAAAAGGAGACACTGAAGGCGCAATTTCAAACAGTTCCAATGAGGAAGAAAAATGGGAGATGTCTCAAGAAACCAGGATGGATGACTAAGGAACTTTTAACTGAGCTAAGTTCTAAAGGGGACATGTATAAGAAATGGAAAAATGGGGGAAATCACCAAAGAGGAATTAAAACAAATAGCCAGCACATGTAGGGATAAAGTCAGAAAAGCTAAAGCGGAAAAAGAACTCAGGCTTGCTAGAGGAGTTAAGAACAATAAAAAGGGCTTTTTTGGATATGTCCGCAGCAAAAGGAAAAAGAAGAAAATGGTAGGGCCATTGTGTGGTGAAGATGGCAAAATGCTAACAGGGGACAGAGAAAAGGCAGAATTACTCAACACCTTCTTTGCTTCAGTCTTCTCAGAAAAGGCAAAGGGTGCCCAACCTAGGGATAATGGGGCAGAGGGACAGAAAAGGGGAATTTCAGCACAGAATAAGTAGAGACAGTACAGGAATACCTGGATAATCTAAATGAATACAAGTCTCCAGGACCAGATGAACTACATCCTAGGGTATTAAAAGAACTGGCAAATGTAATATTGGAACCAATGGCAAACATCTTTGAGAACTCCTGGAGAACAGGAGAAGTCCCAGCAGACTGGAGGAGGGCAAACGTTGTTCCCATCTTCAAAAAGGGGAAAAAAGAGGATCCCAACCATTATCGTCCGGTTAGTCTGACATCAATACCAGGAAAGATTCTGGAACAGATAATTAAACAGAGAGTCTTTGAATATCTGGAAGATAAGTCTATAATCACAAAAAGCCAACATGGGTTTCAGAGAAACAAGTCATGCCAGACAAATCTGATCTCTTTTTTTTTTTTTTTTTGATAAAATTACCAGTTTGGTAGATGAAGGGAATGCTGTGGATATAGTATATCTTCACTTCAGTAAGGCGTTTGACAAGGTTCCCCATGACATTCTTGCATACAAGCTTGTAAAATGTGGACTAGACAAGGTAACCGTTACATGGATTTGGAACTGGTTGACTTACCGAACCCAAAGGGTGCTCAACAATGGTTCCTTTTCATCCTGAAAAGAAGTGACAAGTGGGGTGCCACAGGGTTCTGTCCTGGGCCCAGTGCTATTCAATATCTTTATTAATGTCTTGGATGACAGTATTGAGAGCCTAGTTATCAAATTTGCAGATGACACCAAATTAGGAGGAGTAGCTAATACCCCAAAGGACAGGATCAAAATTCAAAATGACCTGAATAGACTAGAAAGCTGGGCCAAAGCTAACAAAATGACATTTAACACAGAGAAATGTAAGGTCCTACACGTAGGGCGGAAAAATGAAATGCATAGATATAGGATCGGGGACACCTAGCTGAATGAGACCACATGTGAAAGGGAACTAGGAGTCCAAGTAGACCACAAGTTGAACATGAGTCAACAGTGTGATGCAGCAGCTAAAAAGGCCAATGCAATTTTAGGTTGCATCAATAGAAGTATAGTGTCTAGATCAAGGGAAGTAATAGTGCCAATCTATTCTGCTTTGGTCAGGCCCCACCTGGAATACTGTGTTCAGTTCTGGGCACCACAATTCAAAAAGGATGTGGAGAAACTGGAGCATGTCCAAAGGAGGGCGACTAAAATGGTGAAGGGTCTGGAAACCCTGCCCTATGAAGAACGCCTTAGGGAACTGGGGATGTTTAGCCTGGAGAAGAGAAGGCTAAGAGGTGATATGATAGCTCTGTTTAAATACTTGAAGGGATGTCACATTGAGGAGGGAGCAAGCTTGTTTTCTGCTGCTCCAGAGAACAGGACTCGGAACAATGGATGCAAACTGCAGGAAAAAAGATTCCACCTCAACATTAGGAAGAACTTCCTGAGAGTAAGGGCTGTTCGACAGTGGAACACTCTCCCTCGGAGGGTGGTGGAGTCTCCTTCCTTGGAGTTTTTTAAACAGAGGCTGGATGGCCATCTGTCGGGGATGCTTTGATTGGAGTTCCTGCATGGCAGGGGGTTGGACTGGATGGCCCTTGTGGTTTCATCCAACTCTAAATTTCTATGATTCTATGATTCTAGGACCTGTCCTACATTTCAACCTTCTGTCCAAAATGTCTTCCATTCTCAGCTTGACTAGGAAGCATATCCTCCAAGTCCTGCATGGCTAACGGGGCACCACCTCAGCTCCCCATGTCCTCTAAGTCCTGGAAGACTAGGGGGGACCATCCCAATCTCCCCATTTCCTCCACGTTCAGTAAGTCTAATACGGCACCAGTTAGCTCCCTATGTTCTTCAAGTCCTGGAAGGCTCAGAGGGCACCACCTGAGATCCCTATGTCATCCAAGTTCTGGAAAGCTGGAAGGGCATCACCTCAACTTCCCATGTCCTCCAAGTCCTGCAAGGGTAGAGGGCTTTTCTTTTGGAGTCTCTGTGTGTCATTTTAAAATAATTACAGTGGTCCCCCGGGTTACGAAGGTAATCTGTTCCGGATTACCTTTCGTAACCTGGAAGCATTTGTTTCCCGGGGGACCGCTATTTTGAACGGACCGCGTGGCCGATTTAAAAGGGCCGCGCGGTTTTTTTCCGGATCCCGGGGGATATGTTAGCGGTCCCGCCGGTTTCGTACCCCGGGGTTTTTGTACCCCAGGGGATTCGTAAACTGGGGGACCACTGTATTTAAATCAAAAATGCAATTTCTAATTTTCCTGTAGAAGCATCAAAGTATGCAAGGGCTTTCCTATAATGAGCAAGGACTTTCCTATTATGGAGATGAGAGTCTAAAAAGTGAATGGAAATAAAGAAAGTTCATGGTGGGGGAGAGCACCACAAAGAACCCGCATGTAGCCGAAATTACGGCTGGCTGTGTTGCTAAAATTATGCCTGGCTATGTCACCAATGACATGGCAATGCAATCAGTTTGATTGGCATTTTAAAAAGAAGAGGGCAACATTGCAGCACAAATACAAATGTGGACGACAGTGGGGTCCAAAGAACTCCCCCTCCAAATCCAAAATGTCATGTTTCATAGTTGGAAGGATGCCACAATGGAATCGAATCAACAATGCAGATTGAAACCTCATTGTGAACCAATTTAAATGGTAAGTAGGAATGAGGCCTATGTTTAAAATCGTATGAGAAGCTCAGCTGATGAAAATAGAGGAGGTTTTCCAACCCTGAATAAATGACCAGCCAAATAAATGACCACTTATCCCAAAATAAATAAATAAATAAATCATCATCATCATCATCATCATCATCATCATCATTATCATCATATGTTACCAAATGGAATGACAAAAGAAAGGAGCCTATTTAAATTCATATAAGTAGTAAGTGATGTAAATCGGGCCCTTTTTAGTTCAGTTTCCTGTTCATCCTGAAAAAAAAAAATGATATGCTTGTATCGAGGCATTTCTAATCAAATTTGCCTATCGCTTGAGCATGCCAGCTCATGGGTATCAAATTGCAGTTTTATTTATTTTGCCTTGTTCATATTATTGAACTCAGCCTCCAGATAATTTGGGGGGACACTGAATCACCAGAAAATGGACTTAGGAATTATGGGATTTTTATAAAGCTTGCATAATGGAATGGAGGTATTTAGATCAGCCTCTTAAACTGATTGATAAAAAATTGCCACATTTTAAATGTAATCTAGCACTATCTTGAGGGTTGTGAAAAAGCTGACTATATGGCTATATATCAAAATTGTAGATGAATATTGATAATTATATTATTTGTTCTCATTTCTGGGATATTTGGAAATCACAGCAATATTACCTAGTCCTCAGCTGTCAAGACATAGCTGTCAAATGGCTTCTGTATGCAGTTCTGTTCAGCTCTTATATTTCAAGTTGCAAAAGACATGCATCAATATCATTATGGCTACTAAAAATATTTTAAACTAACCTCATTTGAAAGTACCAAGCAAATTCCTTGGTAGAGATCAGCAAATCTGTTTGTCTTTCACCTGCATATGAATTTTGCAAATTTTGGTAAATTCTGATCAAAACCAAACTGAAATTAAATTTGGACTCATTTGCAAACTATGATAAACATGTATCAAACACAAACTTAGAACTAAGCAGGCATTTTCTTATGAAGTAGTTTTACAAGGTATACCCAGAGATAAATTTTGTTGAAAATGTAAAAAGTCTAGTGTGGTGTCTAGCATCTTTGAGAAGCCTTTGACTTTTGCAAAACTTTTCAAAAGAGAACATAATTCCAAAATTAAATAAATCTCTGACATGCTCATCTTGACCTTATCATAACTATTGGCAAGGTTGTTACTGATGAGCTTTCTCAGATGTGGCCTGTGGTTTTTCTCTCCTTCAGAAAATATCTTCATCCAATGATTTTTTTCTTATTAAATATGCACAGGTATATCTCACCTAATGAAGGAAATATGTTCCTGGGCATTATCTCTCTGCTGCCATTGGGACAAATGTTGGTACAGGGGCAGAAAGAACATGGAAAGAATAATGATAGGTTCCTACACCACAGAAAGAAAGAAAGAAAGAAAGAAAGAAAGAAAGAAAGAAAAGCAGTTCAATTAAAAGTAATTTAAAATTTATAAATTAATTGAATTTATAATATAAAACCAGTTCAGGTAAGCCTTGCATAAGTAAAGAAAAATATTTCAAAATTTCTAGAGAGAAATGGAAAACCTCTTCCAAAACTACATGCCAGGTGGTGTGTGTGTGTGTGTGTGTGTGTGTGTGTTACTCTTCTACTGGAACACTGCAAGGTAGAGTTATGAAAAAGACAGTGAATATTTCCTTCCACCACCCCCTCCTTAAAATGTGGGTGTAACTCTAGGCTACACCCATGTGGTGTACACCCATGTGTACACTAGCAAATTTCCCTTCTTAGTGTGTGTTTTTTATTTTATTTTATTCTGATATTGGAACAGAATGCGACATTTCATAAATTATGAGTAGGAGGCCTGTAGGAGAGTCTTTCAAATAACCTGTTTTAAAGGAAAAATCAAAGAATCTTCTCCTCCTGAATACAAATATCCATGTTCTCGTGTTATTACAGTGGGACCTCAGTATCAATGGGATCCATTACAGACTCCCCCACCACTGCAGATACCAAAAACCACAGAACCTCAAGTCCTGTTATGCCCAATGGCAGCTTCTGTAGTGTGCTTGTGGCTGTGCTGCCATTAGGGACAACAGGACTTCAATGGTAAATCCACAGATACAAAGGCCCCACTGTACTTTATCATTGTTTAAAAAAGTGAGCAACATGATTGAGTGATTTGGCTGTATTATAAAATATGGTTAACTTTCTCTACTAGTGAATTGTTGCATACCCTCCAACATTTCCCAGATGAAAACGACAAGACATGTGCCCAAGCAACATCAGAGTGTGGTCAAGAGTACAAAATTATTAATGAGGAAGAGCACAGCAGTTTGCTTTTGTCTGAGTTTATTGGAAAGGGCAAGATTCTGCCCCTCTCCTCTTGTCTCTAACTGTAGAGTTAATTTTGTGAAAACTCTACACTTTGAACTCAGTTTGCAGCCCTGTAAATATGCAAATGACAAAAGGGGAAAGGGGAAGGAAGAGAGAGAAATTAGGATTTTAAAAGTATCTGAAAAAGTGGGATGGCAGAGCATTAATCAGGATTACCCCTGTCAAATCAGGTCAGTTATAGGCTACGTTGATGAAAGGTGAATGATGGCAGCTAGATCTGCTCTGAAATTTAAAGTCTGAGACAAAATCCAGATTCATTACCACAGTATGTAAGAACCCACCCGCACCACTGTTAAAGCAGTGGCCTTGTGTGATAATCACAAGATGCCAATCAAATTTTGGCCTTAAGTAGGCCTTCTCTGCTGCTGAAGAAGTTCAGAAAGCTCATTAAGTAGGAATATGAACATTTCTATTCAGGAAGAGAGCAGTAAATAAGTCAGTACGAAAATGGTTGTGTAGAATACACCTATATCTTTCTCTGTAGCTAGTGTAACTGCTGCTGGAAAGAAAATATCATGATGTAGAAAAAATGTATTTGTCTTTTTCACACAGCAACTACTTTACTCTGACCACTACAAATGAAAAGAAGAAATAATAAGGTTAGCATGCTGTGGAGGCAAAGAAGGAAGACAGTTCATCATCTCTTAGTTTTTAGTGATGTTTCCAGACTGTAATGGCAATCTTGTGGAAACATGGGCAAGTGCTACATGATCACCAGAGTTTTCCTTTGTTCATAGACAACTCCCTCATTAACTCCTTTGTTAATGAACTTTTCCAGCTGGTGTGGGATGCTCATCATCACCTCTATCTGGTTATTAACAGTCCATTTGCTTAAGTACCAAGCCTAATTACTTGCTATGGTTCCTCAGAGAGGCACACTCAATTTAAGAAAGTCCAGCAAAAGTTCTGATCATCTGACTGATTACCACATAGTCTTGCCTCTACCACCTGGTATCAGTTTTGGAGCCAAAATGAGGAAATGATAGCCAAAGCACTCAGCCAGAGTCATCCACTTATTTCAAGGGAGTTTGAGGTAGAGATACTTTGGAGATATTCATACTAGAATGCATGAAGAACAGACTTATTTATTTATTTACACAGCATCGTTTGTCTGCAAACAAACAGTTTTACAAAGCCCTGTCCCAAGAAATATAATGCAATAGGAAATCCCATCTTGAACTTCAGCTCAAACCATTAAGTAAGAGCAGTCTTTCACCCCTGCTGCCAGAGGTTATTGTTTTGTTTTTACTGTAATTGCCATGTTAAAGCCTTTTAATGTATATGCATTCCTTCCTGTTTATTAGGAAGGGAACCCCAGCAAAACACATGTTTAGGTTCTTATTGATTCTGAAGAGAACCCAAATAAAATATGTCTCAGCAGCTGGATCCAAAGGGATGTTGGAAAATAGAATACATTCATCTGGATCTACTTCTTTCTCATAGTTCACAAAACACAGACTGTTAAAATATCTTATAGTGAGATTTTATACATGTTTTCTAAGACTTGTATATGTCCTTAGGACAGAATAAAATGGCTGCTTCCAGGGGTGTCACTAGGCATAGTGTGGTCACTCATAGTGTCACTGCCCCATTGACTCCTCCCATACCATACTGTATAGAATCCTTAGTAATGTTTGATAGCCACAAATTGTAATTCCATATATCACTAATATTATCGTAAGAGTTGTGACATAAACAGCTAAGAAAATTAAAATTATCCCTCTAGATTACAATCTTATATGCATGGCCTAAATGTATTTATGCATACATAGTTTCATGTGCTTAAAGTGAAAATTTGATAAATGTGATTTTTTAAAAGAAAATTTTAAAAGAATGAAATTTTCAATTTTTTTTAAATTGAAATTTGATTTTAAAAAACAAACAGACCTGGATCTCTGCTTTCTCCTCCCACTGAGCCTCACCCCAATCACACCATCTCTTCAGCATTTTAATGGGTTGCAGGCAAATGTCACTCCCCTTAGGTTGTCACCTGGTGTGGTCCCTGCACCCCCCCTAGTGATGCTACTGTCTGCTTCTATTGCTTTACACCACATACAGTCTAGGAATTAGATGAAGTCATTCAAAAGTTGTTTCAGGGCCCAACGTTTTACTCTTGTGATGATTTCAGGGAGAGGGCCCTACTGAGATGAGGACTTCTTACATTGTTTTCTTTTCTTTAAATTTTCAAAAATTTTGAACAGTGTCTTTAGTAGCACTACAGCAGCCACAGTAACAACAACAGTGGCAGCAACACTCTGGTTACTGAAGGGTAAACTTGGTGCTGCAGAATTAATTGAAAACAACACTTTTTTTAATGACAGAGGGCTGATCCAGATGTCAGCATTACATCTGAGCAGTCTGGCACAAAAGGAAACATGCATCCTACCATTTATAGTCTTTTAAGAAAATCTACCTGGCAACAATTTGCAATAACACATAGCAAATCATAGAAGGATACTGGAGATATATTAGCCAATCAAGAGCAGTCATGAAGACATAATGGAAAATTATCAAGCAAATACTGAGTAATAACTATTCATGCTGATTATTTTCCTTACATTTCAGATTGTTATTACTAGCAGAAAGTGCTAGTTAATCAATAATAGAATTAGTAATGCTGGTAATGCTTAATCTGTTTTTCCTTGAGATTCTTAAGAGCTTAATAACTCTGCAGCTTCTAAATTTTTCCTCAATTAATTTTCCTCTTTACTTTTCCTTTAACAGTATTTTATATTTCTTTGCCCTTATCTTCAACCTCTGATCTTTTCCCTCAGTTCTCACTTTGGTCCTTCATTGCTGGTAATGTAACTCTGTAATTTTCATTCTGATTGGCAAAAACAATTAAAAAATTATCCATGTTGCAAGAAAGTCTATGGAATTATTGAGGACAATTCAAAATTTGGGATTTATTCTTGTGTGTGTGTGTGTTGGGGGGGGATATCCCACATGCTTTTTTTTTTTTTTTTTTTTTTTTTTTGCACAGAAAAATGTGTTGGAAAAAAAATCTGTGATCTGCGCCTAACCCCCATGTGCATTTTTAAACAGTGAACAAGTCCTAAATGAAGAATCTTATCCACCCAGAATCCTCTTGAGTAGGATTTCTCTACATTCAAGAAATCCCCCTTTCTCCTGGGATCAAATATTTATGAATATTCTTTTCATCCCTACTTGTTGCTATTGTTCTTCCTCTGCAGAATCTCTGTAGGAATGTTTTTATAGCTTTGCTATAGTGGCTGGAAGACTCCTCATCTTTTTCACTGTTTAGAGAATGAAAAAATGTAGAGGCTTCTCCAACTTCCGAATATGTCAAATGAGTATGTCCATGGGAATTAGATGGGGAAAATCAAAATTTGCATAGGCCAATATTACAATTCCCTGTACAGTTTGTGGAGAGCTTTCACTTTACCTGTTTGAAGAGCAATCACACAAAGTTCTGATTAGTGGCTTGGAACTACCAGCCAGTCTCTGAAGGAAACAGAACTATTACCTTGCCAGAAAGATGCCAAGTGCACTTTGTTAGCATATTTGCAAATAATAAACTTGTTGGTTAGTCACACTTGATCTTCTGCAGCTTCCCATAACTTTCCTTGTGGCTGTAAGTAAAACATAGTTAGGAGCTACTGGTGTACTTAAATCTGATCCCCATAAATATTTGCATATAAAATAATTCTGCTTTCAGAATTAATGAAAAATCATGGAACTGGGAGATCTGGGAAATGAAGTAGACACAGTTCAAAGTACACTTTACAATTAAAACCTGGGCCACACCAATCCTGAATTTGATGTCACCTTGTAATTGTTCACCATAGAACTGCCTCTACCTGGTAGTTCCCTCTTTCCCCAGTCTTAAACCAGAAGGGGCACATCCTTAAAAATGTGATAATTAGGATTTCCATCACTATGCCCAAACAAGGCTTCATATTAACCATACAGACACTGGAGATTTTCCCCCAGCTTATTCAAGGTTGCTTCTAGATATCCTGGACAATAATACGATCCATGCCAAAGATCAAAGGATCAAGCCAGAAGATTTCAAAAGAAGTGCCAGAATTCCAGACTTAATTGATATCACAAGAATGGACTGAGCCAGGAGATACTGGAAACCACAGGTTTGATGACCATCTTGACCTTTAAAGACATAAAGTTACACCTTAAACATGAGGTGCTAGAGGCAATGTGTCATACCATCCGTCCCTATTGTCATTTTAAACTTTGTAAAAGAGAAACCAGCAAGGAAGCTGAGGGATTGAGCTATTTCCTGGACATGATGGTCCTACCAGTTTATTTCTGAAAATGCTTAGGAAGACCCAGGGCTAATGCAATACATTTTGTTTTGTTGGAAGCAAGCAGCAGGTCCAACTAATGCAACACAAGGTGCTTTGTACCCAACACTCACTGAGGCTGCATCTACACTGCAGAATTAATACAGTTCAATGCTGCTTTAACACTATGGCTTAATGCAATGGGATTCTGGGATTTGATGTTTTGTGATTTAGCCTTCTCTATCAGAGAGCTCTTGTGCCACAGATCCCAGGATTCCATAGGACAGAGACATCACAGTTAAAGCAGTGCCAAATTGAATTAATTCTACAATGTGATCTGAGATATTTTGACACATGAGACATAAAATGGCACAAGTATCCCTCTTCTCTGTCATGGCAGCAGAAATACAAAAATAATAGAAATTCAGATAACTAGCAATTTGTTACTCTCTTATGACAGAAAAATATGTAATATCTTGAGGTGGTTGCCCCTGCCTAATGGTAGGGGTGGTCTTTCAAAGATCACAAGTGTTTTCAAGAATTCTCTGTGAATTTTCACAAAATAATTGGGAAGTGAATAAGAGATGGTATCATTTTCTTCATTATGATATGGTTCTTATTTCACAACTCCAGGGACTGATTTCCAATCCTAGGCACATTGAGCAATATCTGTATCTCGTCTTGTTGAAATAAATATAGAAATATAAAAATATATTTTGTTTTCAACTTTAATGACCAATCATTTACATGCTAAAACACCACTGGATTTTAGAAGTGGATCTGCTAAACAAGTACATAATGTTCAGGTTAAATTCCTAATAACAACATGTAATATGTCATTCAGCCTTGAGTTTGAAAGCAGAACTTCAAGCCTGAACTTTGTACTATGATCAACAAGAGTTCTTCATTGGTTTCTGTGAGCTACATTTCTTTTACTTTTAAACTCTGCCTATAATGCAGTGTTGTACCCAGAAAGAGGCAATAATACACCTGTCAGATTAGATGGGTGCTGCATAAATGACTTCTATAGGGCATTATATAATTTGTACCTCTTTTGAAACCACTCCTGCGATTTCCTAAAAATAGGTGTTTAAACTGGAAGATGACAAGTTGAGGTGGAAAGGTGTGAACAGAACTGGTGCAGAATTGTTAAACATTAGGTATGTAAAGAGGCAGGCGAGACCCCTGTGGCTCATCAAATGCCAAATTAGATATTATAATGAATGGTAATTGGTTAAATTATTAATCATTCTATTGCTTATCCCACAGTAACTAAATGGCCTTTCAGTTGCTATATAATTACCAGGTGACTGATGCTCTGTTTTCTTTCTTTGTAGGGCCTTCCAAGCACATAGAAAAAGTCTAAACCCTGTCATAACACAGCAGGGGGAAAAAGTTATAGACAATCTTTGAAAATCAACTGTATGGAGTTCAGAACTCTTGGATCCTATTCAGCCTTATTCATTATGTCTCATATCTGGCAGGTCCATCTCATTAGTCACTAGGAAGGAAAGTAATACTGAGTAATTGAAACAAGAGAACATGTTAAGGATATTAACCTGGGAACCCACTGAGGAAGAGGAAAAATTTCATTATCTATTCCCAACAATCATAAGGTATTAACTCAGGATCATGCTGGGCAAATGGCATCAGCAACCAGAAATTCTTTTAGGGGTGTGCCACTGATTCCTGACTCCAGAATGAAACTGGTCAATTTGGACAGCTTTGATAGATCTCTGGGGGAAAAAACAGGTCCTCTTCCAAATGGAACACATCCAGATCTTAACATTCTTGATGATATATTAACAATTTGGATTCACAAGGCACAGACAACGAGCATTCCCCCATTGTGAAGTTCTTCACAAGTTTTCCATTTTAGGAAACACAAGGGGGAGAGGGGGAGAGGTGTCACTTGTAGCTTTTAATCATGGCAAACAATTTGATACAAGCTCTTTAATTCCAGTACTTTAGGGACTATGAAATAATATATCAAGGATCAAACAAGCATTCTTTATTTTCTGTCAGTTCTCCCTCCCAGGAGAAGCTTTTTTTGAAACTGTGGAACTGGGAAGGTGTAACATTGCCACTTTATGTTCCACATCCAACACTCATCCCTTTCCTGTTGTAATTCCTGTGACTTAGGAGCCAGCTAAGTAGAAGATGAAACAAACACAACTCTTAAAACTGTTTTTAGTCAACATAATTTCCCCAAGATCATGCTGATTTAACAAAATGGGTTGGGGATTGGAGGGTTTTAAAGACTTCAGGGTCCACAGAAGTGGGGTCCAGTGGCTGCATGTAGCCACAAGCTGCATTTTGTCTACCCATTTTAAAGATTATCATTTCTCACCTTGAGTGAATATGTGCACCTTATTTTCCATATAGTAGCTGCTACTTTTAAAAAAGTTTGTTGTTGTTGCTGTTGCTTGAATATTGTTTTTAACATATTGATGGGGGGTGGACATAGAAGGTCAGGCAGAAGGGGTGACATCCAAATTTGGTGGACACATGTTTCCTGCTCTCTTCTTTCCTCTCCAATCAATACTAAAACTTCTTAAGGCAGTGCTTCTGCATCCCCATTACTCCTTTCAGTGCTTCACTCTGAAGACACATATGATCCTGGTGAGATCTCAGGAGGGTCATGTTGGCTTCTTACCAACTGATTTCCCACTGTAGGCATTGGTGCCATGCAACAGACAACAGTAAGGAAAGGGAGGTGAAGAGAGGCAATTTGCAGAATAGTTCCACCCTGATCTATTGCCTGAGGCAAGGAGTTTGCCTTGCCTCTAAAATTTTACATGGAGCTGTCCCATCAAAGTGAATGAAGTTTCTTTTTTTTTTTTCATTCATAAAATCGATAATGAATCTGCATCATAATGAGGCAGAAGGAAGAAACATGAGAATTGTAGAATCATAGAGTTGGAAGATACTGCAAAGGCCATCTATGCTAACCCTCTCCCTTGGAGGAATACACAATTGAAACCCTCCTGAGAAGTGGTCATCCAATCTCTGTTTAAAAATCTCCAAAGAAAGAGAGTCCAACACTCTCAGAGAGAGTGGTGTCACTTCAAGGGTGCAGGGGGTGGGGACAGCACTGGGTAATACCCCAGTAGAGGGGTGACACTTGGCGGGGCCTTTCTCCTGCTGTGGGCAGTGGGGCCTACCCCTTCTGCTCTGCTGCTGTGTCTCTCTCCCTGAGGAGGAAGCCAATGCAGTAGAAGAGGAGGAAGGGTGAGCGCAACCCACCTGGCTTCTTCTTCGTGTGGCTCCCTTCTTACAAGAGAGACACACGGAGGCAAAGGGGGAGTAAAACCAGCCCTCCTGGCTTTGCCCCTTTGCCCCTGTGCAGTTTCCTCAAGACCCACAGAGCCCCCTTCCCTTCCCTCACTTTCCTGTCCTCCCATCGGCCACCACTACCTCCACATCTGGTGACACCAAGCCTAATTTCTGTTTGAAGTAGGCCTTACATTTAAGGCATTCTTCCAAAATTTTAAATGCAGTCTCTTTTCTTGCAATTTGACTCCTTTCATTCTTAGTCTAACCTCTGGAGTAGTGGAAAATAGGCTTGCTTCATCTTCTAGCTATTTAAAGATGGCTATCATATCACCACACACCTCTTTTCTTTGGGTGTTTGAGTGTTAGACTGGGTGTTTGAGTGTTAGACTGGGACTCTGGAGAAAAGGATTCCCAATTTGGCCATGGAAAGCCTCTGGGTGACCTTGAGAAAGTCACTTTCTTTCAGCCTCAGTGCATAGCAATGACAAACCCCTGTAAGGAAACATGTCAAGAAAACCCCGTGATAGGTTTGCCTTAACATTGCCATACGTCAGAAACGAACTGAAGGCACCCAACATAGTTAAGTTGGAGCAGATTCAGAAAATGGCAATGAGGTTAATATGATGTATGGAGAACATACATATGAGGAGAAATTAAAGGAGCTGGACATATTTACCTTGGTGAAAATAACTTCAAATACCTCAAGGACTGCCACAAAGAGGAAGGTGCAAGCTTGTTCTTTGTTGCCTCAGAGGATAGAAATAGTGATTTTATCAGATTGGGGAGAAAAGCCAGGAGTAAATGGCATACTTCCGGCAAAGTTGTGTGATTGTGATGAAGATTTTCAGACACACAGCGTTTATCCAGGACTTAACCCATGAAGATCCAGGAATGTTCCAGCAACAAACTATACAAAGGGAAGTCCTGGGAATGGTTTATTGCTGGAGCATTCCTGGATCTTCATGGGTTAAGTCCTGGATAAGCGCAATGTTGTCTGAAAATCTTCAGTGTGATCGTGTGACTTTGCCAGGAGTATGCCTTTTTCTTCCCCAAATTTGCTCCATCTGATAATCTCCTAGGTCTAATGATTGTATGTTACAAAAGGGTAAATTTGGGTTGGCCATTTGATGGAACTTCTTGATAGTGAGTGGTTTGGCAATGGAACCAATTGCCTAGGGAGGTGGTAAGGTCTCCTTCTCTGGATGTGTTCAAAAACTGGCTACCTGCTGCAGATGCTTTGCTGGAGATCTTGCACTGAGCAGGAGTTTGGACCTGATGACCCATAGAACCCCTTCCAACTCTATGATTTTGATTTTCCAGTCTAAAGATATAGAGCTCCTTAAGTTGTTTGTCATGGGCCTCTGTTTCTAGACCTTTTACTTTCTTGTTAACCCTCCTCTAGACATCTCCTACATGCTAGTATCCTTCCTGAATTGTGGTGCCTAGAACTGGACACAGTATTCTGGGTATTGTCTGACCAAAGCAGACTAGAGAGGTACTATTAGTTCCCTCAGTACAGACACTATACTGTGGATGTGGCTCAGAATTGCCTTGGCATTTTAGATTCCATATCAAATGGTTGACCTCCTCTTGTGGTGTACTAAGAGCCCTTGTTGCATGTACTGCAGTCAAGCCAGATGTCACCAATACTATGTCTGTGCATTTCATTTTCCCTCCTTAAATGTAGTACTTTACATTTATCCCTGCTAAAATTAATTTTGTTAATTTTGGCCCAGCTTGCCATTCTGTCAAGGTCATTTTGGATTTGAATCCAGTCCTTTCAGATATTAGTTACTCCTCCTAATTAGATCTCATCTGTAAATTTGATAAAGAGACCTTCTGTTCCATCATCTAAATCATTTATAAAGATGATAAATGACACCAGCTCCAGGACAGTCACTTCTCTTTCATATGGTGATGAGCCATTGTTGAGCACTTTTGGATTTCGTCCATCAACCAGTTACAAATCCACCTACCAATAACACTGTCTACCCCACATTTTCCCAATCAGGTTGACAGGCTATTTCTAGTTGTAATTTTTTAGGGCAAGTTATATGAACATAAACAAAAAAGTTAGCTGAAGCTGTGAGCTGATTTTAGAAAATGACAGGACCTCTGGAAATTCCATTTTAGTGGTTATTTAAAATAGTTTTAAAGAAAGCATAGACTTTGCAAATACTACGGACTCCAGTCCTACTCTGAATCATTGCAGGACCCAGTGCCATTGTCAGTAACAAGATATTCAGGATCTAAACATTTTAATTGTTATTATACCTATTAAGAAAGCATTAAGGACCAAACCAATGCCTCATCCAAAGAACTTAAAGTATCTGCTTTATACATTGAACAATTTAAGGTGGGTTGCACATTATAGTTACATATTATAAATAATATTTTTCCATATGTTTTTCAGGACATTTGCAGCTAAAAATATTGGAACTAAATATCACCACAGGTACAAAATATACAAGCACAATCCAGTCCAGTGAAAAGCTAGGTCAAAAACATTAAATCCATAAGACACATGCAGCTTCTTGGGGGTTTCAGTGGGGCACCTTGCTCCCGATGACCCCCAACCCCCATCTTCCCATTTTTATTTCAAAAGGAGGTGTGGACAAAAATCAGGAAAACAGAATCCATGTTCTAATGCTGTTTTGGGATGGCATCCTAGAACATCAAGAAAAGGTTTCCATAAGCAACTGGGAGTGACAGAAAATTATTTCTGCTTGCCCCAAATGTCATTGTAGTGGAAAGTTCACCCCTCTAACATCTTGGAAGATCTTTGAGCATCAGGGCATGGTCATCTCTGCAGTAAACTGTGATTGAGCCTCATGTTTATACTATCCTTTCTCCTTGCCTCTCCCGCCTCTGATATGGATGCAAGGAATTTCCCCCCCCCCTTTGTGTGGATCCAGAATTATGTTCAGCCTTTTGTATGATTTAGAACACATCACATAAAAGACATCAGTATGAGTTTAGCTTGTTTCTCCAAACCACAGTTAAAGTAAATCAGTTTGTCTGAGTTCAGTCATATCAGCAAACAACAAATAGTTGAAAGAGAACTTTCTGAATATTACTTGATCAAGAAGAAAGGAGAGGAATAGCTCAAAAGTCAAAGCCTCATCCATATGATGCTGAGCTACAGTATTACCTCTAGAAGACAGTCCAGATGAAGCACTTGAATCTCAAAAATCAGACAAAATACATTTTTCCTAGATATTTTTGTGGGGTCATTCCCCATCCCCACTATGTCACTACACATAAAGCAGCAGTACACATAATACAGTATACACATAATACAGCAGCCATGATTGCACAAAAATATTATTCAAAATGTCATCCATATAAATAGATAAACAAGTGTTTCTACTTACTAAATTCTAGCATTCAGAGCTATAGGACAGAAACTGGAAGACCTAGAACCCTACCTCCAGGAAACTGTTGAATAATGTATTTTCTTCCTTGAGGAATTTGGTGACATCCTTTCTACAGAGTTTATCACACAGGGAAAATCTTGTGCAAAAACTGAGTTTTAAATTAAAAACAAAACAAAACAACAACAACAACAACAAATGCAAAAGCTTTTCTGACCACAAACTGGGCTAAGAATTTTGAGAGGTCATGTGCAGAGACTTCTAGGTCTTCCAGTGTTTGTCGTTTAGCTCTGAATGATAGATTTTGTGGGTGGCGAATCAGGTTATCTATTTATATGGATGAATCTTTCAAATCCCTAACAGTGGCCTGCTAAATATTTTGAACAGATATTCTCTTTTCCCCATTTCAATAATCATATATGAATTATTTCAGGTTACTGTTTTACTGGAGGAAACAGCCAGAGAAACATGTGAACTTCCCTTTATTCTTCATGTCATCAAGTTTACCTGGACTTTATTGACTGCTACCCCCTCCTTCAACCTGCTAGCATTTTTCAAAAATGTTAATGCTACTTGAGTGTCAATACAGTGCATTGGGGATGGTTGAAATCAAAAGATCTGGTTTTCCAGAGTGATTCAATTGACATTTTGTTTCTGTGCTCTAGACTGTCAGAATGCTAAGAGTATTGATTAAACATCTGGTATTTTGGTAGGTTTCCCCATATCTCTAAAAAGAAACAGTTCTCAAATGAACTGGAGACTTGAGTAGCTCAAAAGAGGAGCATGCTGTTCCTCACTTTAGTAAAAATTATACAGACAAAAAGCAAAAGAAAGATACAGTATATGTTCACACATATACTATTACTCATGATACCGTCTTCCATTTTCACCTGTCATCACATCTATTAATTAAAGTGGAGAGGGAGTTTTGTCTCAGCCCAGTAGAGGAAGAGGAAAATGCAAGAGATGAAACAGTATCAGCAATGTTTCAAAATATACAGTAGAGCAGTGCTAGTCAAAGTGGTGGTCTGTGGACCAGTGCACAATGGGAGAAAAAAATGCCCCATGTAAAATAGTGTAAGAAGCACTGCTCTAGAAGACATTAATGTACACAACTCTCAGACCTCCCAAACTATCTACAAATGAAAATATTCACATTTCATATTTACATGAAGGATGAAGACATCCCATGCCAGTCCATCTTCCACTACATGTTATACATCTTTTCTTCTGTTTTAGACTTATCACAGCCAGTCCAAATCCCCAAGACTCCCCAATGTTCTATATACTAAAATGTACACTTTTTTAAAAAAAAATATGTGCACATAATTGTGTTAAATGGTGCTCCAAATATTTCGTTGTCCCCTTACCCTATGTAGATACAACAACTTTACGACATTAAAATGCATAACAAATGTTGTGGCATGTGTTGTGTGAAATCTTCAGTACATAACAGAGAATTCTGCAGTGCTTAGTATTACCTAGTAGCATTTCTGGAAAATGTGGAGGGTGCAGACAGCACCAGGCGAAACCCAGGATAGGTTGCACATAGATGGTCCCTTCTCCCCCTTAGGAGCAGGAGAGGCAAAAGCCCAGGAACAGAATGAGGACACAGGTATGCCGGTCCTACACTGGGTGATACCATAATGATGCCACTGTGTCATATCTAGACCACACTGAAGAGTGATCTGGTAAATCAAGAAATAATCCAGATTGACACGACTTTTACCTCCATGGCTCAATGCTATGGAATTCTGGGAATTGCAGTTTTGCAGACATTTTGTCTTCCCTCTCAGAGAGCTCTGGTGCTCCACCAAACTACAGTTCCAAGAATCCCATAGCATTGAGCCATGGTCATTAAAGTGGTGTCAACCTGGATTATTTTTGCAGTGTAGATGCAGCCCCAGTGACTTTTGGGTAAAATATAGCAGAACTGCACCTGAAGTGGAATATTTATGGTAGACCACCCCTGGATCCTTATGGAATCTAAGAGATTCCTGAATGTTGAATTTTATGGTCAATATGGCTCACACTTCTGGTGAAGCCCTAATGTTCCTGCAGAATTATGAGATGAGAAGAGTCATTGTGACATGATTTCACTGCGTTGTTCTCTCTGAGAGCACAATAAGCAGCTTGATATAACAAAGCACAATAAGCAGCGAGCACAATAAGCAGCTTGATGGAGAGCACAATAAGCAGCTTGATATAACAAAGAACTTCAGACGGTGAATTGAGCTGCAGAGCACAAAACCTGCAATGACTATGTCAGTAAATACAGGTAAGGGTACACAATTATATTTGCCAGTAGAACTCTTCCTAGTGATCAAAGATTTTTTTTCCCCTGGGTCTTAAACAAGAAAAAGTTGACCACTTGGGACTATGCTGTGATATTCTCACTAAATATTTTGGGGGCAACATTGCATTTCATTTGTTGACTTTCAAATCCCTCCTTGGACTGGCCCCTCCTTATTTATCTGAACTTCTTTCTCCTTACATTCCTACTCATACCCTCCTTTTTGGTAGTCAAGGTCTCCTGTCCCAGCCTATGATTTCCACTGCCCTGTCCCGAATTTGTCCCTTCTCACTTGTTGCCCCTCACTCCTGGAACCTTCTTTCCCCACATGTGTGCCTCATCACTTCTCTAACCAGTTTCAAAACTGAGTTAAAGAATATATTGTTTAGGGAAGCGTTCCCAGGATTGTGCCCTTGTCTACCACAGGATGCCTTGTTTTAACTATGCATTAAGAAGCTAAGCCCTCCCTCCAGTCCATCTGCCTTGGTCCAGGCCTCAGAGGGAGAGAAGAACTACTGGACCTTGTTCCCTTCCCCACCACCATTCCCTTCTCCTTTTGTGTTGTGTCTTTTTAGATTGTAAGCCTGAGGACAGGGAACCATCTATTTAAAAGACTGTATGTACAGTGCCATATAAATTTACAGTGCTATATAAATAAAGGACAACAACAACAACAACAACAACAATAATAATAATAGGAGACCATGAACAACACTTTCCTCTCCTCTGTTCTATGAGATCAATACCACTTGTTGAAGCCTTAGGATATGGCCAAAATGCTTGACTGTCTTGACTTGAATTCAAGAAGGGGACAATTCACTGTCTGGATCCTTTGGGTGATTAATGCTTGCCTGCAGGAAGGGATGTTGCCTATCATTCATGGGAATGGTGCAGCTGTTCTAAGGAAGCTTGCCTTGTATCCCAAAGATATGAATCACAGAGGAACAAGTAAACCTACTGTTCCACTCCTGAATTCCATGTGTTCATAAATCACTATGAGCCAAGCTCATAAATGTGTACATTGTGTTGTATCCTACAATGTGGACAGTATTAAATCAGGCATACAGAACTGCACAAACCAGGCTCTTGAATGATTGCACAGTATATTTCATGTATAGATCTTCTTCTCCATTTCTTCTCCACCACCCCCCACCCCCAAATCTCTTTGAATGTGAAAGGCTGTGACATTAGAATTTTATCATTCTCCTCTTTCCTCATGGCTTCAGTACCATTCCAAACTTGAGATCTAAGGATGCATTTTCTGAAAGGTTACAAAGGTATATAGATTTTGGCACCCTTCTTTTTCATCTCTGAAATTTAGACCCGGTCAGACAAAACCATCAACAACAGCAACGAAAAGAAATGTTTTCAATTCAGTTTCAGTTTTATGTCAACAGAACATCATTAGAAATCTAGCAGTTTTGCTTGCTGTATTTTTTTTTCCTGTTGCTGATAGAGGACTGGTGTTTCCAGTGTTGTCAATCTTGGACTTTATCTATGTTCTCCCTACTAAATATGTTTTAGCCCTGGAGCACAAAAGCAGCATGAGTGAAAATTGAAACAGAGTGTGCTGAATTTTCTTCTCATTTACAATGGTAACAATTGAGTTAGTCTCAGCTGGATCCTCAAAGCACCCCATCCAGCATCAACTCCATTCACCTCATTTGGGTGTTGCTTTAGTGGAGTGCCTTGAGAAATAGACTGCCAGGGTTACTGCCAGAAAGCAAAACTAGTCTGAGATTTTGTTACAGAATAGAAAATGTTGCCAAAGGCAAGGAAGCAAATACTTTCCCAAATATTTCTGGAAAAGTATAATTAGTTATCTTAATGCTTGTGACTTGCCTCAACTTTTTGCACTCTTCCTACCATCTGCACTTGCTATGTCAACTATAATGGGACCCCTGAAGTCTTAGCAGCCCTAATCATACAAAGGTCACAAGTAAGGTCCTACAAAACCTCCTGACATTTGCCTTTAAAGCCTCTGACACTGCCTATTAAATTATATAGTCCATTAAGCTACATATATTTGGGCTATATTTTTATGGCTTGCTACTCTGTAGAGAAGAAATTTCATGTCTTTTTTTTTTTAAATGAAACTGTGAAAATCAAGACATATGGTCAAAAATCCTGGCTTTTAGGGGATTCTCTAATGCTACCTTATTTGACCCTATGGATATTCCAAAGTGACAAAATCTAAAGCCTTTCATCAGCAGCCATTTCCCTACATAGGAGGAAGTTTGCACATACCAAGCCATGAATCATGTTTCCAGCAAATCAATGCTAACATGCAGTTAGAACTTGCCTTACAAGAGAATTTATTATTAGGGCCATGTAGGGCATGGATGCTCCAGTTTTTCTCTACACTGGAGAACCTACAGACTTAAAAAGACAAAAGTAATATCTTGGCTCTCGAGGTCTGGATACTGCTGTTAGTTCCAATTAGGTAGACCCACTGAATCAGTTGTTGAATAGTTGTTGAACAAGGAGTTAACACTTACATAAAATATATTTTTCCTGGTTTTTTTCTAGTTGGGACAACAAACAGGCTTCAGGCCAAAATATTTTCAGATTTGGCTTTTGAAATTTGATTTCAGGAATTTCTGTATGAAGAATAAATCTTGATTAATTTAAAGGAGTTCTGTTGCTTTGAATTGTTACATTTACTATTACAGATTATTCCCACCCTTCCACAGTCTTCCAGAGGCACTTATAATTATTTTTAAAATGTTTTACCTTTGGAAAACACATTTGAATTATGGAGAGTTTGTCTGGATTGGGGGGGGGTGCCCCCAAAATACCTGGAATTTTCCAGAACATGTTATAGAAATTTGCTAGTATTCCACATTGCTCACATCAGTTCAAAATAGTGGAACTGTCTCTACTGAATTTCATTTTATTAATTTTTGTCCAATTTTCTAGTTTATCAAGGTCCTGTTGAATTATGTTCCTATCTTCCGATGTGTTAGCCATCCCTCCAAGGTTTGTATCATGTGCAAACTTGATAAGATTTTCCTCCACCCCATTTCCCAAGTTGGTGGTGAAAGTACTGAAGAATAATGGCCTGAGGACAGAGCTATAAAGCACTCCACTGGAGACCTTCTTCCAATCTGAAGCATAACCATGGATGACAATTATTCGAGTACTGTTTTCTAATAAATTGTGGATCTGTATCACAGTTTTCCCATGTATTTCATTTTTAATCAGTTTGCTAATCAAAACATTATTGGGGACCTTATCAAATGCTTTGCTGAAATCCAGATAAATGCCACTCACAGCATTCCTACCATCTGTTAAACTAGTGACCACAGACAAACAAACACACAATATAAAATTAGTACGGCAGGAGCTGAACAATAAAAAGTCTGGGTATATCCACAGCAAAATGATGAAGAAGGAAATGACAGGGCCACTGCGCAAAGAACATGAAAAAATGCTAATGGGGGACAGAGAAAAGGCAGAATTACTCAATACCTTCTTTGCCTCAGTGTTCAAAGAAAAGAAAAAGGGGGCTCAACCTGAGGAAAATGGAGCAGAGGACAGAAATGGGGAAATTTGGCAAAGAATAAGTAAAGAGATAGGACAGGAATACCTGGTTAATCTAAATGAATATAAGTCTCCAGGACCTGATGAACTACATTCAAGAGTATTAAAAGAACTGGCAAATGTAATATTGGAGCCATTGGCAATAATCTTTGAAAACTCCTGGAGAACAGAAGTCCCAGCAGACTGGAGGAGGACAAATGTTGTCCCCATCTTCAAAAGGGGGGGGGGGGGGAATTGATCCCAACAATTATTGTTCAGTTAGTCTGACATCAATACCAGGAAAGATTCTAGAGCAGATCATTAAACAGAGAATCTGTGAATATCTAGAAGTCAATGCAGTAATCACAAAAAGTCAACATGGGTTTCAGAGAAACAAGTCATCTAGACAAATTTTATCTTGCTCTCTTTCTCTTTCTCCCCCTCTTTTGATAAAATTACTAGATTGGTAGATAAAGGCAATGCTGTGGAAAGAGCATATCTTGATTTCAGTAAGGCCTTTGACAAGGTTCCCCATGACATTCTTGAAAACAAGCTTGTAAAATATGGGCTAGACAAGGTAACTGTTACATGAATTTGTAACTGGTTGACTAGCCAAACACAAAGGTTGCTCAACAATGGCTCCTTTTCATCTTGGAGAGAAGTGACCAGTGGGGTGCCACAGGGTTCTGTCCTGGGCCCAGTTCTATTCAACCTCTTTATCAATGACTTGGATAACAGAATTGTGGGCATACTTATCAAATTTGCAGATGACACCTACAACTTGTTGATGAGTATCTAAGACGGACGTCTTATACTCTCTGTAATCTTTGTAAATAGTTTAGTAACAAAGATTAAAGAACCTTCATCTGAGAGAAACCTCATTGTACGGAGATTCATTCCTGTGTGAGAAGAAATTTGCCACGCAACTCAGATTCTTCATAGACCTTCTTCTGGGTGTCCACAGACATAAACTGCTTATGCATGTCTTCTCCAAGAATGCACTCTTCTGGACAAAATTAAGAGGAATAGCTAAAACCTCAGAGAATAGGATCAAAATTCAAAATGAGTTGAATAAACTGGAAAGGTGGGGTAAAGCTAACAAAATTATATTCAACACAGAGAAATGTAAAGTACTGCACTTAGGGCAGAAAAAAATGAAGTGCATAGATATAGGATGAGGGACACCTGGATTAAGAAGACATGTGAAAGGGATCTAGGAGTACAAGTAGACCACACAAGTTGAACATGAGTCAACAGTGTGATGTGGCCGCTAAAAAGGCCAATGCAATTTTAGGTTGTATCAATAGAAGTATAGTGTCTAGATCAAGGGAAGTAATAGTGCCACTGTATTTTGCTTTGGTCAGGCCCTACTGGGAATACTATGCCCCATTCTAGGTACCACAATTCAAAAAGGATGTTGAGAAACTGGAGCGTGTCAAAAGAAGGGTGACTAAAATGGTGAAGGGTCTGGAAGAGAAGGTTAAGAGGTGATATGGTAGTTCTGTTGCCAAAAAGGTCCTTTGGGAGGTTGCCGATAGTCTGGTTTTTATAGGTTGCAACAAATTCCTCCCAGAGGACCTCAATTTGTGGGGTGGATTGTACGGAAGGGGAGGACCTCAATTTGTGGGGTGGATTGTACGGATTGTACGGATTGTACGGAAGGAGGTGGTCCTGAAGATAGGCTGGACCCAAGCCATTTAGGGCTTTAAAGATCATAACCGACACCTTGTTCTGGACCCAGAAGCTAATAGGCAGCCAGTGGAGTGATTTTAGAACAGGTGTTATATATTTGCTTCTGGTCGTGCCAGAAACCAACCTGGCTGCCATGTTCTGTACTAACTGAAGCTTCTGAATTATGCACAAGGGTAGCCCCGTGTAGAGTGCATTACAGAAATCAAGTTATGAGGTTACCAGAACATGTACCACAGTTTCTAGGTCCCTAACTTCCAGGAAAAGACACAGTTGGCATATCAGTCGAAGCTGATAACAGGCATTCTTGACCGTCACATTCACCTGATTCATCATGTGATGCGACAGATCTAGGATTACCCCCGGCTGTAAACACAGTCCTTTGAGGTTGAGTGTGACCCCATATAGGACTGGAGGTTGCATCACAATGCCTGGGTTAGGGGCCCCCACCATAAGTACCTCCATTTTGTCTGGATTCAGTTTTAATCTGTTTTTCCTCATCCAGTCCATTACTAGAATCATAGAATCATAGAATCGTAGAGTTGGAAGAGACCACTAGGGCCATCCAGTCCAACCCCCTGCTATGCAGGAAATCCAAATCAAAGCACCCCTGACAGATGGCCATCCAGCCTCTGTTTAAAGACCTCCAAGGAAGGAGACTCTATCACCTTCCGAGGAAGTGCGTTCCACTGTCGAACAGCCCTTACTGTCAGGAAGTTCTTCCTAATGTTCAGGTGGAATCTCTTTTCCTGTATCTTGCATCCATTGTTCCGGGTCCTGTTCTCTGGAGCAGCAGAAAACAAGCTTGCTCCCTCCTCAATATGACATCCTTTCAAATATTTAAACAGGGCTATCATATCACCTCTTAACCTTCTTTTCTCCAGGCTAAACATCCCCAGCTCCCTAAGTCGTTCCTCATAGGGCATGGTTTCCAGACCCTTCACCATTTTTGTCACCCTCCTTTGGACACACTCCAGTTTCTCAATGTCCTTTCTGAATTGTGGCGCCCAGAACTGGACACAATATTCTAGGTGGGGCCTGACCAAAGCAGAATACAGTGGCACTATTACTTCTCTTGATCTAGACACTATACTTCTATTAATGCAGCCCAAAATAGCATTGGCCTTTTTAGCTGCCGCATCACACTGTTCACTCATGTTCAACTTGTGGTCTACTTGGACTCCTAGATCCCTTTCACACGTAGTTTCATTCAGCCAGGTGTCACCCATCCTATATCTGTGCATTTTATTTTTCCGCCCTAAGTGCAATACCTTACATTTCTCTGTATTGAATTTCATTTTGTTAGCTTTGGCCCAGCTTTCTAGTCTATTCAGGTCATTTTGAATCTTGATCCTGTCCTCTGGGGTATTAGCTATTCCCCCTAATTTGGTGTCATCTGCAAATTTGATAAGTATGCTCCCAATTCTGTCATCCAGGTCATTGATAAAGATGTTGAATAGCACTGGGCCGAGGACAGAGCCCTGTGGGACCCCACTGGTCACTTCTCTCCAGGATGAAAAGGAGCTTTAAGACATTCCTTGAGATGAGTCTGAAGGCATAGCTATAGACCAACACATGGTGAAATATATGGGGGTGTCATCAATGTATTGTTAACACCCTGCCCCATGTCTCCAGATGATCTCTCCCAGTGACTTCATATATATATTGAATAGCATTGGGAATAAGATAGAGCCTTGAGGGATGCCACGATTAAGCTCTTTTTCTTTCTTTCTTTCTTTCTTTCTTTCTTTTTTTTTGATGAGCAACCATCCCCAGGCATCACCCTCTGGAACCTGCCCGAGGAAAGAACAGAACCACTGCAATTCAATGTCTCCAATTCTTAACCCTCTCAGGCGTTCCCTGGGGGTGTCATGATCTATTGTGTCGAAAGCTGCTTAGAGATCCAGTAGCACCAACAATGTAATCAGCCAAGGCAACCATGGGAATCTCAACTCCTTAGCCTGTCCTAAAGCCAGATAATCTGTTTCTTCCAAGCCAGCTTGGAGCTGAAGAGCAACAGCCCTCTTGATCACTTTGCTTAAAAAAGGTAGATGGGAGACTGCCCTATAGTTGGATATGTCCAGGGGGTCCAGAGAAGGTTTTCTTCAGAAGTGCCCTAACTGCCACTTCTTTCAGACAAGATGGAACACTACCTTCCCTAAGGGATGCATTGATGATGTCTCTCAAAAATATCTTCAAGACATCTTCCCCTGGATGGCCAGCGATGAAGGGCAAGGATCAAGAGGGCAAGTTGTTTTCCTCACTCTACCAAGAAGCTTGTCCACATCATCGGTACTCACAGATTGAAACTGATCCAGTATAATCACATCAACGGAGTTGCTGGATGCCTCACTAGTTGGTTCTGTTACAACACTGGTATATCTGCAAAGAAGTTGTTAAATGCATCACGGCAGTCCGTTGTCGGCTTGAGTAATGGGTTCTGCACAGGTGGATCCTGTGTCAATTCCCTTACCACCCTAAACAGCTCTGCTGGATGGGACTCTGCAGACACAATATGTGCAGAGGAGAAAGCCTCCAAGCCTTTCTGGAATCCAATTGGTTCCATTAGCTTTTGAGGGCAGAGCATTCTGATGGATGGGTCCTTTTCCTCTGCTTGTTACAGGTCCAGAGATAAAAGGAATTCACTCAATCCTGAGGCAAACAGAGATTAGCAGGGGGGAGAGGGGTTAGTCAAGAAAACTGGCAGCTTGGATGCCTGATACTGGACTAAGCCGAGGAAACAAAGAAAAGCACCTGTATAAATAGGGAATTTTAGCCCTGGTGCAAAATTCATGGTATAGAAATAGCCAAATGTGGATACTCCCTTTGAAATGGATTTGAATCACTTTTAAGTCAGTTTTCAGAGGTGGTAACATTGGGGTGTGCATGTGGTGTTTGGGAGCATATTTCTGAAGCCAGACAGATTAGAGTGCAAAGATGTTAGACCCTTGACTTCCTGGAATCATTCCATTGTGGTCACTTCACACCTCCTCAGAAATGTCCAGAAAAACAGGTGAAGAAGAAGAAAAAGATGCAGTAGCAGATTTGACTCGGACTGTTTAATAAAATTGTTTTGAGAGAGTTGATTGGAACTGCCTAATAAAATTGACTTTATAATAGAATTGACTTAAACTGTCAGACGTTGAGCTGGATTGTTTAATACAAATTAATACATTTGAGCTGGATTGAAAGATGACTTAGACCATTGATTTGGAGTACTGATTTGGATCTAAAACAAATTAATTTGGACTATTTAATTATTTAATTGAAACTGATTTGGACAAATTAATAAAATATAGCTGAAGAAGAGGTTTTTTTAAAAAATTTCATATTGAACTGAATTGGACTGAATAGGATTGAACTGCCTATAAGAATGGATTTGATGGGATGTGTATTCTATTTCTTTTCTTTTTTTAAAAGTTAATATGTTTTATGTAATTTTATATTATTTTAGCAGGATAATTTTAATTGTTTTTAAATTTTATTCTACATTTTTAACTTATTATATGATCCCTTTGAGTTCCTTTCTGGAAAAAAGGTGTCATATAAAGGAAATAAATTTAAGAATAAGTCAGATTAGGACTGTCTGGTATTTGGATGGAAGACCACCAGGTAAGGTAGGAAAGTCTCTTGCTTGAAACACTGGAGAGTCACTGCATTGACAAACCTAGTAAGCTAGGTGGCCTAATGGTCTGACTCTGTATAAGGCAGCTTCCTAGGTTCCTGCAGTCATAAAGGGAGATGCCCTTCTTTAGACATGGTGGACTCAGGCCATATAGTTCTCTGTGTTTAAACTGATACTTGAGGAACATAAGAAGCTATAAGTGTTAGCCATCTGCTTTCCTTCAAAATGTGCATGTTTTAGGTTTGTGGATAGTGTGAGGACAGAATGCTACAGCTGCATCCTAAGATACCTGACCACCTGACTTCTGAGCACACTATTATAGCACCAAGATTCCACTTTAATTACCATTGTAACAATCTGGGTGGGAGCCTTTAACCCTATTTGCTTATGCCCAGATTTAATATGAGTGATCAAATCCATTGGTTTTAATATGAGTGAATTGATGTATATCAGCTCTTTTGGTAATATAATATTATACCACTGTTTTATTGATTTCCATGGAGTTTAAAGTCATAACTGGATCCTGGTCCTTATCCAGCACCATGCATTCTGCCCCCTGGACCAGAGAAGCTGAGAAAATGCTGGATGTACACTGAGATAACAACAAAATTACCTATGGGATTTGGGGTACCCAACTCTCATAAATCTTCAGGATCCAATGCACAATGTATCCAGCTGAATTTTCTGTCATACCATAGAAAATACTGTACATAGAAAATACAGGCAGGCAAAACCAACAAGTAGCTTGTCCATTCTTTCCTGGTACTTTCTTGCTTCAGCATCTATAGTCTTACAAAATCCTGGCTTTCTACCAATGACACATTCAAACATATGTGCACCAGATGTCTATAACATTATATCCAGCTGTTTTTCTATGGCTACATCTGCAAACCACAGCATATGTCAGTTGCTATTGTAAAAGTATTTTAAGAACAGAAGGCATATGGAAGAAAGCCCTGAAGCAGAAGTAGCAAAGTGTGCATTTTATGTGTGCATATCTGTTTACTTCATGTTGGCATGCAGAATCCTCAATTCACTTTTCAGTAAATTTGGGTGAAACTAGGCAAGGAAGTGGCCACATAATATTAGCCTTTTCCCGTACAGTCAAAAAGCTGTTATATAGACAACAATTTGCACATTTGGTATGTGCATTTGGTCTAATTACAATACATGATTTTCAGTGATTTCATGACCAAAAGGAATTTGTATGGCCAGTACTAAAGCAGATTTTGAAAAAGTTACTTTTTGAACTACAACAGGTGATGCTGGGTGGGGGATACTGGGAACTATACTGTTCAAAATGTGACTTTTCCAGGCTCTTCCAATGCCCGCTATCTTATTTTCTCACCTTTACAAAGTATTTTTTTTTTCGATAACAGAACTATAGCTATAGAAAATTAAGGGACACATTCCTCTGACCTATACCATGAAGTGCAATCCTATACATATCATCTCAGAAATTCTCTTTAATTTGATGGGGCTCACCTGGGCAGGTAAGTGTGCAACATAGCTGGGAGTAAGCCCTATTGAAAGCAGTGAACATACTTCTATGGATGGGATTGCATTGTGTGTCTTTTGGAGAAATCCCAATTCAAGATATATGCTTTAATCCCATTGGAACTTGAAAAACTACACACATTGGAATCAACGAATCTTTGTTCTCTGTAGAAGACTGGTTTAAAATTAAGATGCCTAAACTATGCATCAATGTCTAATATTTACTCTGTCTCTGAATCATCACTTAACACCATTTTTAGATGGCTCTACAGAGGACTAGTTCTGGATTTGAATCGAGTTCCCATACATTCAGGAAACTCTAAAGGTAAATGGTCCTGGATTTCCATTGCCTAAGAAAACTATTCTAAACCACAGAAGGACGTAGAAGTGGTTCTAAAGTTACTTTATATATTTGGCAATGTTAGATCCTCTACTTTCATGAACTTCTGCATTAGCAGTTCTGACCATGAGTTCTGACCACACTCCCACTGATGTCAGTTCCTCTTGGAATCAATTGGTTCAACCACATGTAAATATAGTCAGAATCAGATCTCTCTGGTCTCTCTCTACATTTCTGATCTCTTTCTAAGAACTCTGAGATGTTTATCCTTTTGACTGAACATTATAAGTGAACTGGATTTATACTTATATTTCTAAATGTTGGTGGCAACATTTTCAAAAAAGGGCCTCCTAATTTGAGCCAAGCCAGTATGGTGTAGTGGTTTGAACTTTTGACTATGACTCTGGAGACCAAGGTTCAAATCACTGTTCAGCCATGGAAATCCCATAATAGGTTCACCTTATGGTGGCCATAAGTAAGAAATGACTTGAAGGCACACAACAACAAAAGGCTGCTCCTACTGATGATTGGCTTTTTGTAGAGGCTATTGCATGGATGGGTAAACAAAACACAGAAAAATTTGGACTAAAACACTCTTTCAGTACTTCCACTCAAAGGAAATGGCAATGTAGGATTTAGCAGAGAACCCATCCATATTCACCCACTTCCTTCAAAACTCAGGAAACCGATGTTTCAATTTTGATTTTCCAGTTTGAGTGGTGATAGAGTTCTCCCCTTATATCCTCAATAACTGGAGGACTGCTGGTTGAATAAAGTCCATAAAAGGGGATATCTAAGAGGACCACAGGGGAGGGGGAGGCTTTGGGGAGCAGTTTGTGAGTGACTTGGACTATATGGCAGCAACCAATGAAGACATGTATCTTTAAGCTCAGAGGCACTGATATGTCTCTGCATCTCCAGCTGTCTGTGCCTAACCCATGGAATCTAGCTATCATTATCACTGTGCATGCCTTGATCTTCACAGCAGATTACCATTTAATGGTAGGGCTGGCTCTGGCTGGGTCAATGGGATTAGCCAAGGTCAACAGGCTGTATAGTGAGAAGAACCAGAACTTTGGGGCCTGGTTTGCTCCATCATCACCCTTCCCATCAATGTATCATAAACCACACTACTATCAGTCTGTTATTGCTATAGACATTCTTTAAAAATTCCAGATCCCTGATAATTTGTCATGATTTTGAAGCATATTATCCACTGTATTTTATAATATATATATATAGTTTATACACACACACACAGACATTATGTAGAATATATGTTGTTCTTGTGTGAGAACTACAGTTCACAGCCTTGTGGCATGCTTACTATCTCTGTGATACAGAAAAATCTGTTTGGGATGCCATTAAATGGAAATGGTTTACAAATGTTAGTTGTTGCCGTAAACTTAAACTGTAATATCTTATATAGAGATGCACATTCTGTTAATGTACTAGCATGTGCTTAATAGAGAATATTTATTAACATATATCTCTGCATATGGTTTGTGGGGTTGGGGTTGTTGGAGAACTGAAGGAGTTTTATTCTAAAGAGTAAATGTCTGTGTGTGTATGTTTTGGCTTCTTATTAAAGCCTTTGGAACCTAATGCTTTTATCTAATTTGTACATATACCTGGTTTTAACTGTTAAATTGTTATATAGTTTAATGAGTTTTTAGACCATAAATTAACTTTCTAGATTTTAAAAGTTGTAATTTATTTTAATTGATTGTATTGTATGCTACCCTAAGGTCTTTAAATATTTTGTGAGGCATAAATATTTCCATAAATAACAGAGTGGGAGAAGAAACACAGATTGAAGGTATTGAGGGAGTAACATTCATCTCATGCTCACAGACCATTTTTCTGTTTTGTTTGTTTGTTTGTTTTTGTTTTGTCATATATCCTGGAAATGAGCCTTCCTCATTACTAATGTAAAATAGGGTGGGGTGTTTTTTTGTTTTTGTTTTTTTTTTTTTTTTGTAAATAAATATTTTTTTTCTGGATGATATTCCTGCATGGCATGGGGTTGGATTGGATAGCCCTTATGGTCTCTTCCAACTCTATGATTCTGTATGATTTTTACTACTCTTGGCTTCACTCTCATCCACCCACTCTAGCTCTTCCTCCTAGCATTTACAGGGTTTCAGACAAGATTTGTCCTCACATTTGCTCTTTCTCTGACACTGTCAAAGAGCAGACAAGCCTCATGGAAACACCAGACGTAAACAAGATAAGGCTAGCTTATTTTCTCAGCCTTAAATCACAAGAACTATTATCTGAACTCTGAACCTTGCATCCAGCTAATAAAGGAAAAGCACAATGATACATTTTTGTGTCCTTTCCAAGAAATAGTTATCCATAGCCAAAAAGTAGTCAGGTTTTGAACTTTGAACAAAATAGTTCCATAGCTTTTTCTAGAAATGGATATCTTTAATCTCATTCTGTTCTCTGGCCTTAAAAGGCAGGATAATTGTGTTGGGGCTGGTCGTTTCTTTCCCTTTCCCAATAAAACCACCAGATTTGTTTTCAATGACTGCGCTTTGTCTTCTGAATAGGACCAAGTATTACATTTATTGTATATTTAAAATCCTATACAGGTCACTTCTCCCTTATATGAAATGACTGGGACAAGAAGCATTTTGGATTTTGGAATATTTGCATATACATAATGAGATACCTTGGAGGTGGGTCTAAACATAACATTTGTTTAGATTTTGTATACACATAGCCTGAAAGTAATTTTATACATAATATTTTTAAAATAATTTTGTGCATGAAACAAAGTTTGTGTACAATTAACCATCAGGAAGTAGATGGGCAGGAAAAGTGGCTTGAAGCTGCTTTTTCTGAAGTCACATTGAAACCCCACCAACCGCACTGCTGGCTCCCAAGGCAGCTGGAGTGCTCATGTCATGACTACATGACATGCTTCAAGCCAGGAAGAAGCAGGGAAAAAGCTGCTTCTTTTTGAAATGGGTTTTCTCTGCATAAGGGCACTTTTCTGCGGGCTTCAAGGCATGTGTCATCTAAATGCCATGCCATCAAGCCAGCCTGAAAGCAACTCTTTTTGCCTGTCTGTTTAGCCCCGTAATCTCAGACAATCTCAGACAACCATGTGGACAATTTTGGATTTTGGAATATTTTAAGATTCCAGAATCCCAGGTAAGGGATACTCAACCTGTATGCCCTTAAACTGATATGGTCATAAAATGGTCGTAAAATCCTACTAAGCCCATATCATTAGCCGGTATGTTTCCATTCGCAATAGCAATAGCATTTACATTTCTATACACGTAAGAGTAAACTGAGCACTTTCTAAGCAGTTTGCTGTCTGTAAGACAATTGCCCCAACAAGCTGGGCAATCATTTTACCAATCTATGAAAGGATCGTAAACCTTGGAGCCCTGGAATCAAACTCACATCCTTGTGGCTGCAAGTACCAGCATTTAACCTCTGTGCCACCAGTGCTCCCTTTACATGCAGACTTCTTGTATTTAGGACAAGGCAATTGCCACCCCCCAACACTCTCACACACTACTGTAAAGCATCATGGGAGAGGAAAAAAGGCTTAGTATTTATATAAATCCAACAAGCACAAAAAAGATTTAATACAATTTGACTTCCTGACCTAAAGTTCTTTGGACGCTGATTTTAGAAGATCAATAGTGTCTGCCCTAGTTAGTCCTTGGACAGAAGACCACCATAGAATACCAGCGTTTTCTAGGCAGGTTGACAGAAATGCTGAAGAGTCATTACTCCTAGTTAGAGTGTACAATACTGGGCTAGAGAGACTGAAAATCTGACTTATCTCAATCTATAGCATTTGCTTAATTCCTTTGGCTACCAGAGGTAGGCAAATGTGTAGCTTTCTGTCTGTTGTTGGGTCTAATTCCTGTTAGCCCTAACAAACATAGCATACAAGTTGCTCATTTTTAATGAGCAGTGGGATATAAATATGGCACTCCATTGGTATACAGGTTGAATTTCCCTTATCCAGAATTCTGTAATCCAAAATAGTTCAAAAACCAAAAAAAAAAAAAAAAAATCAAGGGTAGATGAGATAGTGGCACCTTTGCTTTCTGATTGGTCAATATACATAAAACTTTGTTTCATGCATGAAATTGTTAAAATATTATGTATAAAATTACCTTCAGGCTATGTGTATAAAGTGTATATGAAACATAAATGAATTTTGTACTTAGACTCATGTCCCATCTCCAAGATACTGTATCTCTCGTACATATATGCAAATACAGCTATTCAAACAAACAAACAAACCCCCAAACCCCAAAATCCAAACTACGTCTCATCCCAAGCATTTCAGATAAGGGAAACTCAATTTATAATTCTTTGCCACATTTTGCTTTTCTACCCCCATTTGATCAAAATATTAATAAAGAATTTGTAAGCCTCCCAGAAGGCACTGGCAACAAGTTGGATTTTTTTTAAAAGTTATAATTGAATAACTGTCAATAATATACTGGGTTTCCATGCATACACCAGATAGATCACAGAAATACATTGTTTCCAAGAAGAATATCATTTTTGAAATGGGAGTAAAACTCCCCCCCCCCCCACACACATACTTTGAATCTGAAATTGTATGTCTGTGTTTTACCCCATTTTATTTGGCTTCTCTATAAAAGCCATTTAAGGATAAAATTGGAAGCAAAAGAATGTACTGTAAAGGAATGGGAAACTGATTTATCCCACTGTTGCTGTGTTCCAATTCAGGTTTCAAAATGCCTATTATATACAACAACCTTTCTATAGCTTTCATCCTTTATCACTGCATTTTTCCATATCAGTCCCATCAGTCACTGATTCTTTTTTGTGCTCCCCTCATTCTTTTTGACATCTTCTGCAAACAAGAGGAGGCGGAGTCATGTGAAAGTTTTTGTTCTGCAGCTGATAAATGCCATTCCTTTGAGATGACAGGTGTCTAAGACTTGTATTAGACTGGGCTTTCATTCATAACACATTTGTGGAAGTATGGAATTAAAGTCCAGCACTATCTGAGAAGCAGAAGTGCTGAGAAAAATGTTACAGATGAAAGAAAAGAATGCAATCTTTTGCAGAAACAGAGAGAGCAATAAAACGTTTTTCAAAAGCCTATGATGCAAATGGGTGGAAATGCCTATGGACACTTGCAAAACTATAACACTAGTAAAACTAAAATATTTTAAATGAAAGAAATTATACAGGTGAAAAAAATATAACGGCAATAAAATAAACTGCATATCACTAGCAGACACAGGCAGAGGAGGAGGAAGAGGAAAAGCTGAACCAAGAAATCCTACCATTCAGTTATGGAAACAGTATGGAGATCCACCACCTCCAATGTCTTGCCATTTCACCGTGGGTAGGGTGAGAGGGGGTTTCTTCTGCCTTGCCATTAACTACAAAATAATTAATTAAAATACAGCCAAAAGTGTGTGTAGGATTGTGGCCATTCTTTGGACATGTTTGGAAAATCAACATGGCATATCCAATAGTGACCCCTGGGATCTTCCCACCACATACCCAGTGCTCCCCACTCAGACAATGGAACATCTATGCTGGTGGAATATGTACAATAGTAGAACTTTTCACTGGACTTCTCAGGCATAAGGTTTTTGATTCTGATTTTTTAAAAAACTTTTTAACTATATGGAATTGTAAAAAAAAAAAACCCTTAAGAAAGAGAACTGGAGAATAAAGTGCAAAATTATGTTAGCTTGGAAGCAACAACAATGGAAAGGAGAGACTGATTTGAGCTTCCAGGTCAATTATGTCTTACTGAAATCTTTTGCTGGCTTGAAGCCAATTGCCAAGAACTGTTTCATAAAAGTGGAGTTAATTAAAGTACTAAAGCAGAATTATTCTGAACTTTTCCAATAGATTTTAAAGAGATTTTGACTGACTGTCTTAAGAGAATGACTCTCATAACATGCTATGTGTTGTATCCAGCATAATAACTGTTACAGGTTACTTGCTGGAGGTTCTGCTTGTCTAATACATTAGTGTGATGTTGCTGCAATGTTATGCGTTTTGTTTTAAATTGTGATACATGTCCCTCCTTGTCTTTACCTCTTTTCTTTTTCCCCATGCGATAACACAGTCCTATCTGTTAAGATTAGCATCATGCTCTTGTAATTCTATAGACTCGTTATATAGATGCCATTTTTCTTTAACACATTTGGTAGAAGGGCAAGTTCTAGTTTGTAGGGAGTATCACTTATTCTGAACTGGAAAAATTAATTTATTTGGCCAAAGGTTCTCTGTCAAATCAATGAAGGAGTGTGGGAAATGAATGGCATTTTTTCTCATCCCATTTTAATGTATTGGCATAACAGCTCAGAATCAATGATAATTATTTCATTTTATATGCACAGACTACTATTGGCCCAATCCAGCTAGGGGGCTGTATATGAATCAAAATAGCCTTCTATCTGTGTGACCTAGCTGGATGGGGAATTACACATGCAAACAAAATACATTAGATGTGGTTCGTGGTTGTCTTTGTTAGTTTTCTTCTGATTTCTTGATTCTAGTTTCCATTTTGGGTAATGATTGAGTCAAAGGAAATCTTTAACCAGTCTCTCTCTCTCTCTCTCTCTTTCTCTCTCTCTCTCTCTCTCACACACACACACATACACACACACACACACACACACACAACTGTTGCACAATAGCTGTTCGGCCCATCTGGCTCCTCAGCAAAAGCCTGTCTGATAAGGGAGATCCTTCCAGCAGCACTTGTAGTTTTAGTATAGCCTCTTGCCTCAGAGGAGCATACAATCCCTGCACCATGGAAAAGTAGTGACAAGATGGAGTACAAGAACATAGGAATGCAGCTGGATACTTTTCCATTATTCCCAATGGTCTTCAACATACAATAAATGGACTCATGGGGGAATGTCTGGATTTTGGGCATGGGAGAAGATGCCATGTAGTACTATCTGGCCGAACTTTATACTGAGGAGTTTATCACTTGGCTTATTAATTTGTTTACCTCTTCCAGTTTAAATTTCAATTTGGGTGGCATCCTGATGTTATCAGAAGATTTTTGCCACAAAATTTGCCACCCAAATGCAGCCCAGGTGCATCCCAGTTTCCAGGAGCACTTCATGTGGCTCTTTTCAGATCCAAAAGTTTTCTGGCTTAAGAAAATGGCTGCCAGAGTGCTCCAGGCATGTACTCGGGCAGCAAATTCAGTGGAAAAAACCTTCTGATGAGATCAGGATGCAGCCCAAATTGAAAATTAAACCAGGAGAGGTAAGCTGAATTAATAAATCAAGCGATAAGCTCCTCGGTGAGTCTTCTTGCCCCAGGATTTGTTAACTTTAAAGACATGGAAGCCTTGTCTTCAGCTAGCAACCCGAAGGCGAATTTATATGTGATTCTACAGCTCAAGTTGTAGAATTGAGTTGAATCTGAACTAGTGGCAGACATTCTGTCAGAGGCTATGTGGACAAGCTCCTTGGAAGTTTGAGAAAGACGACTTGCCCTCTCGACCCTTGTCCATCTTGGCTGGTCACCCAGGGAGGGGACGCGCTGAGAACATTCCTTCAGGATGTGATCAATGCATCCCTCAGGGAGGGTTCTTTACCATCTTGTCTAAAGGAGGCGGCCGTTAGACCCCTCCTGAAGAAACCCTCCCTTGATCCCCTGGACAAAAACAACTACAGGCCAGTCTCCTTGCTCCCGTTTTTGAGCAAGGTCATTGAGAGAGCAGTCGCCTCCCAACTCCAAGCTGACTTGGATGAAACCGATTATTTGAATCCATTTCAAATGGGTTTCAGGACAGGACATGGAGTTGAGACTGCCATGGTCGCTCTGGCCAACGACCTCCGCCTGAGCGTCGACAGGGGTAGTGTGACCCTGCTGGTGCTCTTGGATCTCTCAGCGACCTTTGACACGGTAGATCATTCCATCCTTTGGGTCGACTGACAAAGTTGGGGATCGGAGGCACCACGCTCCGGTGGTTCTGTTCCTTTCTCTCCAGGAGATCCCAAAGGGTGAGGCTCGGGGACAGTTGCTCTTCTAAAATAGAGCTTAATTGTGGTGTCCCTCAAGGCGCCATCCTGTCCCCGATGCTGTTTAACATCTACATGAAGACGCTGGGTGAGATCATTCCGAGGAATGGAGCTCAGTGTCTTCAGTATGCTGATGACACTCAGATCTACCTCTCCATGACAAGGTCGTCGGCCCAGACATCAGATGGCGTCTCTCCTCTCAATGACTGTCTTGCAGCAGTAACGGATTGGATGAGAGAAAACAGGTTGAAGCTCAATCCGGACAAAACGGAGGTACTAACTGTCACAGGACCGAAGCCAGGATTGGGAATACACCTCCTAGAATCATAGAATCATAGAAATTTAGAGTTGGACGAAACCACAAGGGCCATCCAGTCCAAGCCCCTGCCGTGCAGGAACTCCAATCAAAGCATCCCCGACAGATGGCCATCCAGCCTCTGTTTAAAAAACTCCAAGGAAGGAGACTCTACCACCCTCCGAGAGAGAGTGTTCCACTGTCAAACAGCCCTTACTGTCAGGAAGTTCTTCCTAATGTTGAGGTGGAATCTCTTTTCCTGCAGTTTGCATCCATTGTTCCGCGTTCTAGTCTCTGCAGCAGCAGAAAACAAGCTTGCTTCCTCCTCAATATGACATCCCTTCAAATATTTGAACAGGGCTATCATATCACCTCTTAGCCTTCTCTTCTCCAGGCTAAACATCCCCAGCTCCCTAAGTCGTTCCTCATAGGGCATAGTTTCTAGACCCTTCACCATTTTAGTTGCCCTCCTTTGGACCTGCTCCAGTTTCTCCACATCTTTTTTGAATTGTGGTGCCCAGAACTGGACACAATATTCCAGGTGGGGCCTGACCAAGGCAGAATAGAGTGGCACTATTACTTCCCTTGATCTAGACGCTATACTTCTATTGATGCAGCCTAAAATAGCATTGGCTTTTTTAGCTGCTGCATTGCACTGTTGACTCATGTTCAACTTATGGTCTACTTGGACTCCTAGTTCCCTTTCACACGTAGTTTCATTCAGCCAGATGTCCCCCATCCTATATCTGTGCATTTCATTTTTGCGCCCTAAGTGCAGTACCTTACATTTCTCCGCATTGAATTTCATTTTGTTAGCACTGGCCCAGCTTTCTAGTCTATTCAGGTCATTTTGAATTTTGACCCTGTCTTCTGGAGTATTGGCTACTCCTCCTAGTTTAGTGTCATCTGCAAATTTGATAAGTATGCACCCAATTCTGTCATCCAAGTCATTAATAAAGATATTGAATAGCACTGGGCCAAGTACAGAACCCTGTGGGACCCCACTGGTCACTTCTCTCCAGGATGAAAAGAAGCCATTGTTGAGCACCCTTTGAGTTCGGCCAGTCAACCAGTTACAAATCCATGTAACAGTTACCTTGTTTAGCCCACATTTTACAAGCTTGTTTGCAAGAATGTCATGGGGAACCTTGTCAAAGGCCTTACTGAAATCAAGATATACTATATCCACAGCATTCCCCTCATCTACCAAACTGGTAATTTTATCAAAAAAAGAGATCAGATTTGTCTGGCAAGACTTGTTTCTCTGAAACCCATGTTGGCTTTTTGTGATTATGGCATTCCCTTCTGGATGGGGTCACACTCTCCTCGAAGGATCCTGTTCGCAGTCTGGGGGTACTTCTCAATTCGTCGCTTCACATGACTAGTCAGGTGAATGCAGCAGTCAGGAGTGCCTGTTATCAGCTTCAGCTGATCCGCCAGCTGCACCCTTTCCTGGAGCCGAAGGACCTGGAGTCAGTGGTACACGCTTTGGTAACCTCACTATTGGACTTCTGTAATGCACTCTACATGGGGCTACCCTTGTGCCTAACTCAGAAACTTCAACTAGTTCAGAATATGGCAGCCAGGCTTGTCACAGGAACATCGAGGAGAGAGCACATAACACCGGTGCTCAAATCTCTCCACTGGCTGCCGATTGGTTTCCGAGCGAAGTACAAGATGTTGGTTTTAACCTTTAAAGCCCTACATGGCTTGGGTCCATCTTATCTGAGGGACCGCCTCCTCCCATATGAACCCCCCCCCCCCGCACACTCCGGTCTTCTGGGAGGAACCTGTTGCAGCCTATGAAGACTAGGCTGATGCAGACCTCCCATAGGGCCTTTTCGACTGTTGCTCCCATGCTATGGAATGACCTGCCGGACAAGATGTGTCTTATTACATCCTCTGATTGCTTTTAAAAAAGCCTTGAAGACGCATCTCTTCCGGCAGGCCTTCCCAGAAAGTCCTTAACCTCCCGGCTCTGTTTGGGTTAAGCTCTCCCATTAACATCTTGACCCTGATATCAATTCAATGGGTTGTTGTTTTAAATTGTAATTTTATTATGCCATTTTAATTGATGTTAGTTTAATTCAATTTTAAGGGGCGGGTGGTTGGGTATGGGTCGTTTATATTTTATCTTGTATTTTTTAATTGATGTAACCCTCTCCAATTGGATACAGAGGAGCGGACTATAAATAAAATATTATTATTATTATTATTATTATTATTATTATTATTATTATTTTCCATGAAATATCATACACACAGAGAAGGTATTGTGGTATTGTGCAAGAGCTTGTCCAGTGCTTTGTGCTTTGTGAAAAAGATTGTGAAAAGGACTGCACAATGCCTTCCACAAGCAGAACTACATCTCTGGATTTCATGTCTCTTCTTTTTGTACAAGAATGTGCAGTAGGTCAAGAACAGCTCTTGTCCATCCAGAATAAGGCTTCCATTTGCAGAAGGGCATGGCTGTATCTAGCCTGCCAAGTTTTAAATGTAACCTTTGATTGTCAACAAATAATTTGATTAAATTGCTGGTTTCAAAATTTAGACCATCCTATGGTACTTCAGTCCACTGAAACTCTGTTCTGTTTTAATAGCTATGCCTGGGAAAGTGTTGTATAGTACAGTAAGTACCATTACAGAACTCTTGGCTAAAAATTCACACCTACAGTTTTGCCACAATTCCCATTTCCGATTCTCCAAGTAATGCTGGAGACAAGCAGATGTGCCAAAATAAGTAAATATTTATAATCTCTTTAATACTTTGCTAGGTTATACAGCATATTCTGGGATATCATCCAATATCATTTTTCTTTTTCTTTTCCCTCCTTTCCTTTTCTTTTTCAAACATAACAATTTAAAAAAACTAGTAGAAAGTCTTGTACGTAACACATTTCAAACCTTTTTTTTTAAAAAAGATTATAAATTTATGAATTTTTATACATATTTTTGAGCTGGCTACTTTTCTGTGCAAAGATGAAAAATTAAAGGGATAATACTTAATTTAGTGGAATCATAGAATTATAGAGCAACGCAGTATTCAATGAGAAAAAGTTTTGCCCTCAGCTGAAGTTCTTCTGTGTACAAAAGTACTCAACACAAAATAATGGTAACATCTCCTTTGGATACATATTACATGACTAGGACTTTTGTGCTTGCATTCAGATTGGGCAAGAGGAAAACAAAACTAATTTATAACTGTTGCTCTTTTACTAGGACTTCAGAAAGATGGAAAATGTGATAAGTTAATGAATTAACAGTAACATTAAAAGTGAATGTGGTTTAACATAGCTAATATTGCACAAAGTTGTCCACATACAGTTTGTTTGGCCGACTGTTTTCACTGGTCAATTAAATTTTGCAGATTTTCAAGAAACTATATAAAAACCTGCCTAATGGAGATTGTCACATGACCCTTGTTCTCACCATATCGCATTAATGAAAGGAACCAGATGCATACTGTTTTGTTTATTGTATATATCTTCTTTTTTATTTTTATTACATTTAAAACAACAAACTATTAAAACAAGTTTCCATCAGGTTTTACAAATTTTACAGATTTTATGACATATAATCCCACTCAGAATTCTCTTTGATTCTTGACTTCCTCAGTTCCTTTGATATTTAGCCTCATTACTTTTCTTCATCTTATTATCCCTATTCTTAATATTACAATTACATACCATTTTTGATATAGTTCTCGTTAGCCTGATCTAGACTGGCAAAAAGAGGTGTGTTCATCCCTGCATGAAAGTGTGGCCTTTAGACTTCCATTCATATTATCAGGAAAGCCCTTTTCCGGGTCTGGAAAAGATATAATAGATTCTTTTATAATAAAATTCCCAGATGGATTTCCCCACAAGAAGCCTTTCAAAAGAATGAACATCTAGGCAATATAAATTGGATGAAATACAAAGATTTATTAATTACTAAAAGAAATAAAAATGAAATCAAGTCAGGGGAGCAATTGAAACAGGAAGGCATACAATTAAACTGGTTACATTATTTACAGATCAAGAAAAGATTTATGATAGATCTTCAAAAAAGGAATAGAAACAGAATGGAAAAATTTTGATTTAATCTTACAAGGTGGTGAAAGAGGCTTCATAAAGAAAACTTACAAACTTTTACTTGATTTTGAATTGAAACAAGAAACAGTTAAAGACTGTATGGTTAAATGGATGCAAAATTTAGGCAAGCCAATTTCGATGGATCTATGGGAACATACTTGGACAATCACTCACAAATTTACTAAAGGTTATACTTTGAAGGAGAACTACTTAAAAATCCTTCACAGATGGTATCTAACCCCTTCTAGATTATCTAAAATGAATAAACATTACAGCCACAACTGTTGGAAATGCAAGGATAAAATAGGTACAATGTATCATATGTGGTGGAAATGTAAACTGATTAAAACATTCTGGAAAAAGATACATAAAGAAATGGAAATAGTATTGAAAATAAGGATTCCACTTAGTCCAGAAATATTTTTGTTAAATACAGTAGGCATGATCCATCAGAAACTGTCTTTTAATCAAACAAGTGTGTTATTATATATGATTTCAGCTGCCTGTATAACAGTGGCTAAACATTGGAAAACCAGTTCAATCCCCACCATTGATGAATGGAAACTTAAAATATCTGAGTTTGGGAATATGGACCGATTATCTATGTATATGTCGGGTAAGTCAACTCAAGAATATGAGGAGAAATGGAATGATCTTGTCAGTCTATGGTTCTAAGTAGAAGATATACTCTCCCAAAGAAGGTGTAGTGAGCAGGCCGTGGAGACAGCCAATCACAGAACACCAGGTGTCCAATCAATGGGGGAGCTGGCTGGGCAGGGCTATATAAGATCCTGAGCAGAGAGAGAAAGGGGGTTATTTGATTGGGATTAGGAAGGGAAGAGACACCACAGAGGGAGGGTGTGCTCTTAGGTTCCTGAGGGGACAGGTGTAGGTTCATTCTTAGACCGGGGAAGGGTCTGAAGAGCCTGATAGGGGACTAGATAGGCTTGAGGGAGTCTAGGAGAGAGACTCATAGCAAGTCAGTTGTGATACTGAAGATAAGGTTGCCCGAGAGGCTGTAGTGTTAGTGTTTGAAGGAACTTGTGTAACTGAGAGATAAGACCAAGCCTTAAAGATATTTCAGTGTTTATTTGTTTATTTTATAAATAAACTTCATTCTTGTTTTGAAATACCACTTGGCCACTGTGAACTATTGATACACACTACCAAAGTTATCAGTGCCTCGTTGGAGATAGGTGGTGGCGAACAGGGATGAGTTCGTCACATATAAATTGGAGGCAGCAGTGGGATGAAAAGGCCCAGGGTGCTGTCATCCATAGGAGTGAACAAGACAGGGTTCACCACAGAAGGTTACAGTTGAACTTATTTCTACTCATTAAGGAAACCAAATCTTGTCAATCAAGCAGGTCTTTATTAATATATACTTTATTTTTTTTTTACAATTAATGGAATTTAACTTTACTTATACTAACAAAAGATAATATATTTTGTAATTATACTTTACATTCATGTTATACCTGTATAGCATTTAACCATTCCTCTGACTTATGTACCTATAGTCAATATCTTACATTTATATAAGATTTAATCGAGTTTCCTTTATGTACAATATGTTCAGACTTTTTTCTTCTTCTCTCTCTTCTATTTCCCTATCCTTTTATCTTTCCCTATACCTATTTTACACTAGTCTTTTTTTTAAAAAAAACTTAATAAAAATTATTTTTTTAAAAAAGAAAGTGTGGCCTTTAGATGACCCACACTGAAAATTTGGCATGAACGCACTTTCTTTGGTGTTTTAGTGGGGAAAAAGCAGCTTTAAAAAGGAGCTGCTTTTCCCCACTTCTTTTTAAAAAGGGTGTAACTGTGCAGCTGAAACTAAGTGCTGCGGTGCAACTGTGCAGTTTTTTAAAGCTCCCAAACCCTAGCTCCAGCCCTAATCTGAACCCTAGACATGCACAGTAGGGACTCTGGGATGCTATAACTGTTATGCAACTGTGCATAAAATGTCAAATCATTCATAAAATAAAGAAGTTGATTCATAAAATAAAGGGGTTCATTCATGGTGCATCAGTGCAACTGTGCAGTTAAAAAAGGGAAGTGAAACCACAATGGTAATTTGAGAGATCTTCGTAACTGCACAATTCATGCGTGGTGTTCCTGTGCAACTGCGCAGTTCGCAGCTGGCAATACAATTGTCTGTATGTTGTACTGGTGCAACTGCACAGTTCGCAACCGACAACAACAAAAAAATTAAAGGTTCAGTGCTACCAAAAGCCTTGTTCATTGCTGCCTGTGCAACTGCTCCGCCGGTGTTTCTAGCATCCTGACAGCTTCCAATGTAGTTGCTGAGCAACAGAAAAGACTTCAGATAAGTCGTCCCCACACCCCCTCAGTGTAGTTGCCCTATACCTTTTAATTACACCCCTGGGACCTGCAGTGCAGCTGCTAAGTATTTGGGAAAAGGCAACTTCATGTCGTCCTTTCCTGCCAATCTAGAAAGACCCATAGAGCCTAATCTTAATCTTATGACTTCTCATTTATAATCTTTTTGTAATCCAATCAAACTATCAATCTTCCTGCACCTTTTCCCACTTAGTTTCACAATATAACATAATTGGAGACAATTCCTTCTCTACTACTTCCATGTCTTTCTGGTTTAGGGGCAGGTTAATTTGTCCATTACACACATTTCCAGTAACTTCATCATCCATTCATCCACTTTACGCGCTTTGCTGATTTTTCCAAAGTAGTGTCAATATCATTCTAGCAGCTGTTATCAAATACAGCACAAAACACCCATGTTTTCTTTCAATTTGTTTGGGATCTTATGCAACATATTTAATAGGTATACTTCTCATCTTATCTCAGGTTTAATATGTAGCACCTGTTCAATCATTATATGTATCTCTTTCCAATATGCTTTGAGTTTCAGGCAACACCACCACACATGAAACCAGGAACTGGTAGCTGCTTGGTATTTCCACCATCTGTCTGAATCAGACTTATAGATCTTAACTATTTTGTTTGCAGTCAGGTACCACCTCTGTTCCATTTTCCAATATTAAGTTCTGATTTATATAAAATGTCATCATAGGTTAACCACATATCTAACAATTTCCATTGGCCAATAAATGCTTCCTGTGGTGATATCCACAGAGGAATTTTTCTATAAATTTTGATCCTAATTTTTTCCACTCCACTTTTTCTGTTAACATTTGCTGTCACAGAGAATTGTCCTAGTTTAGGGTTTCTTAGATAACTTACATCTTTTTGTTTTATTTTTACTTTTTGAAGACAGATTATGTCCAAGTTATTCTTTGTCAAATAGTGAAAAGTTTTATTTGATTTAAATTTCGAATTTAATCCTTTCACATTTCACAATCTGATGTTGATAGCCAATGCTGGTTTATTTATATTATTAATTTAATGATCATTTAAAATTCCTGCTCCTCCTTCCTCTTCTCCAGAACTCTTTTATAATTGTTTCTCTTTTACCGTTCACTCATCACGATCAGACATTTCTTCATCACTCTTCAATTCCCCATCTTCCTCCTCTGTTTCTTTACGTTCTGCATTCCACATCATCATTCTTGGCACTTCACATCATCCCTTTTCCTGATCCATTCTTAATTTCCTTAGAAAATCTTTAGCTTTCCGTACAGTGTTGATCCTTATTCTCCTTTGTTCCTCTAAAAAAATCATAGTTGGGTCTGGTGATTTAGAAGAAGCATCAGTTGACCCTCTTCTTTGTTAAGCTGATGATACTTTAGCTGTTTTTTTAAAAAAAAAATAGTATAGTCATTTTAATCTTCTCTTTCAGTCTAATATCAATTGATTATATTTATATATGTATGTATATGTATATTCTCTTCAACCTTGAAAAGTTTTCACAATATTCCCTTATATATCTGACTACTAATTCCTCTAATTATTTATATATATCTGATATTTCTGTTATTCACTCCATTAATTATTTCACCAATAATTATACTTCTATTATTTCAAAGAAACATCCAATAAATTCAAATATTTGATTACTTCTTCTTATAAGATCCTTTGATAGATAATAAAAATAATTAAAAACCATCTTCTTATATTTCAATCAAATCAATCAATTGACCCCCCCAATTAATTATTACCAGCCCCAAAGTTATTTTAAACAAGCTCTAACAATTTCTGTAATGCTACTCTTAAATCTAAAATGAAGCAAGTAATAAATTGTTCCCCATTACCACCTTAAATTGTATTTGTTCAAATAATTATTAAACATTCTTTTCAAAGAAACAAAGTTAACCTGACTGTTGCCAAAATCATACAAATTGATTACTTAAAAAGAAAAGGTCCCAGTATTTCTTATTTCATGAAATGTTATAAATCTATAGGAACTGAATTAAAATAGAAGGAAGGAAAAAGAAACAGATATTTTTTTTTAAAAAAATAAACTACTAAAGTCCATAGAAAAAAGTTATAAACAATAAGGAAATTACTTAGTCAGACTTTCCTCTACCCATGTACTGCTACTTTATCTTTTTCAGTTATTCTCCAGACCCTTCTCTTTTTTTCAATCCTCTTCTCCCTTCTTCTAAGATTTATGTCCAGTTTGTGCATTTTCCTCTCTCTCCTCAAATCCTCCCTGCCTACTTTGTCCATCGTTCAGAGACCCATCCTCCTTCCGTTGCCTTCTTTTCACCAATTAATTCTCTCTCTACTGTCCAGTTCTTTCTCCTTCATCGTCCCATCACCTGTCCTCCTTCCACTGCTTACTTTCTCTCTGCCTCAATTTCCACCACCTCATTATGTCTGTTGTTCCATTCCCGTTCTCCTTCTGCCACTTTCTTTCTCTCTACTTCACTCTCCTCCAATCTTAATATGTCTGTTGTCTCATCCCCTTTGGCCATTTTCTTTTTCTCAGTGCTCTTTTTATTTTATTTAATAATTATTGATTATAACAGTCTCCTCGTTCCCTCATCCTCTTTCCATTGTATTTTTTTCTATCTCACCGCTCATAGTACCTTTGGTTCTTGTTGTCTCCCTCTATTTGTTGTTCTTTGCTTACTCCACCATTTTTCTCAGCCAGATTTCATAGAATCATAGAATCATAGAATCATAGAGTTGGAAGAGACCACAAGGGCCATCCAGTCCAACCCCCTGCCATGCAGGAACTCCCAATTATAGCATCCCCGACAGATGGCCATCCAGCCTCTGCTTAAAGACCTCCAAGGATGGAGACTCCACTACAATTTGAGGGAGTGTGTTCCACCGTCGAACAGCCCTTACTGTCAGGAAGTTCCTCCTAATGTTGAGGTGGAATCTCTTTTCCTGCAGCTTGCATCCATTGTTCCGCGTTCTAGTCTCTGCAGCAGCAGAAAACAAGCTTGCTCCCTCTTCAATATGACATCCCTTCAAATATTTGAACAGGGCTATCATATCACCTCTTAACCTTCTCTTCTCCAGGCTAAACATCCCCAGCTCTTTAAGTCGTTCCTCATAGGGCCTGGTTTCCAGACCCTTCACCATCTTAGTTGCCCTCCTTTGGACCCGCTCCAGTTTCTCCACATCTTTTTTGAATTGTGGTGCCCAGAACTGGACACAGTATTCCAGGTGAGGCCTGACCAAAGCAGAATAGAGCGGCACTATTACTTCCCTTGATCTAGACGCTACACTTCTATTGATGCAGCCTAAAATAGCATTGGCCTTTTTAGCTGCCGCATCGCACTGTTGACTCATGTTCAACTTATGGTCTACTTGGACTCCTAGATCCCTTTCACGCGTAGTTTCATTCAGCCAGATGTCCCCCATCCTATATCTGTGCATTTCATTTTTACGTCCTAAGTGCAGTACCTTACATTTCTCCGCATTGAATTTCATTTTGTTAGAGTTGGCCCAGCTTTCTAGTCTATTCAGGTCATTCACTAACCTCTCACTTTTCCTCACTTTAATCTTTTTTTTTAAAAAAAATTCCCTGTCATCCTATATCCTCCACTAACCCTTTTCACTTTTCAGTTACCTTCATTAGTCCTCTTTTTATTAATTTTGAATTTATTTATAGTTGTAATATTATAGATCATAAGTAATTTCTTCTCTCCTCTGCCTCTACTCCAAGAGGGTTAAAAAAAAACCAGGTGCCTTTTAAGTTTTGCAGGACCATCCCCTCACTCTATGACCAGTTAATTTCTAAGCACAAAGAAATTACAGCAAAGATCAAATATCAAAGTTCTAATAAGTCTCTAAATCTATTAAATTTAAAGTCTTAAAAAATAGTGGCTGGCTGGGCTCAGTGCCATTAACAGGCTTGGTTGCTCTGCGGTCCTGTTCCCATGGCTGGAGAATCACCTTCTCGATGTCTTCCTGATAAGAGACATTGATTTCTTTCAAGCCCCAAGCCCTTTCCTGGGTTTTGGTGGATAAGGATCTTAGTCCTTATATTCCTGCTATGGAAGTCACTGGGATGAGGACCACCCCTTGTGACTTATCACTCTGCCATCAACACCAGAAGTCCTTTATTGCATATATCTTTGATCATAGAGCTGGGGCTATTGCTGCCACAGACAGTCCCATATTATCTGTCCCAGACTACCCTGCCTACCCTATTGCTCTACCCATCATGCTTTTTAAATTCTTTTCTTTATAAATACAATTTAGCAACTATGGCATAGTGATTGAGAAAAGGGAGGGGGGAGAAAAGAAAATGTAGAAAGGAGGATACTAGTCTGCTTAGTACTAGCAAGAGGGAGGGGGAGAGGCAGAGAGGAGGTGACTGAGACCACATGATAGCCTAGTTCCAGACCCCAGATGAAAAATTATATCTCTGGAAGACTAATACAACAGCAGTGTGAGTGGCAACTATTGGTAGGATTTGCCTGTCAATGAAAAGGTGTGCCACAGTCATGGGTAGACTACAGATCAGCTACAGGTCAGTGATGTCATCTGATGCTGCTATCCTGCTTCTAATGATGTATAGAATATTTGTCAAAATTCACTAAACAGAAGACATTTCTGTTATTTGAAGATTTCAAAACTTTTTAGAGAGAAGAAATTATGAGCACTTCTCGATCAACGAGTAAGAATTTTGGTTTTTAATTCAATAGCCAGGATTTGACTATTTTGCATAAGCAAAGCTACCATTCATATTGGGTTTTTCTAGCAGAGGAATGTTCTGTAAACTTCTGCCAAACTTCCTTTTGACATGCTAAGTGAGTTTGAAATGCCAGGTAATTAGTGTAAATGTTTGCCTTTCTTGTCTTTTATTTTTATTCAAGAAATTTGTGGAAAATACTTCTCAACAGGGGGAGAAAAAATAACCTTTTGACAGTGGAACTTTTGAAAAGAATATTTTTTTTTAAAAAAAATTGGATCTAGTTCTCAATGGGAGAGAGGAAAAAAACTGGTATGTCACAACACTACCTGCTTCTATCCCACTTTTTGAATGTCATGTGATAATCTCCAAAGTGTCTGTATGAATATGATAATGTGGAAAAGAAGTGCATGTAGGCACTATGTGAAATACTGGTTATATTGCACCTGCATCTTTGAAGATCTGATTCAGCCTTATAAGTGATCAGATCTTCAAAGATGCTGGTGCAATGTGACTTGCCCAAAATATCTTAGTGGGATTCCAAACCCTAGTATCCTGGAGTCCTAGTCCAACATTCAAGCTACTATACCACACTGGCTGCCTATATAGTTCATAGTATAGCTGATGGCAAATTTCTAGAATACAACACTTGGAGCCAAACCTATTGATGTATGTGCATGCACATACACTTACACATAAAGATTGCATTCTTAATGTAAATGTTACCTTGCTCTACAGAAAAAAAAAATACTTCTCTCAAAGTTGTGTTGTGGGCCTTCACGTCATTTCGCATATCCCCCCAACCTTATGCTGTTGCTGTTGTTGTTGTCTGCTTCAAGTAGTTTGTGACTTATGGTAACTCTAAGGTAAGCCTATCATGCAAATTTCCTGGCAGGATTTGTTCAGAGGAAGTTTGGCATTGCCTTCCCCTGAGGCTAAGAGCGTGTGACTTGCTCAAGTTCACCCAGTGGCTTTCATGGCAAGTGGGGAATCAAACATTGATCTTCAAAGTCATAGGAGATTATCACATGGGAAATCAGCTGTGGGTTACATGAGGTTTCTAACCATAAGAGACGGAACTTACTGCTCTGCTATGTCCCTGGGCAGTAGGCAGTCCGTATCCAACCTGGGCTTCTCCCATTTTTGAATTTTCTTAGATTTTCCCATTCTTGAAAAGCTGCTGGAGAAGCCCAGGTTGGGTATGGGCTGCCTAATGCCTGGGGACGGGGCAGTGTGATAAGATCTGGGTTTTTTATGGTTAAAAACTGCATGTAACCCACAGCTGATTTCCTGTGAAAATCTCCATAGTCCAATACTCAAACCACTACACCATGCTGGCTCTCCTCTCAAACTTAATAAACATTAAATCTTTCCCAATATGAGTCCACTACTAGTGTAAGTTTCTTTCCTGTGACACACTGAAAATATGGCACATGTACACACAAAGAGATTATTAAATCAAAGAAAGTGGGTTGAGAGAAGAAAACCAGTAAAACTAAACTTAATGCAAATCTTTTTTAAAAAAAAAAATCCAAAAATCATAACTCAAGGAGGAAGAAAATATTTTCAAATCAGGAATGCTTCTCTACAATATTGATCCTGTTTGAGGGAAATTAGAGACTTGGGAGAATTTAAAATCCATTCGGGGGGGGGGGGGATATGGCATTTGTGAGATTGAAAGATTGGGATAGAGCTTGTGGTTTGGATAATTCAAAGGCAATCTTCTCACCAAAAGCCCTTTTTTCCAGTTGGTAGTGCTTTCCAACTTCCCCTGCCTTGTACATGTTTTTATTAATCCCAGAAGTAATTTTGTGGCCATAGAACAGAAGCTCAAAAATGGATACAATTCCTGCTTTGCTTTTATTCTTATTTTAACTGGGAAGAGCAAGACTCTGTTCCCTAATAAAGAGTGTATGCTGCTGCTGCTGCATTATCTGAGTGCAAAGTAATTTGTTTGAAACAATTTGAAGGGAAGCAATAAAGTAGGATATTTTAAAAGCATTTGGGAAAGAAGTGTAACTGCCCTGACTTAACTGATACAGTTGTAGAGTGTGGGGCTGTATAAATTGGAGGAGAGGGGTGGCCAGATGTTCCCTTTTCTCCCCCAGATGGAAGCCGCAGCAGACAAATGCTGTAGCCTCTGCAAGGTTTAAAAAGAACATGCTCCCAGTGGGTTCTTTTTCTGCTGTGCGGGGGCACCATTGACACACTTGCATGCAATGATGTTTTCCGCATGGCACGGTGCTGTTTGGGTGCCCCACCATGCGGACATCATCATTGTATGCCCTGTATGGATGGGTGTGCACAACCATGGCACCTGTGTGGCGATTGTTGGACTGGGTGTGTGCGGACACCCAGCCCTACAAAACCCTTATTTCGGTCCCAGACTGATACAAAGCACCAGTCTATACTGGGCCTATGTTTCATTCAATTTTCATTAGAATTATAGAATCATGGAGTTGGAAGAGACCACAAGGGCCATCCAGTCCAATAACAATAGCAGTAGCAAGTACATTTCTATAGCTCTTATCACTGCATTTAACCACTTCCTAAGCAGTTTACAACATGTAAGCTAATTGCCCCCAACAAGCTGGGTACTCATTTTAGCAACCTGGGAAGGATGCAAGCCTGAGTAGAGCCTGAGCCCCTGGCTGGTATTGAACTCACACCCTTATGGTTTGTGAGTGAGTGGCTGCAGCACAGGCCTCTTCTGCCATGCAGGAACTCACAATCAAAGCACCCCCAACATATGACCATCCAATTTCTGTTTAAAGACTTCCAAAAAGGAGAGTTCACCACTCTCCAAAGGACAGTGTGTTCCACTGCTGAACAGCTCATATTGTCAGGAAGTTCCTCCTAATGTTGAGGTCGAATCTCTTTTCTTGTTGCTTGGATCCATTATCCAGGTCCTATTCTTTGGAACAGCAGAAAACAAGCTTGCTCCAGCCTCAATATGGCACCCCCTCAAATACTTAAACATGGCTATCATATAACCTCTTAACCTTCTCTTCTCCAGGCTATACATCCCCAGCTCCTTAAGTCTCTCCTCAGAAGGCATGCTTTCCAGACCCTTCACCATTTTGATTGCCCTCCTTTGGACCTGCTCCAGTTTCTCAACATCCTTTTTGAATTGTGGTGGCCAGAACTGGATACAGTATTCCAGGTGAGGCCTAATCAAAGCAGAATAGAATGCTACTATTACTTCCCTCAATCTAGGCATCTACTTCTATTGATGCAGCTTAGAATTGCATTGACCTTTTAGCTGCTGCATCACACTGTTGACTCATGTTCAAATGATGATATACTAGGACTTCTAGATCCCTTTCACATGTAGTCTTATTAAACCAGGTGTCCTCCATTGTATATCTATGCACTTCCTTTTTTTCTGCCAAAGTGCACTACCTTTCATTTCTCCCTTTTAAAATTCATTTTGTTAGTTTGGGCCCAGCTTTATGATCTATTAAGGTTATTTTGAATTTTTATCCTTTTAGTGGGGTAAGGGGTTTCTCTGTTTACCTTATTTACTTACCTTATTTGCAACGCAAGGGAGTGATATTAGTGAATGTTCTGTCTTTCATTGTACAATCATCTCTACAGCCTTCCTAGCTTACCACACTTCAGTTAAAACCCAGGGGAAGTTAGGAGATTATTCTTCGAATCTCTCTGCCTGCCCCCTGAAAAAATAATCAGGAAACTACTGACAGCCAGGGAGGCTGCAGAGTGCTGAATAGACATCTACCAGAAAGAAAGAACAGAGTAGTCTCAGTTCCTTGTAATGATGAGGTAAGTGTAAAAGCACTACCAAAAGAAAGTCAAAAAAATTTAAGCACCTTGAGAATGAGCAGGGAAAAAAAAAACCAGAAGCTTCTTTTGTGGAGAAAGCAAGCCTGGGGGGGAAATCAAGAACACATTTCAAAAGAGCAGCAAATAAAAGAAGTCACTTTTCTCATGAAACTATCAGAACTACCAGGGGGGTATGTGTGGGTGGGTTGACAACTTGCAGAATTCCCTGGGGAGTCTAAAGTTGTTATTCAACAGGTGTGTATGTAGGTTCACATTCTGAGTCTGCATATAGCACATGCTACTCTATAAAATTAAATAAAATGCAGAGATGGCCAAAGAATAAGAGTTCTTTACTACAGGCATTAGCCACAATATTTAAATAGAACCTGTCATTTGTGAGACAAGTAGTGTGAACATAATTAGTGGGACTGGAGTAGAGGAATAGTTAGGGAGAACTATTTGCTTTCATGCTCTGCTCTGGGCTTCTCAGAAGCACTTGACAGATCTTGTTAGAAACAAGAGTCTGGACAAAATGGAAATTGCTTTGATCCAAATGAGATTCTGTTATGTTCTTACATTATAATCCATGTAGTTCATTTCATGAAGCTCATGTTGCAAAAAGGCAAGGTTTCTCCAAGGCTCATTGCATTTTTAATCTTCTTCCTAGTGAAAGCTGAGGCCCATGCTTATTTTTTCATCATTGTCACCCAAAGCCCAGGTTATCTGGATTCCTGTCCATGTGGTTAGCTACCTGTTCAGATGACACCTGAGCCAATTATAGCCACACTAAAATGAAGTGTTTCTTTTTAAAGCGTACATTCTAGAAGAACAGCCATCTTAGCCTGCTGTAGCAATAACAGCAAAAATCTATGTGGCACTATAAAGACTGAGACTTTTAGGTTGCCACCCTAATCTCTCTTAGGACCTTATTGCATGGAGAGAAAAATAGATTTGGGATTGCAAAATCAATAGCAAGTATTACTGCACATAAAATTGCCACCACTGCCACCAGGCAGCTACTACCCATGCCCTAGCCACTCTTAGCCAGCCTTTTTGCAAAAACAGAAAGCTCCTGTTTTGAAAAGCGGCTGACTGAGCACCACTGGGACTCAGGATGCCCCTGGGTTGCAGTAGCCTGGTTGCAAGGGCGGAGATAGATAAAACCAGGTAATAATCTGAAAAGTGACTGTATCCTGTCAGGGATAAATTGCATTTAAAAAAAATGCAATAATACCCTTAATAAGGAGTAACCCCTATTGAACCCATTTGGACTTGTTACTGTGTAAACATGAATAGTATTGTGTTGCTAGTCTACTAGAATGCCAAAACAAGATGCCATCTTATAATAGGCCAACATGGTTACCTATGTGTATCTGTATATTTATATAGAAGCCTTTAAATCATAAAGACCTATAGAGAGGTATTTGTGTTGATTATGCCATATGTCCAGAAATGTGGACATTGTGCCTAGTACACCTACTGTTCTGTTATTTGATCCAAACATGATGTTTGAACATTCTATTTTTACTTATAGTTCCTACACTTGTGCGAAATTGCTTACCAAATACTTTTAAACATTTTCAGTCTTCTCTAGTTGTAATCTTTCATACTCATGTAAGTTTGATTTTGTTCTCCACTGAAAGACAGCTATACTTCTAAAATCAGGTACTGACTAGAAATGTGCTTCCCTTTAAAATAAACATGAATCTCTTTTGATGTCTTCTCTACATATGTTTGCAATTTTCCCCTTCCTATGTCACAAATCACCCCCCCCCCCGCAGACACACACACACACACACACACACAAACTTTCTTACTTGTTCTCCATTGGTTATTCTATTTCTCTTGCTTTAGCTACTGGTCTTAAGGGATGCCAGTGTTTCATGACTGTTTGTGGTTTGGCTTTCTCTGTCTATTGGTTTCACATTCAGTTCCAGCCATTAAACTAACTGGCATTGCCTTCTGATTTTTAAGATAGCACTGCAAAGTGGAAAAACTAGTTCTATCCAGCTTTCCTTGTTAGAGATGAGCTCTTTGTTAAATGTTTTTCCAGAATTCTAGCATGAATGCTAGATTTATTCTAACCACATATGCCATCATCATTGACTGCTTCTAGGGAATGCCAAATGTTTTGAGGCATAATTTACTACTTTTTAGCTATAGAAAACAATAGATCTATATTGAAAGGCTTATGAAGCATAAACACAGGGTTGGGGAATGTGTGGCCTTCCAGATGTTCCTAGGTTCCATCTCCCATCATTCCTTGTCATCGGTTGAGCTGATGAGAGTTGGAATCCAACAATTCCAGGAGGTTCAACTCTTTGCTACCCCAGGATTAACACATTGGAGACAGAAGGCACAAATAAAATATACAGCAGTCTGATTTAGCTAAATGGAGTTGACACATTAAGAAATGTCTGGATTACTAAAAATGTCCTTTTTTTGTGTGCAAGTTATGCAAGCACTGAAATATTTTGAAATATACATAAGAAGAAGGTAAGTAAATAAATAAATAAATAAAGTTTATTTTTACCCTGCCTCTCCATCAGGAGACAGGTACAATCTATGGATAGAAACACATTCTGGATTACACAAGAGGACCATATAGTTAGGAAAATCCCCTGAACCTGTTTAGTTCCACACCTTGGGATAACAAGCTCTGCTAGAAAGAGCCATAACAATTCCCTTATGAGGAAGGGCCATAACTATCAGCAGAGCACATGCTTTATATGCATAAGGTCTCAGGTTCAATTCTCAGCATCTCCAGTAAAGGTAGGTGAAGACTTCTTTCTGAAACCCCACAGAAGTCCTGTCAGTTGGCATTGACAGTACTGAGCCAGATGAAGTGAGGATCAGAATGTGTGTAGGAGTGAATTCCTAATGCACAAACAGGACTAGCTGAAATCTCTGTTGAGTCTAAATTCTCCACAATTTAGGAGTGTTTAGTGAGGACTACCATGGACCTGGACTAACTTTGTGCCAATATAATGCCATCATTTGGGGGTGGTAAGAGGTTTGGATCTGAAATAACATCACTCCTTTGCTGCCCTTCCCTTTCTCCAACACTCACTGGGCTCTTCTGTTGTCTGATCTCAGAAAGTGTTTCTGTGAGCTGGCTGATCTCTGAGATCAAGTGGCAGAAGAAAGTACACTGGCATAGTTCATCCAGCACAGAGTTAGGATTGCAGCCAGAGTTAGGATTGCACTAGATAACAGCTTCCTGAACTTCTGGTTTGTTGTCATGTGCTTTCTAGTTGTTTTTGACTTATGGCAACGTTAAGGTGAACCTATCACAGAATTTTCTTGGCAAGAGTTTTTCAGAGCGAGTTTGCTTTTGCCTTCCCCTAAGGCTGAGAAAGTTTAACTTGCCCAAGTCACCCAATGGGTTTCCATGGCCAAGCAGGGATTCAAACTCTGGGGTCCAGAATCATAGCCCCCAGTGCTCCAAATCACTTCACCCTTTTTTGCTATACAATACACAGAATTCTCCGGCTAGCATGGCCAGTGACTTTTTCTGATGTTTTCTGATTCCTGCACTGTATATAAGGTGCTGAACAATTATTAATTTATTAACAATTTGTAGATCTCAATGCAGAATGCTTTCTTACATCAACACATAAATTGGTGGATGAAGCTGGCAATGATCTTTATTTGTTCATCAGTGCCCTGCTGCATGTTGGAAGTTATGCTCAGACCTCCTGCTGCACATAAGGGTTTTTGGAACAGGGCTGTTTATGCTTATTTTAACAGTCTTAAATATATTGTGCAGCTATAAGGAGTGTTGTGATATGTGTGTGCCTATGACAGTGCACTCCTCCTCCTGTCCCAAATCCTCAAAGGCATGCTTACGTGTGTGTTTTTCTCCTTAATAACAAGCTTGATTCCCCTTACTGTTGGCAACTGGTCATGGGGGAAAATATATCCTGACATAAAGAAGGTATCTGCAGGATAAAGTTGTACAAGGGACGATTAGCAGCACTTAAGTTTCCTTTTTGTTGAAAGGAAGAATCCCTGATTGAACAGTGCATTGAATGATATGACAAGCAAGTACTTGATCCCTGTCCAGCTGGAAAGGAATTGTATTCATCAGCAGCTTTTTAAGCTAAGGATGTCTTTATATTTTCACTCTTTGTCTGAGTCTCTCCAGATCCTCCCTTTACTTCATGTCAGCACTATATAGTAGGTATGCCAAGTGGTTTTGAAATTTAAATTACAGTCTCTCTTTCAGATGTTATTGGAAAGAACATGTAATTTATAACCACGTGTTAGAAGTACAGGATGTTCATGGTTCACTGCCAATTCTTCTTTTGTAAAGTTAATAAAACTTTTTCATAAAACACTTACATACTTGTATATTTCATGGTAAAGATTCTGTTTTTATCTCATAGGCTAATGTAAAGATTTATGAAAAACATTTTTGTTAAGGGGAGTGTCAATAGTTTGCAGCTGAGTACAATTTTGCATTCCCTCTAGATGACGGTCTGACAGGGGGAAAAATGACAGTAACAGCTTTGTGGATTTAGTGCTAAAAATACAAAAAGAGATACTTTGAAATGATAGAAAGCTCCTAATGTTCCGAGGATGTGCTGCTGAAAAACACTTAAGGCCCCTAAGTAGAGTCAAAGCAAAATCCTTGCATTTGCTATGAACTTGTTGCACATAACTGACTTGGTCCAGAAACATGGCTTAAGTGAATGAATGAATGAATGAATGAATTAAATTGATTGGCTGATAATATGTCAGGAGGAGAAGGAAAAGGATAATCCAGACAGGGTTCTAGTCATATGATTCAATACCTTTGAATCTGAGGGCCATTCAAATTAGAAGAAATAGTGCAGGGAAATGTTTTTGGGAACTTATGTGAAAAATAAAAAATCCTGTGAACTTCAAGATGTATCAGGTGAAGCCATTACTGTGGTTAGGATCCAAACAACATTTTCCCCATGCTCACACATCCAGTTACTTAAAAGACAAACAGACATATTTTGAATTGCAGATACCATTACCAATATGCCACACCATCCAACTGCTTGTGAAACTCATTTCAGTTTCAAATACAGGTTGTCCTAGGGAAATAGGAAGTGGGCTTACACTGGTCAGAACCTTGGCCCACTTAGCTTACTTTTGCCTACAGCAGTAGTTCTCAAATGTTAGTGTTCCAGGTGTTCACCTCCCAGAATACTTGGCCATAAGAGATCTGTCTTATTACCTCTTTGGACGCTTTCAAGAGGGCGCTTAAGACAGATCTCTTCCAGCAAGCCTACCCCTCTGACCTTTTAGTATCTTGATTACCATAACACCTCATTTGAAACCAGAACACAGAGTACTTGATTGACAGCTATGTATATCTGTGATCTATCTGGGATTAGACTATACTGTATTACTGGATCATGTTCTTACTGTTTTTATGATGATTTTAGGATTCCTTTTAGTTGATTGTTTTAATTGTGTATACTGTTCTTAAACTATGTTGGAATCCATGGGAGAGGCGTGAAATAGAAATAATAATAATAATAATAATAATAATAATAATAATAATTCTGGGTCCTGTTGTTTGGAGCAGCAGAAAGCAAGCTTGCTCCCTCCTCAATGTGACATCCCTTCAGATATTTAAATAGGGCTATCATATCACCTCTTAACCTTCTCTTCTCCAGGCTAAACATTCCCAGCTCCCTAAGTCATTCCTCATAGGGCATGGTTTCCAGACCCTTCACCATTTCAGTTGCCCTCCTTTGGACATGCTCCAGTTTCTCCACATCCTTTTTGAATTGAGGTGCCCAGTACTGGACACAGTAATCCAGGTGGGGCCTGACCAAAGCAGAATAGAGTGGCACTATTACTTCCCTTGATCTAGACACTATACTTCTATTGATGCAGCCTAAAATTGCATTGGCCTTTTTAGCTGCCGCATTGCCCAGTTGACTCATGTTCAACTTGTGGTCTAATATATATTAGGTTCAGCACCTTGGGCAGTTCATTTCAAATTTGGACTGAAACTCAGAAGTGACTTACCATCCCACTAACATGGAAATCACCAGCCCACATTACTTATTATTGTCTTAAGAAGATGCTTTTCTGAGAAATATGAGTCTAGAGTCCTATATGGGTGAGTGGGAAACTCCTTTCATTCCTTAAATTTACTTGTGCTTCCCAATGCTCTTTGTAAGAAACTAAGGGCCTATACAGACCAGTACTTTGTGCCAGTCTGTGGGCAGAGTCAGGGTGCAATGTCCTCATGCTGGATGCCCTAACTAAACCACCATGGTGCCATTTTGGTGTGTGCCAGTCCACACGGCCTGCAGCATCATGATGCAGCACCAAAGGGGCATCATAAAACCACGCTGCTGCAGCTATGGTGCCCCTTGGAGGGTGCAAAAAGGAGCAACTTTTATGGCTCCTTTTTGCCCTCTCCAGAGGCCAGATTGTGGTCACAGTGTGAGGTTGCTGTGGCCCCAATCCTGCCAATGAAGAGGTGGCTGCATGCCGTCCCTTAGGGGCAGTCTAGAATGCTCCTATGATCCTTAAATCTTTTTGAGTACTTCTAACAGAGGATAAAGCAGGGATAGGGAATATGTGAGCCTCCAGATGCTGAACTGCAAGTCCCATAATTACTCAACATCGTCTATGCCGATAGGGCCAGATGGAAGTTGCAGTCCAAAAAAATGGAGTGGTAGCATTTCATGTTCCTCACTCTTAAGATGCTTCACACTTTATTTGATGCAACATGAAATATACCATGAACTTTGCATTGTTGTTAATTAGTAGCTCTCCAAGACTATAGGAAAAGTTTTTCTCACTTTCTTCCCAGTAATCTTTGATTCATGGAAATTACTTGTGCTGAACTAGGAGGGAATCTACACTGTAGAAATAATGTGATTAGACAACACTTTAAGTGCTATATCTCCATCCTATGGAATCCTGGAATTTGTAGCTTTAGCATTCTCTATGAAAGAATGCTAGTGCTGTATTCTGTAGGATGGAGCCATGGCAGTTAAAGTGGTGTTAAAATGCATTGTTTCTGTGGTGCAGATGTACTCTCAGACCTACTGCAGTTCCTGATTTATCTTCAAGAGAAATTTGGAAAGAAGAAGAGACAAATTGAGATCTAAACACAACTTAGCATTTGATCATGGATACTTTATTTCCTTTCCTGTTCCTTTACATTCAGATTGTAAAGGTTTATTTTATTTTATTTTATTGTTTCTCATTTTCTATGGTGCTTGTTCTTCTGCTGCTTTTACTTCCTCCTTCTGTAGGCCTTTTTCTTATATCAAATAGAGCATTCCCCAATTGACATCAAGCCATTGTTGGAAGGATTTTTGAGCCAATGGAAACTTTTGACACCATATAGCATTGTCATGAACCGATAGGGCAGAGCAGGCTATTAGCCAGATTGGGAGGAGGCCAAATTGAGGCCATTGTCCCCACATAAGAATTCTGCCCCTCCAATGAAATTTTCCTTCACTCTCCAAATTTCTAGCATTGCAGTAATATGAAATGCCAGTGGAGCATTAAAAAAACAAGTGGGAAGGGAAAGTTAGCAAGGGAATGTGAACTCAGTGAATTTAAGAGTTCTGGAAATAAACAAGTTTAAATGTCTCACTATATGCAGAGTTAAAATTTGGATTCTGAAGGAAAATTTTATGGGGGGCAGAATACCTACTGGGGGACGATGCCCACATTTTGTACCCCTCTCCATAACTACATTCCTGGGGCAGATCATTCCTCCTTCCCCCCACTTCTGTTGCAAAAGCAAAAAAAGAAAAAAGGAAAAAAAAAAGGAAAAACATTATTTGTTAGTCTGATTGCTATGGCTGATTCAGCACAATTGGGGCACCATAATTTCAGTACCCAGATTAGCTCAGAAGGCAGATATGGAAATGCAGCACATATGTAGTTCAAGGTCCCCAAGCTGTGGTCAATGGGCTTCAAAGAGCTTCTGGAATGAGGTGAGCACCATCAAATGCCACTTTGTGTTATTAAAATATTGGGGCTTTCCAGATTGCCAGGAGAGGGAGACATGAAGTTGCCTTTTCCCAAATGCTTAGCAGCTACACTGCAGGTCCCAGGGGTGTATTTAAAAGGTATAGGGCAGCTACACTGAGGGGGTGTGGGGACGACTTATCTGAAGTCTTGTCTCTTGCTCAGCCACTACAATGGAAGCTGTCAGGACACTAGAAACACAGACGAAGCAACTGCATGGGTGGCAATGAACAGGGCTTTTGGCCGCACTGAACCTTTAATTTTTTTTAATTAAAATTTTTTTTTTTGTTACCGGCTGCAAACTGCGCAGTTGCACCAGTACACCATACAGACAATTGTATTGCTGGCTGAGAACTGCACAGTTGCGCAGGTACATCACACATGAACTGTGCAGTTATGAAGATCTATCAAATTACTGTTGCAGTTTCGCTTCCCTTTTTTAACTGCGCAGTTGCACTGGTGCACCATGAATGAACCCCTTTATTTTATGAATAAACTTCTTTATCTGATGAGTGAATTGACACTTTATGCACAGTAGCATAACAGTTACAGCATCCCAGAGTCCCTACTGCGCATGTCTAGGGTTCAGATTAGGGCCGGAGCTAGGGTTTGGGAGCTTTAAAAAAACTGCACAGTTGCACCGCAGCATTTAGTTTCAGCTGCACAGTTACACCCTTTTTAAAAAGAAGTGGGGAAAAGCAGCTTCTTTTTAAAGCTGCTTTTCCCCCACTAAAACACCAAAGAAGTGTGTTCATGCCAAACTTTCACTGCAGGTCATCTAAAGGCCACACTTTCATGCAGGCATGAACACACCCCTTTTTGCCAGTCTAGAACATCACTCCAAGCAACTTTAGGTATATAATCAGTACACTCTGAGGTACCATAAAATCATCAAGGTCACCATGTTATGCAGAGAAGAGATCCATACCCTTAATCAGATTCTCAAATGGGTTAAGGATAAAAACTTCTGATTTAGATTGAGGCATAGAATCATTGCATTTAAACTTTATTTCTTTCTATCCTCAGCATAGGCTACCAGTATGAAAGTAGATTGCAGCAACAACAGCCAATTTTTTTGTGGGATGGGGGAGATTGCAACAAAGATGTTCAAGGGACTGCTAATTGTCCATAAGCTACATTTTGAATTTGTTGTTCTTGTGTGCCTTCAGTTTTTTCCAGCTTATGACAACACTAATGTGAACCTATCATGTGTTTTTCTTGGCAAAATTTGGTCAGAGGAAGTTTACTATTGCCTTCCCCTGAGGCTGAGAGCATATGACTTGATCAAGGTCACCCAGTGGGTTTCATGGCCAAGCTGGGAATTGAATCCTCATCTCCAGAGTTATAGTCCAACACTCAAAACACTATGTCATGCTAGCTGCCAACATACTTATTAGAAATAAATGCAGTGGCAATGAGGAAGGACTTAGTTCATATACACATATAGATTACAGACATTCAGAATGCTTTGTCTCATGGTTGCATGAGTGAAAAGCATTGTTTGGAGATGTGTCCGTTCTGTCTGTAGCTTTTGAACTGCAATGATAGCATATTCACACATCCCCATCTGCACTTTGTATGGCAGTCATTAGGCTGGGAAGAGTGATATGTGAAACATTCTACAGGATCAGCATGAAATGCATCCTGTTCAAATCAGAAAAATAAAATATGGGGAAAATATGATTGATACAGAAGGCATATGTTGCGTTGTTGGAAATCATATTAGGATTTGGGGACACTTACAAGTCAAGCTTGATCACGTTACATCAATTCATCTTCTTTATGTGAATAAATAAGAGCATAGAGCCTTAGAGAATCAATTAATGAGTATATATATAATGAGGTAAGTACACAAAGGAACTAAAAAAGAAACCAGTTGAAAATAGAATATGTTTATGAGACAGTGCTGAGTTACTGCTGCTTCCTGACCTAAATTGGTCACAAATTGTTAGTCTTAAATGGAAATTTAATTCTTGAAACGGAGTTGTGTAATTCAGCTTCTCACACACTTTGGGAATCATCTGACTCTTTCTCTACTTAAAGTCCTTTGTTATAGTATATGAATAAAACCCGAGCTACTGGAACCAAAAGATGAGGGCTTTCCTTCCACACACTGATGGGAGGAATGCAAAAGAATGCCAGAATTCAATGGCCCTATCTAGATTGGTGCAAAGAGCCGCGATAAGGGCTCTTTGCGATGACTTTAGGGTTAGGAAGGGTGTAGCTTTTACACCCTCCCTAGGCCTAAGGCGTATGGGCACTGCCATTTTAAAATGGCGGCATCCATACGGATGCGCTATGAAAGCATCATCATATGTGCAGTGTTTAGATGCGCTGCGCACATAATGACGCTTTTGTGCCATGGGAGGGCGCCAATCGCGCCCTTTCCATGGCACAAAAAAGGAGCTTTGAACAGAGCTCCTTTTTGGGGGCGGGTCTTTGCTGCAGCTTTTAAATGGCCGTGGCAAAGACCCTGGAAGAAAGGGGCTGCGGTGGTGGCCCCTTTCTCCCCTCATCCCTGCCTCCAGAAGCAGGGTGCAGTGGACGTCCAGGGCGCCTGCTGCACCCCACTTGGAGGCCGCGGAGAAGCAGTAGTTTGCCACTTCCCTGCGGCCTCCAGAAGCTGCGAGATGGGGCCGCAGAGGCTGCTAGTGTGGCAGCCTTGGCCCCATCCCGCTGCTTCTCGGTGCGGGTGGAGACTGCCCCTTTTGGGTGGTCTAGATTGTCCCTATATGACATTTCACTTAATATACATTTCCACAGTTAATTGTGTAGCACAGGAGCTAAGAAACTCTGTTAGTGAATTGAAAAGATGCATAACAAGACACCAGCAAAGTGCCTAATCCACATTGGTGCCCATTGTGCATTGGTCCTGTTACACATCAGTCCTATTAAGCATCTGTCCATTTTCTGGCTCTGCTATATAGTTACATAACAGCAGCCCTCTACTGCATATGGAACATCTTTCACATCTTCTAATTTTCACACATGTAAGGCCACTTACAAGGATGAAACTCCCATACAGGATTCTGGCTTAATTCTTTTGCAGAGAAATGCAAAGTTTATCTCTTTTGTGGACAACAAGAATAAGGGATTGGAAAGTCATCAATCACTGAAGTGAGTTTGGGACTTTCAGTACTTCCTCTCTTGCAAAGGCACTCTTTCCTCCATGCTTTGTCACCTTGATTTCTGTAATTCTTTTTTCAGAGTTGCCTTTTTCTCAGCTTCACTTTTTTTGTTCCACATTTAATCACTATTACACTCTAATCTAGATATGTAAATATTTACGTTCTTCATCCTTTTAAACAAGAACAAATGACCCTGGCAGTACTCTCCCTCCTTGATGAGAACATGAATATTACCGAGCAGTTCTTTTTTTTCTTTCTTTCTTTATATGCTCTGTTTACATAGTGTGTTCCATTATAGATATATCCTACATATTTTATTAAGCATTCTAATTTCAATATTAATTTCTATACAGTCTATCATTTTCCTTCCCCACATACTATGAAACAAAAACAAAAAACAATACTTTGTACTTTTCCTTTGTCAAATTATTTTTCTGATTATTTGCCAGGTCATCATAAAGGGTTTAATACAAATCAATGTATTTTCACTTCCAAAATTTATCTACTTTCCCCCATTTCCTCCAGAATTTCTGTTCCGATTTCCCATTTAGTACCATAGTTAATTTATCCATTATAGATAACTCCGATACTTTTAAAATCCATTCTTGAAATAGGTTCATGTTACTGACCTTCCAATGTCTGGCATAGACCAAACGTGCTGCAGTGATCAAATATAATATCACACCTTCTTCTTCTCGGTTTAGATTTTCCTTTATACTTTCCGTAATGTTTAATAAAAATAATTTGGGATTTACTTCAATGTCTATTTGCATAATTTCCTGGATTTTAGCCTGGATCATTTTCCAAAATCTAGCTGCTTCATCACATTCCCACCATATATGATAAAATGTCGCATTAGCTTGCTTGCATTTCCAACAATTGCTATCATTACTACCTCTCATCTTTGCCAGTTTTAGTGGTGAAAGGTGCCATCTATAAAAAAGTTTATAATAGTTCTCTATTAGATATGAGCATTTAGTAAATCTTATATTTTTCTTCCACACTCTTTCCCAACTATCTAATGTTATTTGATGGCCTATATCCTGCATCCATTTTATCATATTTGTTTTTACTGATTCTTCCTTCAGTTCTGCATCCAAGAGTATCTTGTATATTTTAGTTATAATTTTTTTATTATTGTCTTGTAGAAGAATTTTGTCAAATTCATTTAATTCTCTTTCAATCCCTATAAACTTATTGTCTCTTTTATACCTTTCTTTAATTTGATGGTATGTTAACCAATGCATGTCCGTTCCTTCATTTTGTAATTCCTCCATTGTTTTTATTCTTTCTTCTTTTCCCTCTTTAACTAATATGTCATCATACTTAATCCATTTTCCTTTATAGAGCTTTCCTTCTTTATGAAAAGCTTCTAATGTGGAAGTCCATCTCGGGATTTTATTATATATGTATTTTTTTTCTTTATTCCATGTTTTAAGTAAAGTTCTCCTTATTATATGTCTATTAAAGTCTTTACAATTTGTTGTTTCTTCATAGCTCAAGTGGGCGTGCCATCCTTTTTCCAAACCATCACTTTCTAATAAAAGTAGTCTTTTATCTTTAGAGTTAATCCAATCCTTGATCCAACAAACAACACTGGCCTTATAGTAAATTTGTAAATTTGGTAAGCCCATTCCTCCTTTTTCTTTACAATCCTGAAGAGCCTTCATTTTTATTCTGGGCTTTTTACCTTGCCATAGATATTCTTTAATATCTTTAGACCAGATGTTAAATGGTTTGTTTGTCTCAATTATGGGAATAGTCTGGAACAGAAATAACATTTTGGGTAAAATATTCATTTTAATAGTGGCTATTCGTCCAGTTAATGATAACTGAAGCCCTTTCCATTTTGTTAGATCTTCTTTTATTTTTTTCCATGTTGTAACATAATTGTTATCAAAGAGATCTGAATTTCGGTTGGTAAGAATAATTCCTAAATATTTTGTTTTATGTACTATTTTGACTTCCATCTTTCCCTCTATTTCTTTTTCTTCTTTCTTCGTCAGATTTTTTGTGAGTAGTCCACTTTTATTTTTATTGATCTTAATTCCTGCCACTTTGCTAAATTCGTCTAATAATTGTATTAATTTCTTAATATTTGCTATAGGATTGTCTAGAAACACTGCCACATCATCTGCAAAAGCCCTTACTTTATATTGTTGCTTTCGTATCTGTAGTCCTTTTATTTGATTATCCTTTCTAATTTTCCTCAGCAGTATTTCTATCGTCATTATGAATAAGAGTGGGGAGAGAGGGCAGCCTTGGCGTGTTCCTTTGGTTATATTCCGAGCAGTTCTTTTTGACCATTATTTGTACTTCAGGTTATGTTCATCTGTACAGGAACATGCATGGTTTTCTGCAACAAAAACATCTTGCAAAAGGAACAGGGGTTTTTTTGTGCAAAATACATTGTTCATTAGGCAAGAAACTGTGTTTCTATTTCTGCACAGCCAAATACTTAGCAAAGCAAGAAAAATCTTATGTCAGCCCTGTGGCTGTTTCTATTCTACATGGCAGGGCAAAAATCCAGTTGGGGCTCTGTACGAACATAAGCAATCATTGTGCAACAACTGAGCATTCTCTGAGGTTACATAATTGTGTTCTTTAGTGCAGTCAATCTTTACAGAAACACACAACACCCCTTTCTTATAGTAGATAGTTAAGCTATGCTCAGCAGGTAATCCAAGGCTGTGGCAGCCATTGTACAATCACTTGTGCAACTAGTATATCCAAAATTAGTTTGTTGTTATGTGCTTAAGTTGTTTCTGACTTCTGACATGTTTAAGGTGAAGTAATCACAGCATGTTCTTGGCATAATTTTTTCAGAGGAAGAGTTCCATTGACTTCCTCTGAGGCGGAGAGTGTGCAATTTGCCCAAGACCACTCATTGGGGTTTCTATGGCTGAGCAGGGATCAAAGCACTGGTCTTGCAGAGTCCTAACCCACTTCTCCATGTTTCAAATAGCTACTCTGATTTATATTTCGATTACACCAAATCTAGGATTACATTATGTTTATGATCCTGAGCTAATTATTAAGAACCTTTGAATAAAAAGAGAGTTCTTTTTTTGGGGGAAAAAAACCTTGTTAACTAACCACTTTTGGGAGCCTTGTTAATTCAGTTGTAACTAATTACATTTTTAAAGTAGTTTTTAAGGCTCAGATTCAAATATGTACTGCTTATATAGATTAGATGTTATTACCATAAAAATGAAAAATGTAATGCAATCTTGTGATTCTTAATATGATTTTTAATGTGATTCTTTTGCGACTGTTGTATTTTCTTCCTTATAGGGAAAATTTGAGGTATGAAATTTAGTTTGCAAGTGGTTGTTGAAAACGTGAATAAAATTACAGAAAGGTAAACTTTAAAATGTTTGCAAAATACTACCCCAGCTCAAGGCAATGCAACATCTGGGACATTCTGGAAAATTAAGTTGCAGTTGTTAAGAAGAGTACCACCAAAATCAGCTCTCCTTTTTCTGACACTATAGACCCCACCCTGTAAAAAAAAATTAAAGGAAAAAAAAGGAACTGAAATCTCATATGTGCAACAAATTTCAAGGGTACAATGTCCCAATCAAATGACCCACATCTCTTATCATAAAAATGAACAGAATTACAAAATAAGGAAATACTAAATAATCATATTTTAATTTTGTGAAAAGGTAATGTGGATCCCCCCCTTCAACATAGCTGTTGGGGGAGAAAGATGCCCTTTGCTGGCCTCCCGGGACCATGAGACCAAAAATTTAAAAGTATACAGCAGCTTGCTAGCTGCTATAAGTGGAGTTTGGGGGCATGGACAGAGGCCATTATATGCCCTGCCACCCTCAGTTCCCACCTCTTTTGCTTTTGCGTTCGACCCACCTTCCTGCAGCTAACACATTGTAAAGTTTTCTTGGTCATTTTGGATTTTTTTCCTTTTTCCATGGGCTTCCCCCCCCCCCCCCACTCTATACTGTTGTAGTCAGACCTGGATAATTGGCATAGAGTGTGTCTAAATAGATTGCCATCTAGCAGATAGTTACAGATAATATGAATATGGTGAGCACCTTGGTCACCCTTTTGGTGATAGGGATGCCTCTGAAACTGTCTCTTTAGGGCTTGGGACTAGGGCAGTGAAAGGGGCTTCCCTTGAGGCAGACCTGAAGGATGAACCCTCTCTTTAAGACTCAGGGCTTGGGGGAGGGACCTTCGGGTTGGCTTTCCTGATGTGGGCCAGCCAGGGAGTGACCCAACATTTGTGTTCTCCCTGGGGCTCAGGAGTTATCGCCCTGATAAAGCTGCAGAGGAGGACTGGCGTAGGGACCACCTGCTACAATTCTCCTAAGAAAACAAATAAATTAATAAATAGGTATCTTAATAAAGTGGCCCTTATTTCAAATCCATTATTTGTGTCTAGTCTTTTTATTCACAGGTTGGTCAGCAAAGGCTATTCGTTTGAATTCTGCATGTTCTTGTGAGTACAACTCCATTTGGGAAAAGTACCTGAAAGGCAGGGAAATGATTTTTGCCTCTTCTTCATTCTGCTCCTGTGGTCCCTTTTGGATCTTCCACAATAGTCTGAGATGTGGCCATATGTTTGCCAGATCAGGTTTATCCTGGGCCATGAGCTTTCCATCGGCAAACCATGAGGTCCAAGGACAGACTCTTGTTATGTCACAAGAGACAGGTTGTGGTGATGTTACATGCGTGATATGACAAAGTGCAGCTCTGGTGATGTCATTATACATTAATTTTCAACCATTGTTACACAGAGAAGGCCATTCAAATTTTAAAAACTCAGGGGCAAAACAGACCACCCTTGGCAACCACACACCTGTGGCCCCAATCCAACCCTTCCCTGATGTTTTAAACTGGCTTCTGAAAAAGAGTGGTTTTTCTCCACTAGTTTTTAAGCTGGCCCTTCCTGATTGGAGTGTTGTCGGAGTGGCTTTAAGCTGCATTCAAGGTGCCTGTCATCTAAATGCCATGCCCTTAATGCAACCCAAAGGCAGACCTTTTGGCCCATTTGTTTCAGGCCTAAGTCTAACAAATGAGGAAAATATATGTACACACATCTTAATGCAGTGTTTTCACTCTGAGATTCCTTCTCTCCCTGGATTGGAGATTCAGGGCCAGGATTTGAAATCTGGGGAACCTATTTGGCACTTAAGATCTATGTAAGAGGAAGGGGTTAGTAAATATAATCTCCCTTCCTTCTGCCAGTGAGAACGAACAGGACAGAAGAAGCCCTTTCATTTGGAGAAACACAAAACAGAGCTAAAGCACATAAGAACACAGATGAGCATTTTGAGTTTGGTTACTTCCTAGTTTATGGTAAGGAATCCACTGATGGACCCCCCTCTCACCCCACCATAAGAATTCTCCCTGCACCAAGAAACCTCCCTTCAGTCCCACAAATTTCTAGACTTGCAGTGAGTTAACATTTCAGTTGAATCTTTACAAATACAGTTTCAGTATCCAAAGAAAAGGGCAGGCAACGTTACCAAAGGAATGAGAATATGGCAAATATAAGAATTCAGGGTATGAATTATTTTCCATGTCTCATTCTCTGCAACACTAGAAATTTGGAGAATGAGCATAAATTTTATTTTGGGGGTCCAGAACTTTTATTTGGGCTTAATTCCTTCATTCTAATAATAATAATAATAATAATAATACATTTTATTTCTAGCCCGCCCCTCTGAGCAATCAGGGCAGGGTACAAAAGAGAATAACAATTAACATAGCAAAATACATAGTAGTTATAGCAACAACAAAAATACATAGTAATTATAACAAAAAATACAATTAACAAAGCAAAATACATAACAATTAACATATCAAAACAAGTAAAAAGAAAATCTCCATTCTCATCCCCCATCCCAATTCTAAAACAATGGTGCTTTCTAGATTGGCAGGAAAGTGTGACATGAAGTTGCCTTTTCCTTAATGCTTATTAGCTGCACCACAGCCTTTAGATGGAGCTGCGCTGTTCCGCATTTTTTAAAAAAGAAGCTGGGAAAACCAGCACTTTTTAAAGGCGCTTCTTCTCCCCTAAAACGCAAAAAAAGCGTTTTCATGGCACACTTTCCCTTTTTCTCATCTAAAGGCTAGAGTTTCATGCAGCCATGAACACACTTCTTTTTGCCAATCTAGAAAGCCCCAATGTGAACTATACACAATCTAAAAAGAAAAGAAAAGAAAAGAAAAAAAGTGTGGGGGGGGGGGACGGAGACAAGACTCCTCCTTAAGTCCAGGAGCCAAGGCATGGGAGTAGCCCAGGTGGAGGTAGAGCAAACAAACACTCTCTCAGCCGAGTCTTCTTCACTGGCAGATGACCCCCATATCTATACTCCTTCCATGAGGTAAGCCACGGTGCACCCTGTCCTTCTCTATGCACACAAGGTAGTGTGTTGCATAAGAATAAGTGTGTACTCAAGGATCTGCCTGCCTCTGTCCATCTGTCTGTCTGTATGCCTGAAATATTTATATCTGACCCGTTATCCAAGAAGCTCAAATAGTCTTTTCACTGTTGGTGGCAGGTGCACAAACAAATCCTGTTCCATATGTAGAAAAACACTCCCACTGAAATGAAAAAGGGAAAGTCTTCCCCTGATAATAATATGTTCAAGATCAGCAGGTTGAAGCAGAGCATGGGATTTGTGACAAAGCAAAATCCAGACCCAAACCAAGACTGTGATAACTTGAGCATGTTTCAGCAAGGTATTAAGGAATTTATTGAAGGAAAGTTTGCACCTAGAGATGCCTAAAGGTGGCATGTTATTGATTTCAGCAGAGCCCGAATACTGGGAAATGAGTGTGTACATATGCTTAAAGAAATGAGCAGGCTAGTTCAATACCTACTGAACCATGTCTGCATCAAATAGTAGGTGGTTCTATTACTATGCTTACTAGCTATGTATTTCAAAGGAGTTGTATAAAAACAGGCAGTAAATGAGACCCAATGAAATACAGAGTGTTGTTTTGGGTTTTTTTTTTCTCCATAGGGCAATCTCTTATACATGTCAGTATGGTTGCATTTAAATGTTGAAAGTAAAATGCCACAAACTGTTTTGTTCGTTATAAATTGCACATTAGAAGATTAAAGTACATACACAACTATTCTCACCATACCTCATGTCAAAATGTATCAATAATTGCCCACTTTTAACCAGCTCGGAAGGTTTCTGTTTTTGCTTTATAGAAAATTGCTCATTGTTGCCTTTGATGTTGACACTGTTTAATGAAGTTTTCTTTTCTCCTTCTTTATGAATTGTTTCAACTTGTTTACGTTGTCTTTAACCAAACATTTGAGAAAACAGCAGTCAAGAAGCAATGATTTAGAAAGGATATAGTTCACAGTTCATTACTAATTTTTAATGTGTGTGTGATTTGATTTTCAGTTGAGCTTTTCATTGTGTGTGTTTATATTGCAATGTGCTCTGAATCCAGAGATGGAATATTCTTGAAGCTAAATCAGTCAAATAATTGGATGGAGATGATGGGATGATGATTTTAAAATATTTATATTTTGCTCTATATCTGAGGATCTCAGGGCAGCTCACAATAAAATCAACATAGGTCAATACATAACAATAATTTTAAAAGACTAAAAATATATTAACACATTTCTCACTTGAAACCAGACAAATAATTAAAAAAAAATGAAAATGTGAAGCACAGTACACGTGGAAACTGAATAAATTCAATTAGGCCCTAAGGGACTTGATTTTTTAAAACAAACAAACAACAAACTATTTTGACTTGTCATTGGAATGACAGCAGCATTAGCACCAATCAAGCCTCTAAAGAGAAAGCATTCCAAAACTGGCCCTCAGCAGAAAATGATGATGATGATGATGATGATGATGATGATGATGATATAGATGTCTATAAACATTTCAGTGACACTCGATCTTCTGTGATTTCTTCTGAATTCCATACCCGGTTTGTACAAGCCTGCAAGGAAGAAGAAAGGCTCCTCCCACCATCATCTCAAACCATTAAAAATGACTTCCATTCCTTGTTAAGCCTAGACCTGGCTTATACTGTATTAGGAGACAGATGGGGAATGGGCTAGGAACAAAGATTGCTTTGGCAACTATAAATTTATAATTTTTGCCATCTTGCTCTCTGCTACCATTACACTTCCTTTTCCTTCTGCCCAATATTGGAGATGTAAGGTCTAAGGAAATTTACTCTATAAATCTGTTGTCTGGATTTGTCTATGTGGAACATGGCATCAGCAGTTTGCTTGACAATTTCAGTTCCTGGTCCAACCCACCTAAGGCTTGCTTTGAGAAAACCAAGTGCTTACCCTTGATATAAAAGTGTGTGTGTTTGTGTATGTATTCAGGCTGTTGACTTACGAATTTCATAGGGTTTTCAAAAGCAAAGAATACTCAGAGGTGGTTTTGCCAATACCTTCCTCTGAAATATACCCTACAGCACTTGATATTTGTTGGTGGTCTCCCATCCAAGTAATAATGATGTATAAGTACAGGGAAATCATAAAATGAAGTGCAGATTTGGCCACCAGATTCTACAATGTGTCCAATTTTCCTCCCTTGTACTTCCATGCCCATGTGTTATTAAAACAATGAGCTCTAGCTGACTGCAGGAGGTGTCAGTAACATTTCCCTGCCGTTGAGCTGTCTGCCCTGGATTGATCTTTCATTCTAATTCTATGAAAAGATTCACTTTTATATTGTGATTTTTCTCTTCTGAAAGTAGCAACTGCTCAAACGGATTTCCAAATGGCTTAATTAATTTACTCCTTCCTCTGAAAAAAATCAAATCAAATCTGGATCAGATGTTCACCTATATGAACATATTTCAATACTGCCCCCCATCTTTTTGTCTCTGGCACAGAAAACTCTTGCACAGGAATTGTCACCAGGGAAAATAGGAGGAAAAAGCAGAGAAATCTTTGATCTTTTCAGTCAACCTCTGTTGCAAAAGTGAATGGGAGATCAAACACAAGGTGAAATATACACTATGAGGGATCACAAGAACCCAATATTCCAATGAACAGTGAATCTGCTGAAATACCACAATTAAAGCAGGGTTCACACAATGATATTTGCTTAATAGCCATGGAAATTTATACAATGATTAATTTGGAGCCTCTAATGCATATTGCAGAAGGAAGAAACTTGTTTATAAGACTTTTAATAAAATCAAAAGAATTTTTACTGCTTTTATAAATAGACTTTTTCAGAGTTGGCAATATATACACACCAAAGGTAAAACATCTGTTTTCATGTAGAATAGGGATGGTATAGGGTACCCCTAGCACCCACTTCTGTGTTCAGCAAAGGCCCCCTACCACTTTCCATTTTTCAAGAAATTGCTCATCCAAACTACACAGAAATTTTGCCAAACCCAGGACCACAATGAAAATACCCCCAATCCCCAAAGCATCCCAGAAACTTACACTATCCCTAAATATCTCCATTCTCCTTTGCGGTCCCTCTCCAAATGGCAACAGAAAGTGACATGACATCTGTTCCTGTTGCAATTTTGAGAAGGATCACAGATAAAAGTGAGGTATTTGTGTGCTCTGTGTGTGCGTGTGCATGTGTGTGCATGCATGCTTGTACAGCCCACATGGGATCCTATAGGGAATTCATCCCCTGATTCATATGCAGTTGCCCACTCCTGATGTAGAAGATCTCTGGTTGCTTCTTTGGAAGTTCCAGTTCAAAGGATCCAAGATAACTGTCACTTGCTTTGGGCATGCAAAAGTTTAAATGCATTTACTTCAGGCACAATCGTCAGGTTGGATTGAAATGAGAATTAAAGGAAGACACAGTCAGCTGTCTGACTGGTACAGCAACTTACTTACTCTGCAGTGGAATTACTACAATGTTTTGAACCAGCACTCTACTTCTCAGACAACAGTTGTATGGAGGATGGGCCAAAATTCTGACTGTATAGTGCTTTTTAAAATAATGTTTCAATAGGGGCTCATTAGGAGCTCTTTTTAGAAAATGCATATGTTCAGAACCTGAACCAGAAATACTGAGACTGGACTTCAGGAATGATCTCCACTATTCCAATATTTTACAATATGTTACTCCCTATGTTAGAATCATGGAAAGCTTCCAGAATTCAGGAAACTTTTTCAGCTGGGTATGTATATACCTTCAAGTCATCTGCTTTATGGTGACACCATGAATTTCAGTGAGTTTTCTTAATCAAGGAATATTCAGGGGTAGCTTTGCCAGTTCATTGCTCTGAAATACAGCCTAAGCACCTGATATTCATTGGTTATGAACCATCCAAGTACTAACCAAAGCTGACCCTGCTTACCTTCCATGATCAGATGGGATCTGGTGCCTTTAGGGCATTTAGGCCTTTTTCTGCCATGACTGCTAGAGAAAAATCCTGGCCTATGACATAGTACTGTTAAAAATAATCATATGTAATTTTTAAACTGATACAATTTGTTTGTGTAGTTACATGAAGGGTAAACCATAGCTTACAAGAGGAAAAACACAATTTGTTTTAAAGGCAGAGAGATGGCTGGTAACAGGAAGAGGAATATTTGGTGCTAATAGGATGCAAGCTGGCTGCTGAGTTATAAATCTCATCATGAAATACTGCTGGAATTCCTTCTGTTTGCTATGCTCCTTTAGCATAGTTCTACAGATCTCTTAATTTCCTCTCTGTTTAAATATGGTTTAGTTTGTGGTTAGTTGAATGCACATGATATTAAAAAGAAGAGAGAAACACTTTAATTTCAATCAGTGAGTGCTTCACACAGTCCTGTTGAGAGAAACTTCACCTCCTCCTGTTCTGATTTGTGAGAAACAACAAGCAAAGTCAACTCTGATCCAGGGGCCCTTTCACACTACCCAATTGTGGTGCTATGATTCCAATTTAACTGCCATGGCATTATCCTTTGAAATCTTGGGATTTGTAGATTAGCGAGAGGAATTAGGTATTCTTAGCTAGAGGGCCCCAGTACCTCAACCATTCTTTAAAAACCCAAGATTCAATAAGATTCTGCCATGGCAGTTAGAATGGAATCATAGCACTATAACTGTGTAGCATTACAGGGTTATAGAAGTTAGTTGTTCTATTTTTAATGTTCACTCATTTCTGGAAAAAAGCAGTTGCTAGATTGGGATGAAAGTCCTGTGGCAGTCCAGATACTGGGCTGCAACTGCTAGAAACCCTTACCAGCAAAATCAATGAAAAGGAATGATGGGAGAGGCAACCCAATAATATTTAGAGGGTCACACAATTCCCACTGCACATTAGATCCATTCTCAGGAGGTACAAACTTCTGCTCAGAAAGCAAATGATGGGGACAGCCTCCAGATGATCTAAAAGAACAAACTTAGTTAGTACAAAATTGATTATGGAAAAACTTGCCTCCAGCTTATGAAGAATAGTTTGAATTTTAACCACAAGATATGTGCATGTGCAGAGTTGGCAAGCACAAAGGGAACTTTTTTATACTCTGATCCCAAATACCTTTTTCTCAGTCTGTTATAGTCTGTAGAACCAGTTGCTAGTAGATGCTACAATCAGTTGCTAGTTGACACAGAAAATGGATTTTCCTGCACAGGAAAAGAAGACCAAACCCAACAATGAGGTAACTCATGGAATCTTCTCATACATGTACAGTTCACAGCGCTGGACCATTTTATATGGAATTAAGTTATAAATGAAATCAATGGAATTTATGCCTATATAGTATTTGGGATTGGGTTGTTAGTATGTGAAGACATTCCAAGTAATTATTCCTCTTTAATAATGTCTATTCAAGATTTAATGGCAGAGCTGTTCTCGCACTAGCAAACTTTTTCTGCAATGGCAAGGAATAGTTTCAAAAACCTTATTGTTTCATTTCCTGACCCTCCTGAGCAGATGTGATTCAAATAAGAAAATTTAAAGTATGTTATTTGTAACATATTTTATGTTTTGTCTTCATGTTCGTATTTTTGTACTAATTACAGTGAAGCTGCAAATACTGCTTTCTTTCATGTCCTAATACCTTTCCATACTTGTGCTACTTTTAATCTCTGACCATTGTACTACACACTGAGATGATATTTGTATATAAATTTGAAATGCATTTTTTCTGGGGCTTGATCTCTTTGCATAATCAATGTTAACACAATTTGATGCAGCAAACACCATTTTAGAGGTTTCTAAAAATTAATTTATTATGTTGTTGTTGTTGTTGTTGATTTATGTCTCACCTTCCTCCCAACAATGGGATTCAAAGCAGCTAACAACATATCTAAATAACAGAGATTAAAATCTATACTTTTTTGATAAAAGTATAAAAAACGTTATCATAAAACCAATTAAATAATTTATCAGGTTAAAACATTAAACATTAAAATATTAACCATCATTAAAAATCATATGGACCACAAAACATTAAAAATTAGGGGTGCACTGATGAATTTCTAATATTTATATTTCTTTCCAGAATTAGAGGTTGAAGTAAATTAGGTTTTTGTGGATTACAACTTCCAGAATTCCCTCAGCCAGAAAAGCCCGTATCCATGTTGATTGTGAGATTATGGAAGCTTTGATCAAAAGAAGGACTCTTCAAGCTCTGCCCAAAACTGTCTATTTGATATAATCAACTTATCCAAAATAATTTTGAGGCTGTGCAGAGACCTTTGGTTTCTCTTGTCACTCTCTTCTTGACAGCATTTTCTTTCTTCTAAAGACCCCCATGTTTATCATCCTTTCTGCCATTTATATAAATTGACTGTGGTAATTTTTGTTTCTAAGTATCCATTGTGCTACTCTGGGGTTTAGCTATGAAAGGATGTGGGCATTACCCCTCCAAATAAGACTGCACTCCAAATGAAATTTCTCTTCGCTCCCCAAATTTCTAGCATGAAATGAATGAATGAAACACTGAAAATCATTCACACCTAGAACTCTTACATCTGCTGAATTTGCATTCCCCCAGTAACTTTGCCTTCTCATTTTCTTTGGATGCCTAAATTCTATTTCTAAATGTTTCAGTTATAAGTTACTCTAGTGCTAGAAATTGGAAGACTGAAGCAAAATTTCATGGGGTAGGGACAGAATTCTTACTTGCAGAGGGCAATGCTTTTGTCCCCATTCCCAGCTATACCTCTGGTTCTACACATTAGACAAAATATTATGATAAAAAATGACAAAAATGAAACTGGTCACCACAACTAATATGGCCATGTGGGGAAGTTAGATACGTAACTGTGTTGGAAAAAAGCAGAATGCTATTAAAATATATAATTTATTGAAACAACTCAGAAAAATTCAGAACCTGAATTTCAAAGTAATTAACAGTGATTTTTATAGTCTTAGGACCTTATTGCATTCGCTTTTTTTTTTTTTACTGTTTTGGGGATGGAAACGGGAATCTTGGGGGTGCGCGTGAACAGATTTTTACCACACACGCAAGTGTGCACAAAAAGGTCCTGTTCCAGCACCCACCTGTTCAATGCCAAGAAGTGTTAAATATTCTGGCCGGATAACTTCTGTCCGACCAAAATGGCACCCACCAGCACTGAACAGGAACAGCTTGAGTACATGTGCTAGAACGGGACCTATTTGTGGATGCTTGGGTGTGTGTTAAAATCTGTTCATGTGTGCCCCTGAGAGTCCCGTTTCCATCCCCAAAATGGTAAAAAAAAAAAGAAAAGTGAATGCGATAAGGTCCTTAGGCAAATACAAAACAAGGCCAAGTAGTTCTAGCTCTACTCTGGTTTTAATAGATGCTGAAGAAGAAAATATTCTGTGGTTTACTCACATTATCATCAGCTCCATGCCCATACTAATTGATTGGGACATGGTCTCTTGCTGATGTATTTACTTGATGCTTCACCAAAAACAATGCATTTTTATTCTAATTTAAGAGAACTATTCTCATTCTTCCCCAACCCTTTCCCTTTTCAAAGGAAATAAATGTTTACTTCACACTGATTCTTGGCATCAACACTCACATAATGAAGTGCTAATTAATGAAAGAGAATGAATAGTGTAATCATTTTTGATCCAATGTGTTGAGGGGCTTTCTAGGAAATGAGAAAATCCTGGGGAGCTTGTTCAGTCATCTTGATAAGTGTGTGAAAGCTCTCCAGATGTTGTTGGACTGTAATTCCCAGCAGCCCCAGGCAGCATAGCTAATTACAGGCATGAAAGAATACCTGTCCTTTCTATATCTCCGACCACATACTATATTTCCTTGTTGTTGTGTGCCTTCAAGTCATTTCTGGTGGCTCTAGATGAACCCATCATATGCCTTTTTATTCAGGGGGTACCATTGCCTTCCTCTGTGGCTGAGATAGTGTGATATGTCCAAAACCACCCATGAGTTTCTACAGCTGAGTGAGGATTTGAACTCTGGTCTTCCAAAGTTCTGGTGCAGCCAATACACCACACCAACTCTCAAGGGACAGATAAATACACACATGTTGGACTTCTTTGAAGACAATTCAGAAGTTTCAGGTACCAATTGACTTTTGATACAAAGTGCTTGTGTCATACTGCTCCAATCCTGAATTTTATTCATTTATGACCCCAGTTTAAAGTGCTCATTATTTACAAAGTCCTAATGATATGGGACAAGGCTACTTAAAGAACAACCTGTACCTATATGACTCTGCCTGGCCTCTATTTATAGCACAATTGGATTGGCTGGCACACAATTGGATTGGCCTTGTGATGGACCGCTGACCGGGGGTTGTCTTACATGTGTAACCAACTAATAATGATTGTTGAAATCTTCATTTTCCTTGATTTTATCATACCAGAGAAAACCATGACAACCAAATCTCACATAGTACCCTTCCAATCTTTGGTTTTGATATACATCCAACTGTATAGGTGCTTCTTCCTCTTTTTTTTTCTGTTGGCAAAATTTTATAAACAGATGAAGGTTCTTTTGCACACATGAAGAATGACCTAACTCACTGAATAAACTGGAGAAAGCTACCATGAGATCCATCATATAACCACCTTAAACAGCTTTTAAAAGGCTGTTAAGATGGATCTCGTCTGGCAGGCCTTTCCTGAATAGATGTCCAGTCACCAGAAGATAACCTAACTTGTTGGATCCTTCTTTTGCTGCAGTCACTGTTTGTTTGTATACTGTTTACTTTTAAGTTATGTTTTATACTGTAAATTGTTTAATTGCATTTTAAGGTGGGAGGGATTGGGGAATATGTAATGTATATTTTAATGTTGTAAGCCGCCTCAGTTGCATTGTGCAGAGGGGTGGGATAAAAATAAATTTTATATTATTATTATTATTATTATTATTATTCAAAGACAACTCTGTATTCACACTGGAACTGCTGTGTCTGCCTTGAATGCTGTTGGATTTTCAGCCTGAGGCCCATGCAACTGACTGGGATGCGAGAGACTGTAGATATTGGCCACGTGCATAATAGAAGCTGTATCAGCATAACAAAGCCTGCATCTGCATGGGAGAAATAATGCAGTTTGACATCACTTTAACTGCTATGACTCAGTGCCATGGAATTCTTGTGAGACATTTTGCCATCCCTGTCAGAGGACTGTGGTGCCACAACAAACTACAAATCTGAGGAGTTACAAACCTGGCAGTTAAAGTGACATCAACTGCATTATTTCTGCAGCTGGCATCAGCCTAAACATGTGTATGATTCTACTTATTAAGTTCCTTTAGAATAACTAACTACCCACTTGGGGGGGGGGGGGCGCTTGTTAATTCAGTTATAACTAATTACGTTTTAAAAGTCGCTTTTCAGGCTCACATCCAAATACACATTGCCTATACAGAATCATATTTATGTTATTAATATAAAAATGATAGAGCCACAGTCACAACAGGACCTAATTTTTATATGGAGCTCTGAAAATATCCATAGCTGATCTGTGACAGGATAATATTCTATCTCCCAAATAGTCAGCCTATCACTGCTCATGTATGACTCAGTCAAACTTTTATTTTCCTCTTTAAAGCAAATGCAAGGATTTCTGAGAAAAGAAACCAAATATAAAGCAGGGCTATTTAAATAATATTTAACATATGTTAAAATGTCACATATGAGATAATTTCAGATGGAATAACGAAGACAGCCAAAATGAATCACACTCAGCACTCAGTGTGATTAAATAAACAAGAAGGATTCTATCCTCGCTGTGTATTTATTATAACTTTCCTACTCAAGTTAGGGCCAAAAGAGACGGCCCTTTTGGGCTGCCTTCCGGGAGGCTTGGGAGTGGGGTGTTTACACAGAGATGTTCTAAAGAACAGCACAAGACATATATGTCTACATGGAACATGGATGAATGAATAAAGAAAAAAATGACTGAAAGGCAACACTTCATTGCAACTCAGGAATTAGATGGCTATTTTTTTCATGCTGCAAGAATCAGAGAGAGAGAGAGAGAGATGGACAGACAGACAGACAGACAGACTATGCAATCTGACTTTTATTAATGTCTAATGCTGCAAAATATTTACTGTCAATTATTTAATGGAACAAAACATATTTATAAAAAATCTCCACAGTAAATATATTGAGTGTGGGGTAAAGCCACGGAAGTCCACAGAGCATAGGTTTGTCCAATGACTTAGCCATGTATTGGCAGTAATTGTGTAGTAGTGATACAGATTCTATTTCTTACTTCATGCACTTGCCTTGAAACTCCACTGAAACTGTGAACCCTTTTCAGTATCACAGCGAAGAGTTTTAGTCTTTATCCCAGGTAGTATTCAGATGAAATGATAATTCTTGAAAATCAATTAAGTAAAGTGTCTTCTGGAGATAATCCCTGCAATACTGGCATACATTTCTGAAGGCCAACATTCTTTCCCTTATTGCCACTATAAATTATGAAATGGCTTTAAAAGTCTGAATATAAGTGGAGCTTTCTAACTAACTGTCAGTGATGTCATGCCCATGTCAATAATGCCCTGTAAGTGCAGCGGGTTGACTTCCTTTCTCCCCTATGTTTTGATTTATAAATTCCATTTCAATATAGCAAAAAAAGACACTTAAAGGAAAGCCTTCAGCATCTTGCCTAAGAACACTATCCAAGGCATACAATAATCATCCAGAAATGCACAGCCTGTCATGTCTTATTGCTTAAATATAGGCCTGAAAAAAGCTGCCTTATGAGACAGGATGAAATAAAAGTGACATAGGAAAGAGTGCTGGAGGCAAGGAGAAGTAACTATCATCTGCTCCCGTAACAGCAAACTGAAAGCACAGCAGCGTCTTTTCTTTCTTTCTTTCTTTCTTTCTTTCTTTCGTTCTTTCTTTCTTTCTCTCTCCCCCCCCCCCAAAACTGGGTCTTACGTCTTAGTGCCCTTATTACTCAGCAGAACAATCGTTATTTTCATATTTGAACAATAAAATGGACCATTACTTTGTTGTTGAACATATTATTTTTTCCTCTTTTCATTGTTGTATTGGTTCATCTCGATTCCTGGAAACACACCCAGAATGTTCCCACAAGATGAAAAATGCTGATCAACTTTATACAGTTCTATGAAAGGCTGAACATCCTAACAAGCCAAATCTGCTCTAGTCCATTCTAAAATGTCATTTTAGGCCATTATATCACAGAGCACATAAGCGATTCTGAAACATTTTGTCCACTTACATTTGGGTAAGAATATAATTTAGTTCATTTTTGGATGGCAAATTTCCAAAAATCACACCTTTCTTCCTAAAATCAGCAGAAAGAATTTGAGAAAGAATTTTAACAATCCAAACTTGGGAGAAATCAAAACTCATGAACCCATTCAAGCAGAGGTCCTGGATTAAAAACTTTGCTTTTAGTCTTTATATTCATCCATGTTTGGTGCCAACACAAGGAACAAAACATTTTTCCTCCTGACAGGCCACTCACCTGTAATTGCTCCCATAGCAAGGGGCTACATTAACTACCTGCACTGGCCAAATTCAGCAGGTACAGGAATTCACCACTCATAATAGAAACTCTTGTACCAATTGAATTTGGCTGGTGCACATAGTTGAGTATTTGTTCACCTCATTTTCGATAAAAAGGGCTATCAAAATTTGCAAATTACTTTATACTTTCAGTGGTAAGAGCTTGAGAGTTTTTAAAAAGTCAAATTAGTGAGAGAGACTTACTGGCTAAGGTTGTTAGATCAGGATTACCCCAGGCCCTGAAATTTTCAGCCAAACATGAGACCTAGGAATGATCCATTGAGATATCAAAAGAGTAGGAGGTCATGATTTCACAAGGACAGCTCTGATAATATTAAATATTATACATTAAGCATCATCAACAGAGCTGCACAGAATATGTCATTCAAATAAAAACCAAATATCTAACAAATGAATTTAACAAACTAAGTGTTTGTGTTGTGTTGCTTGCATTTCTTGTTCCATCAATAGTAAAAGTCTTTCTTGTATAATCTGGAGCATCACATTGCTTGCATGGGAAATTAATGCAATGGTCCTGTTGTTATTTTAATCCCTGTTGTCTGCTTTCTTAGGGACTGGAATGTATATTGAACATTTCCAATTTGTGGGCCATAGTTTTGCTTCTATATTGGTTGACAGGTATTACTTATAACTAGAGCAGTGGCTCTAGTAGCTTTCTGTATCTTGAAGAAACTATTGATATGTCATCTATTTCTGGTGATTAATTTCTTCCATGTGATTTGAGTGCAGCTACCACTTCAGTTTCTAAAAAAATGTCTCTATATGGCTCTTCCTTGAAATAACCTGTCATCTCTTAATCTCTTTCATATATTTCTCCCATGTATTGTTCCATTATCTTTTTATTTCTACTTGGTCATGTAATGTGTACACCTTCTGGTCATAGATCTTCCTCACTCTTGGTTTAAATTTCCCTTTGATTTTTTTTGTTTCTTGTGGAACAGGTCTTTTGTTCTTCCCTTTTTGTTGTCACTTTCTATTTCTCAGTATTTATTATTATAATAGTTATCCTTGTTCCTGCACACAGGTTGTTGAACAGTTGCATTCAGGATTTGGACTATTTCTCTCAATTTTTAATTTCCCATCTATCCTTAACTTATTGAAGAGTTTCATGTGTCCTCCATTGAGGCTTCTCTTTTATATTTATATATATATATATATATATATATATATATAAAATACATTTCACAAATAACATAAATGTATATATCTTCAGATATTTTATTTTCCTTTCAGATATCCTGATGCCTTCATTTGTACTATTTTCATGTGTCATCCTTCTGGCATGGGTATCATGGGAAAGTCCCTGTTTGTAATACACACACACACTCATTAAATTTTTATAAGTGCTTTTGTAAATGGTACAGAAATCACAAACAAAAGGAGAGGCTACTGAGTGCAAACAACACATTATACACAAAACCCGTTTTCTTAAATTTTGCATAAATTATGTCAAAAGTGGATGCTTTACAAAGCTCTTTATAAAAACATAATACTAAACTGTGTTCACAAGCCAAGCTTGCATCTTGGGAACATTGTTAATCCATTTGTTCATTTGCCAGCAATATTTTCAGCAGGCTGGTAATTAGGCCTAAGTACAATTTTCAGACAATAAAGGAAGAGCAAGACAGCGATGTCTGCCTTCTTTTAAGGATATGATATTACTCCTTTCAAGCAAAGCTGGTAACATTCCAACATTATTTTGATAAGACTGTTAAAGAAGACCAAAGACCATGGGAACAAAAAGACCATGGCAGTGTGAATCAAGGATTTTGTTTTCTTTCCTGTATTAAGATGAGCAGTACTGCAAAATGATATAGACCAGAAGGCATTGTTAATGCATTTTTGTGCAGATGTTCTCAGAATAAAAAGGGTTTCTGGAAATTTAGTTTGTAGACAAGGTCAAAGGCAACAGAGTGCTTCTGCCTAGCAGACTGACCCATATTTCTCTCATGCATTGGCTGAAACATTGGAGGAAAAGACTATGCATCAGGATCTATGTTCATTTTCATACTAAGGAAATGGATTATTTCAAGAGTATCTGCTGATGAATTGTCAACTTGAAACCACCCTCAATTAAGGAAAAGCATAAAATGCAATGCCAGAGTTTTTTAAAAAATGTTTCTAAAACTATTTACCTTTGTTAATTTGTCAGTTTCCATCCTGCTTTTCCTCCTGCTAAGCAAGGCCTGAAATTCACACAGATCCATTTATCTTCACAAAGCAGCTGCAAACTGTCCTTTTGAAGAGGTGAGAGTTTGTCCAGAATTCCTCACATTGGGTTTCAGTAGAATCACAAGTTGCAACACAATCAGCAAACCACACCAGTATGAAGAGCTTCATACTCATTTGATTAGCTTGGTAGAGTCACATGTTATTAATTTTATTTATTTATTTATGCCTAAAAGGGATATAATACTTTACTAATTTTCTTCTCAAACGGCACAATGAACAACTTTAGCAATTTTATTCCCACTACAAGAAAGCATTGTGAACAGTCAGTTTTCAAAGCCTTTTTGCAATTCACAACTTATTTCTATGCAGGGGACTTCACAGTGGATGACAGTAAACACTGCACAAATCTACCCCATGTTCATTCTCTGAAGATGCCAGCCACAGATGCTGGCAAAACGTCAGGAGTAAACTCTTCTAGAACATGGCCACCTAGCCTGAAAGAAACCACAAATAACTACCCCATATTATTATGCAAACCACTAAGGGATCTATGGCAGTGGTTCCAAACTCTTGGTCCTCCATTTGTTTTGGAGTTCAGCTCCCAGAAGCCCCAGATAACTTGGAAACAATCAGCAAGTCCAACTCACCTGGAGGACCAAAGACTGAGAACTACTTGTCTATGGAAACCAACATGCAGAAAGTATTCTATGAAGGTAAGTAGTTTTGGAACTAGAGTGACAGATGATTGAATATCAGCTATCAGTAATGACCAATTTTGGGGAAATTAATAAAAATACGTGATAATAATTTCAACAATAACATCAAATATTTGCATCAAATGCTTTCAAATAAATATAAATATTGTATTAAATAATGTCAAATATCAACCACAATATAGCAAAACATTTAAACCAAATCTCACTTCATTTCACATCCACAGTGCATTTGGTAAACACTGTTGCAGAAAATTCAACAAAGGCCTTTGAAAAGGAAGCAGGATTATTTTGGGAGGTAAAATTAATTTGCTCTAATGGAAAAACAGCAGTTCAAAATAGATTATGTTGCTGATGCTACTACTACTGTGTTTGAAGTCCTTTTGAGATCTCTCTCTCTCTCTTTCTCTCTGTTTTTGTGTATGTGTAACATGTTTTACATTCCCCAACTTTCCTGTACTTTGAACAGCATGTGCTGGTATAAATTAGCTCCTCAATTTCACCCCTGAGGTGACAGAACTTGGGAGATCTTCAAGTGTTTCTGGCATGCAGCTCTTGCAAGGCTATGTGATCCTGTGTGGTTGAAAGGTGCCACATAATTGTAAAATTTCATTTCCTTTCAATTAGTAGCTGATTACATTTGATGAGCTGCAACATTGTTTCCTTCATGTAGATTGCGAGTCAGCACAGTCAATGAGCTGTGAAATCCTCTCACATGCTGAAACAATAGACAATGATTAAAGAACAGCTAATCTGATCATTATAAACAAACCCTGTTGATCATTAGGAACTAACAGAATCGAACAGATTGGAAGTGCTTATTGGTGAGCTGAGGACAATTGATGATTACAGGTATATAAGGAAAAAATGGCAGTGGTCATTAGTACAAAGGGAATTATAGATGCTGTCCAAAATACAAATGAAAAACACAACTGTGGTGCTATCACAGTTATTTTCATTTTTCTTAGATTGTAACTACTATTTAATGTTGGATGGATCTTTATATGTTTCAGATCCATATGAATAAACCAGTCAGAAAATTTATTCTTGTTTGTGAACTACTAAAAAATAAGTTTTTGGAAATAATATTCATCACATATAATTACCAGTTTAAGTTGTATGTCAAATAAATGTAAAGCAGGACTAGATTCAGAGGAAGAAAGCTTGAAAATTGGAGGGAAGAACATCATCAATTTAGCAAAAAATAACAAAGGCTTGGAATGATTATTGAAGAAAGTCAAGAAAGGAAGGACAAGTGCAGGCTTACAGCTGAATATTAAGAAATTAAAAAATAATGACGACAGATGAGTTATATCACTTTAAAATAGACAATGAAGACACTGAAATAGTACAGTGGGTTCTTCTCTTACATGGGGGATCCATTCCGGACCCCTCTGCATAAGGGAAAATCTGCACATACTCAAGCCCCATAGGAAGTAATGGGGCTCATGCATGTGCACACCACAGTCATGCACCCCATTACTTCCTATGGGTGCCACGCAGCCACTTCCGGGTCCAGGCTTCCAGTGTATGCTGGAAACCACATAAGCCATGCCCGCTTATAAAGCGGGCGCACTGTACAAGATTTTCCATACCTTGGCTTAGTCATTAATCACAATGAAGACTGCAGTCAAGAAATAAGAAGACTAGGACTTGGAAGGACATTTATGATGAAAGTAAACAAGATCCTGAAGTATAAAGTTCTATTATACTACAAGTTAGGATTATCCATGGCGTTTTATTTCTCATTTCTATGTAGGGTTGTGAAAGCTCGACAATGAAGAAAGCTGAGAGGAAGAAAATCAACTCTAGAGATGTGATGCCATTAGAAGATTTCTACAGATACTGTGGACTGCTAAAAATGTAGAGAAATGATACTAGAGTAAATCAAACCTGAACTCTCCCTAGAAGTCAAGATGAGCCTGAGGGCAGGGAACCGTCTAATTACAATAATAATTGTAAGACGCTCTGATAATCTTTAGGGCTGAAGGGTGGGGTATAAATATATTATTATTATTATTATTATTATTATTATTATTATTAAACTGAGACTGTTGTACTTGGGCCATATCATTAAAAGAAAGGACTCACCTAAAAAGCTTGATAAAGTGGAGAGCAATAGGAAAAGAAGAAGACTGTGTACCAGATGGTTAAATTCAGGGCCAGAGCAGACTGGCATGAAGAGGCAGATTAAAGCTGCCCCTTCCAAATATGCATAAGAATAAGTTGGCTTTTGTGGCTCTGCCAAAGCCAGCTTCAGGATGCTCCAGTAGCATGCGGCACTGCCGCCAGAACATCTTGAAGTTGCTCACATATTCTGGTCAGCTTCAGGATGGCTTTGAAGTATGGAACGTATAGACACCATGTACCCAAGCCACTTGAATGGAGGCTTTAATGGGCCATGTCTTCTAGCCCTCAGTTAGGGAAGCCATGGGCCTGAGTCTGAAAGATCTCAGCACGGCTGTTGACTTGGAGAGCTCTCATTCCTATGGTCACCACAAGTCAAAGTTGGCCAGTAAACAAAAAGTCACAAATAATTTAGTTTGTAAGTAATGTCATTTTCTAATAGAGTAAAGCTAGTAGCCAAGTATAACTATAACTTTATATTCCTTTTCTAGCTAAAGGGGCCAGGTCTCACTAGATGGTGTGGGGCAAATAGCCAAATATTAGCTCATGTTCTCTCCTTTGTTGCTGAATGAAAAAAAACCATTCCATTCATTAAAAATAAAAATAGTTATTTTAGTTACTTCTTTTTAAAAAAAAAAATCCTTGCAGCTATGATGGTATTGTGTTACTTTGGCTCATAGGTATAACTGTAACTGCCAATTAGTTTCCAGGCAAGGTACAAAATGTTAGTTATTACTTGTAAAGCCCTATGCGTTTTGAGTCTGGGTTACCTACAGGATTGTCTCCTCCCATATAATCAGCCCTGTACACTCTGGTCCTCTGACTGACATTTACTTCAGGCAGCCAGGACTAGGTTGGCATCTGTTAACCAGAGGACCTTTTTTCAGCTACCCCTTGACTGTAGAATGACCTGCCAAAAAAGATTCAACAGCTGAATACACTGTCTAAATTTAAAATAGTGTTGAAGAGCAGTCTCTTCCAGCAGGCTTGTCCAGATGGTTTTTAAATTGTGAATTTTGATGATGAATTTTAAATGTGGTTTTTTTTTTAAGGATTTATTTATTCTTTTAAACTGTTGCAAGTTTTAATTAATGTGTTTTAATCAATGTTGTTCATTGATTATTGTTCTTGTTCCCTAACATGATTCATGGAGATAGGCAGACAGATGATGATGATGATGATGATGATGATGATGATGATGATAGAATCATAAGAGTTTATCGCACAGGAGCTCCAGCACATTCTCAGAATGAAATGGGTGAGGCCAAGAAATGAACAGAATGAGTGGGCGACTCATTTTACCACACGCGCAAGTCTCTCACTCATTCTGTACCCTGCCCTTTTGTTCCCAGTCCGTTCCAAAGAGGAGGAGATTTTTGAGAACTGTTTTGGACAGTTCTCAAAAATCTCCTCCTCTGGAACAAACTAGGAATGGATGGGAAATGGAATGGAAGAAGTGAGGGACTTGTGTGTGCGGTAAAATGCATCCCACACTCGTCCCTTACTCATTCTAGGCCCTTTCCATTCCATTTTGAGACCAGTCCCTGAAGCCCCTGTGCAATAAACTCCATAGAGTTGGAAGAAACCACAAGGACCATCCAGTCCACCCCCTGCCATGCAGGAACTCACAATCAAAGCACCCCCTGATAGATGTCTTTGTTAAAAAACCTCTCAAGAAGGAATGATTGTGGTGATGATGATGATGATGATGATCATCATCATCAATTTTTAAAAAGTGGCTCTCAAACTCTGAAATTTTTGTCAAAATACAGTATCCTAAAGAACCTATAATAATAGGTCTAAATCCAATTACTAATCTGTACTGCATTAGACTCATTAAACCCATTCCTTCAGAGGATCTACTTTAATTCATGCACAGCCCTGTTATTATTATAATGAAAATTGATTGTGTAAAGTTGACCTATCTTTCCTGTACTCTTTTGACTGACTACAATAGGATTTAGCCAAGAGACAGTATGATTGGCTGACAGACAAGGTTATAAATGAGGGAGGAGAACACCAAAGCAGCTGTCTCAGACCAGATGTTTATATTTATTTTTGATATACTAAACTCACCACAAAATCACTTCTACTCTGTATTTTGGGGTGCAGAATGATTTGTCAGGATGTGGTACATCTCCAGGCTCAGTAAGTGCACCCACATTCGGAATATTCACTTGACATGTGAGAACAGTGGCTTTAAGTCACTTTATCTATCTCAGTTATGTCAAAATGGAATATAAAAAGACAGCTTTGTTCATATTACAGCTGTCTACATCTCAGGGACATTTTTATGTTTGTTGGCTTTCTATGTTTGTATGTTAACTGTTGTATTTTTAGATTGCTGAATTGTAATGGAAGTGTAATTTTGTTCATTGTTTTGTGTATTTAATTTGGTGCACTGCTTTGTATGATTCATTTTTCCAGAGCATTGGAAAGAACAACAGCCACATTAATGTTACCATCAATTTCAAAGATCTGACATTTTTGCAAAAACTAAATTATATTGGATTTATGGTGGATGGGTAAAAAGGGGTCAACAACACATTAATAGATTGTTCACATTTGCTCTCTCTGACTGGTTTTTCACCCTGTTTGGACTGCTGTTTTTTGCTTTGATCTCAGACTGCTTTGACCACTCATCTGCTTTTGTCTTATTCCTCACACTTGCTTGGTTCGTTGTTCATACTGAATAAAAGTTAACTATAAGTGTGTACTCCTCTGGATTTACCACCCTAAATCAGGAAAAACTGAAAAACTGCTTATAATTGTCACAGAGTCCCAGGCATCCAGGTTCAGGGCTACATCCAAGAGTTTATCTGAACTTGGAACCTGATTATTCAAGCTGCAGCTGTGTCCAAGACAGATTAACCACTGATTCTCTTAAGGACATTTTTGCTGATCAAGAGCATTTCTTGAACAATAGAATTCTGTTTTAATTGGTTTCACGTTCAGTTTGTTTGCTCTCTAGTCCATATTCAAAGCCAGATATTCTGAATGTGAACAGCTTTTTTAGATTCAGATTGAGAAAGAATCCATCAGCATAGGTATCATCAGCATAATGGTGGCATGAACATATCCCAAAATGAAGTTACTTAGCAGTTTCATGTCCATGTTAAATAGCGTGGAACTCAGAGGGATGAGCTGTCTCAGTCTAATAACCAGAACTGAAACTAGATAAAAATAGAATCCAGATAGCTGGAACAGCTGGAGCTAGATACCTTTCTGCATATTTTTATATAACCTTTTATGAAGGAGGCAATTCAATATCCTAATCCTAAGTATATTTATTTGGAAGGGAAAATAAACTATATGTGTATAGGGTCAGGATTCATACTTAAACCCACAAATAATACAGGATTGTACACAGCTCAGGTGGGGCTCTGCCCCAGACCAAAATTTAGAATTATATCATGCTCAGCATAGAAGCAAAACAGAGTTGCTTTGTTTCATTTGCTGAGCTTCCACATGTTCCCTACATTGGCTAAAGCTGAGAAAAACAACAGACACCTATATCTTTTTCTATTATTTTCTTTTCTTTGAAACCATGGAATTTGAAAACATAGTAGTCCCTTCTTCAGGGTTTAAAACATCTGCCATTTTCAGATATGTAGCTGCAGAGATATTGTGCTAGGCCCCCTAGGATAGCGCAAAGAATAGGATACAATATTTCATGGACATATTCTACTTGTTGCAACTTATACAAGTATACCTCAGTTAATAAAGTAGATGTGTCCCTGGGCATGATCTCTTTAACATAAAATTTGGTAGAAGAAGCAGGAATTGCATAGAAAGAATAGGGAGAGGTTCCTCTACTACAAAATGTAGACGACCATAAAAAAGAACAGTTTAACATGTTCCAATAAGCCTTCTATCTTAAACTAACCATATGCACATACCCAATGAAACTAGGTCAGGTAAGTCTTGTACAAGAAAACAAACATTCTATACTTTCAAGGGATTTCTCCCACAAAGCATCCAGCAATGTTTTGTTTTTGTTTTTCTGTTTTTGTTTTACCATCTTCCAGTTTTGTTCTGGTTTCCATTTTGGTGGCCAAATTTCTATATTCATACTTCTATATTTATACTTCTTGATTGAGGATAGTTCTTGAGGCAGGCTTATTTGCTGTCCCTTGTTCTCTGTGTTTTGTTATCCTGTCACCCTAAAAGGTAATGTGGGAGTATCCACCAGCAGTGTCAGCATCAAAAGGAGGACTGTGAGAGGAGGGTAACTTTGGGGATTTTTTTTTTCAACTGTGTATACCAGTACTGACTGCAGAGGGACTCCAGTTTCAGTCAATAGAAGGATTTTGTTTTGAAATGTGCAAAGGTGCACACAAACGTACAAACCAAATGCAACCTTAGGAACCATACAAGCTATCAGAAAGAAAGGTATGGATAATAGGAATTGGGAATTAGTGGAGAATGATAATTTCCAGTCCTGAAGATAGGTCCATGGGCAATGGAGAGTGGCTCAACCAGCATCTGAGGGTGACGCACAAAGAAAGAGTGAGCAAGACCCTCAATGCACACAGGATTTGTAAGCAGCATCCCTATCTGGGACCATGGTGGCTATGGTGGGAAGGATATTTATATTTTATTTCTTACTGTTGAGTTGTGCTTGATGTTACCACACAGTGTAACATAAAGGTGTGATGGTTTTCTCATAGAACTGACAAAAGGGATCCAGAACAGTTGATGACTTTAACTTTGAGGTGTTAAAACACTGAGTGGATTTCAGACAATCCCTGGATAATCAAACAGGAAGGGTGAGGTGGGATGTGTGGTCTTTAACTGTGTTTGCAATGGGACACACTTTGTATCCATTGCAAGAGGAAATGTGAAGAGCCTGGTAGGGGCACAAGATGATCAGCACACTCATTTATCATTTATTTTAATACGATCTAGGTTTCTCACATATCCTTAGGCCAGTTTGACCCCTTAAATAGTTTCCATGGGTCATCATAATATCTCAAAACACAGTTGATGCTAAATATTAATTATGAAATCCTATATCCAGTGGGAGAGGTGTAGAATATGTTAATAGTTAATGCATGCTCAGAAGCATTTCAGCAGCAATGGCAGAGATTAGGAAACAGAAAGTATACTTACAGACATATGTGAGTCTTTGAAAGTAAATAAATGCTACAGAATGGTTGGTACAGGATGGTGATATATGGTAAAGGGAAGTGACTTTCCTAGTAATGTAATAATTTATAATACAGATAGCACATAGGAAATAAGCAAACAACATTAAAGGAAAATGGGATTGGATTTTAGCAATATGTTGGATGATCTGACCTAGAATAAGGAAAGGGAACACAAGGAAAAGAGAACTGCCATTTCACAAATTCTACAAATGCTGTCTCACTGCTACTGATAGATAATTGACACACACACAATTAACAAAAATCAGAGAATTCATGAAAACAAGTTTTAATAAGTTCTTTTAACACACCTTGCCAAACCACTATAATTTGGTAAAGCAATTTAGGACCTTTAGAAACCACCACCTGAAAAGTCTGAAGTAGTCTGGGGTATGTAGTTAAATTTATAGTATGCATATATTGGTATGTGTGTGTGTGTGTGTTTATAGAGCAAGGGTGGAGGGAGTATATATTGTATATAAAAGAGATAGTAATAAAATGTGAAAAACAAAATGATGACCATGACTCACTAGAAAAGATAATAATGCTAGGGAAGGTAGAGAGTAGCAGAAAGAGAGGAAGACTGCACACCAGATCGATAGTCTCAATCAGAGAGGCCACAGGCAGGGATTTGTAGGAACTAAGCCAAGTAATGCAGGACAGGGGGTATTGGAGATATCTTATTATCCCTAGGGTCACCATGAGTCAGTGCTGATTCAAGGGCAGTCAACAACAAAGTCTGGGATCAGAGACCTCCAGATTTGCCATCAAATCTGGAAGGCTAAAACCTCAGACTATTTCAAACTCAAACCACCTTAATGGTGAGGCAGTCCAAAAAGGAGGGATATTCCCTTGGATCCCTGTCCTGTCTCAGTCCTTGGCAAGTGGTACAAATTTTGCCTTCCTCTTACCACCAATTAAATATGTTTTTACTTTTTAAATGTCATCTGTATGCCTTGTATTATCATAACAGATTATGACACAAACCTGCAGATGAGTACACACAGTTTAGAGAGCCAGTGCAGCATAATGGCTTGAGTGTTGGAGTATGACTTTGGAGACCAGGATTTGCTTCTCAGTGAGGCCATGAGACCCACTGGTTGGCCTTGGGCAAGTCACATGCTCTCATCCTCGGAGAAGGCAATAGAAAACCTTCTCTGAACAAATCATGCCAAGAAAAGCCCATGATTGGTTCACCTTATGATCACCATAAGTTGGAAACAACTTGAAGGCACACAACAACAACAAAACACATAGTCTGGGTCGCATCTAAATTGTCAAGATCAGAGATCAGTCTGTAACTGGAATCATGTCTAGAATCACTAGCTAGAGCTGAACCGAAAACTTGGGGAGAATGGGAGACTGTTGTAAAATGAAAAAGAAGTTCTCTACTGTTACTCAAGGAATGGAAGATGGTAGAATTTCTACATTTATAGCTGGCTGAACAATCTGGAGTCTTCATGTGATCTTGTACAGCACTATGCCTTTGGAGAAAATTAGAGCCTGAGCGTACAGTTTTTTTAAAGTTAGGGGCTGTACACACAGCCCCAAAGGGATGGCCTGAAGCCACCCCTGTTATAGCCATACACTGTGGCTGCCCGCCCCTTTGGGGCTGTGCATACAACCCCTAACTTACCAAAATCTGGCCTTTGCAGGGCACAAAAAGGACCCACAAAAACCAGCTGCTTTTTGCACCCTGCAAAGGATGTGATAGCAGTGGCTTGGTGGAGCTCCTTTGGCACTGCATCATATTTAAGCAGCACCAGAGGAGCACTGTTGGGCTATGTGCCATGCCATGTCATGCAGCACACAGCCTCATGTCCCCCTGAGGACGGAGCTGGGGCACACATTGTGGAGATGCTACACCCCGACTCCAGCCCCAAGCAGGCCCAAACTGCTAGTCTGCACAGCCCCTTAGACATCTAGGATCAGCTTTCAATCATATCAAGATCTGAATTTCTCAACTTGGTTCCCAGGCTTTGTGCAATGATTTCTATTTACATTAAAGCAGTGTTGCCATTTGGTCAGAAAATTACTGACCAGGGCTGCTTTTGAATCTTTAAAAGATGGTAGAAATCAATAGCTGACTTTTTCAGATATAGTATATAAATTATCATCTACTAATATCCACAAATGTTTGTGTTAATAATCGAGAGGCTTTTTTTTTTTTTTACATTTTTTTGGTCAACTCCATATTCTACATGTGTAAGGTGTTAACTACATTGTAAAAAGGTTTTGTTGTCCATTTGTGGGGGTGGGGTGAACCAATTACCATATCTGGTTGCTCATGTATATATACATTGAGGACAGGTTTTGGGCCAAAATTACAGATTTTGATATGACCCATTGATAAGTCAAGGGTAAAATCTAGGCACACATAACCAAGTATCTAGATTCTAGAGGATGAAGCAAAAGAAAACAATACCAAAGAACTTACAAAATTCTAGCAGTCATAACTGTGTGTTAGCTCTAAAACCCAGATAGTAGAGCACATTGTCCTGTGGATATGTCTACTTAGGTTTTGGGGGTCAATTTTTTGACTAAATTTTATATACTTATACATTAGTATATACAGTATGATTACTTTGATCTTTTCAATAATTTTTGTTCTTATTTTTACAGGACTTCATCTTATGAAACATTCCTTTCAAATTTTTCTTTTCTTTTCTTTTTTCTTTTTTTAGATCCTGTGTAAACTTTGCACTGATCATGCCTGATTTTTTTTGTTAATGCTGTATTTCCATTTACCATTTTGATTAATCGATTCCATGATATCATCCCACACACCAAGCTGTTAGAAAGCAAATCAAAACAAGACACACAAAATGATTTTTAAAAAAATCTTGAAGGAGACCAAAGGTGTGTCAGTCTAGCCTCAAAGTTTGTCTGTTACCATGTTCATTACCCCAGTATGTTGTTGCTAAAATACAGTTGTAGGGCAACACAAATAAAAAGCCACCTGGAGAAAAAGAATTTAAAGTATCTTCTTCAGTGATGCTTCTGAGGCCTAAGAGTAAATTTCCTATAAAGAAACACATAGAAAATGAGTGAACTAACCATCCTGATGAGTGATGTTGTTGCTATGGTTATTATTTATTTTTGAATTAAGACATTTTAAATGACCTAGTTTTCCAATTAACTAACCAAGAAAGAGGGATGGATGAGATGTTGTTTCATGGTTCAAATCATACTGAATGCTGTCTTAAATGCAGAATTTGTTTTAAAAAAATAAAACAAAATATAATCTGCTTAGTACTTGAAAGTTTGAAACTGCTTTCAAATGTGTGAGGAATGACAATAGTGGAAAACTTCCTACCAGTCTATTACCACAGGGAGAAAAGCCAGTGTGATAAATTTTTGTAACTATTTCTGCTGTATGGAAGATTGAATATTTATGTCTGTGTCTAGGGATGGATGAGATGGTATGATGGAATAGCAGCTGCAGATGATGGAATGAGTAGGACTATCCAATAAGACTGGACTAGAATATACACCAGTGTGTTGACTGGAGTCCTGAAAGTCCATTTTAACTGTTCCTTTGTCATATATACACAAAAAACCAGATGTAGTCAGAAGACACATAATTCTAGGAGTTAGAACCAGATTTAGGCAGGTGTTATTGGGCTTGCAGGAGATTTCCTCAGCCTCTCTTTCCCACAACAGCTTCTTGTCCACCACTGCTGCTACCCTGAAATGTCACACAAAGAGTTAGGAAAACATGCTGAATGGAATGACCTGTGATGCAAGGGTGGGGGGTGGGGAATCCTTTGATGTTCAGGTTGAGACACTTCTGGAGTGAAGCCCTTCCACCAGCAGAAAGCAGGCTCTGGATTCAATTCTATATATGAAGCATCTATCTATCTATCACCTGTCTGTCCATCTTACATTCTGAAGTCCAGGGTTCAATTCCCCACTCAGTCATGAAACCCACTGTGTTACTTTGGACAAGATGGAGTTTTTAACTTATGCTCTTTTTGGTTGTTGTTGTTGTTTGCCTTCAAGCCCTTATGGCAACCCTAAAGCAAACCTATCATGGTGTTTTCTTGGCAAGACTTGTTCACAGGAGGTTTGCCATTGTGTTCCCCTGAAGCTGAGTGCATGTGGCGTGCCCAGGATCAACCAGTGGGTTTCATGCCCAAGTGGAAATCAAACACTATTCTTCACAATTGTAGCCCAACAATCAAACCACTACTCAAACCACTGCTGGCTCTATTTCCCACTTATTCTGGGCTGCAGTTCTATTTCACCAGCCTGAGTACTGTTTTCATTTTGAGAGAAGACTGAGGCAAATCAGTTATTCAACTCTTCTGTACTTTCTCTGTCTTGTTAGAATATAGTGCACCTGTTATTTATTTATTTATTTATTCTTCCTCTTACTTTCAGCATAGCTCCAAGTCCATTTTTTAATCTTTTAGCAAGTCAGAACTCATTCTGTGCTTTAGCTTTTCTTTCTCTGTACAACCACTGGTCATTCATTTATATTCCTCTTGATTCTTCCATTTCTTAAACACAGCCCTTTTAAATCTCAACTCATCTGAAATTTCTATATACATCCACCCTGTTTTCTTTAGACACTTCCCACCTTTCTTACTTTTTTATTAGAATACTTGGTGAGGATGATGAGTTCCTGCCCTCTTCAGTGAAACATGAGTAGTTTAACTTACCTCTATCAGCAGAATGGCAATATTTACAACTGAAACATTTGTTACAATCCAGATTTTGGCCCTGCAGCTCTGAGTGCTTTTGCAGTATCTAATGAATAAATTCAATGTGTGAGGCTTACATCTAGAATGGAACAAGGAACTGGAATCCTCAGTTCTGGTTAATACATGCTAACTCAGTTCTGATTAATATATCTTTAACAAGTATGGGTATAGATCTCTGACTACATCTTATACAGCAGTTGCTGTATAAGGTATATACAATTGCTGTTTCAGGTATATTGGTCAACACAGCATCTTTTTTTTTTTAAGATTATCAAAACAGGACAATTCTTGGTGAAGTAATGTCATTAATGACTCCTTAACACATATTTTGGAGATCTACAAATGAGGACGTTGCCTGATTTTGGGTGGGGGGTAAACTGGATACTATGACAATCTTTAATATTTAGAGACATGTATATGCTTTTAATCATATATATGTATCTTGGAAACTAACCAAGGGCCAGTGGAAGTGGGTTTTCTGTACCCTGCCGACTGCTAAAAGATTGAAAATCCAATATTGGCTTGCTTTAAGTCTTTAAATTCAATTCAAGTGTTTGTTATGATCCACAGACCCAATTAAAAAACAAGCATGAAATACAAAGGGACAGATAGTGCCCCTCAAAAGACCAGCGGCACTGGGAGAATTTGTTTTCAAAAACCATAATTTTGGATTTCCCAAAACTGATTTTCAGATAATTAGATGTACAGTATCTAGTGAATTTTATTAAAAGATGCTTTAGTACAGGCCTGGAACAGGAAGGTATGACAGCATCATCTGCATAAAGCAAAAGGGGGACTTTTCTAGAGCCAAGTTTGGGCAGATGACCATCAGAGTCAGACAAAGCCTCCTCCAGATCATTTACACATAAATTAAACAATATAGATGGGAGAGTGCAGTCCTGCCTGACTTCTTTGGACATAGAGATTTCATCAGAAAACTGTCCCTTTAAGCCACATCTAACTTGCACCTTACTGTCAGTATCTAAAGCCATAATAAAATAGAGAAGTCTGTTATCAGTCAGGATCTTATCAAGGCTTTCACATAATTAAAATTAAAGTCAAAAGCAGATTTCAAATCCATGAAAGCAGCATACAATTTGCCACATAAAATTTTGAGATGTTTCTCCACTAGGTGAAAAAGGATCAAGCAGTGATCAAAAGTGGAATGGTTCTTTCTAAGGGCCTCTGTAATAACATTATTGGCAAATACTTCTGCAAAGTCAACCAACGATGATTAAACAGATAAAAGGCTACAAAGCGACAAGGGTTCCATAGACCCCCCCCCCCATCCAAGGCCACCAAATATTGTACATCATCTAACTAAAGTGAGTCCACCAAGTACTAAATATTAGGAGGAACTTCCTGACAGTAAGAGCCGTTCAACAGTGGAACACATTCATAGAATCACAGAATTGGAAGAGACCACAAGGGCCATCCAGTCCTACCCCCTGCCATGCAGGAACTCCCAATCAAAGCATACCCGACTGATGGCCATCCAGCCTCTGTTTAAAGACCTCCAAGGAAGGGGACTCCACCACTCTCCGGGGGAGTGTGTTCCATTGTCGAACAGCCCTTACTGTCAGGAAGTTTCTCCTAATGTTGAGGTGGAATCTCTTTTCCTGGAGCTTGCATCCGCTGTTCCAGGTCCTGTTCTCTGGAGCAGCAGAAAACAAGCTTGCTCCCTCCTCAATATGACATCCCTTCAAATATTTAAACAGGGCTATTATTTAACCTTCTCTTCTCCGGGCTAAACATCCCCAGCTCCCTAAGTTATTCCTCATAAGGCATGGTTTCCAGACCCTTCACCATTTTAGTCGCCCTCCTTTGGACCTGCTCCAGTTTCTCCACATCTTTTTTGAATTGTGGTGCCCAGAACTGGACACAGTATTCCAGGTGGGGCCTGACCAAAGCAGAATAGAGTGGCACTATTACTTCCCTTGATCTAGACACTATACTTCTATTGATGCAGCCTAAAATTGCATTGGCCTTTTTAGCTGCTGCATCACACTGTTGACTCATGTTCAACGTGGTCTACTTGGACTCCTAGATCCCTTTCACATGTGGCCTCATTCAGCCAGGTGTCTCCCATCCCATTTCATTTTTCTACCCTAAGTGCAGAACCTTACACTTCTCTGTGTTGAATTTCATTTTGTTAGCTTTGGTCCAGATTTCTAGTCTATTCAGGACATTTTGAATTTTGATCCTGTCCTCTGGGGTATTAGATACTCCTCCTAATTTGGTGTCGTCTGCAAATTTGATAACTAGGCCCTCAGTACTATCATCCAAGTCATTAATAAAGATATTGAATAGCACTGGGCCCAGGACAGAACCCTGTGGGACCCCACTGGTCACTCCTCTCCAGAATGAAAAGGAACCATTGTTGAGCTTGAAGTGTGTTGGAGTCTTCCCCTTTGGATGTCTTTAAACATAGGATGGATGGCCATGTGTCCAAAATGCTTTGATTGTGTGTTACTGCATGGTAGGGGTTGGCTGGATAAATAATAATAATAATAATAATAATAATAATAATAATAATAATATTTATTTCTAGCCCTCCCCTCTGAATGAGCGATAGGGGCAGGTTACAGCAAAGGTTAAAAACAGCACAAATTAAAATATCCCATCCCATTCCCCACCTCCCCCCCCCCCCTTAAAAAAGGAATTAAATCACAATGAAGTTAAAACAAATATATACACAAATAAAACAACTAAGAGCAGCAGCAGGAATTCCAACCTGAGCGTCTTAAACTGTATAGGGTGGAGAAAGCCCAGGGGAAGGGTAGGAGAAACTCCAAAGCCTAAATATGGAGCCGGGAGAAGTTTACCATTTTCCGGGAAGGCCTGCCGGAAAAGATGCGTCTTTAGGGCTTTTTTAAAGCCTTCAACAGATGGAATAAGATGCATCTCATCAGGCAGGTCATTCCACAGCTTTGGGGCAACAGCTGAAAAGGCCCTCTGAGAGGTTTGCACCAACCTAGTTTTCATTGGTTGTAGCAGGTTCCTCCCAGAGGACCAAAGTGTGCAGGGGGGGAGTTCATACGGGACGAGGCGTTCCCTCAGATAGGATGGACCCGAGCCATTAAGGTGTTTAAAGGTTAAAACCAACACCTTGTACTGCGCTTGGAAACTGATCGGCAGCCAGTGGAGAGATTTAAGCACAGGTGTTACGTGCTCTCTCCTAGGTATACTTGGGAAGTCTGGCTGCCATATTTTGGACCAGTTGTAGTTTCCAGGTTAGGCACAAGGGTAGTCCCATGTAGAGTGCATTGCGGTAGTCCAAACGTGAGGTTACCAGTGCATGTATCCTTCATAAGGTATCTCCAGGAAAGTGTGCAGCTGGCATATCAGTCAAAACTGCTAACAAGCACTCCTGATTGTCGCATTCACCTGATTTGCCATGTGGAGCGATGGGTCAAGGAGTACCCCCAGACTACGAACAGAGTCCTTTGGGGAGAGTGTGACTCCGTCCAGGACTGGAAGTTGTATTCCCAGACCTGGTTTCGGGCCTGTGACTGTGATCACCTCCATTTTGTCTGGATTAAGCTTCAATTGGTTTTCCCTCATCCAATCCATTACTGCTGCAAGGCAGTCATTGAGAGGAGAGACGTCTGAGCAGATGATTTGGTCACGGAGAAATAAATCTGAGTGTCATCAGCGTACTGATGACGCTGAGCTCCGTTCTTCCAAATAATCTCACCCAGTGGCTTCATATAGATACTGTATTAAATAACATCGGGGACAGGACGGCGCCCTGAGGGACGCCACAGTTAAGCTCAGTTTTGGAAGAGCAGCTGTCCCCGAGTCTCACCCTTTGAGATCTGCCGGAGAGGAAGGATCGGAACCACCTAAGCGCTGTGCCACCGATCCCCAACTCTCTTAGCCAACCCAAAAGGATGGAATGATCAATTGTGTCAAAAGCTGCGGAGAGATCCAAGAGAGATCACACTACCCCTGTCAATGCTCAGGCGGAGGTCGTCAGTCAGAGCAACCATGGAAGTCTCCACTCCATATCCTGTCCTGAAGCCAGTTTGAAATGGATCGATATAATCGGTTTCCTCCAAGACAGCTTGGAGTTGGGAGGCAACTGCTCTCTTGATCACCTTGCTGAGAAAAAGCAGCAAGGAAACTGGTCTGTAGTTGTTTCTGTCCAGGGGATCAAGGGAAGGCTTCTTCAGGAGGGGCTTAACGGCCGCCTCCTTCAGGCAAGATGGAACACTGCCTTCCCTGAGGGACGTTCTGATCACATCACGAAGGAATGTTCTCATTGTGTCCCCTCCCTGGACGACCAGCCCAGATGGGCCCGGATCGAGGGAGCAGGTCATCTTCCTCACACATCCAAGGAGCTTGTCCACGTCATCGGTACTCACCAATTGAAACTGATCCAGTAAACTGACAGTAACTGAGTTGCAGGATACCTCACTCATGGACACTGGGCAAGTATTGGCATCCAAGTTGGCTCTTATCCGAGAGATTTTATCTGCAAAGTGAGTGTTAAACTCCTCACAGCAGGCTGCTGTAGGCTCTAGCAAGGGGTTTGGCGCTGGGGGAACCTGCGTCAGCTCCCACAACACCCTAAACAGCTCTTCTGGCCCTTGTGGTCTCTTCCAACTCTATGATACTATGATACTACTCTGGGGATGATTTGGGACCATGTGGATTCTATCAAGGCAAGTTGTTACTAATTAGATATATGTATGCATGGTTTTTTTTTAATGTATGGAAATGTTCTTATTTGAAGCTTTCCATTGCAAACTGGCTTTTATTCAATGGTAAAACATCCCCTTTTAACTGTTGCTCATGCCCATTCCAGCCCCTTCTAAATTCATATTTCTTTACCTTCTTGCTTTGTTAACAAGCAAGTGTGTTTCAGTATCTCCTCAAATGTAATATTTGTAAATGGTAGTCATTCATACATTTGTACATGAGTCATCAAATATTAAGCAAATGATGAAAGTTGACTCGGAACTGGATCTAAGAAAAGAAGAGCAAAACTCTCTTCATGCAACTGTGGCTGCCTCAGTTTTACCATTTCACTACAGTCCTTTGCCTGTACAACCCTAAGAGCCATTTATAAGGCTTGTCAAACCATCTTGAATATCACATGATGAGGTATGGTACTGAAGTGAGAAGGAAAAATCAGGAGATCCAGACAGGGTTTTCTCACACACAAAAAAGATGTATCTGGGTCCAGGGCTACATCTACATTGCAGAATTAACAACTACTATGGCTCAATGCTATGGAATTCTGGGATTTGTAGTTTTGTGAGATATTTAGCCTGCTTTGTCAGAGAGCTCTGGTGCCACAATAAACTACAAATCCCAGAGTTCCATATCCTTGACCCGTGGCAATTAATGCAGTATCAAAATGCATTAATTTTGTCATGTAGATGCAGCCCAAGTTTTTATTTGCATGCATGTATGGATTAGCCACCAGTAATATTCACAAGTGGAAAAGTTGCACATATTTAATACTTCTGTGAGGGTTTATTTTTCAACTATGCTGTTTCAAAATTGTTCCTGTTGTTGTGTGCCTTCAAATCATTTCCAACGTATGGCAACCCCAAAGTAAACCTATCACAGGGTTTTCTTGACAAGTTGCATCAGAATGGGTTTGCCATTTCCATCCTCTGAGACTAAGAGAGTAAAACTTAGGGAGCTGGGAATGTTTAGTCTAGAGAAGAGAAGGTTAAGAGGTGATATGATAGCCCTGTTTAAATACTTGAAGGGATGTCACATTGAGGAGGGAGCAAGCTTGTTTTCTGCTGCTCCAGAGAACAGGACCCAGAACAATGGATACAAGCTCCAGGAAAAGAGATTCCACCTCAACATTAGGAAGAACTTCCTAACAGTAAGGGCTGTTCGACAGTGGAACACACTCCCTCGTAGGGTGGTGGAGTCTCCTTCCTTAGAGGTCTTCAAGCAGAGGCTGGATGAACATCTGTCGGGGATGCTTTGATGGAGAGTTCCTGCACGGCAGGGAGTTGGACTGGATGGCCCTTGTGGTCTCTTCCAACTCTGTGATTCTACGATTCTATGATTCTATGACTTGACCAAGGTCAGCCAGTGGGTTTATATGGCTGAGCAAGGATTTGAACTCTGGTCTTGAGAGTCATTGTCCAGTGCTCAAACCACCACACCAAGCTGACTCTCCTGTATTATTTGAGGTGTTATATTACAACATAGACTTGTTGTTGTTTTAACTGAAATGTTCTCCTTCTTCTGAGCAAATCTGGTGAAAAATGGACTGCAAGTGTGTACCCTGAACAGGCTGAATGTTATTCCATATAAAATGAAAGTAATTACAGGTGTAAATTAGAAAAAGGTACAAGAGTAAAAAGGTCTTGCTGAAGGGTAACTAGCTGCAAAACAAAATAAAGAGAGATACATAAGCACATTGTCTTTGTCAATAAATCACAACATAAACTGATTAAAACAGGAAAACATGCAATCTACCTATTTTCTTGCACTTTGATAAGCAATATAGTAGAAATAATTCTCTGGTACTTGTGCTCCATTTTGTCTTAGTGGGATGGTAATGGGTCACACATGAGTGATTCTACAGAATAAAGAATAAGATTAGATAACTCAGTCTTCTTAATAAAGTGAATATATTTCCAATGAGATTTTTTGTCTATTAATCAAAGTTATACATCTATGGCCAACTAAGTTTCTTCGCTTTTCAAATATACTTCATTTGGTGTTCTTGAAAATGCTGTTAAATATTTCTTTGCGTCTCAATTAATAACTTTAGATGACATTAGCCACTTCCTAGTATTGTCCTAGTAAGTAGCTTTAAGTCACATATAATAGAGTTTGTGTCAATAAAAATGATGTCTATTTCTTTGACCTGTGACATTTGAATAGACTTTTTATGATATAAAAATGATTTTGTTGCAATCCAAAGGATAACCATCAGTAAAATAATACACTTTTTAAAAAGTAGAAGAAGAAGACGGGCGGTCTGTGCCATCTCTTTTGGCGCTGTAACTGCACCGCAGCAGCTAGATGCTGCGGTGCAGTTGCGCACCCAAAAATGAGCAGAGAAACCACGCTCCTTTTTAGGTGCGCAGTTGCGGTGTGATAAAGTGAAAAGGCGCTGTGCGGAAGCTGCGCAGTTGCGGTGGCGCCATTATGTACTAAGGTTCGGGAGCATGTATATGATGCACACTCCCGAAAACTAATGGTGCCGCAATGGTGCCTCTTCAGGCTTGTCTGGATCAGGCCATTGGGGCTAAACAGACAGGCAAAAAGAGGTGCTTTCAAGCTGGCTTGAACCTGTGGCATTTAAATGACACACGCCTTGAAGCCAGAAGGAAAATGCCCTCTAGGTGCCTTATGCAGAGAAAAGCTGTTTCAAAAAGAAGCAGCATTTTTCTGCTTCTTCCTGGCTTGAAGCCAGGGAACCAGCGGTGTGGCTGGTGGTGTTTCAATGTGGCTTTAGAAAAGGCAGCTTCACACCACTTTTTCCTGCCAATCTGTTTCACCCCATTAATGATGCAGAATACCGCATCTCCCTAGGATGGGGGGGGGGGGGGAATGACAAGCACATGGAGTTGATTTCCTAATATGCACTCCCTGCTAATGTGTCTTAATAGCAGAAGTACCTATACAACCACATGCACTCCAAGCTGAAGGTCACTTTACATGCCACAGCAAATATGAATCTTGTTATGCCTTATATTAAGGAGTTATCTTCTGATAAGAAGAACAACCAAGAGAATGGGTCCCAGCAGGAGGAAACAGAAGAGGAATTTGAGACTTTCACTGCCACCCATTCTCTGGAACATATGTGAGCAGAAATAAAGCTAGAGCCCTCCATAAATGTTCCATGTATCCCTCTGCTGGGGCTGACCAAAAGAGGATTGGATTAAAGACTTCAGAAGAACTGTTAAATTGGAAATGGGATGGCACTTCAACATTCCCAAGGGCCTCATCCACTAATCTTCCAGCTTCTCTTGTCTAGTGTAAGGAATGAACCCAGAACTAGGATCTCGTTGGCCAGTTCTAGATGGGCACTTTGCGGCACGATTAGGGCTCTAAAGAGTGCCTTTAGCGTTAGGTAGAGTGTAGCTTCTACACCCTCCCTAACCCTAAAGTGTATGGACACCCCCCTTTTAAAATGGTGGCATCCATACGGACGCACTTTGAAAGCATCATCATGTGAGCAGCTGCTAGCCGCGCTGTGCACATGATGACACTTTTGCGCCATGGGAGGGCGCAAATCGCGCCCTTTCCATGGCGCAAAAAGGAGCTCCGAACGGAGCTCCTTTTTGGCGTCGGGTCTTTGCTGTGGCTTTTACATAGCCGCGGCAAAGACCTATGGAGAAAGGGGCCACAGTGGCAGCCCCTTCCTGCCTTCAGGCCCTCTGAGGGAAGTTGGGTGCAGCAGGCGCCCTGGGCACCTGCTGCACCCCGCTTAGAGGCCGCGGGGAACCAGCAGTTTGCCGGTTCCTCACGGCCTCTGAAAGCGGCGGGATGGGGCCGCAGAGGCTGCTGGTATGGCAGCCTTGGCCCCATCCCGCTGCTTCCTGGGATGGTCACGGACCGCCCCTTTTGGGCAGTCTAGATCGCCCCATTGTGTCTAACACACAGTCACAACTTATATTTAACAACCAGATGATTACCCATGTAGCACTCAGTGCAATACTTTGGATAGCTACCACACTCCTATTCATTTTTTGCCTTCATACCTGCTTTTATATTTTATCACATTTTTAAACATAATAACCAGAATTCTTACCCACAAATAAGCAGAAACACTGAATGAATTTCATTTTCCTGTGGGTTGACTCACAATTCAACAGTTGGTTCAGTGGATCTACTTTTATTTGGACTAACAAAATGAAATAATCCAGCTTGAGACTGCTTCAACTTCCCTGGCTCAGTGCTAGGGAATCCTGGGAACTGTAGTTTCTTGTGGAACCAGAGCTGTCTGGCAGAGAAGGCTAAATAGGTCTCACAAAACTGCACTTTCCAGGATTCACTATCATGGAGCCAGGACAGTTAAAGTGGTCTGAAACTGAATTAGTTCTGCAGTGTTGTGGACCTTACTTGCAAATGCTGCCTAGGACTTCTGAGGTCCAGCAATGTAGGAGACCCTTTTGCACTATATAGTTGTAGCACTTTAACTACCATGGCTGAATCTTATAGAATCTTGAGGTTTATAGTCTGGCTGAGAGTTCTACATCTGTTTTTGTTGTTTGCCATCAAGTCAACTTCAACTTATGAGAATCTTTCAAATGAGAGACCTTCAAGAACCCTACTCAGCAGCAGCTCTGCTCAGATCTTGCAGATTCAGGGCCCTGGCTTCCTCGATTGGGTCTATCCACCTATAATGTGATCTTCCTCTTTTCCAACTTCTTTCCGCTTTACTGATCATTATTATCTTTTCCAATGAATCACATTGTCTCTTGATCTATCCCAAGTATGACAGCTTCATTTTAATAAACTTTGCTTCCACTTAAAATTCTGGTCCCAATCATTTGTCCTTTTGGCAGACAAAGGTATCCATAGAACTCTCTTGATCCTGAACTCCAAATCACAGGATTCCATAGAATGTTGCTAAGATAGATACAGTAGAATCATTGTGCTATATTTGGGTAGTGTGAAAGGGCCCCTGCAGTCCCCCTTTACTTGAGAACTGCCATCTTAGAGTATAAATGGGTTGTTGCATATTTTTAAAGGTAGTCAGCAAAGTCAAATTTAAGTTCTGGTATTTGACTTTTTCCTAGTAATCTGAGGTCCATAAAAATTTACACAGACACTTTTTATTTCTGAACACTTGGTTCTTTACAATGGTTTCCCTTCATCCTCTCATACTCTTTTTGTCCCCTTTACAAATGTGGCTAGGCTCAGACTAAGCATATCTGGAACAGACCAAATAAAATCAATGGTTAGTAATTTTAATAATTATAAACCTATGTCCCATTGACTTCATTGGATTTACTTTAAGTCTGGAACATACATACACTAAAGAAAGATTGCAGTTCCTTATCTTGAACTCCTTAGAAATAGGAGTTGTTATTTCAGTATGAATCAAACTGTCTAAAATAGAAATTTCTGGAAAATCTCTTTAGGAATGGTCTTATCAGTCATCTTTTTTCATTATACTTACTTAAGCTGTTCTAACATCTGAATAAAGTCAAAAAAGAGGAGTTGATGAATCTGCTCCATCTCATTAGCTAAAGAAAGATGTATGATGATTTGATATCATTTTCTTCATGCCATGTACAATCTGTTGTGATTAATTGCAGACCATCATCAATTCCCTGCCAAAGTGACCCAGACGACTGATATGTCTCTTGCATTTAATAAAACACAATCCAATTAAGATGATCATTTGTGGCCAAACTTGTTGCTGGTGTGAATGGGCAAAGAATAAATGAAGCCCTTTAGAGCTTTAGAATTTACCTTACCAAAGAATTTGGCCCACACAGAATATATGTTGTGATCTATATTTTAAATGACAAAAGCTGAAGCTCAGAATTTTCTCTAGATTGCTATTTTAATGTCAATTTTAAAAGCCAAGGAATGTGAGATGTAACTCATTTCTCCCAATGAGTGGTATTTAACCAACTTGGAGGAAACAGCATGACAAACACTTTTTGACCCAATTTCTGAGAATAAAAGGCAAGAGATATTCCCAGTGTTAAAAAAAATAGACTAAATCATTTGTGATGGAAAGATATTACTAGGGATAACCAACTGTGATTGCAAATTGTTAGCACTGGAATTTTCACAATGAATGTTTTGAACAATGCTTATTTTACAAGGTCTAAATTTACAGAAAGCACATGCAGAAAACAAAATATCCTTGGAGAAAAGTTCCTTCAGAACATAGATCAAGACATGCTAGGTAGAGCTTAGATAACCTCCCCTCCCCTAATTCCTTCCTTTTTAATTCCTTAAAACAAAAGTCTGAGTTAGGAACAATCAGGATTCAATGTGAGGATTCCAGTACAGAGAATATTGTATTTATGTATTGCTATAAATACATATGTATACAGCCAATTACTTCAAACACCCCTCCTCCCCACTGCCCTCACCAAGGCTTGCCTACAAAATTCAGAGCCAAACCCCCAATTCAAGAGCATCCTGTCTTTATGAGGGATGGCCAGATAAGCATCAAATCTGCCCTATCCCTGGCTAAACCGGTGTTTTAAAAACCCTCGCACCTTATGCTCCAAATTTTGCTGGAAAATTCAAAATAATCCATATAAATGCTGGATGGCTGTTTATGCCTTGGTCCCACTGTGTCACCCAGCAATACCACCAATGATGCAAATTACTTCTTCTAAGGTCACAAATATGTGCCCAGCCATGTGATCAACAATGGGCATCTTATTTCTGACTTCAGAGGGAGTGACTTGTGTTAGTGGCTTGCCACAAGGTGGCACAGCAGGACACATATGTAAACAGCTGCCCAGCATTGCTATGGAGCTAATATGGGGAATCTGGAGCAACTTGCGCAGTAGCAACCCAGAATATTCTAGTGCAGATGATCCTTAAAGAGCTTTACAGACTGCCCCAAAAGGGCGGTCTGTAGCCACTTTTTTTGCTGCAGAACTTTGCCGCAGCAGCTAGACACTGCAGCAAAGCTGTGCAGCAAAAAAGGAGCGGGGAAACCCCGCACCTTTTTAGTGCCACAATTGCGGCGCAATAAATGGAAAAGGCGCCATTGGGCGCCTTTACGCTGCTGCAACTATGCAGCTCCATCTAGAAGCCACACAGTTGCAGTGGTGTCATTATGTATGCCGTCTAAATGGTGTTATGTAATGATGCAGGCATCATTACGTGCTAGGGATGGGGAGTGTGCAAATGCTGCACACTCCCCAACCCTAATCATGGCATGGGGATGCCCCTTTTGGATCGTCTGTACTGCACCTAAGAATAAATTGAGAAAAAAATATAATGACAATGAAGGATTTGTATAACTTTAAAGTAGACAATGAAGACATTCAAATAGTTCAAGATTTTCCATACTGTGGCTCAGTTAAGAATCAGAATGGATTCAGCCAGAAAAAATAGCAATAGCAGAACATGTTATAAACCATCCTGGGCATAAAATGCTGTTTGAAAACACTGAAATTCTGGACCATGCCAACAACTATCAGGTCAGAATGCACAGGGAAGCCATTGAAATCCACAAACACTTGGACAACTTCAACAGGAAAGAAGAAACCCTTTAAAGTAAACAAACTTTGACTACCAGTCCTGCAAAACAGCAAAATCAGGACTCAGCAAATGCAAATGAGAAACCACCCAGGGTCGGGGCTTTCCCAGCAGACATTGAAGATTTTCATACCTGGCTGCATCGCTGCTAAAACATCCTCCAAACAGCCCTAAAAGGGGAAGGAAGCGCCTGTGTCTGAAAGCCAGGCATGCTTCCTGAGTCACCATGGAAACATGCCTCCCTCCTTTGCATCCCTGAATCATTCCTGGGGAGTGGATTTCCTATGAACACAAACTTTGCATTCAGAGGAATTCCGCTTCCCAGGAATGATTCAGGGATGCAAAGGAGGGAGACATGTTTTCATGGTGACTCAGGAAGCATGCCTGGCTTTCAGACATAGGCCCTTCCTTTCCCTTTTAGGGCTGTTTGGAGGACTTTTAGCAGCAGTGTAGCCAGGTATGAAAATCTTCACTGATCACTAATTAAGCAGATGCTAATCCCCCTTTGCATATCCTCCCACCCTGAGGCCCTGCCATCAACAACAGAACAATACACAGATTAACATGGGAATCACTCCTCCCTACCCACTCTCTATGCCAGCCACAGATGCTGGCAAAACATCAGGAATAAACTCTTCTAGAACATGGCCACATAGCCCCCCCCCCCCAAAAAAAAACAACACAAAAAACTATGGATGCTGGTTACGTAAGCCTTCGACTTCACAAATCAGAATGGAGATTGAAGTCCAGAAATCAGAAGACTAGGACTTTGAAGGGCAGCTACTAAGGAGCTAGATAACATCCTCAAGTATAAAGATATATTATTGAATATCAAAGTTAGAGATTTCAGTGCAGCAGTATTTCCACTTTCTATATGTGGCTGTGAAAGCTGGACAGAGAAGGAAGCCGGGAAGATGAAAATCAACTCATCGGAAATGTGATGAGGAAAGCTCCAAAGATACCATGGAAAGAGAACAACTCAAACTGAACTCTCCCTAGAAGCCATTGGGGCTTTCTAGACTGCCCAAAAGGGGCAGTCCATTCTCGCTCCAAGAAGTGGCAAGATGCTGCACCAGCACCCCAGAGGCCCCATCTCACCACTTCCGGATACCTCGGGAAAGCAGCAAAGTGCTGCGTCCCTGCAGCCTCAAAGTGGGCTGCAGCAGGTGCCCTAGGCGCCAGCTGCACCCTGCTTCCCTCAATGGTGCTGCAGGAAGAAAGGGCGCAGCCGTTTGGAGCTCCTTTTTTGCACTGCAGAAAGGGCGCACTTGGTGCCCTCCCATGGCACCATTGCATTATGGCAAGCACAGGATATCTAAACACTGCACACACCATGATGCTATGATGGCATGCCTGTATGGGTGCCACCATTTTAAAATGGCGGCATCCATACAGTTTAGGTTTAGGGAGGGTGTGGACGCTGTGCACTCCCTAAACCTAAAAGTGCCTCTTCAGGCACATCTAGATCAGGCCAAAAGGTCCAAATTGATATGTAGGCATATCATGAAGAAAGTAGATAAAAAAAAAATCAGCTCATTTGAAATTTGGTGCTGGAGAAGAGTGCTGAGAATACTGTGAACAGCCAGAAAGATTAACAAATGAGCCTTTGAACAGATCAAGCCTGAACTCTCCCCGGAAGCCAAGATGACTAAATTGAGCCTGTCATACTTTGGCCACATCATGAGAAGGCATAAATCATTGAAAAAGACAATAATGCTAGGTAAGCTGGAAGGCAGTAGAAAGTGAAGACCACATCCCAGACAGATGACTTAGTCAGGGAGGTCATGGGCCTGAATGTACAAATCCTAAACAGAGCAGCTCAGAGGGTCTTGGAGATGTCTTCATCCACAGGAGATTGACTTGAGGGCAGCTAGCAGCAACAACAACATGAGACAATGTGATTCATTGAGAAAAAGAAAAAAGCAATAGTAAGGCGGAATAGGAAAAGAGTAAGATTGCATAATAGGTGGACAAACTGAAAGAAGCAACAGCCCTGAGTCTGCAGCAGGATTTTGGATGACAGGATATTTAAGCGGTTTCTTATTCATAGAATTGCCATAAGTCAACCTTGATGACAATTAACAACAACAAACAACCACAAAACCTCTCCATTCAGTGAATATTTTGCTTCCTACCACGCTACACATACCCTTAAAATGCCACACACAACCACACCGCAAAATCCATAATGTACTGAAACACAATATGGTCCTGTTGGGGCTTTCCAGACCACCCAAAAGGGGTGGTCCGTACTCGTCCCAAGAAGCTGTGAGATGGGGCCAAGGCTGCCCCACCAGCAGCCTCCGAGCTCCCATCTCGCTGCTTTTGGAGGCCGTCGGGAAGCGGCCTCAAAGCAGGGTGCAGCAGGCGCCCCAGGCACCCATTGCACCCCGCTTCCCTTCACGGGGCTAAGGGGAGAAAGGGGCCACTGGTGCGGCCCCTTTCTCCCTGGGTCTTTGCTGCGGCTGTTTAAAGGCCGCGGCAAAGACCCGGAAGCAAAAAGGAGCTCTGTTTTGGAGCTCCTTTTTGCGCTGCAGAAAGGGCGCGCTTGGCGCTCTCCCGTGGCACAATGGTGTCATGATGTGCACAGTGCTTCAAAACGCCATCATGGCGCATCCATATGGACGCCGCCATTTAATAATGGTGGCACCCATATACACTAGGGTTCAGAAGGGACTAAATGCTGCGCCCTCCCGAACCCTATTCGCGCTGCCCAGATGCTGCATAGTGCCCTTCTAGATTGGGCAGTTGTGTCTAATAGCTACATCCACATTGCAGAAATAATCCAGCTTTGATATTACTTTACCTTCCATGGCCCACAGGTGGGAACTGTAGTTTTGTGAAACTTCTCTGTCAGAGAATTCAGTCAGTACCACAACAAACTACAGCTCCTAGAATTTCATAGCCTTGAGCCATGACAGTTAAAGTGGTGTCAAATTGGATTATTTCTGCAGTGTGGATCCAGCCTAATAATAATTGGAATAGTAGTATATGAATTGTCTGCATCTACGGAAACTGGATTGGGTAGTCTTCTAGGTCCTACCAAATCTAGCATTAATCTGAGCCAAGATCTTTGGTTCATAACATGAAGGCATAGGTGAATTAATAACCACCCTTCTGTACAATTTAGTTCTCCCTGTACAATCCCCCCCCCCCCGCACACTCCGGTCCTCAGGGAGAAACCTACTACAGCCTTTGAAAACAAGGCTGTCACGGACGTCCCGGGGGACTTTCTCTGCTGCCGCTCCTAGGCTATGGAACGACCTGCTGGATGAGATGCATCTTATTACATCCCTTGATAGCTTTAAAAAAGCCTTAAAGACACATCTCTTCTGACAGGCCTTCCCAGAAACACCTTAATTCCTGGCCTCAACACTGGTTCACAACATTGGGTTGCGTTCTTTTACCAGCTCCCAGCATTTTATCTATGAAGTTTACATCTACAGTGTCCATAGAACAACTAGCTGCCTTTTATGTTTTATGTTGTATGTTGTAATTGTTCTTGGATTTTAATCTGACATTGGTTTAATTTAATTTTAAGGGGTGGGAGGTGGGGCTGTGGGTTATTGGAATTTTTTTATCTTGATGTTTTTTGATCATTGTAACCCACTCCGAGTGGTGACAGAGGAGCAGGATAGCCTGAAGGAAAGAGCCCTCCCTCCATGCCAACTGCCTTGGTCCAGGCCTCAGAGGGAGAGAGGAACCACTGGACCTCATCCCCTTCCCCACCACCATCCCCTTCTCCTTTTGTGTCGTGTCTTTTTAGAATGTAAGCCTGAGGGCACAGAACCGTCTAATGAAAATTATTAATTGTAAGCTGCTCTGATAGCCATTAAGGCTGAAGAGCGGGGTATAAATACTTTTAATAAATAAATAAATAAATAAATCATCATCATTATTATTATTATTATTATTAACCTTGCATTTTATGTCAGATTAAAGCTTTGTCTCAGCAGTTTATTTTAAAACTCACCCTTCCAATCATAACATCTTGACTCCTAATCCTGCAAACCTGCAACAACATCAAGCCATGGCAAAATATACCTCACTCATTTTTCTTTCCCAATATTCAGGGACGACAGCCTTATACAAACTGATTTTCAAAGGGAACAAAATCATAAAAGGGTTCAGAGAGCTGTAGTTCGAAGTGGATAAGGCAGAATGAAATCTTCCTTTACTAGTGACATTGCATAGTCAATTACCAGTCTCAGAAGTAATTTCAACTGACATAGTATTTAATGTAGAGATCCCAGGCTGTAAGAATTATTGCTCCCGGTTGGAATGGCTTTAAAAAAAACTCCACCAAGATAATATTAGTTTTCATTTCACTTTTGGTCCCTCGTGTCTAATCATAAGAACTGAGCAGTATGCCATGTACGAAACATTGACTAGTTGTTAAAAGTTGTGACACAAAATGACAAAAGGAAAGATATGCACAGTATGTGAGGAAATGTACTAAACTGGATAATTTCTGATACAATGCCACAGTACATTAAATACATTGGGAAGGTGAGCAATGTAAACCCAGTTGTTTTCAAAAAAGCTTTTAGTCTTCTAGATTGTTTTTAAAAAGTCCTTTGGGAGGGGGAAAAACATTTATAGTAGCAGTAGAACTGAAATCGTTTTTTTTAAACAGATAATCGAATTACAGTAGCTCTTGTCATGCACTTGGAAACTCCATGGAATAGATCCAGAATTGTGGGAAAGAGAACTCCTCTTTCTGCAGGTTGCCACCAAAATTTCCTTCCAATAGCTTCTTCTGTTTCAAAAAACAAAAACAAAGCAAAACTGGTTTTGTAGGCTTTAGGGTAAAGGCAAAATTATTTGTTTTTTTTTTTAAGGGCTGCTCCAGCCCCAGTTGCTCCCCATTTGGTGCAGGACTGAGGCTGACATCATGCGCTCCGTTTGCCAGTGGCCCCAGGCTGCCTTAGGCAGCTGCAGTGCAACTCCAGCCCAATCTGGGTGTGTGTGTCATCAGTACACCACGACCCTGGATTGGCTCAACGCTGGCACTTTTGGCCTGTCTGTTTCAGGCCTCTGTGAGGCTCAAAGATGTTTAGACAAACACATAATAATTCTGGTTAACACATTTTCATCCAGAAATACATTGGCTCTTACAAACTGAACTTATGCTTACTGTGCCACGACTAATCACAAGCCAAAGGACACTGAATGTGAAATGCATCCATGAGGAAAGACAATTACTGTGACAAACAGACCTCTTTTGCCACTTGAGGCAGCACTTTTTCTAAATACATGTCAAAGCTGTCATCTAGTTTAACTTTGAGATCCAATCAAAAGACTCCATAGAGAAACAGTATGTGTGCATATAGCATGTATGCTCATGAAATCTTTGCACACAAAATCATCTTCTCTCACTTGTGTGAAGTCAGAAGGGTATGGAAAGGCTAGAATAAAGCAACTTAGGGGCTCAACAGACTGCCCCAAAGATGCCGCCCTTTTCCTAGCTGGATCGGGGCCATGACAACCTCACACTGATCCAGCCTTTCGAGGGTGCAAAAAAGAGACACTCCTTTTTGCACCCTCAATAGGGTGCCATAGTCACGGCAGAACACCTATATGGGGCTCCTTCAGAGCTGCATTATATGGATGCAGCTCCAGAGGAGCATCATGAAACTGTGCACCATGCATCAAGCAGAAAACCCTTAATTCTTTGATTTGTGTAGCACGAAGGAGGGGTACACTGCATCATGGTGCCCTGGCAGCAGAGTCAAGATGTGCATCATCTGGACGCGACACACTGACTGCGCCCCCAGGCCAGCCTTTCAGGTCAGTTTGTACAGGGCCTAAATGTCTCTGAAAATTTACCTTGCTCTCAGATAGATTTTAGGAAATTGACTGTTGAATTTTAAGATTAAGAAATAAATATATTAACCTTCTATAATATACGTATAATACAATATCTTATCATGACACCTACAGAAGAATTTTGTTGTCAGTAACTGCCCTCAGGTCGATCTCAACTCATGGTGACTCTGTAGATGAGACATTTCCAAGAGCCCTGTTCTCCACTGCTCTGTTTAATTCCTGCAACCCCATACCTGTGATCTCCTTAATAGATTCTATCCATCTGGCATGTGGCCTTCATCTCTTCCTACTTCCCTCCATTTTCTCCAGTATTATCATATTTTCCAATGAGCCCTTCCTTCTCATGATGTATCCAAATAAGACAGCCTCAGTTTGGTCAACTTGCACTTCAAGGGAGGCTACTGGCTTTATCTTGTCTGGGACCCATTTATTTGTCCTTTTCACTCCCCATGGGATCCTCAGCACTCTTTTCCAGCATCATATCTCAAATGAATTGATTTTTTTCCTATCATCTTTCTTAACTGTCCAGCTCTCACATCCATACATTGTAATAGGGAATACAATGGTTTGTATGATTCTAACTTTTGTGCTCAGTTATATATCTTTGGTTTTAGGGCTTGTTCACCCTACAATAAGCTCCAAATCCTGATTTGAGGTATATGCCCCTAGTTCCCTTTGGAAATAGATTCTGATCCTCATTAGATCGATTCCAGTGGGAAAAAAGCAGAGCAAACGTAAAAAACCTGGGTTATCCTGATACTAGGTTTTTGATGGGTTTTTCCCCCAAGGAATCAATTATGACACAATTCCAAAATGTGGGGATGCCAGATCAGAATCAATTCTTTTTATGCGGAAGGGACAAATGGCAAAGTGTTGTCACCATCCCTCCCCAGAGACACCCCCAGTGCTGTTTTTTGTTTGTTTGTTTGTTTAAAAATAAACATCGAATAATCGCCATATTGCTGAAGCAGCCACTTGCAAAGACAAGTGGTTGCATTAGCAATCTAGTGATTTTTCGATAAGATTTTTTTTTTAAAAAAGGTGAGATTCTTCCTCCTGAGTCCCTCGACCTTTACTCCATCTCCTCATCCTCCTCTTCTTCCTATTTTTTGCCATAGCATGACCCTCCTCCAGGGCTGAGAGAGTGTGCCTTGTAATAAGAAAACCTTTTGTTTGGGGAATTTACCATTAGCTCAAATCGAGAGGAAGCAGTCTCTAGTCCTATTTATACAAAGGCCTTTTATGAACCTGAAGTGCTTTAATTGCTTTTTTCTCTGTAATTGTGATAAATTGTGCTTTATAATGCTTGTTAAGGTATTAGGATTATGGTTTCTCTGATATACTGTATTTTTTATGTTTTGTTTCTTCTGCAAGGTATTATGTTATGTTTGTATTTAATTTGTTTAACATTGTTTTGATTTGAACCTGTGTTGAGGGACTGGGAAAGGGATTATTTATCAATTTCATTTGATTGTAATGTTTTTATTTTTTTTTTCATTTTATCACTATTGTATTTATATTGTTTATTGATTTGTTTGTTTAAGTATTGGTCAGGGGACTGGGAAGGGATTATTTTGTATCTTATTGTAATTTTTGCATTGTATTTTCTCATTGCTGTTAGCCTCCCGGATTCCCCGTGATTGGGCAGGATACAAATAAATCTGTATTATTGTTATTATTATTATTATTATTATTATTATTAGTCTCTTCATTCCATGTGTACTTTGTTTTGTCATCTCTTTTGTATAATTCTTCTGTGTATTGCATCCAACGTCTTTTATTGCCTCCTGGTCTTGAATTATGTTATTTTTATTTCCGTATAGCATCCCAGTCCTTGGTTTGAATTTTCCTTTGATTTCCTGGATCTTGTGAAATAGATCTCTTTCCCTTTTTGTTTCTGTCTTCTGTTTCTCTGCATTATTCATTGTAGTAATTTCCTTTATCTTTCCACACAAGCTGTTGTACTATTGTATTCATAATTCTTAGTTTGCTCCTATCTCCCTTTTGTTTTTCTTCTCTTTTCTTTATTGCTGGTAGTGCTTTTTCTGTCATCCACAGTTTTTTCTCTTTTTGTTTATTGAAAGTTTCTGTCTGCATTCTTCATTTATTATGCCCCTCCTTCAGACTATAGGTCCTCTGGTTCTTGGTCTATTATGTTCAGTAGTGTAAATCTGTTTCTTATGTTGTCAGTAAATTCTGTTGAGATTATTTAGATCATATTTTGGTATAATCACTGGTTTTGTTTTCTTCTTGAACCTTACTCTTATTTTTGATATGAATAATTCATGATCTGTGCCACAGTCAGTGCCTGGTCTAGTCTTGGCCACCAGTATAGAGTTCTACCATCTTTTACTTCCAATTATATAATCTATTTGATATTTGTGTTGACCATCTGGTGATGTCCATGTGTATAGACTTCTTTCTGCTTGTATGAAAAATGCATTTGCAATAAATACGTTATTGGCTTCACAAAAATCTATCAGATGCTCTCCTACTTCATTTCTATTGTCTAATCCAAATCTGCATACCGTTTTTTGATTCTTCTTTCCTTCCAACCTTTGTCTTCCAATCTCCAATGATCAGCTTGACATCCCATGCTGGTGTGCTGTCAATTTCTTCCTGTACTCCTTCATAGAATCTATCAATTTCTTCCTGTTCTGCCTCTGTGATTGGTACATATACTTGAAATTGTATTGTAATGAGGTAGGATCGTATATACATATGAGCTGGCAATGTAAATATGTTCAAAAATTTTGGGAAATAGTGATATTAGAAATAGAAAATATTTTGAATATAAAAATAGATAGAAAACCAAATATAGTATTATTATCATTATCTAATGAAGTAGACTGGGGGAAAAAAGAAGAGAAAAACCTTATAACAAATTTATTTACGGCTGCGAGATTAATTATATCAAGAAACTGGAAAACAAAAATAAATGTAGAATTGGAAGATTGGTATAAAAGAAGTCTGAAAATTAGCAATCAATGAAAAATTAACATGTAAATTGAGGGTAAAGAAGGGATTATGGAAAAGAAATGATTTTGATTAAATTTGGAAAAAAAATTATTGAAAATGTCCTAGCAAAAGAAGATGGGAAATTACCTCCACGGGACGAATTAACATTTTGGATGGAATAAAAAAAATGGGAATGACTCCGGGGGAGGGGTGCACTGAGGTGATATTCAGTAAAAAAATAAATAAAATGTTAAAGTATAATATAGGTATGAAAGAATGCTATAATTTTTGTGATTATGGGATTATCTTCTAGGTATTCACAGACTCTCTGTTTAATTATCTGTTCCAGAATCTTTCCTGGAATTGATGTCAGACTAACTGGATGATAATTGTTGGTATCCTCTTTTATCCCCTTCTTGAAGATGGGGATAACATTTGCCCTCCTCAAGTCTGCTGGGACTTCTCCTTTTCTTCAGGAGTTCTCAAAGATGGCTACTAGTGCTTCTGCTATTACATTTGCCAGTTCTTTTAATACCCTTGGATTTTGTTCATCTGGTCCTGGAGACTTGTATTCATTTAGGTTAACCAGGTATTCCTGGACTGTCTCTTTACTTATTCTGTGCTGAAATTCCCCTAGTCTGTCTTCTGCTCCATTATCTACCCTTTGCCTTTTCTGAGAAGATTGAAGCAAAGAAGGTGTTGAGTAATTCTGCTTTTTCTCTGTCCCCTGTTTGCATTTTGCCATCTTCTGCACGCAATGGCCCAACTGCTTCCTTTTTCCTTTTGCTGCGTACATACCCAAAAAACCCCTTTTTATTGTTCTTAAGCTCTCTAGCAAGCTTGAGTTCATTCTGCGCTTTAGCTTTTCTGACTTTATCCCTACATGTGCTGGCTATTTGTTTGAATTTCTCTTTGGTGATTTCCCCATTTTTCCATTTCTTATACATGTTCTGTTTAAAACTTAGCTCAGTTGAAAGTTCCTTAGTCATCCATCCTGGTTTCTTGAGACATCTCCCATTTTAATTCCTCATTGGAACTGTTTGAAATTGCACCTTCAGTATCTCCCTTTTGAGAAACTCCCATCCATCTTGAACTCCCTTCTCTTTTAGTATACCTGACCATGGGATCACCCCCAGTATTTCTCTAAGTTTATTGAAATGAGCTTTCCTAAAATCAGGAATTCCTGTCTGACTATGCCTAGCTTCTCCTTTCCACTGTATAACAAACTCCAGGAGAACATGGTCACTCCCACCTAAGGATCCCACCACTTGCACTAGGTCATCCCTGTTGGTTAAGATCAGATCCAAAATAGCTGACTCCCTTGTTGCACCTTCGACGTTTTGTACAATTAAATTGTCTTCAAGGCAAGTGAGGAATTTGTTAGACCTCGAGGATTTGGCAGAATTTGAATTCCAGCAATGATCAGGATAGTTGAAGTCACCCATTACTACTATATTTCTCCTATCTGAGTGTGTGGTCATCTGTTCTAGAAAGGCTTCATCCAATACCTCTGCCTGACTTGGGGGTCTGTAGTAGACTCCCACAGTAACATCCCTGTTGTTTCCCTCTCCTTTAATCTTTATCCATATGCTCTCTACCTGGTGTCCAGTACTGATGTCCTGGATCTCTTCACTGGTGAAAATATCCCTGACATATAATGCTATTCCTCCTCCTTTACTGTTTGGCCTGTTTCTTTTAAAAATGTTATACCCCTCTATTTCTGCATTCCAATCATGAGACTCATCCCACCAGGTTTCAGTGATGCCTATTATATCATTGATGCCTATTATATCATATTTCCCTTGTTATACTAGGAGTTCAAGTTCATCTTGCTGATTTCCCATGCTCTGTGCATTAGTGTAGAGACATCAAAGACTATGTGTCCCCTTTACTTGATGCCTGTGCATGGTTTTTTTTTTTTTTTTTGCCTCTGTTGGGTCCTTGCACTGTTTGCCTTGTTACCTCTATGTCAGTTTCACTATTTTTTCCAGCCCTTTTGCCTTCCAGAATGCTGTCTCCCTTCCCCACATATCTCATTTTAACGCCCTCCTAATCAGATTATTCAGACTGTTGGCTAAAACCATTTCAGACAACTCTTGTGAGATGTAATGCATCCCTCTCATGGAACCGCAGCCCATGATCTAAGAATCCAAATTGTTCTTGGCAACACCATCTGCGGAGCTATTTCTTGACATCTGCAATTTTTCTCTCTCTTCCTGGGCCAAGCCTGTCAACTGGCAGAAGAGACGAGGTCATAATCTGTGCATCCATTTCTTTCAGTTTTTTACCCATAGCCTCGTAATCCCTTCTGGTATTCTGAAGGCTTGTCTTGCTGTGTCATTCTTTCCCACGTGGACCAAAAGGAAAGGGTATTGGTCAGTAGGCCTCACCAACCTCTGTCACATCATGGATCTTTGCCCCAGGCAGACAGCACACCTCTCAAGGCATCTTGTTGGGGCCTGTAAATCACTGCTTCTGTACCCCTCAGCAAGGAGTCCCCCACCACGGCCACACACCTCCTTCGAGGCTTAGCAGCAACTGTTCCTTGTGGTGGAACTCCCAGGCTCCCCTACTCTGTCACTGAACTCTGTCCATGCTGGTCTTCCTTGATAAGGGAAAGAGCTTCAAAACGATTCTGTAGCTGCAAGCTCCCAGAACTATCCCTGATTTCCCTGCTTCTCTGTGTGACATTCCTCCAGCTGTCTGCCTCCTGTATACATGAAGTCTCCTCCTCCCCAGCGACTTCCTCTGTGTGGTTCCCTTCCAAGATCATTCATTTCATTCTGTCCAGGAAAACCTCTTGTTCCCTAGTATGCTGCCCTGGATTCCAGCTTTCCTGGATTCCAGCTGCTGTACTTTCTCCTCCAAGAGAGCTACCAACTTGCACTTCGGGCATTTGAAGTTCCCCACATCTGTAGGCAAGAAGACAAACATCCCACAAGTGTTGCAGGTGACTGCAGCAGTTCCCTCAGTGTCCATACTGAGAAGTGTTAAGTAATCACTGAAACAGGACTGTGGGCTTCCTCCTCAAAGAAAATCCCTGGTAAACACCAATGTCAAAGGCCCTTGATGGCCTGGCCTATTTCAGCAATCTCTGTCAGTGAGCTCAATCTACTGGGAATATAACTTTATCGAGATCTCCTGGCTGCTAACTTATACTCACTTCCTCTGCTGGGGGGGGGGAATCCCTCAAAAGTACTTTTAAAAAGGAAAAGATTAAAAGGAGAACCTCTAAAACAAAGTTTGTAGATGCCCCACTCCCTTTGTTGTACTTTCTCTTGTTTGGGGAAAAAAATTGCCCTCCTCTGCAACAAGCACACTCCCCCAAGAGATTTTAAAAATCTAAACACCACTTAAAATGACCACCAAGAAGCTGCTCTTCCTTCTTCTCTCTAGCTCCAAATGGCTTAGAAGAGGCTCTGGGAGGAGTTATATATAGCTAGTCTCCTAGCTCCTCCAACTAGTGACTCACAGAAGCTCCTCCTCCTCTGCAACAAGCACACTCCCCAAGAGATTTTAAAAATCCAATCATCACTCCAAACGTTGATTCCCTGCATTCTTCTGTTACTTCAGCAACTCAGTCATCTATAAATGAAACATTCTCTGCTTTTTCTTTTGTTTCATAGGGTGAATTATCTAAGCTCTTGAATTCTTCTAAACGGACGACCTGCCCTCTTGATTTGCTTCCTACTCATCTTTTGATTTCTGTTGCCCCCTCTATTTTCCCTTCTCTTCTTTATACTATCAACTTTTCTATCTCTACTGGCTCTTTGCCTTCTGCCTTTAAGCATGCTTTAGTTTCACCAATCTTCAAAAAGCCTTCTCTTGATCCATCTTCTCTCTCAAATTATCGGCCTATCTCATTTCTTCCTTTTCTATCTAAGGTTTTAGAAAGTGTTGTTTATTTTTACTGCCTGGAGTTTCTTACTACTAATTCTATTCTTGATCCTTTTCAGTCCAGCTTTCACCCACTGCATTCAACTGAGACTGCTTTTAGTAAGATCACTGATGATCTTTAACTGGCTAAATCTAAAGGTCTTTATTATATTCTAGTCCTCCTGGATCTCTCTGCTGCATTTGACACCATTGATCATGGTCTCATCGTGGATTTACTCCAAGGCCTGGGTTTTTGTGGGATCAGTTTTAAATTTAAATTAAATTAATTTAAGTCCTACCTGTCATACAGATCTTTTGCGAGGTCAGGTTCTGCCCAGTTTCATTAGCTGTTAGAGTCCCTCAGGGTTCTGTCTTGGGTCCTTTACTCTTCTCCCTTTATACCCTGTCTCTGGGAAATCTTATTAGCTCCTTCACCTTTCAGTATCACCTGTATGCCAACGACATGCAGCTGTATTTCTCTACCCCTGAAATTTCACTGGATGTTGAGCAGTGATTATCATCATGTTTTGCTGCTGTCTCTGAGTGGATGATTCACCAGCGCCTGAAGCTCAACATGGCCAAAACTGAGCAACTTGTCTTCCCACCCAAGCCATCTTTGCAATGTTCTTTGTCAATTACTGTGAATGGCATTTCTAGATATTAGGAGAAACTTCCTGACAGTAAGGGCTGTTCAACATTGGAACACACTCCCTTGGAGTGTGGTAGAGTCTCCTTCCTTGGAGCTCTTTAAACAGAGGCTGGATGACCATCTGAGTGGATGATTCACCACTCAGGGATGATTTGATGGAGAGTTCCTGCATGGCAGGAGGTTGGACTGGATGGCCCTTATGGTCTCTTCCAACTCTATGATTCTATGATTCTAATATACTGTATCAACATCTTCCTCTCTCCCAGGCCTTCATATAAATTACTATCTCTGGAGTATGAGTAATCATCCCAGCCAGTGAAGTGGGATATTGAAATACCTGGCACATATTTATTAAGCCTACCAGGTTTATATCTTTGTAAATTTGTCAAAGATTTGATGTAAAGACAGAAAAGCAAATTGATTACAAAAAAAGCAACAACAAAAATAGCAACAGGAAATAGTCGCCAAGAATATAAATTTAGATAACATGTGTATTGCAGAAATCTATAGGTAATGAATATTTTTACTAGATTCCATCATAAAGCTCTATATGTGTGTATATTTTTGCGCATGTGTATTCTAAAAAAAAAAAATCTGTGTTAATACTGAGTGAACACTGTATTCACTTAAGGGCAGCACAATGGGATCAGTTGTCTTGTCAAGTAAGCCTATTGCATTAACATAGTGTTTTATCCCTCGTTCTTCAGTTTCATGGACATAAAATTTTAATAACTACAGTCTTCAGCAGAATGTTCTTTTGTCCATCAGTCACAAATGCCTGGTTTGATCCTGCTGTAATAGTACCATCATACATTGATATTACTTTGCATGGCTGCTCTCAAACTCCACTGCAAAAGAGAGTGTAAGCTAAAAGGTTTTCTACATGATTTTGAGGATAAATTGTATGTGTTATAGAACATTATTACTTATGTTGCTTTTCAGTGTACTAATGCTCCTAGCCAACAAAAAGGACCCTTGTTTTCTTTTTAAAAGAACTACACAACTTCCTGATAAACTTACTCTAATAACTTCGTATTTAGTATGTTAGTAAGGAAATGGTTGTTCACAGACAGAGTTGGGTACACACAGACATTTTCCATTCCATTGGAAATCTTGGTTACCTAGGATTCCCAGTCAGCTAGAAGTTTCCTAAACAGATATGACTATAGCCTTTTTTTCTCTAATACAGAATACACAGCTACCAGGAGCTGTTGTGATTTGGAAAGAGTTTACACTAAACCAACAAATTCCAGATAGCAGCTTCTCAGTGAAGCATCCTCAGCCTTGGACTCATCTATGATGGTGAAATTGGCTTTCCTCTTCTTCAGTTCATCTTTTCCCCAGGCTCCTGATATGCAGCTCTTCATGTACCACTTCAAAGCCTAGCTGGATGGAAACATCAGCACTTAATGTATATGTTCAACATGAATGTTTCTATTATGTTTGGATCTCTATATGTTCTACCACAGTTTGTTCAAATGGCAACTGTTGAATTTATGTCTCAATTTCACAAATTCAATGTGAGCAACATGAAGTGCACTTTAAAAAATAATTGCCAATGATAGTCTGTGTTCATTTTTCTTACAATTAACATAATTTAGCAATTACTGTAAGGAAAAAATCAATAGATATGAGAAAATTAAACAAAACTGGATATGATGTGCAAATGACCCTTTTATAAGCAATGCAAATCTACTCGGGTGAAAAGAACATTTGAAAATATTTTAAAGTGGTGAAAAAATGCTTTTTATTTTATTTTTTTAGTGTTGGGAAGCAAAAGGAGAATCCTAGGTGTGTGAGAATCTTTGCAGTTTGGAACTTATTCTACACAAAAATAATTTACTGTGGAGGGATGATGATGATGATTATTATTATTATTATTATTTCTTACCCACCCCTCTGAGTGAGCAATCGGGGCATGATCCAACATATTAAAAACATATACAGTTAAAATCCTCCAAACATACCCACCTCCCTCCCCTTAAAAAAGTATTAAACTAATCATAATTAAAAGAATCAAGATTTAAAATACATTCATTCAAAGTCCCCTGTATGCGGCCGGATGAGGGAAGGCGGGGAAGGTCATCAGGCAATGGGAAATTACTTACTATCTGGGATAGGCCCTTTTCACACACAAAGTATGTCTGAATCATGAACTAGAATTTAAAATATGGCAAGAGTTCTAATATTTGTGAATTTCCTGACTGAGGTTGAATTTGGAGTTCCTGATTCCTCAAGAAACTTTTGCAAGAAGAAAAATACACATCAAATGCACTCTTTTTTTCTTCCCAGCACAACATAAACTATGCAGTTTTTGAAAATTGTGCAGTAATTGAAAAACTGTGCAAGATTTGGGAAACTGTGCACTTTAGTTGTGAAAGGTTATACTCACTGTCTTTTCATGCACCACCTTTGCTGGTTTGAATATTGCATAAACTACAGTAAATGATAGAAGGCAAGTAAATGAACTAGAGCTAACTGAAGCATCCACCTTTATTTTCTGAAAGTTGCACAAACCAAATGTTATGTGGTAGAAAAAGAGACTGACTGAAGCTGAAATTTTTGCTGGTTTGAAAGTTGTGCAGTTTGCTTTCCATGAGGAAATGTACACAAGCAACTGAAAATCTTTATTATGGTCAATAGCCCCGTCAAAGAATACAATATCTTAAAATGTATAAATTGAAAGATTAGATATAATATAAAACAAATATAAAATAATATGTTTTGTTTAAAAAAGTAAAATTAAGTTGTCAGACTGAATTGTAACACTGGGGATTATCTTAATTATAAAATTATGGTGTTAGTATATGGATCTGTTAGTCAGACCCCTTTTTAGCAGTTCGCTCTCTCTAATTTTAACTGCCAATGACAAAAATTTTGCAACCAACAGGGTGATACTTGCACATTTGTCTTGCAACAGCATTTTGATGTAAAATTATTCAGAACAGCCCAGCTTCCATCTCAATCACCTGCTTATGGTACTGGTTGTGAAAAAACACACAAGAACAAAATGTGTGATAAGAGTTTCAACTACTTGCTGACCACATGGGCAAAATTGAGCAGAGGTGAGAAGTTTACACTTTTTTTGTTTTCTGTGCCAAAAAGTATACCATTTTTTTTGGCCTGCTGCTCAACAGTCATAGAAAAGCTGTATAGTTTCCTTGTATAGTGGGGAGGGGGGCTGTGCCGGCCTGTACACACAGTAAGGGCTGAGTGTCCGCACGCTCAAATCCCTTACCGCACTGCCTGGCTGCCACTATGGTGTGTGCCCAGCCACACAGTGCATGCCATGATAACGCATGCCAAGCACAGTTCCCAAACAGTGCTGTATCAAAGTGACATCTTGATGCCACAGTGTGGTACTTATGATGCCACTTCCAGGATGCAAAATGAAGCCCATTTTCAGGGCTTCTTTTTGGTCCTTCCTGAGGCCGTGGCATGTAGTTGCTGTGGCCTCCATCTGGGGCACTAAGGGGCAGCATTGTGTACAACATTGTGTACAGCATATCTACATCCAAACTACAAACTCATGCATTCTCATGTGTGTATGTGTAGTTGGTGCTTACATTTGATGGCCTTTGGAATTTCTAGAGTTTCATATCATCCCAATGTTTCTTGTCTTTCTACCAAAGTATCCTACCACAGTTCCTTCAACTTTCCAATGAGTGGCAAGAATTCAGTTCAGCTTTATAACCATTAACTTTCCCCCTGAAAAACTGGTATATTCAAAATGCATTGAGATTTATTCTAGCAATGTATGCACTCACTAGCTTCTGCCATCTACAGCTGTATCTACACTGTACAAATAATAAAGTTTGATGCCACTTTGACTGCCATAGTTCCATTTCTACAGAATCCTGAGATGTGTAATTTTGTGACGCACAAGTGCTCTTTGGTAGCAAAGGCTAAAGACTTTGTAAAACTACAAATGCCAGGAGCTACAACACTTGAATTGGTATTACATGACCTTGACCTTGGGGAATTCTTAATTAGCTCAAATTTATTAGCAGGGATCTTTCCTTTTTATATGCAGGGTGTGAGGGAATAGAAAATCATAGAATCATTGAATCACAGAGTTGGAAGAGACCACACAGGGAATCCAGTCCAACCCCCTGCCATGCAGGAACTCTCCATCAAAGCATCCCCGACAGATGGCCGTCCAGCCTCTGCTTAAAGGCCTCCAAGGAAGGAGATTCCATCACACTCTAAGGGAGTGTGTTCCACTGTCAAACAGCCCTTACTGTCAGGAAGTTCCTCCAAATCTTGAGGTGGAATCTCTTTTCCTGGAGCTTGCATCCATTGTTCCACGTTCTAGTCTCTGGAGAAGCAGAAAACAAGCTTGCTCCCTCCTCAATATGACACCCCTTTAAATATTTAAACAGGGCTATCATATCACCAGGCTAAAAATCCCCAGCTCCCTAAGTCTTTCCTCATAAGGAATGGTTTCCAGAACCTTCATCATTTTAGTCGCCCTCCTTTGGACATGCTCCAGTTTCTCCACATCTTTTTTGAATTGTCACACCCTGAACTGAACACAGTATTCCAGGTGGGGCCTGACTAAAGCAGAATAGAGTGGCACTATTACTTCCCTTGATCTAGACACTATGGCCCGATCTAGATGGGCACTAAAAGGCTCCTGGGCAGCGCCATTAGGGTTCGGGAGCACGCAGCATTCACACGCTCCCGAACCCTAGCACGTAATAGCAGCACCGCCATTATGTAATGCTGTTTAGATGGCATACATAATGGCGGAGCCGCAGCTGTACAGCTTCCACATGGAGCTGGGCAGTTGCAGTGCCGCAAAGGCGCAAAATGGGGCCTTTTAAAAAAATCGCGCTGCAAATGCAGCACAAAAAAGAAGCACAGTTCTCCCGCACCTTTTTTGTGGCACAATTGTGCTGCAGCATCTAGGTGCTGCAGCGCAGTTGCGGCGCAAAACGGGGGTGGCGCCAGACCGCACCTTTTGGGCAGTCTGGACAGCCCCTATATCTCTATTGATGCAACCTAAAATCGCATTGGCCTTTTTATCTGCTACATCACACTGTTGGCTCATGTTCAACTTGTGGTCTACTTGGAATCCCAGATCCCTTTCACATGTAGTCTCATTTAGCCAGGTATCCCCCATCCTATATCTGTGCATTTCATTTTTCCGCCCTAAGTGCAGTATTTTTCTCCGTGTTGAATTTTATTTTGTTAGCTTTGGCTTTCTAGCTTTCTAGTCTATTCAGGTCATTTTGAATTTTGATTCTGGGGTATTATCTACTTCTCTTAATTTGGTGTCATCTGCAAATTTGACAAGTAGGCCCTCAATACTGTCATCCAAGTCATTAATAAAGATATTGAATAGCAATGGGCACAGGACAGAACCCTGTGGCACCCCACTTGTCACTTCTCTCCAGTTTGCAAGAATGTCATGGGGTACCTTGGCAAAGGCCTTACTGAAATCAAGGTATGCTATATCCACAGCATTCCCTTCATCTACCAAGCTGGTAATTTTATCCAAAAAACAGTTCAGATTTGTCTGGCGTAACTTGTTTTTCTGAAATCTGTGTTGACTTTTTTTGATTATGGCATTGCCTTCTAGATGTTCACCGACTCTCTGTTTAATGATTTGCTCTAGAATCTTTCCTGGTATTGATGTCAGACTAACTTGGCAACGATTGTTGTGATCATGTTTTTTCCCCTTTTTGAAGATGGGTACAACGTTTGCCCTCCTCCAGGCTGCTGGAACTTCTCCTGTTCTCCAGCAGTTCTCAAACATTATGCCAATGGCTCCAATATTACATTTGCCAGTTCTTTTAATACTTTTGGATGTAGTTCATCTGGCCCTGGAGACTTATATTCATTTAGATTAACCAGGTATTCCTGGACTGTCTCTTTACTTATTCTGTGCTGAATATCCCCTGTTTTGTCCTATGCTCTATTACCTTCAAATTGAGCACCCTTTACCTTTTCTGAGAAGACTGAAACAAAGAAGGTGTTGAGTAATTCTGCCTTTTCTCTGTCCCCTGTTAGCATTTTGCCATCTTCTCCACACAATGTCCCTACATTTCCTTCTTCTTCCTTTTACTGTGGACATACCCCAAAAAAGCCCTTTTTGCTGTTCTTAACCTCTCTAGCAAGCTTGAGTTCATTCTGTGATTTAGCTTTTCTGACTTTACCTCTACAAATACTAGCTATTTGTTTGAATTCCTCTTTGGTGATTTCCCCATTTTTTATTTCTTATACATGTTCCATTTAAAACTTAGCTCAGTTGAGAGTTTGTTAGTCACCCATCCTGGTTTCTTGAGACACCTCCCATTTTTCTTCCTCATTGGAACTGTTTTACTTTGTGCCTTCAGTATCTCCCTTTTGAGAGACTTCCATCCATCTTGAACTCGCTTCTCTTTTAGTATACCTGACCATGGGATAACCCCCAGTATTTCTCGAAGTTTATTGAAATCAGCTCTCCTAAAATCTGGAATGCGTGTCTGACTATGCCTGGCTTCTCCTTTCCATTGTATAACAAACTCCACGAGAACATGGTCATTCCCGCCTAAGGATTTCACCACTTGTACCCCATTAACTAGGTCATCCCTGTTGGTTAAGATAAGATCTAAAATAGCTAATCCCCTTGTTGCCTCTTCCACCTTTTGCACAATGAAATTGTTGTCAAGGCAAGTGAGGAATTTGCTATTTGGGAGAACTTGACTTCCAGCAAATGTCCAGATAGTTGAAGTCCCCCATCACTACTAGACCTCTGTTTTCTGTGTTTGTGGTCATCTGTTCTAGAAAGGCATCATCCAGTTCCTCTATCTGACTTGGGGTTCTGTAGTAGACTCCCACAATAACATGCCCTTCAACTAGGAGAACACATGAGATGACAACCTGTGCTTTCAGCTCTTTCAGCTTCCTACCCAGAGCCTCATAATCCTTTCTGATAATCTGAAAGCTTTGTCTTGCTGTATTGTTGGTTCCCACATGGACCAAAAGGAATGGGTATAGGTCAGCAGGCTTGACCAGTCTTGTCAGCCTCTCTGCCACATCATGGATCTTTGGCCCAGGGAGACAACACACCTCCCGAGACATCTTTTCAGGGAAAATTCCTGCTTCTGTACCCATCAGCAAGGAGTCCCCCACCACAACCACATGCCTTCTCCGAGGCTTAGCAGCAACTATTCCCTACGGTGGAACTCCCAGGCTCCCCTACTCTGTCCCTGAACTCTGTCCATGCTTGTCTTCCTCATCCTCCTTAATAAGGGAAAGGACTTCAAAACAATTATGTAGCTGCAAGCTCCCAGAATGATCCCTGGTTTCCCTGCTTCTCTGTGTGACATTCCTCCAGCTGTCTGGCTCCTATGTATGTGAAGTGGCCTTCTCCTCCCCAGCAACTTCCTCTGTGTGGTCCCCTTCAAAGACTGTTCCTTCCATTCTGTCCAGGAATACCTCTTGTTCCCTAGTATGCTGCCCTGGATTCCAGCTACCCTGGATTCCAGCTGCTGTACTTTCTCCTCCAAGAGGGCTACTAACACTTCGGGCATTTGAAGTTCCTCACATCTGTAGGCAAGACGACAAATATCGCACAAGTGCTGCAAGTGACTCCAGTAGATCCCTCAGTGTCCATACTGAGAAGTATTAAGTAATCACTGAATCTTCTTGGAATACAACTTTACAGAGATGTCCTGGTTACTAGTTTGTCCTGAGGGTAAGTTTTGGACTCGCTTCCTCTGAGCAAGAAACCTCCCCCCTCAATTCCTTTTTGAAAAAAAAACCAAAAAAATAAAAAAAAATAAAAAATAAATAAATAAAGGAGAACCTCTACAGAAAAAGTTTACTGCTCCCTTGCTGCCTCTGTGCACCTAGGTTCTGCTTTCCTCCTCCTCTCTCTGTAGCATGAACTAACCTGGAGGAGTTATATTTGGGAGGAGTTATATAGAGCTAGACTCCTAGCTCCACTCCCTAGTGAGAAAAATCAGGAGAAGCAACATTCTTCCAATGAACTATATTTTTATGAAGGATAAAATTAATCAGCAACACACACACACACTTAATCTATGGGCTATTAGGAAAGGTTTTCGCTTATGAAATAGTTACCAAAGATACGGGGTTTCTTCTCAAGATAGAAAAATTACTCAACTGCTTACAGAGTGGTGCTGGGGGGAGCAGCACGAGGGAAACTAGTAGAAATTTTAGAGAGACATAGAGTTCCTCTTTACACTCCAAACTAGCTCTGCAAACAAAGGATTTTGGAGTTCTTAAATAAGGACAAAACTAGCTTCCAGGCAAAAGGGTTGTTTTCTACTTCTAAACGTGCCAAATCAGTATAACAGAGGGGCAGTACAGATTGATGGTTCTGCCAAGATGTGTCTGTCTGCACAGCTGTGGTACTCACTGTGTGGACAGGCACACACATCTGCGGTGATAGTAGGGCTTGGTGCATCTGGACGCCCAGCCCTATCTAGCCCTAATTTGGCCCCAGGGTACCACAAACCTGCATCTGTTGTAGTGTTTCTTTACATAATACATATTGTGAGTAGGCAAACTTAGTACTAACTAGGAAGCCCATTTCTATCACAAGTGGACCATTAGGCCACCTACTTTTTATCACATCATAATTATCTGTGTCATTACATCATACTTATCTTTAGCATAGCTGCCTTAGAATTCTTCTTCTTGAGTGAATTCTATAGTGGGCCTTTGGTATCTGCTAGGGTTTGGTTCCAGGACCCCCCATGAATACCAAAATCCAAGAAAATTCAAGTCTCATTGTACACAATGTGTAGTAAAATAGTTTAGAAAAGACAGTAATACTGGGGAAGGTAGAAGGCAGCAGAAAAAGAGGAAGACAATATACCAGATGTATACACTCAATCAGGGAGGTAACTGGCTTGAATTTACAGGGCCTGAGCAGAACATTTGAGGACAGGTGGTCTCTTTTACTTTTGTTAACTGCCTTCGAGTTGACCTTGATTCATGACAATCCTGTAGATTGGTAAAATGGTGTCCCTTATACAAAATGAGAAATAAAGTTTTGGGTTTTTTTGGGGGGGGGGGGGCAATTTCAAGGTGTGGATGGTTGAATCCATGGCTGAAGAATCCATGGACAGGGAGGGCTGCTTCTATTAGGTTATTGTACTAAGATTCTTCTTCAAAATGTCATTTATACAAAGATAATCAAAATGAGTGCATACTATATTGCACTACACAATGCAATAAAACATCATGCAGAATATGAGAAATAATAAGAAATGTATTCTTATTCTTAATGGTCACCTCAATTTTAATTTTATTAGCAGGATATACTGAGAATAAATAATCATCATAATATCTATAATAATAATAATAATGTTTCATCAAATTAATTTTGATAGTATAAACTAATCTTTTATATAAAAAATGAAATGATAAATTAAAAGTGTGATAACCTTGCTAATGAAATCAGATCTTTTTGTATATTCTTTGGTCATCTCTTTCAGTCTCAGCTGTCTAAAATTCCAAACACAGTACATTTATTTCAATAAGTTTGCAAGTACACATACACTTTATCAATATTATAGATTTCAGTTGTCAGGCTACATTAATTTCAATGTCATCTCCATCTTCCATGTTTCTGTGTTTTGAACTGAACAGCTCAAATCTATCTGTAAATATACATTATTTTTATTCCAGGATGAGTGACTATGCAATGTGTTAGTTCCCCCCCCTTTCCTTTCATCTGAAAAGAATATTTTTCATTTAGTGTCCCCAGGTATGAATTTTAGTATATACACATACCCAAAGGAAAGCTTGAATAACATATTTTTCCCTCTTCTCTTACTAGATGTCAAAATTTTATTCTACAGACACCTCCTTTTCTATCAGGCTGTGGGAAAAAGCTAAATCTAGATTCATACTCCTTTAGCTGGAGGGAATCACCTCACATCTGTTAGAACTAAGATTATCACCTGATTAGAACATCTGAGATCAGAAACACTTTACATCAAGTTCAAGCAACAACCTGAACTCTATGGGTGACACACACACACGCTACATAGGGAGAAATAGAGAGAGAGCAGCCTTCATGATTACTCAGAAGTACTGACATGTCTTGAATACTTAAGAGATTAAAGCTAAGTTAACAAGGAAGCATAATTGTGAACTTTTTACATATCATGAAAAAGATATGCGTGGTGAGGTTGTGTGTCTATGTTTATGCGATGGAGATAGAAAAGCACATATAATATTTTTCTAAAATCTACTGTATTTTCCCCCCACAGGAATACACTATATCCTTTATGCTTTTTTAATGACTCTGTTTCCCTACCACCACCATCCCTTAAGCAGCTACATTCAACTTAATGTTTACTTGCTACTTGTGGAAATATTAGCAGGATAAATTGATGCTTGGTAATCATCTTAGTACTACTATAGTCAACAGTTTCCACGTAATAAATGCAAGTATCTGGGAATGAATTTTAGAAAAACACTGTCTTACTAACATGAATTCCCTGAGATTTTGGCATGCTTTTCCAATTTCTGCAAATGACAGGGCATTATTTGAATTAGTTTAAAGATACTGCTTTTAGAAATGTAGGAGATGGGTTTAAGCAATTGTTCACATAGCTGGGCTGCTTTAGGGATCCTGGTGTTTATTGTGTGCCAATATTTTACTGCCTCACTATAGACCAATTCTCAAATTAGAAACAGATGGTGGTAAGGAATTTATGATCTCCAATTAATTCCTTACAGACTAAAGATACTGAAAGGACACATTAGGAAACAAAAGGTTATGGTTAACTTCTTTTCCATTGCTAAAGAGAATTGAGATACAGTATGAGAATAGGGAGATCACATGAGTTATTTAATCATTTCTTTGAAGTGGCACAGAAGACAGAAGGGTGTAAATTCACATTTCCCTTGGAAAAAAATGAAACACACAAAATCAGTGCAGAAATTTCCCGAAAGCGAACTAAACTTGTAATTTATTTAAAGACTAGGAAAGGCAGGGGGAAAAGGAGTAGTATGGGAAAAAATAATGAGAATATGTTTAGTGTGGTTTATCTTGTTGTTTTAAAAAAATGGATAGGATACACACACACGCACAAACACACAGAGGAAACACAGTTGGAACTACTTCAGCACTATTGAGTGTTTGCAGAATAAAATTAGACAGATTCAGAATAAATGGTTAAGGCACCAATGAAGTTACTGGAGTAACACTGGATTAGAATTATCCCAGGAAACAAAACATTCGTTTAAAAAATTTGAACTTGGTTGCATGGCAGGGCCTCCTATCTTCTTGAAGCATGTTCTTCATATGAGGTATAGACAATTATCTGGGGCAGTTGAATCTTATCACCACAGCATTATATTCCTAGAGGTTCCCTTTTCCATTATATTACATGGCAGTGAATGCAAAAAGTTGCAAATTTTAGCAAATTATATTTAATAGATCAAAATGATGAACCAAAATCTCTTTGCCAGAAAAGACAGTTTTCTCTTCTAATCTAGAGGTGGTTTTAAGCTGCAGCTTCATGTCTTGTCTGTCTTGAATAACTGTTCTAGTTTTTCAACTGTTTTGGATGAAGCCATTCCTGATCAGCTTATGTACATCTTCTAATAATAATATATAATAATAAATTTTTATCTATATTTCCCACCTCTCCCTGTGGAATAATAATAATAATAATAATAATAATAATTTTTATTTCTAGCCTGCCCCTCTGAGTGAGCAATCGGGGTGGGTAACAACAGGTTTAAACAGTACAATATAAAATATCCCAGCCCTTCACCCAACTCCCCCCTTAAAACAAGATTAAATCACAGCAAGATTAAAATAGTAGATAATCAATTAAAATTAAAAAAGAAAAACACCAATTTCAAATTCCAGCCCGAAAAATCCTGGTTGTATAGGGGTGAAAATTGCAGAGGCGAGGGATGGATTGAGGTGGGATTACAGCAAAAACAACAATGTAAAATACAATATAAAAACAATACAGTAAACACAATAAATTAGAACAAATTACACAATATCACAACAATATAAAATCCAAGCAATAAAATCAATAAATTACTACATGCTAAAATGATCATCATTGTCTGTATCCATGTCATCATAGTTCTTATGTTCTCATAAGAGATCTGGTGGGAAAGCTTGCTGGAAGAGATCCATCTTAAGTGCCCTCTTAAAGGTTTCCAAGGAGGCACTGAGACGAATCTCCTCCGGGAGATCATTCCATTCTAGGTTGCTGTTAATAGAATCCAGCATGCTCCTAATATGACCAATGTTACCTGTAAGCAGTTTTTAAAACGATTACAAAAGTGTGTATTGTTTCCTCCTTTTCTTGAAATACATATGTCAAATACAATATTTTAAAAATATAGAACCATAGTGAGTTGTCATTGTTCAGTTATTCACATGATTTAGAGGATGGAATAGGGGGCATGCAAATTCACATATGACACCAAATTGTAAGGGGTGACTTATACCTCAGTGGACAGAATCAGAATTCAAAATTGGAGAGCTGAGCCAAAACGAACAAAATGAATTTCAACAGGGAGAAATGCATGAGTAAGAAGTAAGAAGCCCAGAGTAAGAAGATGGCTCTCCCTCCAGTCCATCTGCCATTGCTTAGACTGCAGAGGGTGAGAAGAACCGCTGGACTTGGTCCCCTTCCCCACTGCCATTTCCTTCCCCTTTGGTGTCATGTCTTTTTTATATTGTAAGCCTGAGGGCAGAGAATTGTCTAATTAGCTATTTGTAAACTGCTCTGGAAGCCTTTGTGGCTGAAGAGTGGGGTATAAAATAATAAATAAAATAATGAATACATTTTTGCATATGGGGATTATCACACATGAAGCTTACTGTGGGTCAAATGCTGGTAAAACGCTCCAGAAGTATGAAAGTGTGATAGCCAGTTGAGCTTCTGAAGGTTCACTGAAGTATCCCCTCGCCTCTTCCATCCTGAAAGTGTTCATAGAGCAGCCATTTCTTCATAATGGAAATTCCTGTTATTGAAGAAATGGCTGCTCCATGAATGCTTTGAGGATGGGAGAGGTGGAAGTTCCCATTATTGAAGAAATGGCTGCTCCACGAATGATTTGAGGATGGGAGAGGCGAGGGAACGCTTCCCATCAGCCCTGGTGGTGCAGTGGTTAAATGCCTGTACTGCAGCCACTCACTCGAAACCAGAAGGTGGCGAGTTCAAGACCAGCAAAGGGCTGAAGCTCGACTCAGGCTTGCATCCTTCCGAGGTCGCTAAAATGAGTACCCAGATTGTTGGGGGGCAAATAGCTTACAATTGTAAACCGCTTAGACACTCCTTAAGGGTATGAAGCGGTATATAAATGAAGCTGTTTGTTTTGTTTTGTTTTTTAGAAGTGTGACTGGCTCTCACACCTTCATGCTTCTGGGGTGTTTTACTGGCATTTAACCCACAGTAAGCTCAGGTGTGATAATCTCCATATTATTTATTTTATTTATGGTATTTATACCCTGCTCTTCAGCCCTAAAGGCTATCATAGGTCATATGTCCCAAGTTTCTGCTGTGGAGTCCTAGCTGCTAAAGATACAGAGTTTTCTATTCTGTTGCTCTTTGATTCCAGCTGCTCTTACTGAATTTTTTTTTGCCAATTTCTTTTGGGGAAGTCTGCCTCTCTTAGAATTCCTTCTTTTCATTGGTCCCATTGTCATGAAATACAATTAAATCCAAAATGCACAAAGCAGCAATACCTTTATTGGGACAACTTTGGCAGATAAAATACTTCATGCAATCTTCTGAAGCTACACTGGCTCCTTCATTAGGAAAAGATATTAAATATAATACAGGAGAAGAAAGGTGATAATGTTAGAGTCACAGCCCTACATTTTGTCTGTAATGTTACTCTGTTGTTAATTAAGGTGGTATTGTGGGATCTCCATGCAGAGACCACTCCCTTTCTTGGACATGTGCCTGGGCGCCCACTGAACCCTGCTTGCGGAGGCGGGGCGGAAGGGAGGAAGGGGCCACCGCCGCGGCCCCTTTCTTCCTGGGTCTTTGCCGTGGCTGTCTAAAAGCCACGGCAAAGACCCGCCACCAAAAGGGAGCTCCGTTCAGAGCTCCTTTTTTGCTCCATGGAAAGGGCGCGATTTGTGCCCTCCCGCGGTGCAAAGGCATCATCCTGTGCACAGCACGTCTAGCAGCTGAACACATGATGATGCTCTTGCGGCGCTTCCGTATGGACGCTGCCATCGTAAAATGGCGGTGTCCATACGCTTTAGGGTTAGGGAGGGTGTAGACGCTGCGCCCTCCCTAACCCTAAAGGTGGGCTTTTTAGTCGTAAATGCGCCGCTTTTTGCCAATCTAGATTGGCCCGTTAGGACTATGGACAAAGGACCAAAAAAAAAAAAAAGAAAAAAGAAAAGAAGACAAAAAGAAAGACAAAAAGAAAAAAAAGAGAAAGACAGGTAATAAAATTTCAGTTCCATTAGCAACAGAAAAATAATGTCCCTTGAGATCTAGCTATTCCTGGCCTATGCAGAGATAACTGTCCCTTTCTTAGTCAAAGAACACTGAATGTATCAAGGTGTCCCTGTACTGTACCATCTAGAAAAACTCTTAGGTACTGTATAGATTGTCCCAAAATTTACATTGTCATTAGGAAGGCTTGCCTCCTAGTGACTAACATGTTACTATAAGATACAGATTAATTTAAATTTATTAAATTGTATTAATGCATTTAAAAAACAAAAACACTTCTATATGCACATCCCTAGGGTTCTCTTAATATCCATGGATGCATTTGCATTGCAGAAATAATGCAGTTTGACACTGTTTTAACTGTTATGGATCCATCCTATGGACTCATGGGTTCTGAAGTTCGTTGCAGCACCATAACTCTCTGAGAGAGAAGACTAAATATCTTACAAAATACAGACCCTAGTATTCTATAGTATTAAGCAATGGCAGTTAAAGTGTGACAAACTGCATTATTTCTGTAGTGCAGATGCAGCCCATGACAAGTTTCAGGTGTTTAGGTTTCATGTCTTATGAAACCTATGGGACATATGTGCACACCCACATCTTTATTATTTTTTAAAAAGCAAGCATAAAGAGGCCTTCAAAGCCAACTTAAAGCATACACAAAGGGGGAGCAATGCAGAAAGTTCATAGTGAATAAAGTTCCATAGTGCCAATGCCTAAATGTCTTCTCTGATGGGCAGAGATCAGTTATTCCAGGCTGGTTGTAATGGCTGGACAAGTTCATATGTGAATAGGAGGTTCTTCACAACATCTGGTTTGAAGGTTTAGAGAATTTTATTGGTAAGATCCAGCCATATGAATTAAGCTTGGAAGTACATTAGTAACCAATGGAGCAGGTATAGAATTGGTTTCATGTACTATAAACAGCCTTTCACACAACACAGTTATAATAGTATGAATCCTCTTTAACTGCAATGCTTCCATCCTATGGAATCTTAGCATTGTTAGTTGGGCAGGCAGAGCACAGTTGGCAAATAAGGTAAAAAAACACATCTTGCCAATGACACCACCTGCCTTTTATCACTGTTAAATTCAGGACAAACCCCAAGCGTCCTAATCCTTAGGACGGACAGAGAAGAGATCAGGATCTCCTTGCAATCCTATAGTTTTGCTGTAGGTTGGTAACGATATCTGAATCCCAGGTGTTTAACAACAAAATGACACACATACTCCAGCACATTAAAGAAGTCATATTTAGAATTACAGCACACTAATTCCACTAAACTGCTCAATTATAAATCTGGCAAAATATAACCTTAACTCCACAACAATTGACAACTGTTGTCATTTTTTTTTTCAATCTTTTGTAACTAGCTTCAACCTATTTTATACTTAAGGCCACTAACATTATTTTCTTTATTTCACAGGAAATTGTACCATCAACTGTGGTTTGTGGAATCTGTTTAGAACATGATTAATACCTATTTGACTCTTTGCTTTATTTTATTTATTTTTTTGTGCATTGATTATAGCAATTCGCATAGTCTGAATTCCTTAGCATGCTTTTAATATCTAATAAGCGAATCATCCTGTTCATCTTTATAAATCTTCATAAATCATGTGTTTGAACATCTCAAGGGATGGAGATTAGCTGAAAAAAATACAGTATGAAAATATATTGTATTCTATGTTCTCTTGTATATTCAGCTATCTTAATTCTCAAATATCTCTATGACAATTTTAACCACTTTTGCAGCAAAGTCTTTATTTTGTCTTCCTGTCATTTCTAACTTACGGCAATCCTAGCATGGATTTTTCTTGGCAGAGTTTGCTGGGAGGGAGTTTTGTCTTTGCTTTCCTCTGAAGCTGAGACAGTGTTACTTGCCCAAAGTCATCCAATAGGTTACTTATATTCCTTGGGCATAGTTTTCTAGTGGCTAGATTTTGTCAATGAGTGTGGCTAAAGACAATAAGAAGCAAAGTCACTTCTTCCTTTCTTCAGCCCCTCCTTTCTGCCACCTTTCTCCCCTTTCTCATTTTCACATGCCTTCTCTTTCTCTACAGTGACTTCCCTGCCCAATAGACTGATAAGGTAAGAATTCTTGGATGCATCCACACTGCAAAAATAATCCAGTGTTGTACCACTGACTCAGTGCTATGGAATTCTGGGATTTATATTTTATTGAGACATTTTGTCATCCCTGTCAGAGAGCTCTAGTGCCACAACAGTTTTCCACGATTCCAGACCATTGAGCCATGGTAGTTAAAGTGGTGTCAAGCTGGATTATTTCTGCAGTGTAGTTGCAGCCCTTATCATAGAATCATAGAATCACAGAGTTGGAAGAGACCACAAGGGCCATCCAGTCCAATTCCCTGCCATGCAGGAACTCTCCATCAAAGCACCCCCGACAGGTGGCCATCCAGCCTCTGTTTAAAGACCTCCAAGGAATAAGATTCTATCACACTCCGACATCATATGTCTGAACCTTTTGGAAAGCTTTTGAAAATGGGCCTAGGGCCATAGACAAGAGCCCCATCTTTGAGAACAACCTGAACCTCTACTATTCTTTTAGTTAGGACAGAAAGTCATAGTGTGACTTTCACAGTGCAGCAATTTTCAAATATTCAGCTTAGACATAGTATTGTGAAATAACATTTCATGGACCAGCCCTCCTTCTCCTGGAATGGAATAGCTAATTAGCTATCAAAATTTATCCTGTGACCTCTATACAACCCAGTGTCAAGGCAGCACTGCCCAAATGGCTACTTACTCAGCCAAGTGTCTCATTATCTACACATTTTGGATATCCTCCAGGCTATTTGGATAAATGAAGCTGTAGTTTATAATGCTGCTTGCTTTGCAGAATGAATTTTCCTATAGAATTATTGGGGGCTTTTTGCTTCAAAAACGCAGCCACCCCATGGTTACTACTCCTCAATCCTTTTCACAACTTGAAATTTGTATTTAAACTAGTATAATTATATTAAATATAATGTTTATATTATGATGTGATTATTAACTTTTCCCACATTGAAATATTTATGAAAGAAATAGAAATAATTTTGATCCATCTGCTAATAAAAAAAAAAAGTTCAATTGTGCTCAGCTGTTTATAAGAAACCCTTGGGTTAGCTTAAATATTTAATTAGTATATTTTATTTTCAAAGCATAAAATATATTTCATATAACCCACCAAAAGTCAGTTGTTTCTGTTAAACTGAAATTAAGAGCCCATTATAAATATCTTTATACAGATGGATCCAGATATGTTGATATACAGACAGAGAGGCAGATTTTCATTCATTATCAACAAGGTGACATTAATAATGTAGTTGCTCATTATAAAAATAAGGAATTAGATGGAATAAGCAGTTTTAGATGATGTACCAAGATTTCTGTCGTCATGTTTTAAAAAATGTCTAAAATACAACTGCCATTTTTCCCCCAAAGTGCACACATGACTGTGATTTCCAGTAATTTTCAGGAAGTTACCATCAGCCTATTAATGTACATAGGCAATATTTTTAAAATAGGATATGCATTCGCAACACTTTATGGTGGGAAAAATGGGCAGCATTTTATTTTACTGCATTTCATTATACAGAGATTTACAGTGTTTCTACACTGCTCCCCAGGAGCTCAGATTGGAATAATGATGACAGGAGAACAAAAGTTTAAAGTTAGCATCTAAGCTGAAACCTAGATTGTAGTTGGTTGGTTTTTTGTAGTCTATATGAAAAAAATAGTTTTGGAAACTGTAACTTTGTGAGCATGCTGAAGGATATTCACCAGACATTCACCAGACAGAGTTGGACTAGAGCTCTGGAAACCAGGCTCTGATTACCCACTTGGTCATGAAATCCACCTTGGGCAAGTCACATGCTCTCAGCCTCAGGGGAAGGCAATGGTAAGTGACCTCTGAACAAATCTTGACAAGAAAACACCATTATAGGTTCGTCTTAGGGTCGCCATAAGTCGGAAAAGACTTGAAGGCACACAACAACAGGTGCAGATAAGGATGCATTCAAGCACTATATTTTTGGAGCCTCACTGTGGTGTTGCCTCCCCTTTCAGAACCCTATAGTTTTTACAATATATATATAAAAGCCAATCTGGAATGATTGATGCCTACATAGCAAATAGAACTGGTATCAAACTGATGCTTAAATTGCCATTTCTATAATGGTGCTATTTGACAATGCATCACAGAAGACAGCTTCTTAAGTGGGACTTTTCCTTTCTTCCTTCTTCCTGCAGTCTCCCGGACTGCAGAGGATATCCTGACCTCAAGACCAGATGGTGGACAGAGGAGCCACAAAGAGAGGGAAACTCTGTTTCTCTAATGGATGTGGTTTAACTGGTGAATGGACAACATAGGCAGCACGTACAATGCAGAAATAATGCAGTTTGACACTTCTTTAACCACCATGGCCCAGTGCAGTAGAATCATGGGATTTGTAGTTTGTTGTGGCACTAGAACTATATGAGAGAGAAGGCTAAATATCTCACAAATTCTAGAATTCCATAGCATTGAGCCATGGCAGTTAAGGCTGTGTCAAACTGCATTGTTTCTGCAGTGTACATTAGACCATAGATACATATAATTTTTTTCAGGTAAGGGGGAGCTATTTGAACTTAATCAGGAAGGTTTTAAAAGAGTTCACCTAGTTAATAAACCATATAAAAATGTAAAGCCATAATATTAGCTTGATAATGAAATGTATGCTGGAAAAAGTAAGCATTGTTAGAAATCGTGTGTGTGTGAGAGGGAGGAAGGGAGAAAGGTAGCTGTCTGGAACTAACTATGATAATGAGTCCCAGGACTGGTTCAGAGAACACACTTTAATCCTCTGTAATCATTGTTTAGAGAATCAGAATGTGCAGTAGATTTATATACTTCCACTGCCCTTCCCTTATACCTTCATTCCTTATTCCTTCCCCAGGTTAACAAGATTACCAGAAATTGTTCAGATTGGGAAGATTGTTGGAGCTTGGTCTGATGGGTTTGGGGATTGTACAGGTTCTTTTCTCCAACCCCTTTCTCAAAGTCTTATGAGCATTATTAGGCTTTCTGTCTAGTTTCTTTTGCCTTTAAAATCCTCTTTGGAGGCTTTCTCTGTGCAAGAATTAATTAGTACCAAGGACTTGAACTAAAAATAGTTTGAAGTTGCAAAGCAGTCTTTGTACATATTGAAAACATCTTTTTCTTTTCATGGAAGGAATAGTATTGTGGGGAGGGCAATAAGATCCTGTTCAGATTTGGAACAAGCATCACATATTGTTGAGATGTTTATTTATGACCCACAAATTGCCAAACTTGGCAACATCTCTATTGCAAACCTGATTAGAACTGGGCTTGCAAAACTATCGCAAGAGAACCACCATGATTAGTGTGAACTGCCTTTTGGCCAGTTGATGCATTACAAGAATACATGGTTACAGGAAACTATATGTTTTCCATTTTACTGCCATTGTATTTATATTGTTTATTGGTTTTGTTTTGTTTAAATATTGGTCAAGGGATTGGGAGGGGATTGTTTGTATTATTATATTTCCTGTATTGTATTTTCATACTGTTGTTAGCAGCCCGGATTCTCTGTGATTGGGCAGGATATAAATAAATCTATATTATTATTATTATTATTATTATTATTATTATTATTATTATTATGAAGGAATTTGTGTGTAACAAAAGAGGAAGCTGGAAGCGAATGAATTTATACTATGTTTCTGAATTTTCAAATTGTGAGTCCTGACCTGGCCCTTAGAAGTTATTTGTACTGATTAGAAAACAGGAAGTTGACACATATAACACCCCCCCCACACACACACACTTTTCTCTGAAAGGACAATTTCCCATTTGTAAGTGCATTTTGGAGATCAAATGAATTAAACCATAGAAAAGCGCTGGGAGGGTGACCACATCAAAGGAATTTTTAATTGAAAAATAAACCAACAACATAAGACAATAATTTATACAAATGTTTTCAACCCAGAGTATCTGATTATATATGAGGAAAAAATGACACCTGTTAAGAGAAACCATTTAATTTTTGAAATGTATGCAACCTCTGTCTAAACATCTTGCTTTCTCTTGAGGAATAAACAATGACTTACATGTGTTAATATTTTTGGTTGTTGTGTTATGTGTGTACGGGCAAAGATAATTCACTAGACATTTAAACTTTGTATTTTCAATTCTGCTTCAGAGACGTCTTCAAAAGTAGGTCCATATGCATTTCTTTCCAACTAGCAGTAGGTGGCAGTAGGAAGTGAAGAATCTACAGTTGAAAAGCTTCCTTGCATTTAACAAAATATAGAACAAAATATATCCCAGAAATTTGCTGCCCTAAAGTTATGAATTTATGAGATAGAAAAAGAACTGTCAAAGAAAATTTGTAAGCCATCCTGTCTAAACAGAACCTTTTGTGAAATACTAAAAGAAAGCTAAATGAATAATAAAGAAAAATTTGGGCTGTTGTGCTTTCTAAAGGACATCACTATGAACGTATGAAAACATACTGCAGATGGAAGTTCAGAACAACCTTCTGTTGGCTTTACTTCTTAGACCTAAATAGAGACAACTCACAGAATTATGGAATAACATAATTCTGTTGGCGACAAACACATAGTTAAGTTGTGATAAATAAGCTGTTTGATATTTCCATTGCACATAATCTATAGTAAGCATGAAGGGGCAGATCAGCTCATAGTGTTAGAACTTAGAGAGCAACAATAACCATGTGCCCTTGATTATGTTACTCTATTGTATATGTCTCTCTTTATCCTTGGCAATTATTTGGGCTTTTATAGCTTCATTAAGCCTGCATTCAAGCAGGGGTTTAGAACTCACATCTGGCTAACAGGAGCATTTGCAAGATCAGCAATAGTCCACAGTCTGCAAAGACTTTCACATAGTGTAGGAAGACAATTGTCCACTGACAACTCCTGTGCTGCTGATTGGGCACTGGGGGGGGGGGGTGAAGAATTGTTGCAAAATTTATTGTTTTTGAAAAGATAAGATCCTTCGACAAGCTAACACCGTCTGTTGAGAAATCACTGACTCCTGAGAGATTTCTTGCTTCCAGTGCAAGAGTAAGGCACAAAGTGTTTTGTTTACCACAGTTTGTGTAAAACGTTTCTGGGTAAATTCACCCCACCCCTTGAAACAAAGCATGACTACACAGAAGATCTAATTGGATAATACAATGGAAACCATTTTTTAAAAGTCCATGTAACAGAGCAGCAGCTTTCATACTCTTGTTCAATTGGTACAAAAATTGTTCTTGCAAATGCAACAACTTTCATAGATTTTGGCAGAAAATACTTCATTGTTTCACGGGCTAAAAGGAGAAAACGTGCATGATTAAAAACAAGACAACCAAGGATAATGAACAGCATCATGAAAAGAGCATTTCACAAGAAACCATACTTGAAGATTTGTGTGTGTGTGTGTGTGTGTGTGTGTGATGTGTGGTGTATATATCTTGAGGCAAGAATTGTGTTGAGGAACTGTTAAGGCAACTGCTTAATTTCTTACACTTTTGCAGGCTAAATAAGATTAGCCAGGGAAACAATTCAGTAGCAGCCTGCTTACTTTGTTGCCACTTTTTCACAACTTTACTTCCAATTTTCATCCAATATAAAACATAGAGACCCTGGGACAAACCATATGCCATTGAAAGTAATGCTTTGAAAAAGGAGGGGGGAGGTGCTAAAACAAAGGAAAAAGAAAGTCATATTTTACAAAGAAGAGTCAGAAACAATCTGAAAAAAACTTACCCTGATTCAAGAAAGGACGAATGGCCTATTGATGGCCTGGTAAACTTCCACTAACTGTTGAAAATGTGTTGTGTGAAAAGGATTCAAAGACTGAACATAAACAATATAGCAGCAAAGAAATATAAGAGAGGCAGGAGTCAGAGGAAGAATGAAACATACATAAAGAGAGAAAAAGAGAGGGGAATATAATAACAGGAATAAAGTTTTAAAAACTGCACCTCTGAGGAAAGAAGAAAGAATAGTAAATAAAGCATAAGCTATTGGAAACCTACTGAAGTGTCCAAGAATCAAGAGTAAAGCAAAATTGTATTAATGAAAATAGAATCGAAGAGATTTTGGTGAAGAGAACATAAAAAGTTGAATGGAAGTACAGAAATAGAAATTCTGTAATGGAGAGAACTCTGCAATTCATTGCTTGTGTGTATAAAAGCAAAAGCTAGCAATTTAGAAAAAACTGTAAACTCGGTGATGGGGAATTGCAGTAAAAGGCACAAAATGGTATTCAAAGAGCCTGCACCCAATGACAGCAATGTATAAAGCAAACCCATTGAGAAGATTCAGTTTAAGTTCAATTACCAAGCACTAATAATAATCCAATAAAATCAGACATAATGGTGTGTGAAAAAGAAAGAGGTTTGTTGAGGAAACCATCTTAACTGTTTGTAAAATGCATTAGAAATAGTTTTGACAGTAGAATGTCAAACAGAGAAAAATATCAATTAATAAAATAGGAAATTTGCAAGCATAGTTAATGGAATCAGATGGACAGTTTATATAAATGCATTTTTTAAAGAGGTGGGAAAAATCTTTGCAGCCTAGAAAAGCAGAAGTAGCATTGTTTTCCTCATTTAAAAGACATTACTGAAATGCAGTAACATAGATCACAGCTCAGGCAGTGGAACAGAGACAAAATACATTGGCTATGACTTGAGACACCAAGGAGTATATAATGATGCAAAGCAGAATGCAAAGATGTATGTGGGAAACAATAAAAAGGGGGCCCCAGAAAGGAAGGAGGTGCAGTAAGACATGTTGAAGAAAAAACCTGACACTTTGCTGTCATGCATGCAGTAAAGAAAACTATACATTCCTTTTTAATTTTATACATTTATATAATTAAATTTATACAGCTATCCATTAAAAAAATTCTCAGCATTATCAAAACAGTAAATCAAAATATCCTGCCTAAAAATAAAAAAACAAATATTTAAATACAATATACAATAATTTCAAACTGAAAACAGAAATACATCTTGTGACTTTCTAGCCAAGATAGAATAAAGCAATTAGCAGAGGGGATTTAGAAACTGCACTAAAACAATGAGATTTCAAAGTTAATTAAATTTTTAAAAAAACTTCCACATAAATTGAAAATTCTTCAACTGTTGCTGAAAAAAATAACCCCATAAAGGTACCACTGAGACCCTCTGGCAAAGTTGTTTTGCAGTTGGGATGTCACCACTGAAAAAGTCCTGTCATTAATAGCCACTTTTCACTTTTGAGCAAAAAGGATCTGACGGTCTAGCCAAAGATATATTCAAATACACTTCCGAAAAGGCTAAGAGTACATGATAATACCATGGGTCCCTGTTCTCTCAGCATTTATGTGATATCTAGAAATAGCAACCAGAATGAATCCAGACACATCCCTGCAGCTGACCAGCATCAAGGGAAACAGAACTGTACTTGGAATCACCTCCCTAGTTCTTCTTGCACATTGGAGGAAACAGCCAGAGGAAGCAGCCTCTACCATTTCTTCTACCTCCTGTCAGTATCTAGGAAAGATTTACAATTATTGGCTGCTATTAAATGCTAAGCAGCCTCTGACTCCAGCTATTCCTCCATACTTCAATGATCAGAACACATCAAACAAGCCCAAGCACACCCTGGAAATCAATCCATGGGCAGGAGGATGAAACTGTGCCTGGTAGCCCCCCATCTCAACATGGCAGGAGCTTGTGGAAGGTGGTACTTGATACCACTTTCTGCAAGGTGTGAAGTACATATGGTAGCATAATATCAATTTATAACTTCCTACACCAGCAGTAGAGTTCTCAAACTGTTTGAAGTCTGGCTGGGGATATCTCCTTTGAAGGGCTATCATGTCTCCAAATGTCATGAACTTGTTTCATGTTTTTTAAATGTTGAAATTATGGTTTCCCACGGTAAATCAGAAGAAGGCTTAAGAGTTTAATTTCCAAATCTTAATTTGGATTTGTCATTCAAATTGGTTTGGCTTAAGTATGAACCATCTGAGCTAGTGTTTCTTAAACTATCTGATGTAGAAGACTTTAACCATCTTAAGCCATCTAAACCAGTGTTTTCTAAGGTATGTGATGTAGAGAACTAGCATGGTTTCCCCATCAATGGCTCAGGGATTTGAACTATATCTGTGCCCACCACTCTTTCTTTCTTTTCTATAAATGGACCACATACTAACAGTCAGTGGCTCGCAGACCATTACCAGTCCACAGACCACTACTTTGATCAATATTCTAAGGCTTATTAGGATGCAGTGAATCAGGTTTCATACTGAATAAACAGACAGCACAACTATAGCTGGAGCAACAGGATATCTAAAGTACTATCAGTGTCTTTAATGCACAAGATCATGATAGAATTGATGATAAGTTACTGTGCATTCACAACAATCCAGTGGAATAAGCTGGGGTGTTACTTCTGGCAATCAGGATCTAATGTTAATATGTTGGAGGTCAGGATTTAATGAAAGACACTGAATAATACCTTAAAATGAATAGCATGTAAAACTATACTTATTCTTTTACACATGTATTTTATACTGTATTCTCTCAGTTGAACCAGATTATGCAAGCTTTCACCCATTATTCTAATATTGTTCACTTTTAGGTACTTTTAAATGAAAATTATTAAGGTATTTTGGACAAAAATATATTATGTACAAAATACAATACCCCCCAATACAATTTTTCACAAAACATGATGTTAAAAAAACATTTTTAAAAGAAATGTACTGACCCTTCTGACTTGATCAGGAGAGGATCTTACAATAGTTGCTAATTTTTTATCTAGAACAGGCAAATGTGAGAATATTCTGTTTCCATAAATAAATTAATAAAATCTTTTTTCTTTCTGCACCTCAGAGTTCAGCATTACTATTTGGCTTTATTTTCTCTGATGAGATCATAGAATCATAGAGTTGGAAGAGACAACAAGGGCCATCCAGTCCAATCCCTTGCTATGCAGGAACTCAAAGCACTCCTGACAGATGCCCATCCAGCCTCTGCTTAAAGGCAACCAAGGGAGGAGACACCAGAACTCTCCAAGGGAGTGTGTTCCAATGTTGAACAGCTCTCACTGTCAGGAAGTTCCTCCTAATGTTGAGATGGAATCTCTTTTCCTGTAGCTTGCATCCATTGTTCTGCGTCCTATTCTCTGGAGCACCCCAAAACAAGCTTGGTCCATCTCCAATATGGCATCCCTTCAAATATTTAAACAAGGCTGTCATATCACCTTAACCTTCTCTTCTCCAGAGTAAACATCCCCAGCTCAGTGCTTTCATGACCCACTGAGATGTTACTCTCAGTGGAAGCTTTCCTCCAAATTTTGTTAGAGGGCCGTATCTAATGGTGATTTTGCCTTAAAGGAGGCATCTGACTTCAATTGATATTCTTTGCTGATTTAATCTCTTCACTTCAAAAATCTGTTCCCGAGAGTTCAGAGATGATATGGAATAAGACAGGATATGGTGCAGATGGTAGATATGAAAGATATGGCTCCAGTATGTAATGAGATCCAATAAAAACTGGGTTTCCCAAAATATACAAGAAAAAAGGGTTTTCAGCTAAGGCCAAACTACCATTTGGTAAAACCTCAACCAATTGTACTTCAAGATCTTTTACTGAAGATGAATGAATATATGTAGCTGCATTCTGGGTTTGAATAATGTAAATATGAAAGACACAGCATGCAGAAAACATGTCTCCCTCTTGTTGAATGGAGCAAATAGGCTAGATGTATCAGTGGAAGTTTGATTGTGGATTAAAGCTGAAAGCTAGGTAGTGGTTTAGCACATGTCTGCATGTACATTTGTTTGTGTTTGTGTTGAGATAAATGGACAGCAGAGGATAAACTCTGAGAACAGCAGGTCATCTTAAACGAAGGCCTGGAGCTTGAAAGTTCAAAATGTCATTCTGTAAGTCACAAACATTTTACACCTTTATTGAACTGAGAACCTTTGGTTTGACATGTGTAGAATATTCACTGCAGTTCTGAGTGCCAACAAGGCTTTTCAAGCAGTATTTTTGTGGCCTATAAAGATATTATAGGTCAGTATAATCCTAAAACAATGTCCAGTTTTAGACCACATGCACTCCAGATTTTAAGAATCCCCTTTTCAGTAACTTTATACAAATACTGGATGAGATCTTATGATCAGAAATGCTCAAAGACTGTGGACTTCATGATGCATGGGAGTTTCTTAAGTGTGAGAAACTGAAGGCACAATTTCAAACTGTTCCAGTGAGAAAGAAAAGTGACAAGTGTCTAAAGAAATCAAGGTGGATGTACAAAAAAACTTTCAAAGAGCTAAGATTAAAAAGAGACATGTACAAGAAATGGGCCTACCATAGCAATACCATTCTTTGGGTGGTTTGATTGTGTGCTCCTGTGAGGCAAGAGACTATGCTGATGGCAGTGCTGCTTTTAGGGTCTCCCTTGTCAGACAGACTTTTGCTGAGGAGCCAGACTAAATGTGCCAAATCACTACTGGGCAGCTATTGGAAGGTGACACTGATGGAGAATCTCTCAGAGGCAAAAGCAGTGGCACCACAGCTAATGCTTGTTACTACTGTACAGAAGAAGACATTGGTAAATGACTTTTGAATGTCTTTTACCATGAAAACCGTATGATGAAACTATCCAAAACAAAACAAGAGAATGGCAGAGTGTTGGACTGGGTGGCCTTTCCAGTCTCTTCCTACTCTATGATTCTGAAGTGCCAGAGGTTGACTCTTGGGTCCAATGACATTCAGTTAGCTTCTGGAGAATAACCAGGGATGTAATTCTTCAATAAATTTCTGCTCAAAGGTACTGACAAGTAAATTCTGCAATTTTATTCCTGCTGCAAAAAAGTCTTTGAAAACATGCAGAATTTATTCTGTGCAAAATTTGCACATGATTGGTTTGCAGAGAAAAACATTTTTCTACAATGGAATGATGTTTTCTGTAAATTCTTCACAGAATAAGTCCCAAATTGTGAAGATATTCACCAGTCTACAGTTCTTGTCAGGATTTCTCAACGCTTGAAAATTGAATTATTATTGAATATTGTTTCCATCTCTAAGAAGAGCAGAGCTAAGAGGACATTACCACTGTAGCTAAGTATGCAACTGGATGATCCATCAAGCCAAAAGTATGTAGAGAGATCTTGTAATACCTTTGATACTAACTGAAAGAAAGAAGTTGGCTACATGAGCTTTTGTAGACTTAAGTTAGATCATCACATGCATTTAGCCAAAAGTACATCAGCTCCTGACATGCTCAGACCTGAAAGGAAAGTCCATTGGAACATAGAATGTGAGCAACATGAATCAGGGGAATTTAGACATAGAAAAAACAAGAAATGGAACATATGAGCGGGTACCGAAAAGTTTTCAGCCTGACCAAGAAGAGAATGATCTAGAACCAATCTTAGAGAAAAGTATGGTACAAATTCATCATCATCATCATCATCATCATCATCATCATCATCATCATCATCCCTCCTCCTCCTCCTCCTCTCCTCGTATTATAAAGGATCTGGAAATCTTTCAAAATTCACTTTCTTTCAATCCTTAAGTTTCAAACATTAAATTTTTTCTGAATTTGAATTAATCAGCAAATTTATATAAATGTGTAAAAATGAACTAGAATAAAATTCTCTCTGATCTACACTAGCCAACTTCTATAGGTACACTCAGGAGAAGAGAGAACCACTGTGGAGAGGACCATATTGTGCCTGTTACCCATAAAGATGAGAAGCCCCTTAGAGAAAATGAGATGGCAACACTAATTCAGCAGTAACATGGATGAATAGATGGGGATTTTAAGCAGCCTTTTATGTTTTATGTGTTTAAAGTTCTGTCCTGAAATAACACATTTATCAGTTTTAGTTTCTTCCTTAATTTCTTTACAAAATCAAACTTTCTGTCTAGAATATGAAGAAATTTATGAATGTTGGTAGATTCTTTTCAAAATGAAAGGAGGTGAAATTCTCATTCATCCCTATATATCAGGGTCAGCCCATAAACAGAGGTGTGGTTTAAACCTACTGGGAAAGAGTACAGAATAGTGATGGGTGAGTCTCCACTGACTCACTTTACAAGTAATTGGTTTTTTTCTGAGCTTCATCAAAGAATTGTTTGAGGAGGGATGTTTTTCTTTTTTCTTTTTTAAATTTTAATATTTTTTAAAATATATATTATTATTTTTCTTCTTTCTTTTTTGAAGAAGGCTCAAGAAGTGTATCCCCAGTCCTCACCTCCTTTTTGTTGCAGACAAAACAAGACCTGCAGACTGCTTCCTGTGCAGCATTTACTCTAGAGCCTTCTAAATGCATTTGTCCTGCATGTGTAGAAGAAGAAGTAAGTAGTCAGGACTAAAAGGAAAACTGGAAAGGAAAGTTACTGAAATATTCTCCTTGCTTTATCATTATTTATTACACCTCAGAAGATTTTTGCAAGGACATCTTAAAACATGGCAATGCTATATGATTCAGAGTATGAATAAAACAGGCCAGTACAATTACTTCAAAGCATTAACAGGTCTCAAGGCCACAATCTGCATTATATTTGTCAAGTTTGCAAAATCAGCAACCTCTCATTCCATGAAATTTCATGGCTAAAGATTGAGACTAAATAGGGGGTGGCCTTTTACAAAGCCACAGGGGTGGGCCTTTGTAATTCACAGAGGTGAGGAAAACAAAGATTCAGGGGGGGGGGGGGGGCAGAACTATCTTTGCATCACCTGATTGGGGAAATGGGCATAATGATAATCCTGGTAAAACCTGGATAACCAGGTCATATGGCAATAGAGATTCATAAGGTCAACAGTCCACTTCCTGCCTTGCTTCATATAGCATGAAGGAGTTAAGTATGTATATGTCTCATGTCTATGAAAGCAGAATTTAAACACAAATGACTGTGTGTTGAAACAATTGAACCTATTTATTGGTGGGAATGAGTGGAGATGGATACTCAGATTTTAAACTCACTTTATGCACAAAGATCTTCTCCAGAGCTAATTGCTCTGAGATTTGTCTCTCCACTGGAAATCTATGCTTTCAGCAAGAAAGCATAGCATTTCCTTTAGTCTTCAGCTGCTGGCCTGGGACTTTTGTGTGCCAATGCACACACACACACACACACACATTTAGATTTCAGTAACTATAGAACAGCTAAACAGAACTGGGTCAATTTCAATTTTGTGTGTGTGTGCATGTGTGTAATAGATAGATAGATAGATAGATAGATAGATAGATAGATAATAGATTTTGGTGGTATTGACACATATTAATCTTTAGAAGCCTAACTAATATTTATCCCAATAAGTCTTTCCACAGAGTTTCATAATTCAAATCACCTCTGTTGCTTTACAGAGTGAGGAAGATGGGATTTTATTATTATTATTATCAAGCCCTTGTTGTCTACCATCTCATCTACACTACATAAACAATGCAATTTGTCATTGCGTTGATTGTCGTGGTTCAATGCTATGGGTTTCTGTTTTGTGCAGTATTTAACCTTCTCTATCAGAGAGATCTGGTGTTAAAGCAAACTACAGATCCCAGAATTCCATACCATTGAGCCATGGCAGATAAAGCAGTGTCAAACTGCATTAATTCTGCAGTGTTACATGGGAGGCAGTCTGAGTTCAGTTCAGCAAGCTACAATTGTTTGCTTAAGCCTGGACTGAAATGTGGAATTGAAGTGAATTGAACTGAAAAGGTAGCAACTTTATCATAGAGGCCAGCTCACTTCTTCTTCGGGGAGAATATCACTTCTCTATTTGATTCAGCTATCATTTCTAAAATAGCAGAACAAAACTATAATTAGGTATTTCATGTAGAGAAATTTTACAGTTACTTGATGGGTGGAGATCCTATTTTGTTTGATTTCATCCATTCCCCACTCTATTCATCTTTTACTAATTTATAATTTGGGGAGAGAAATAGTTTTCATTTTTTTTTTAAAAAAAAAAATCTTTGGGAAATATCCAATGATCAGGCATGTAGTGCAATAGAACCAAAATCATCCACCCTCTGAATTTCAGGGAACATAGCTCACCATTTGATAAAGTGTCAAGATTAATTGAGAATGCTTTAATTTAATCAAGTTCAGTTCATTAGGCAAACATTTAAATTATTAATTTAAATACTTGGGTGGTTCAATAGCATTTATGACAGTAACAAATACAGAAACATATTTTTCCTCAAGCCTGATTTCTTGTGTGTGCGAGAATCAGTGAGTTGCTCTGATTGTCATTGTATGGAAAAAAAACCAGCTCCCTTTTTCACCAGTGGTTTAAATTTTCACAACTGCCTTTTCAGTGTTGTGTTTCAAAAGAAATTGTTAAAAGATTGGTGGTTGAATTAAAACAGCTCACCAGCATTGGTGGTTTATTATTATTTTTTGATCCAAATGGCTTTTCATTTAATTTAATTATTAAAAACTCTTATTTCATCATATGCTTTTAGAAACTATTCATAAACTTCAGCAAGTCTAAAATACTGCAGCTACACTGTCAACTAATTGCTGATAGTGGCTGGCTATATAGAACATGTGAGGAGGGAGGGCTATGGAAATGGGAGGAGGAGGAGGATTGGCTGGGGAGGTAGAGGGTAACTGCTTTGTTACGAGCGGGGCCCCTATTCGAGTTGTGTGGGGCAAGGGGAGGTATGGCGGTAGGAGTAAGGACCGGTGTTACAAGGGAAGGCGAGATCGATGCTTAATACCTATCTCTCCTTCCAGTCCTTCTCCTAACCAAAGGGACCTGCAGCCATACCACAAACCCTGTCTCTGCTCCTGTGCAACGCCAGGTCCATCAACAACAAGACCCACATTCTACATGACCTGCTCGAGGACAACAACTGTGACCTGGCGTGCATAACCGAGACCTGGCTCGGGCCTGAAGGGGATGCTGTGTGGGCTCAGGCCCTCCCTTCCGGGTACTCGGTGAAGAACCAGAACAGGTTAGGTGGGCGGGGTGTGTGTGTGTGTTGCTTTGGTGCATAAAAACATCTTGTCTCTAACCAGGAACATGTTCGTCAGACTTCCTATATTGAGTATATTTATCTGACCCTGAAGGCTAGAAACAGTCTAGGGATTCTGTTGGTCTACCGGCCACCCCGTGCGCTAACTGACTCCCTTAACGAGCTGACACAGTTGGTCTCGGAGCTGGTATTGGAGTCTACCAGGCTCTTAGTCCTGGGAGACTTTAACATCCCCTTTGCGGCCAATGATGTTCCATCTGGTGCAGCTTGGGAATTCATGGATACCATGACAGCCATGGGCCTGTCTCAGCTAGTTACAGGTGCAACGCATTCTGCGGGGAATACACTCGATTTGGTCTTCTGTACGGACATGGAAAATCCGTGGGCGGAAATTACCAATATTTCCGCCCTGTCATGGACGGATCATTTCTTGGTAGAGGCAAGCATCAAGGCATCAACCCAGATCCCCCCCGGGGGTGGCGGACCTATTAGAATGGTCCACCCTCGAAGGCTGATGGAACCTGATAGGTTCCAAGAAGCCCTAGAGGGATATATGGTTGGAAGTGACGGCGACACTGTTGATGCCCTAGTTAACATCTGGGATACGGATCTCTCCAGGGCTATACACAGTATCGCTCCCAAGCGCCCTCTCAGGCCTGCTTCCAAAAAGAAGCCCTGGTACACAGAAGACCTCCGGGCCAAGAAGCGAGTTCTGCGACGGCTAGAGCACGCCTGGCGGAAACACCAGCGTTTATCCGACAAGGCTCTCCTAGACCATCTCTTGGAGGACTATGGAGAGACGATACGAGCAGCTAAGAATTCGTTCTATGCTGCTTGTGTCGCATCCGCGGAGTCGCGTCCAGCAGAGCTGTTCAGGGTAGTGAGAGAGCTAACACAGCTCCCTCCTGCCTTGAACCAGATCCTTGAGCCTACTAAGGCCTGCTGTGGCCAATTTAACAACTTCTTCGCGGATAAAATCTCTTGGATAAACGAAGGTCTGGATGCCAGTGTTAAAGCAGAATCCAGAGCAGAGGCGTCCAGAGCTTCCGTGGATCAGTTTGAATCTGTTAGTACCGAGGATGTGGACAAGATCCTTAGAAGTGTTAGGAAAACAACTTGCTCTCTCGATCCCTGTCCCTCGTGGCTAGTGGCACAGGGGGGACCGGCTGTAACATCATTGTTACGCTGGATTCTTAACACATCTTTGAGGGAAGGGCAATTTCCTGAAAACCTTAAATTGGCCACAGTAAGACCGATATTGAAAAAGCCCTCCCTTGACCCCTCGGTTTATAACAACTATCGGCCTGTTTTACTGTTGCTATTTTTGGGGAAGGTGATAGAGAGGGCAGTTGCGATCCAGCTTCAATCGATCTTGGATGAAACGGATTATCTAGATCCATTTCAAACTGGTTTTCAGGTGGGCTATGGGGTTGAGACTGCCCTGGTCGCTCTGATCGATGATCTCCGTCTGTGCATCGACAGGGGTAGCGTGTCCTGCTGGTGCTCTTGGACATCTCAGCAGCTTTTGATACCATCGACCATGGTATCCTTCTGGAACGCCTGGTAGAGGTGGGAATCGGAGGCACTGCGCTCCAGTGGTTCCGGTCCTACCTTTCTGGGAGGTTTCAGATGGTGAAGCTGGGGGACGTTTGCTCCGATAAGAGGGCCCTCAGATCTGGGGTCCCTCAAGGAGCTATTCTGTCCCCCATGCTTTTCAACATTTACATGAAACCGCTGGGAGAGATCATCCGGAGGCATGGGGCGCGGGGTTATCAGTATGCTGATGACACCCAAATAGTTTTCTCTATGTCTCCGATTAAGAGTTCCAGAGGCCAGATCTTCAACCACCATGAAGAAGGCGTTTTCCATCTCGGCCCCGAGCCTCTGGAACTCGCTGCCCATTGAGCTCCGCTCGGCCCTCTCATACCCAGTTTTAAAAGGGGTTAAAAACATATTTATTCGAGCAGGCTTACCCCTGATTTTCAAGCTCCCCATTGTTATTTCTCCCTCACTATGAGCCGGTTGGAGTATTACCATCGTATTGCTCTATTGGGTTTATATTGTTACTGGTTCTTGTTGGAATGTTTTTAAATTGTGTATATGTTGTTCACTGCCCTGATCGTTGGAAGGGCGGTATATAAATAAAGATTTTATTATTATTTATTATTATTATCTTGTTGAAAAAGATACTCACTAGCTACCAATACATTTCCAGGAATAATGTAAAGTGCTCGTTATGACCTATGAAATACTACACAATTTTGACTACTCTGTGTTATACACATTTTTTTCATAATAGTATTTATTTTCATATATTGTTGTTAGTGTTGCCTGTCCTCAAGTCAATCCTGACTCATGGTGACCCTGTGAATGAGACATCTCCATGACCCCGTCTTCCACTCTTCTGCTCATATCCTGCAAATTCATGTCTGTAGCCTCCATCCATCTAGCATGCAGCCCTGGTGGCACAGTGGTTAAATGCCTGTACTGCAGCCACTCACTCAAAACCATAAGGTTGCGAGTTCTAGACCAGCAAAAGGGCGTAAGCTCAACTCAGGCTAGCATCCTTCCGAGGTCGTTAAAATGAGTACCCAGATTGTTGGGGGCAAGTAGCTTACAGTTGTAAACTGCTTAGACACTCCTTAGGTGGTATGAAGCAGTATATAAATGAAGCTCTTTGGTTTTTTGGGGGGGGGGTTTGTGTGTGTTTTTGTTGTTGTTGTTGTTTGTTTCCTCTCTTCTTCCCTCTACTTTTCCAAGCATTATTGACTTATTTAGTAAGTCATGCCTTCTTACAATGTGGCCAAAGTATGATAGTCTCGAATTGGTCATCTTTGCTTCCAGGGAGAGGTCAAGCATCATCTGTTCAAGGACCCATTTGTTTGTCTTTCCTATCTCCAAGCAGAGCACTCCCACTACAGGCTTCGAGGCCTGTTGCAATGCTAAACAACACAGGATTATGGCCTAAAATATTTCAAAATTACAAATCTCCAGAATTCAACTCAAATATTGTGATTTTTATACTTGAGGGAATCAGTTTTCTTTAATTTCCCCCAAAAATGCATGACTGGAGAATGGCTCCCATTAGTACCCAATCCTTATTTGTCATTTCCTGCAAAATTCTAGTTTGCACAGACTTCAGATTCTATTTAAGGAAATGGAATTTAAAAGTCTGGATTCACAGGCAACAATTGACACTCAGTGCTAGGAAGTTGGGATTTTTTAAAAAAATAACCACTCCCAGATATGGCCACTGATGCTACTGGCAGGGGATTCTGGGAATTGTTGTCCCAGAGAGTTACATTTTCAAGTTCTGTGGAGTAGCCTTATTTCCAGTTCAAGAGAAGCTGGTAAGCAATTATTAGGGACGTAGAGAGACTTGCTGTGTCCACTACGACCACTTGCAGAATTGGACCACGTGGACAGGACACCAAGGAGAAGGTCTCTGGAGAGATATCTGCAACAGTCTTCAGGCCAGAAAGGAAAAAATTCCTTCATTGCAGCAAACAGCCTTAAGCACCCTGCTTGCTGAATAAAGACACAGCCACTGCCAGTCTTCACTCAATACGAAGGCTTTAATCTTTGTTTGCAATATATACAAAGATATGTACATAGAGCCATCTCAAATACTCTCTATCTCTCACTCACCAACAAACTGCTTCACCTACCACTGCTCCACAACAACCCTGAATCTCCAGGCTGTTGCACCACTTCTGGCTTCTCATTCTTGGATGCAAGTACCCCTCCATTTCCACTGTTCTTGCCCACCATAACATATTTCCTTTTGGCAGAAACATTTTGGTCAGGGTACACTTTCTCCCACCCAGCATGAGTTTCAAAATTAGCACTCCTAGTATACAAGATTCTGTTCCCATCTATTAGGAACCTATACTTATTCCCATCTTAGCCAACAAAACGTATTCTCTGGCTTTTCAGTTCATTCTTTCACCTGAATTGAGGAGGAATATACACAGACACATACTGTCCAAAAACCCTTAAATATTTTAAGTTTGGTTCTCTCCCATACAACATATAATAAGGGGTTTGGTTTATAACACTGCACCAGGACCTATTAATAATATGCAAGCCGTTCTAGTGGCTTCACCCCACAAATTAGCTGGTACACTTAAATCCTCCAACATACAGTCTCTTATCTGGTTGATCATGCCAATCCTGCACTCCGCAAGACCGTCCTCGGCTGGGCAACTTGGGTTTGTAGTCTTATCTTGGATCCCTCTCTGCCAAAACCATTGCTGCAAATTATTACGGAGAAATCCCCCAACTCTGTCCATAACAAAAGTGCCAACCTTGTAGGGAAATTCTCTTTCAATAGAGTTGACCCACCTTTTGATCATGTCAACAACCACAGTCTTGATTTTGAGCACAGCCACATAGGGTAACCTTGTATGCCTATCCACTATGAGTAGGGTAAACTTGCAACCTCCTACACTCTTCACTTGGTGTGGCCCTGATAGGTCTGCATGTACCACCTGAAAAGGCCTTTGAATGCACTTACTGACTTTTGCCCCTGGGTAAGCCTTGACCTTTTCAAGGTAACTGTTGCAGTTTTCCACCCTAAACTCTGGACATATTTTCTTTAGGTTGTTCAAACCCTTGAAACTTATGTGGCCCATAATTCTGTGGAAGTAATGAGCACACCCATTATGCATTGGCTTGTTTGTTACCTTCCTACATTGCACCTGTTCCACCATGTGGTAAATAGCATTTTTCTTTATGGCTTTACCACACACTGCCCCCTCTTTGGGTACAATCCCTTCATCCCCTTTGAAAAGGACCTCATAGCCATCGGTGGTCAGAGATGCCACACTTACAAGGCTATTTTGGAGCTTTGGTGCACATAACACATTGTCAAACAGTTTGTTTAACCCTGGGATTTACACAGACCCTTGCACCTCCACACAGCCAGAATCCCCATCTGCAAATACTACAGAGTCCACTGGTGCTGGCTTTGGGCTCTGTAGTTCTTCCCCATTAGGGGTCATATGGTGAGAACACCCACTGTCCAAAATCCAGACAGACTTGTCCTTCTTCTCACCACTAACACCCACAACAGAAGTAGCAAACCCCCTCCCACCAAGGGGCTTGTCCTTTCTTTTCTTTTGTGAGTTCTGTACTTTCTTTGCTGCAGAGGCCTTGGGACAGTTCTTTATCAAATGTCCAGCCTCTCCACAGGAAAAACACCTCCTTGTCCTGCAGACAACAGCACTCCCTTCTTTGGAGTAGAACGTTGGTTGGTTGGTTGGTTGTTAGTCTTCTTCAGCTGATTGCTCCCTTGAAGCTCTCTTCAGAATCTCTCCTCTGTACTTCCTCCAGAATTCCACAAGGGCTACACTCAAATCTTCCTCAGCTACTCCCTGGAGATTGTACATGAGGAACTCCCACTTACTGCTCAGGCTACTCAGGAGTATGTAGGCTTTCAATGTCTCATCAGTCTGGATGCCATGCTCGCTGCACTCTGTGAAGTTTTCCTGCATTCTCTTTAAATGCACAAGCACACATTTTCAGTAGTGGAGGATGGAATGCACAAGCACAGGTTTGCCTTCTTGTTGCTTACAGCAATACAGTCTTCTGCTGCACAGCATCTTAGATAAGGCTCCAGCTGGTTGGTTTACACTTTCAAGAGCTTTCCAGGCTTCAAACACTGGCCTCTTATCTCTAATAGGATTCAGCTGGCTCAGCTCTATGGCCAAAACAATTGCTGCTCTGGCCTTTTCATCTCTGGCTAGTTGGTCATCGTCACTGAGGTCCACCTGCTTCTTGATAAAGTCCCATAAGTCTTGTCTCATCAGCAATGCCTGCATATACACCTTCCATGAAGAATAATTCTTTTTGGACAGTTTCTCAAATCTGACAGCCATTTCCATGCTTGCTCTGAGTCAATGACTTGAACAAAAGCAAAACAAAACACTCTGAAATAACATATAACTGTCTGGGCATTAGCTTCCAAAAAAAGGTGATAACAGCAGAGTCTGTGAGTAGAAACACTTAACTCCTCACCAGGACTATTCTCTTCAGCCCTCTAGCAAGTCAAAAGTCCAGCTTACCAGTCACAGAACTATGTCTCCCACAACTTCTCAAATGTTGTCCACACACTGGGCCCATAACCCTTGTTAGGAACGTAGAGAGACTCGCTGTGTCCACTACGACCACTTGCAGAATGGGACCATGTAGACAGGACCCCAAGGAGGTCTCTGGAGAGATATCTGCAACAGTCTTCAGGCCAGGAAGGAAAAATTACTTCACTGCAGCAAACGGCCTTGAGCACCCTGCTTGCTGAATAAAGACACAGCCACTGGCAGTCTTCACTCGATATGAGTCCTTTAATCTTTGTTTGCAATATATACAAAGATATGTACATAGAGTATCAGACAGCTGTCTCAAATACTGTCTATCACTCACCAACAAACTGCTTTGCCAACCACCGCTCCACAACAACCCACAATGGAGACATTTCCCATCTTCCTTATATAGGTGGTCGGATGCCTATTGCATCATGCATATCAGGTGTGCATAATACCTACTAGTTACCCACACACACCTGCCACTGGAGCTTGACCTCTTTCCATTACTAAGCTTACAGCTTCATTTTGTGGTCACATCCATGTCATTTCCTGACAGCAATAGCATTAGCAATAGAATTTACGTTCCTATACCACTTCATACTGAACTAAACCATCTCTAAGCAGTTTACCACATGTAAGCCAATTGCCCCAACAAGCTGGATACTCATTTTACTGATCTCCAAAGGGATGAAAGGCTGAGTTAACCTTGAGGCACCTCACAATGCTGCGGCTGCAGTACTAGCATTTAACCACTGTGCCATCAGGGGCCCTGGTAAGGCCTTTCCAGCTACTAGGAAGCTGTCTCTGCTTCTCCTTCTCCAATTTCTAGCAAGCCTTCACCTTCTGAGGGCTGGTCCACATCTGTGTAATTTATGCAAACTGTTGTAGATTTTTGCACCATCAAATCAACAGCTATTGTCTATTATTTTCTGAGCTCATTACTGCATATTCACATGTAAATGATTTCTGTCCTCAACACACTGTACAATTTTTTTTGGGGTGTGTGTGTGTGTGGGGGGGGGTGTCTATCAAAGATGTGGACAACACACTTCCATGTCAGTTGTCATTTATCTTTCCCTCCCTACAGGATAGAATTGCCCATGCCAGGGAGAGACTACAACTCCCAGCATGAATCTCATCCCCTCTCGAGTGTGCTCCAGTATAACAGGATACTTTCCTCCAATCACGTACTGTTTGGATCCTTTGGTTATTGTGTGCTGTGCACTTTCCTGTACAAGGTAGGAATGACTATTAGCATCATATTTCCTCTAAGGAGCCTTTAACTATTTAAGTGCCCATCAGCTTCAAGTGTAGGTGGAAATTGAATACCTGTTTCAAATGGCCATTTCCAGGCTGAAAAAATAATTTAAAAATGCTGTAAACTGCCAAGGTGATAAGGTAAACCTATATAAAGAAATCTGTTCTCATCTGCCCATACATCCTTCTTCCATTTGCCATGCCAAGGCATTTGAAAAGGAGAAGAGGATGTCCATACAGTCAATAATGCCTATCCTTCAGAATTATCCTTCAAAATATCTCATAATATAGTAAAAGGTGAGATACATTTTTCTTTAGAGTATGAGGGCATTTTCATACACACACCCAAAAAGCAACAAATACATTCAGATCATATATGGCTGGATCACATTCTCTCAGGAGAATTCTCATTGTGTAGACTGGCCCTCAAACCTACATTGTCTGCTTATGAAGAGGAAGAAAAAAATCATGAGCTTCACTCTTCTGTTGTCCTTAGCTTTTACAAAAAAAGCTTGGGGGATTTTCTAAAAGATTTTTTAGGATGCTGAAGGGATTTTCCAAAGCATTTTAGATGAAAACCAGATATACTGTATAATGACATTGGTACTTACCCGTGATATGTCCATTTCCAGTAGATAAGACCCCCACATCCTGTAAATTGGGTTATGCTCCTTCCACTCACTCCAATAGGCAGGGCTGAAACTTGAGACCTTCTGGTGACTCCCACGTGGGTGGAGCTAACCCTGGAAGGCCAGTCTTGTCCTGCCTATCACTCCAGTAGGATGTGTTTGCTGTTGCTCTGCAACTTCTTCACTACAGCTGCTTTAATCCTTTTTCTTGGTGCCTTGGAAGCATGGAGGAAGATTTAATATGGCAAGGGCTCCCAGGATTGGAGAAATGTCTTGGCTTTGCCAATGAATCTTCCCTCTCCTCCAAAGCTGCCCCCTTTCATGGGGGAGCACAGGAGATTTCAGCAGACAGCCTTGCAGCACATGGGAGCCATGGGAACAGATGGTGAGGGTTTTCCCCTCCATGTCTCTGTTTCTCCCCATCTCCTCTGCCCAGCCCTTTTAGGGCCACGGATCAGAGAGGCATCTGGCCAGAAGTTATGGAAACTTCCCTCCTCAGTGTCTCTGCCCAACCCGTTGAGGGTCTGGGTTCAGAGGAGTGGCTGGCCAATGCTATGGGAAAGAGTTTCTCCCCATCTCCTCTGCCCAGCCCTTTCAGGGCCACGGATCAGAGAGGCATCTGGCTAGAAGTTATGGAAACTTCCCCTCTCAGCATCTCTGCCCAACCCGTTGAGGGTCTGAGTTCAGAGGAGAGGCCAGCCAATGCTATGGGAAAGAGCTTCTCCCCATCTCCTCTGCCAAGCCCTTTTAGGGCCACGGATCAGAGGCATTTGGCTAGAAGTTATGGAAACTTCCCCTCTCAGCATCCCTGCCCAACCCGTTGAGGGTCTGGGTTCAGAGGAGAGGCCAGCCAATGCTATAGGAAAGAGTTTCTCTGCATCACCTCTGCCCAGCCTGAAGCAGTGCCAAGGTCAGAGAGGCAAGCCAGCCAGAAGACACAGGATAAGGGGTGAGTACCAGGGGCCCTCTCTGCAGCCAGCAAGGAACCTTTCCCAGATCTAATGCCATTGGCCACTGCAGGCACTATGCCTAGCATAAGGCTTGGGACTCTGCCAGGAGGGCAGATGAGGGGTCTCCCCTTCCTTCCCTTCCTTCCCATTCCTGGTCCCAGTGGCACCCAGGATCCCAACAGATGTGGGAGATCCTGTTGCAGCCTGGGAATCACATGGTGATGTTGCCAGGGCTCTGGCACATTGAATTGTTATAATGAAATGTGTGGAAAGAGGCAGAGGACTCCTCCTCGGGCACATAATAATAATATATTTATTTGTATCCCGTCTCTCCCTGAGTTGGATATACAACCGCCATCTTGGCCTCATGGCTTTAAGGTAAGCTAGATGGGGCCCAGCAGGGGCTGATGCAACTCTAAAATGGGCTTTTTTGGCTGCCACAGAGCATCCCACAATGAAAGTAGAAAATGGCCTCTTGCCCTCACCAGAGGGAACATGGCCTCTGCCAACCATCTCTAAACAGAGGCTGAATGGCCATATGTTGGGTGTGCTTTGATTGAGTGTTCCTGCATGGCAGGGGGTTGGACTAGATGCCCCTTGGGGTCCCTTCCAACTTTAGGATTCTGTGATTCAAGGTTTTGCTGAGAGAATACATGGATACAAATCCTCATGCATTCTCTCCTTTAAAAAAAAAGGGGGGGAGGGGGAAGACTTGAGAGTCCCCTTCACCCCCTATGGTGTTAGGCTGCCCCAAACTGTGGCACTCTTGAGGCCCTTTCTGTCAGAGATGGCCCTTTCTCAGGATCCAGGCATATCTCAAGGAAATGGGGTGCCATGTCCCACAGCAGCCCTATGTGCTCCTCCCAGTTTACCTATGCAAAGGGGAAGGGAGTTGAGGAACAAGCCAGCCCCTATAATGGAGCCTGAGACTGAAAGGGCTAAGCTTCTAAACCTCATCTTGGAGTTTTGTCTGTTTCAAAAATAAGACTACAGGCCATATGCAACTATATTTCTTCCTTCTCAGAGTTGTTCTGTTTCTGGTCATCCCCCCTTCCCTTTTTGCCTGTTTTACCAGAGCAGAAAAGGTGCCTGGAAACTAATTCTGCAGGGAGGGGGTAGCCATAAAAGCCACATGATGACTTTTCTTCCCTCCTCAGAGGCCTCCATTCTTGTCTCCATTAAGGCCAGAGTTCACTTTGCCTTAGCTGGGGCAGCCTAAAGCACAGGAGGAGCACATGGTTCTATTCTGAGGACAGGTGGAGATGTTGAATAATTTGTTAATGTTTTTAATTGTACTGGTTTTTAAGGTTGTGAAGTCGCTCTGAGTTCCACTGCTGGGAAAAGAGTGGAACACATACATCATCATCATCATCATCATCATCATCATCATCTCCCTTGTGCAAACTGGTATCAGCCTTAGCTTTTCTCAATGAGAGCATAGGCTTTATCTATACAGATTTGTTTAGAGTTTAATAAGCAGGGGGACTCAAGCAAGAGAGAAAGATACTTCCCTCCTCTGGTCATTGAGTTGATCTCTAAAGCTTACACACATTTGAGGATCTTTGAGAAGATCATCTCAGATGAAGTGATAGATATATATTGGATTAAGGTGACCAGCCAAGCCCTTCCCCCTTTTGGGGCGAAAGAGGGGGTCCAAGTTCCTGCAATAAACACAGGGACCATTAGCTATCCTCAGGAGACACCTGGCTCCCCTCTCCATCCCTTCTTTCAGAGGAGAGATGTCTGTTAAAGGAAATTTAAAAATAAAAATACAGCTCCTTGAAAAGGTTGGCTGTAATTCAAGAGATTAAGGAGAGATTTTAATTGGAGACAAACAACTTCCTCTCCATTCCCCCCCCCTTTCCCCCCATGAGTATTTGAAACAATAAAACAGGTTTTTCTACTAAGGGGTTGCTTCAAATTCCATTCAGACAATCCTATGGAGCCCTGAGGGGTCTGCCAGAAAGAAGAATACCACTATTACCTGTTAACTAGTCTAAAGAGTTACATTTTAATTAAGAATGCCTGCTGATGGACTTGCCATTCAGCTGGTTCCTTTTTTTACATGGTTTACCAATCTCTTCTTTCAGTTAGTCTCAGGGTGCTACAAGATCCCTTTGCATACTATTGTTACAAGGTTAGCCCCTTTGTGGGTGGGCAGCCCTCTGTATACCCACAGCTTGTAGGGGTGTGTGTGTGTATGTATACATATATACAACAACAACAAAACCCTAAGAACAAGAACCATGATTTTACTGTTTTATATAATGGACTCCAGACAATATCTTTCGTGGATGAAATCAGACTTAATCCTGACAGCAGGCCTCGCTAACTGAGTGCATCCATGCATCTGCATGGACTCACCAGTGTCTTCAACATAAAGGTTAACCCCCTTGCCTAACCATGGAAATAGTCTAATTTTACACAGGTGCACAGATGTTCCAGTGGAAAACTCCACACTGTTCTGAAATATAAGTTGGTGGTCAGACATGAACACTCCTCTTTCAGAGTGGTAAGTCTTCATTGTGTCAAGCTAAATCACCTTAACATCGCCTTAATGGCTATAACCAATTGACCAGGTGATCAGGGATAGGGTGGAAGCTGACATAGGCCCGTATCGGATCAGGTTCCATGCTGATTGATCATGAAATCCACCATGTTTACCCCTGGGGGCTTAACTGGAGATCCTTCTCCCTGTTGGGATCACTAGCTTCTATTTTTTCCCCTAGACTGACCAGTAAGGGGAAATGGGTTTGGCCATGGAAGAAAGGGCTCCCATGCCTGACATTCTTCCCAATCTCAAGGTGAGCCTGATCCCTCTCCATCTCTCCACACCAATACTAGTTGGTATTGATATATAGTGCCATACAGTGGCAGCCCCTCGACCAGACCTGCTGCTGTTAATTCTCAGAATATAATGGAAACAGTTGCTATTTCCTCAGTCCAGATATTCTGGTCTATAACACATAAATTGGCATTGATGTCCTTCAGGACTCCATGAAAACCTCAGTCTTCTCCTTTTGTAATTCACCACAGCCATGTTCAGACTTCACTTATAACCTCACTGTTGTGACACACGCAAGGGGCCGAGGTGGGATAGCATCCCATCTCCATCCCAAGTCCCTCAGATGACTTGTTGCTTGCCTTGCTACACAACACCATTTCTCTTCTAGGATTTATACATGGTCCAGAGGGTGCTAACGGTCATAGTTCCTAAGGGAGATCTCTCTAAACCGGTTACCTGGTTGGGGCCCCTCCTGGTTGTTCCCCCCTTGGCACAGAGGGGATCAGAGCCTGGGGTCCTGCTATCACACTAGCAGCTAAATGTTATTAGAACTGCCCCGATGGCAATTCAGACAGAATCAGACCCAGACCCCATCCTTAGGGTGGGCTTTAATTAACAAGATTTTACATACAGTGCTATGTAAATTTTCAGCACTACATAAACTAGGGTTAATAATATAATAGCTGTAACCTCAGGGTTCAGAATCATATTCCGTCGCCTTCTCCTTCATTCTCCCAGTCACTGGAAAGAATGTAAAACATACACCATGCTGGGGAGCCAGCCACCCATAGAGGAGAAACAGCTGTGTACCTCTGACACTCCACTTTGTTTTCCTTTAGCCCTGTGCTTTGGGCAAGAAGGCATCAGCCTCCATGCCTAGCAAGTGGATCATGCCCTCATTACTCCTGGCCCTGGATCCTTGGGAGGTTACCACCAGAAACCAAATCACTCATACCAAGGAGTGCAGGTGCATTGCACCTCTAGCTATCATAGATCCTATAGCAAAGACCATTAGGGTGGCCACATTGAAACCATCATATACTCTTATTAGGCTTCACTGGTTTGACAGCTTGGCTTGGCTGAGACTGCTGTTTTTCAGCAGGGTCTTGCAGCAGGTGCTTAAACCTATGTAACTGAAGGGCCAGCACCACCCACCCTGGTTAGATCGGCTTTGGTAAATCCCAATTTACAGGATGTGGGGGTCTTATCTACTGGGAAAACGGACATTGGTACTTACCCGTGATATGTCCATTTCCAGTAGATAAGAGCCCCACATCCTGGCCCACCCTCAGGGGTGCTGGCATTGGGATGTCTCATAATCCACATAGTTCTTTCCTATGGGGAGCAAGTGAGTTTGCTCATGGGCCGTCTCAGTCACTGTCCAATCCTGTATAGTTTGATATGCAGCGAAATTGTTATGTTTTTCTGGAGCATTCGGCTTTTGTACGACTGGCCTTCCAGGGTTAGCTCCACCCACGTGGGAGTCACCAGAAGGTCTCAAGTTTCAGCCCTGCCTATTGGAGTGAGTGGAAGGAGCATAACCCAATTTACAGGATGTGGGGCTCTTATCTACTGGAAATGGACATATCACGGGTAAGTACCAATGTCCGTTTTTCAAGATAAATTGAAGACAGTACTGTAAATCCTAATTTTAGTATAACTTGATTCTTGATTCTGTATTCATCATACAAAATTGTTTGCCGAGATGTGAAGGTATGCTTCTTTTGCCAACTTATCCAATAGTAAACACCAGTCATAGAAGTATCTGTTTTCCCCAGTTACAATGTAAAACTACAAAAAATAGATTTAAGAAAAAATATTTTATATGCCTTAAAAAAATTAAAATCCATGCCATAAAAAGTGAGCTTTGTTACTATCATTAATAATTCTTTGTGGCTTAATTCCTCCATCAGTAACTATGTATTAAAGTATTTAAAAGCATTAAAGTTTTAAAATTATTTTGTGATGAATATTTGACACAGCTCATAATATGGAAAAAAAATATATGCAATATGAGCTTCATTGCAAATATTGGGCCATATCTTACCTATGCTGCATCACCATTTTTCCCATGATGGAGACCAAATATCCTTTTTGTGAATGCAGTGGTGGTAAAATTTATGATAGGCAGGAAAGGAGATTCCCATGTGTTTTTGGCTAGGTTACTGAAAGCCTAACAATCCTGACTAATTGTCTGAGGAAAGAGGAAAGAGAAACAGACAGGACAGGCATCAGCAGCCAGCATTGTTGGACATCTGCTGAAGTTAACAATACCAGAGGTAGGAAAGTTATTGGAAAAGTGCTAATATGTTTCATTTACTAAGCAAAGGCTTTTAATAACTTTTGCTAATTACATTTAGGTTAAAAGGAGGATATTTATTACATATAGGGGTTGTTCATATGGGCCAAAAGGACCCTGTTCCCCCTGGCCTTGTGCTGACCGAATCAGATGATGCAGACCAAAACTCCAGGACCAGGATCAGGCCTGATCCTGCTTCACTGGATGTGGATTTGGTGGATCTGGCCCAATCCTGGGATAAACTGCCTTTACCCTAGGATAATTTGACTTCTGTTTTGGCATGAAGTGTCCTGGAAATTCTATGAAAAATCCCAGGTGTCTAGAGACCCTCCCCCATGTTCCTTACCTTGCTGCATCATTGCTAGTGCTCAGAAGCCCCCTGTTTGCACATCTGAGGCAGAAACGGGGCACCTGGCCATATGGGTGCAACTAAGCCCTCTGTTTCTGCATGGCATGGGGAGCTTCTGAGTTTGAGTGATTCACTCCTAATCTACATACAAGTTATATAATTATCAAAAGAAAAAGAAAGTTAAGCTTAACATAAATCTTTATTTAAGCTTTCATATTTTTTTATTTACTCTTTCTCTCTCTCTCTCCCTCCCTTCCTCCCTATATATTAAAGCATTGTAAACCTACTCCAAATTGTAATCTGACATGCTGTAGAAATTCAGTACTGATTTTAAGCCAGCAAACTTCATCTGAATGTCCTGGGCTATTAGGAGGTCAATGAACATTCAGAGCGCACTCTTCCCTGGATTTTGTCATGTAATTCTCCACTCAAAAATATGTGATGGGGGGGGGGGGAATATGTACTAAACAGCAAGTTTGTCAGGGGGAAACAACATTTTAAATGGAATTTTCATATATATATATATTTTAAAAATCAGCATAAATAAAAAAGAATCAGCATTTGTCCTCTCTCACTGAAGAGGCAGGACTAAAGCTGAAACGATGAAGAAAAAAGACCTAAATGAGAATCTCTCTCGCCATACACCTATGTACACAAACTAAAGGAGCCTCCAAGTTTTATCCTCAACCTATCCATCATGGCATAGTTGAGTATATATGGTATATATACATTTGTCCTGCGCAACTGCGCAGGTTTGGGAACTGCGCAAACGCAGTTACACCATACTGTCAAATTATCATTGCCGGCTGCGAACTGCTCAATTGCGCAGTTCACAGCCGGCAGCTGGCAAACCTGTGCAGTTGCGCAGGACAAATGTATACTTATGAGGATCCGTCAAATTATCATTGCGTTTCCTCCGCCTTTTTAAACTGTGCCGTTGCACTGGTGCATCATGAGTGAACCCCTTTATTTTGTGAATGAATTAACATGTTATCCACAGTAGAATAATAGCAACGGCATCCCAGAGTCCCTACTGCGCATGCCTAGGGTTCGGATTAGGAGTGGAGCTAGGGTTTGGGAGCTTTAAAAAACTTCGCGGTTAAACCCCAGTTTTTACACCTGCAGGGCATTGAGCGTTTTAATTAGAAGTGAAGTCCACACCACGCATGCTCCCAACCCACGATCCATTATGATCCGCACCTGTATCGCTGCCTTTAAATGGGTGCTTTAAAGAGACAGAGCCCCATTTAACCGTGCAACTACACCTTAGCCTTTATATGCAATAGCAATGTTGCACCCTTTTTAAAAAAGTAGTGGGGAAATCAAGCTACTTTTAAAAGGCGCTTCTTCTCCCTTAAAATGCCAAAATAGTGTTTTCATGGCACACTTTCCCTTTTTCTCATCTAAAGGCTGGGCTTTCATGCAGCCATCAACACACCTCTTTTTGCCAATCTAAAATGGGCCCACATCAAACAAACAAAGCTTCATTTATATACTGCTTCATACCACCTAAGCAGTGTCTAAGCAGTTTATAACTGTAAGCTACTTGCCCCCAAAAATCTGGGTACTCATTTTAGCGACCTTAGAAGGATGCAAGCCTGAGTCGAGCTTGAGCCCTTTTGCCAGTATTGAACTCGCAACCTTATGGTTTTGAGTGAGTGGCTGCAGTACAGGCATTTAACCACTGTGCCACCAGGGCTCAGTAGTCTTTGGTTAAAGACAGAGCCAAACAATACATCTGTGCTCCTTAGGGAAAACAAAATAACAAATCCTTCCATTTTTGCAGTTAAAAGTAAAATAGATAATAAAAAGAAAGAAAGAAAATTGAGTTAGAGTTTTGTAAATCCATTTACAATTTTTTGTTTTTCAATTAAGTAGTTTAGGAGAGTCCATTACTGAAAATAGGTTTTTAAAGTACAAAAAACCTTTCTTGGCACAATATACACACACACACACACACACACACACACACATATACATACATTTAAAATCTAGTCCTATATTACAGGTGTAGTTATGTCTTCTTTTATCTCTCTATTTAATATTTTTACACCTCTTTGATAAGATTCCTGCCAGAGCAGTATAAAAGAGTAATGGGGAAAATACTGGTTTTAGAGATGGGGGAAACATTAACAGAACACTGGACATTTCATTTGCATCAGAGTATGAAGAAAAGGAGATATTAACTCCTGTTTTTAAAGGGGTAGGCTTTGTTTTTAGACACTGATCAGTCAATCAATCAGTAAAGTACCCTAGTGTGAATATTTTTTTGGTTTCTGTTCTGTTCTACTCTCTTCAAATTATTGCTTAACACAGATTTACCCAACCTAGCAGAGGTGTTATTTACTGATTAAACATAAGAAGGGTTGACATATCAACTATATAAATACCCTCAGATGTAGCTTTTATCATCGGGGGAAGGAGGGGAGTGCATGTGATTGTAAATAGTACTAATAAAACTATTTAATATGTAAAGAATATGTTCTAAGATGCATTGATATGACTGTTTAATAATTAAGAATCTAGTACAATGAGTGGACCAGTAACACTTATGGAAATTGACTGAAATGGTTCTATGTCATGATTCATATTATGCAGTGGTATTAAATATCCAGATTCTTGCCAACTTGACTATTATATAACTAATTATGTTAGTGTAAAACAGGACATCTGAAATACTACACTAAACCTGCAAATTAAGATTTCAGCTGGCATGAACTGCTGTAGGTAAACTTGCTTCATTGGTCACTGACTTCTCACCGTCTGACACCATTCAAAGATATAGCCATGTTAGTCTGTAGAATCAGTACATAGAGAGATGTCATAGCACCTTTGAGACTAACTAAAAGAAATTGGCAGCATGAGTTTCAGTCTACTTCCTCAGATGCATTTGGTGGAGTGGACTGAAGTAGACTGAAGTCTATGAAAGCACATGCTGCCAATTTCTTTTGTTCAGTTAGTCCCAAAGGTGCTACAAGCTCTCTTTATGTACTCAGTCTGACACCACGTTTGCATCAGAATATGCTGCTCTGTATCATCACTGCTCTGCAGATCTGCAACACCAAGGCAACCATCAATTTGTGTAATTCTCAACCAAACAGGAAGACAGCAATAAAAATTGTCTTTATTCAGTATGCCACAGTTGCTAAATCTCTGCTCTCAGTATTTGGGTTGATTTCATCACCAAAGTAAGTACCATTTTCCTCAAAGGAAAACAGTATGCATTTAATGCTCTTTCACATCACTCTAGTATTAAGTCCTCCTGATGTATTGAATAATGTAATAGATCAGGATTCAGAGTGGATGACAGCGCTACAAGATGTGCCCTGGAGTGCATACTCATTTTGACTTGAGCATTTTCTATTTAAGAGAATTATTTTGTTCTGTAGAGCTAATTATTATATCTTAATTATTTCAACAACAGTGTACTTGTATGTAAAATTGGAAAGTCATGTTCCCCCATACCATGATGCAAAGATGGGAGACAAATGTCTCATGAACTAAGGCTAGGATCTTTTTTCAGGATGCTAAAACGTATTTGAAATGGAACAGAATATAAGATAACAGAGCCCCTATGCATGGTGGCATTGGCAAATTGTTTCTAAGGTAGTGGTAGGCAGCTTCCAAAGGTCTGTGGACCACACACACACAGAGTCATGCTGAGGGGGGAAATATAATTTTAAAAAATATTGCATAAAATCTAGGTGCAATAGAAAATATTTCCTGTTTGGGGATGGGGGTGGTGGTCAAGGAAAAGACCCTAGAAAAACCATTGGTGAATCTTAATTGCACCATGGTTAACAAGACCCAGAGGTGGTTGCCTACCCGAATTTTCTGAACCAGTTCATCTATGGTTTATTATCTGGGCACATGACAGTGCTTTGTTGACTTTTCCCCCTAATAATTAAAGTGCCCAGCAACAGCCACAGTGTGGAGCCTCACCTCCCCAAAACATGATTTTATATAAAGAATCAAATAAAAGATTAACAAGAAATAATCCAGGGGATTGTCCAAAACAAAAAGATCCTTGAACCATATGAACCAATGAGCCTCAGCTACACTAAAGGTTTAACACAGTTTCTGCATGTGAGTCTAAAGCACCTTGCTATGTATTTCACACAATTTTATCACAATGAATGAGAGTTTCAAGAGCAAGAATTTCTGACTGTCCATGAAAAGCAGTTGTGTCTAATTAATCATTGGGAACTGGGCAAATTTGTATTCTGTTTAAACTTAGCAGTATTTCTCTTTGTTTAGGGGACTTTGATAACCATATTATTTGACTAACCAGATACTTCAAACAGAGAATCTTTACTAATTCAGGATATCATTGTGAGATCTCATACGTATGAACAACAGCCCAGAGAAACTTCAAATTGAAAACTTCTCCATAACTGCATTACATCTCATTTTCTTGACATTTTATTTATTTAGTCAAATATATTTCACTTGTTAATATTAAAAACTATAGAATGTGAAATGTAAAAATATTAAAAAGTGATGATGGATGCTGTAGCAGTTTCACATATTCAGAAATGTTCCTTCTGTCCTGTTTCTGCATCATTGTACATTTGATTTTTTTAAATGCACTTAATATACAATTTTTGTACATATTTCTTGTATATAAACTTTCCCCTAATATCCTCACATCTCATTGCAATGTTATCAAATTCATGCATTTCTGAATTCTATTTTCTCATAACAGACACACTGGATATACAATATTCCCCAAATGAATTGTGTTTTATTGCATTGGTTTGTTATACCCTGCCTTTTCCTTGAAGCTGGGATTCTAGTGGTTTATTAGAAATACAATTAAAACCATATATAGACAAAAACCTACCAAACGTTGTTTAAAATCCCATTAAAGTGTCTACAGAATTAAAACCATTTAAGCACAAAATATATTCACAGTATACCCCAAGAAAAGCCTTTTCTTGCAAAATAGTCATTTCTCCAAAGCAGGTTGAAATAAAAAGGTCTTCAACTGCTGACAAAAGGACAGCAAGGAGAAAACCAGATAAGCTCCCTGGGAAGGGAGTTTCAGAGTCTGGTAATGGCCACCAAAAAGATCATTTCCCAGCTTCCCACCATACAAGCCTGAGAGATGGTAAGATCAAGAATAGTGCTCCCCCAATGATTTCAGAGCTTTAATATGGAAGATACAATCCTTCAGCTAATCCAGGTGCAGGCCATGTAGGACTTCATAGGTTAGCAGCACTTTGAATTCTGCCTGGAAATAGATTGGAAGCCAACAGAGCTCTTGCAGCAAGGAAATCCATGTGCTTCCTATAGTCAGCCCAAGTTAATAAGTTTATTGTATTTTTACTGTACTTCCACTGTTGTTAGCTGCCCGGATTCCTCGTTGATTGGGTGGGATACAAATAAATTATTATTATTATTATTATTATTATTATTATTAGGCAGTCCAATCCCACCTTGATACCTGTTGTAATAGAATAAATACAGTGTCAGGTAATTTAAAATCTGTTCAACAAAGCAGGATCCAGAAATACAAAGAAGACACACAGATAAGGTGAATGAATATTTTTAAAGGAAAATATATTATCATTCTCAGGCTAAAAATAACAATGAAGATGTAAGAGGAATATGTTCAAGAAAGAAGCCACCCCAAAGAAGGCCTTCTGCCCACTAACCTAATTCCTGACCTCATGAAGTAGGGGGCTCATCCTCATTGCTTTCTCAGTTCATGTGGAGGGTTATACCATGAAATTAAATGAAATTACAGGGAAGGTCATGAGGCAATTTTCTATCCTACCAACTTCTGTGTGGTACACACCCCTCCCAAGACAGCTCACAGTTTCCCATATTACTGGACAGAAGTCAAACTGAGCTATGAAGACACAGTGAATATGTCACTCACCGGAAACATGTGCCCTACAGCCATAATCTTGGTTGTTCACAAGCCACAGTGTTGCTCACTGGACATGTGTATGTCATGATCTTCACTACTATTTATATGATCTCCTAACCTGAAATGAAAGAAAAGCAATTCTCTTACCCAATCCTTCCATGGTTTTTGGCTCTCTTTCAGCTCATTGCTACTCCAGATTAATCACTTGAAATGTCAGAGGTCAGTGGTTATAATCCCAAGACAACTGCCTGCATAAACAGAATCTTAATAGCTTCTATGTTTTTCCCAGTGTGAAATTGTACATTTTGTCTTTCACATTTCCAAGAAGAAAGCCCAAGTTTGATAAGACTCAGTTGTTTCTCAATCGACAGGTAAAAGCAAAAGGGTTTAAAAAACACAATTCAAGTATCAAATAAGGAATGAAAGGGGTTAAAAATTTCCAGAAATTCTAAAATGAAAGATTATAGATATGGAACAATACCTGTCCACAGTAAACTGTTGATCTGAGTATCTGTATTAGGTAGTGTTTGTAGTCTCTTCATGTAGAGTGATGGAAAACACAGATTATGGCAGTGAAAGTTTGCTCAACAATGTAGTCTGTTGTTTTGTTTCCACTTTTCAAAGGCTTTTTTTTTATTTGATAAGGCCCAGGAAATTGTTAGCGACATGCTGGTGGGAACCTATGGAAAATAATACACAGTCTATCAATGGTGCAGTTCTTATCCCAAGAGCTGTGTTTGGTGGGTGTGGGAATAGCTTGCTTTCAGTGTCTGCTGTTGCAATGAGATAGCATTGAGAAGCCAGGCTAGAGAACAGTACAAATTCAGTCTGGGGAACCAGGGGCTTTATCCAGCTGTAATGTATGTACAGACAATGTAGCACTATGTTTGGTTGAACAACAAAGAACTGTAAAAGGATTTGATAGAAAGGGATTGGCAGAAAAGCTGAATTGGTATACAGTATAATAGAAACCTTTTTAAAAGGGGGGGGGGGGTTTAAGTGATATACTTATGACCTTAAAAGAGAGTATTTGAAACTATTCATTTTCTTTAATAGGTATCATTATTTTTCAGTATGTTCATTTGATGCAAGATGAGTAGCATTTAATACAGGCTTTAGCAGGTTCAGTTACTGACATTATAGCAATTGTAAAGTGCAATATATACTATAGCAGAAGTGGTGGTGGTGGGGAGACATGGTAATCAATTAATTTTTATAGGCGTGAATTCAGTTTGGATTGCTGAAAAGTCAAAGGTGAGCACACAATTTTACAGCATATAATGTATCCGATTAGTTCCTATATAAACCTTCATGTCCCTTTTCCATCAAATGTTCAAAAATGTGTATTGTGGTCCAGATCAGGGCAAAATGTTAAAACATGCTCATAGAAGCACTGCTGAATCAGGAGAGGATTAGTATTATATAGTTGCTCCAATATCCTCTTGTTTTGGGGGAACCACCTTTTCCTCACAGAAGAGGAATCTGTGGCCCTCCAGGTGGTGGTAGACTACAACTTCCATAATCCCTGTGGGGCTGATGGGGTTTGAAGTCTAATAGTGGATCATATGTCCCTAATGCCTGATAATGGGATAAAAGCCTACTGCACTCTGTCCCTAATATGATACAATGTAGGACTGACATCTCCAAAGCAGGTGTGTCTTTCTACTAAAAGTGGATTATAGTCAATTACCTTGAAAGTCTAATTTTAGACCAGCCACCTAACATCACCTAACATTCACCCAGTTCTCCTGATATGATACTATGTGATTCTAATCCTTGTCTTCATTACTACAGAGAAATGCTTGAATTAATTTTTTTTTAAAAAAACAACAAAAAAACAACAACAACCTTAAGAACAAAGGATATGTGTATTCCAATTCTGAAATGCTTGCTGAAGACAAGCCATAAAATGCATACCTGGTTGTGGATTACACTGTAAAGATATATGACAATCAAAAATGGAAATTTTGATGTGCAAGACACTATAAAACTAGATAGACAGACAGATAAATAGACATAGAGGTAGGTAGGTAGGTAGGTAGGTAGATAGATTTGCACACATTTATTTTCATGGAATCCTTGCTTTCTAGCACTCACTTTGAGTGTTTGCTGTGTTATTAGGTTTTACTCCCTTGCCATGTTATGTCTGCTTGAAATAAGGCCTTATCCATGACCTTCAGGAGGACTAATATGAGGTGAGGAACTTTGCAGGGACCACAGGGTAATCTTCCACCATTAACCTCCTAGTGGCTTTCCTCTCCCCTAGCCTTCCAAAATATTTTATTTTCCTTCTTTTTTTCCCCCTTCAAACTGGCAAGTCATTTCCAGACACCATCATGGATGGGAAAAGGAGAGGAAACAAAGTATTTAAAAGATAATTAACAGTTCTGAGGGGGCTTGTGGGGAGAAATTAGGTATAATTTTCAAAAGATTTTCGTATGAAATCATGCAGTTTTTTTAAATGGGGAGGGTCCAAGGGTCCTCATGAGACTGGTGGGAGACTTTGGGGACCTGCAAGCTGTACTTTTTCCAGCCTCAGCCTACTAGATGGTCTATTCCTATTTATGATGAAGAGAAAGAGAAATAAAAAGGTTGCAAACACAAGTAAGGGGATTGACAGATGGGCAGTTCCATGCTGCTCAGCTTTTCCATGAATCAGTGCTGCAGCAGCCACATGCTGCAGCACCGATGCAGTGCCAAAAAGAAGCTGCCTAGAGTGGCTTCTTTTTTGCAGTGCCACAAACAGGAAAGGGCACCACCATGACGCCACTCAATGGCAGCGAAATCTGGTCGTTGTACAGCATGTGCGTCATCATGGCAGCCCCCATATAGATGGGAGGCCACCATGATGGTACCTGTTATGTGCTAGGGTTCAGGAGCATGCAGATGCTGAGCACTCCTGAACCCTAGTTTTGGCTTCAGAGCACCATAATGTTTCTACAGAGCCTACATCTGCAGTTGTAGACATATTTATGGTCCTATCACTTGAGATAAATTTGAATAACACTGTCACTTTGCCGTATTAACATCACTATGCACAAATTAAGTCAATTGGAAGGATATAATCTAGTTCAAATTTGGTTCCACTTTTGTTTCAGTATTCTAGGGGCTGAGCAGACAAAGAGGAACAGCTGGCTTACCTCCAGGGTTTTGCAGGGAGAACTTGCTGACAACACCACTGGCTCCCACAATGAGCTGAACACCCACAGGAAGTCTGGACCTCAAGGATGGACCCGCCACAACAGGGCATTTGCAGGTACAAGCTGCTTCATGCCATTATTTGTTTTCTATTACACTGCAAAGACATGTGCACATGTGCATGGATGTGCTTTCAGCAGTCACCAATTGCCTCCCTCATTCTGTCCAGCTGCCTGCCCATTTGATGACCCATGTCACTGGCCACTCAATTGCACAAGCAATCAACTGCCTGTATGGGGCATTTGCACACCCAGTGACATATTGGCACAAATTATCATAGTGGTCCCTAGTATATGCCCCCTTTTCCTCACTTCTCCCATGGCCCCCTGTAGGACTGGCCTGTTTGTAAGTATTATAATTAAAGCCATCGTATTGATGGTGACACCCCAAGTTGCTAGTTATTTAGCTTCATGAAGAGTGTAATAGGTCGATGGTGTAGCTAATCAATCATGCACACATGAGATTGATTCATGGATGAGCGGGCAACAATGGCACTGGTGGCTCACCAGCCCCTCCACCAGATCCATACCAGCATGCAGTCCACATGCCAGTATGATAGTTTGCACTTTCCAGCTTGAATTAGAGCAAACCAAGGATTATTTTGCTCCAGTGTTTAGCTCCACCATGCAACTTTGTCCTGGATTCCTCCTGTGTTGGTCACATGCATTATTTAAACTTATATGTTTCAAAATGGGGTGAAACAGCATCTTATAATTCCTTCAGACAACCCCCAGTACTTGAAAATATGGGAAGAAATACAGTTAGCCCTTGGAACTCATGGGGGATCCTCCCCCCCCCCCCCGAGTTCCAAAATGTGTGCATATTCAAGCCCCATAAGCTTCAATGGGGCATGTGCATGTAGGGCACACACCATGAGCACGCGCCCCATTCACTTCAATGGCAGTTGCCCCTCTGCGGATTTCCAAGTCTGTGGATCTCAAGTCCATGGACTTGGAGGGGAGACTGTATGTGTTGAAAAGAAGTATGGAAATTACTGACATTTTTCTGCCTAGCCTATTAATTCCTTGGTGCTCTTCAAGCCCTGTCTCTTTCCTTTAATGTTTTCTGTTCAGATAGAGATCCTATTAAATTTTATTATTGAAGAACACAAGAAGTTATTTTAGCAATTGTCTTCATGCTATGAGAATGTCTTCCAAAAAGCCATGAAGTTTTTGGAAACTAGTTGCAGATCAGTATTTATTCTGCACAAACTTTGCATATTTTTTTTCACATAGAAGACAATATTTTTTGCAGGAAATAATTCTGAATGAAACATTATTTTCTGCACATGAAACTATTTATTCATTTATTTATATTTCTGTATTCATTGCCTCCCAGTGCACTCAGGCTCCTGAGGTGATGAAAAAATAAAAACCAATTAAGACAATAGTGAGATTAAAATGTTTTTAAAACACATGAAAAATACTCTTTAAAAACTCTTAAAAGCAGTCTAAAAGCAATCTTAAAATCCAGTTTTAAATCAGTTAAATAACAATTTCAAACACTGAATATAAAGTGGAACAGCATTGTTTTGACTGCCTACCAGAAACTTAAAAGAGAAGGGGCCAGGCTAACTTCCTTGGGTATATACTTCCACAGTCAAACCACTAGTATTCTGTTTCCTGTGCAGAAGATACTGTAGTTGGAGATGTAATTTGTACAAAATTCTCAAAAATATATTTCAGAGAAAATAGCAGTTTTGCACAGTATTATTTTTGGCACAGAAAAAAAGACTGATGTTTTTGCCAAAAATAAATGTGAATATTGTGAATATTGTGCAGAAAAGTTCCAAACTACAAAGATTCTGGTCACTCTAAAAATCTCCTCATTTAGGGTATCCTGACAATTACGAAACCTATATATTTTTATTTAAAAAACTAAAAGGAGGACATTTTTGTTTAGCTAAGAACAGGAGCACCCACTGTACTTAGCACCATCTCCAACTACAGTATCTTCTGCACAGGAAACAGAATACTAGTGGTTTGACTGTGGAAGTACATACCCAAGACTCAACTGTCCATTGCTACAATTCACTGCAAAAACCCTGGGCAGAAAAACCTGCACTGAAGAGGAAAGCAGAAAAAGCAGCCAGAGTACATAATTTGCTCCTGCCTCTGTTCCATATACACAAACTTACTAGACTCGCAGACAATTCTTACTTTAACATTGACGATAGACAGCATTCTGCACAGAGAAGCAAATTGGCTTAGATGGTGTAGGGCAACTATGTAAAATATGAACCTCTACCTTCTAAAGTCTTGTTACCAATGCACACCCATCTTTACCTACTGGCTAAAGCAACTCTCCTTGATAATAGCCAGAGAAGGGGGAGATGAATGGGGAAAGTCATATCCTGATAATAAAGTCAGCTCTTGCTGCAGCTCCGCAAAGAATTGACACTGGCTAGTCATCTCTCTAGAGATTCTTTCACACTGCACTATAATTCCACTTTAACTACCATTTGGGGTTTGGGAATTGAGGGAGAGCCATTTAGAATTCTCAACCAAAGAGCCCTTCTAGTGGCTTAACAAGCTACAAACTACATGATTCAATACAATGCAGCCATGGAGGTTGAAGTGGAACCATGGTGGGTAATGGGAAAGGACTCTGGTTCAGGACTGTTCTGGTACTTTAGGAAACTCTGGAAGCCCAGCCACACATTTCAGGCTACTGTTACAAACCTGAAATTATTTCATCCAGTTTACTCACATGTTCTACTCTGGTTTGCCTCCTGAACCAACATAATACAAATGAATATGACTTTCCCCATTCATCCCCCCTTCTCTGGCTATTCCTGGATTATCAAAATTCTAATAAAAATCAAAATGATGTTCAATAGTTATCTAAGTACCCATTTCCATTTCACTCAGAGGGAATTTTGATTGCACATTTCTAACAGAGAAAATTTGTGGTTCTAAATTGTATTGGTATTTTCTTTGTGACCTGGATGTCTTCCATTAGGGAGAGAACAGAAACATCTGAATTCATTTCAGTTGTCTGCAGTGGAAACATGCCCTCAGGAATCCCTACTCACTTATACTAAAATATAACTACATAGTGTCTGTTTTAAATTAAATGAACAGCTGCAATTCTGACCATATTTCTGAATTAATATAGTATAAAATGCCATCTGCTTCATACATGTTATGGACATTATAAGCTTCTTGGAGACAGACAATAGTTTTTTGGGGAGGGATATCCATCCATTTCTTCTCAAGACAGAGCCATAATTGTTTATATTATACACATTAATACAACTTTCACTCACAGGTTTCTGTAGCATGTTAGAAACCTGCAAAACCTGTTTAATCAGAAATGAGTTAGTGAGTTATACTTGCTGTGCATTATACCCAAGGGCCATGATGCTATGCAAACATCACTTTCAATTCTATTTTTCTTTGATTCTTTTCATTTAATTAACCTGATCCATTTGGTTCTCATTTTGTAGCCATTCCTCTTGACAAATTGGACAATTTAACTTGTGATTTTACACATGTTATATTCCACTTCACAAGTGGTGACTTTAACATAACAGCCTTTAAGCCATTCCATACATGGCAAGAGTTTGGAAAACATACTGCATAATATTTCCATGTTTCTTATACCACACACTTTTCTAAGAAGTTTATCAGATGATGCAAATTGGAAGTATAATCTAATGGCAATCCGAATGTAATCATGGGTTTTACGTTATTGCGTATTAAAGTATCTCACGCAATTTCATGTAATGGGCAGTCATTTTTGGGTAATGGGAAGTCATTCTGAATGCATTCCAAATGCAATTGGAATTCACGTAAATTTGCTAAACTAGCAAATTCCCGTGAATTCGAATTGGCTCCAATTGGCTCCATTAGAAATAAAGAGAAATTCCTCCAGTCTGATAAACTCCTAACTCACTTTGAAGCTGATCTTTGCATCTGTACCATCTTGTAAACACATTGCTTAAAAAGAACACCATTTCTCTGACCTATAGGGATCTGATTCATTGAGTCACCATCTCATATAGTGAGACACCGGAGCAATTGTGTAGCAATTTTTTGTCAATGTTTTTACCCATCCCACTTTATCCCAAAATGAGTAAAACTGCAGTTTTCATCCAATGGCTGCAAAAAACAGGGTGGAAGGTTATAAAAAGCAAATTAATCCAATAAAGGTGTCTCTGCAATTACACCACAAAATGAAATCACCAAATTATTGAGTGTTCTCTGCTAAATACTGTTCTTGCTTACAAAATATTGTATGCAAACATTATTTTCCATGAGTCAAGAAGATTTGGGGCATACATTAGTGTTAGAATATCCTATTTACTGTTGTTTATCTTCAGCCGTTGGAGAGTTAAACAAAAAGTATTAAAACTGTGGTGAGAAACCCGAGCATGATAGGAGAAGCTTCTTTACAACATATTTTCATTTATTTCAATGTGTAATATTTCCCCCCTTTTCTTTTTTTTTTTTTTAAAGTGGATACACTTCAAAGATAATGCAAAATCGGAATTATGAATATCCCTGCTTTGTAGTAAATGTATTGCAAGCTTCTTAAATAATTAAATTATGTGAGTTCTGAAAATGGAATGTAATTAGTCATTAAAGAGCAAGCTCTATTGCTGTGCAGAGCTACTATGCTCTGTGCAGAATATCTTTGAGCATGAGAAAATTATTACAGTATGCTTCCATAATACCAGAGGATGAAAATCAACTATTGTCTTGGAATATTAAAAACTAAACTGTATTTTCACCTGACAATGTTAAACTGGAGTATAAGAAACAATTGTAGATTAGAGCCTTTGATTTTTTTGGTTCACTCACAAGTCTAAAATAAGCCTGTATCAATACAGTCTTGGAGCTGTCACAGGCGGTTTCTTAATTCGTTAACAGTGGTACCATAGAGAAAAATGTGATAGTAGACAGAACAGTAAAAATCTCTAAGATATTGCAGAGTCAAATTTATTGACCACCTTCACCAAGCTGAGAAATCAGCACATGTTAAAGTTAATGTTGTTATGTGCCTTCAAGCTGCTTCTGATGTATGGTGACCTTATCCTATAGTCTTCTTGGCACAATTTAGTCAGAGGAGGTTGGCTATTGCCTTCCTCTAAGGCTGAAAGTGTGTGACTTGGCCAAGCTCATCCAATGGGTATCCATGGACAAGTAGGGATTAGAACCACAGCCTCCCAGATTCCTACTCCAACACTCAAACCATTACACTGCACTGGCTCTTTTACATGTTAATGTCACCTCATCACAATGTTACTGCAGACATTATAAATCTTTAGGTCTGTAGATGTCAGGGCACAAATGCACCCTGGTCTCGAAAATGACATGGATGTGGCCACTAGAGGAACTAGGTCAAAGGTGACTGGGGCACTACAGTTCAAGTGGCAGCTTGAGTTAGCATTTGGTGAGCTGTGCATCATGGGTAGGCCGATGCAATATGCACTGGGGATGAAACCAGCCAGGTTTCAATAGTGCAAATCATGTCTGTCACATGACACCATGGTGACCACCTATATAAGGGAGAGGGACAGAATCTCGATTGTTGGTTGTTGTTGGTCAGTGGTTGGCGAAGCACTTTGTTGGTCTGTATAGCATTGTGAGTATTCAAGATGGAGCTGTCTGATACTTCTTTTCATCCTGGAGAGAAGTGACAGGTGGGGTCCCACAGGGCTCTGTGCTATTCAACATTTTTATTAATGACTTGGATGACAGAATTTGTGGCATATTTATCAAATTTGCAGATGACACCAAATTAGGAGGAGCAGCTTATACTCCAGAGGACAGGATCAAAATTCAAAATGACCTGAATAGACTAGAAAGCTGGGCCAACACTAACAAAATGAAATTCAACAAAAAAAATGTAAGGTACTGCACTTAGGGCAGAAAAATGAAATGCACAGATATAGGATGGGGGACATCTGGCTGAATGAAACTGCTTGTGAAAGAGATCTAGGAGTCCAAGTAGACCGTAAGTTGAACATGAGTCAACAGTGCAATAAGGCAGCTAAAAAGGCCAATGCAATTTTAGGCTGCATCAATAGAAGTATAGCATCTAGATCAAGGGAAGTAATAGTGCCACTCTATTCTGCTTTGGTCAGGTCCCACCTGGAATACTGTGTCCAGTTCTGGGCACCACAATTCAAAAAGGATGTGGAGAAACTGGAGGGTGTCCAAAGGAGGGCAACTAAGATAGTGACGGGTCTGGAAACTGTGGCCTATGAGGAATGCCTTAGGGAGCTGGGGATGTTTAGCCTGGAGAAGAGAAGGTTAAGAGGTGATATGATAGCCCTGTTTAAATATTTGAAGGGATGTCACATTGAGGAGGGAGCAAGCTTGTTTTCAGCTGCTCCAGAGACTAGAACGCGGAACAATGGATGCAAACTGCAGGAAAAGAGATTCCATCTCAACATTAGGAGGAACTTCCTGACTGTGAGGGCTGTTCGATAGTGGAACACACTCCCTCAGAGTGTAGTGGATTCTCCGTCCTTGGAGGTCTTTAAGCAGAGGCTGGATGGCCATCTGTCAGGGATGCTTTGATTGGGAGTTCCTGCATGGCAGGTGTTGGACTGGATGGCCCTCATGGTCTCTTCCAACTCTGTGATTCTCTGAATCTCTGATTCTATGATTCTATAATTCTATGATACTCTATATATCATTGTAAATAGTTTGAAACAAAGATTAAACCATCGGTGAGTGAATCTCACTGTCCTGCAATTCATTTCTTCAAGAGAAGCAGCAGTCTGCGTGGGAGGATTTTTACTGTGTGGCTTGGAGTCAAACTCTTCACAGAGACCATCTGCTAGGTGTTCCTGTCTACGTGCATCAACTCTGTATGAGTAGATGCTAGACTGTGCGTGTCTGCATTCCCCAACAGTAGATACTTTGAAAAATTTGAGAAACTGAATTGACAAGAGCCAGACTGGGAGATGTACTATAAAACTCTGCTGTACATCTGAAATTAGAGGTAATGGACAGGAATATCAGAAATGAAGTGGCCAAGTAAACCATTAGAACCATTTGGCCACCATTGGAACTGTGTGGCCCTCAAAACAACCATCAAACTACTGGAATCCCTGGAGAGATTTTTTTTAAAAAAAAGAACAATAAAGGAGCCTTGTGTATATCGTTTGCAGCCTGAAAATGCAAACAATGGACAACAATGCAACACAGAATAGTTTTTGCTAGATATTGGAAAATTGACAAGACGATAAATTTGGAAGAATGGTGGCTTAAATTGTACGACATAATGGAATTAGACTTATTATCAGATAAATTGAGAAATGGAAATAAGAGTAAATGGTGGGAAGGTTGCAAAAAGGTCAGGAATTATATGGAAAAGAAATGGGGGAAAGATGCGAACCTGGGAATGAAGACAAATGCTGTTGTATGAGTTTAAAATTTTAATGAGATGTTGTTGATCTGATAGAAGATAATATAAAGAAGAATGAAGGGAAAATTAAAGATCTGTATAATTTCACGGAATTTTGGAAAGAAAATCAGGAAAAGTGAGTTACAACAGATAATGAGTTAAAGATTGATAGCCATAGGAAATTCTAAGCAAAGTAATCTCTTTAAATTTAATTTTGGTGATAAATACGGATAAAATTATTTGAGCAGCTCTATTTTGATTTAGTACATTATAGATTCAGTCACATATGCTACATTTGGTAAAATATAAGGGTGGGAGGCAAGGAAATAATAATGTTACTTCGGTTGAACAGTGTCACAAGAAAAAGAAATATGATAATAAGAATTAATTGTCCAGGTAATGAAAGGGAAAGGAAGTGGTTTTGAAATAGACTTATATGTATAATAACTATAGATATGTAGAAGAATGGGGTGGTGGGGTAATGAAATATATACATATGTATATCCGTTTTGAGTGTTTAATAATGCTTTACATTTAGAATTGTATTTTATATAAAATTTAATGAAGATTATTTTTAAAAAACAATGCAACACAGAAGAAAAACATTCACACATCTGGAGCAAAGGAACTGCACTTCGCTCTTCGGTGTAAAGAGGTGTGGGCAGGGGGGGGGGCAGAGTTCAAAGGGACTTTTTTGTACCACAGAAGACATAGAGGTGAAAAGTATAAAATCATACATTTGTCATTGTTGCCTATCAAGTGCACCCTTGAACAAACACTACAAAATTGAAAGGTGGGAAGGGGTTACCTAGAATGGAAAACAACAAAAAGGAGGCCAGGATGTTCTGGCATGGAAATGTAATAATAAAAAATAGAGTCTGTGTCAAACGTGAAAAAAAGACCATGCAAATATTTCTGATTGACATACATGTCCTCATCCGGAGCTTTATGCACTCTGCAGAGCTTGCATCAACAAAGCCAGGATTTATATGCATTACAGAATGGCATGTAGCTATAAAATGGCTTATTAAATAATGAAACACACAGAGGAAATCAGTCTAGCATTCTTGTTTTTCCTTTGTTTTACATATTCATCAAATACCAGACATCACTGACCAATGGAACAGCCATGTAAGTAACAAATCATAATAGGGAAAGTAATTTTGCACAGTGCATAATTATCAATTTGGAATTCTGAATGAGGAAAGGATGAGAAGGGCTACATTATCTCTCTCTGTGGAAATTTATATGAACTTGTCATTGGGACAACATCCACAACTGCATAAATAATAAAAATACGAACCACATGCTACAGGGAATGGGGCCTAATTGTTAAAATGCTGCCTTGTAAGTCACCCACTAACAGCTTTCATTCAAAATGTTGTTCTTATTTATCTTAGTTTTTTGCTCAGGCAAAAGGGGACAGGGCAATTTCATATAAAAAGGAAAAGGTATCCTACAATTTAATTATAGGTATGGGAAGCATTCATCTTATCGAATAGTAATCTAAGCCTGTCAGTTGGACGAGTTGATATGCCAATGGTGCTTGCTTTGTATAAAAGGCTAATCTGAGAAAATATGGCACACGTTATTACTGATCATCTACAAACACTACACTACACACACACACATGCACAGCCATTGCAGCTGAAACTCCTGCTCAGCATTTTAATAGAGTCTTCCTCCATAGAACAGGTAAATTAGTCATTAGAAACCTGCAATAGGAGATAGGCTCATGCTCTACTAATATCCATTTAGGCACAATTTTGCTAGTGGAATGATGCTGATGATGCTGATGCTGATGATGATATTTATGTCCCACTCTACCTAGATGACCGCACAAAGATAAACAGCCTCATAGTAGCACAATATAGATAGGACAACACTCACATCTTGGTCTCAGGGCCTGCCTCTTCCTGTCTAGTCCTCAAGGCTAGAGCAAAGTGAGAGTAATACAGAATGACCCATGTATCTGTGGGGCCAGTACCTGCAGTTTCACTTAACTATGTCCAAAAAAATGATCTCTGTGGGCATTTTTTAAGGTCTTCCAGCATGATTTTATGAAATGTTTCCAGTGTTGTACTGGAGGACCTAGAAATACCTAGAGAGGTGTTCTCTCTAGGGATGTCTTGGCCCTCCAGCATGAAGATATGGTCAACCTCTTTTCAATAGAGTTTGCTGTTAAATGATTTCACATTTCCAGGACAAGTCCAGGAAAATATTCCCTGTCGATACGGGGATCATACCTCAAAAGTTGTGAGTAGACTGCATTGGGATGGATGCTGCAGGGTCTCTTGAGGATCCTCCTGACCCATCTCTCCCTCCTTCCCCTCCCAAACAACACTAGTGATCATCCCTAGGTCTCAGGGTTTAGGCCTTGAATTCTTGGGGCTATGATGGTGAACCTATGGCACATGTGCCAGAGATGCCATGTGAAGCCATTTTTCAGTGCACATGGAGGGCGGGGAAGAGGAGGAATAGGCTTGCACCTGTTCCTCCTCTTCCTGTCCATCTCAGGCCTTTAGCTCTCTCCAGAGAGGCAGCTGAAGGCCTGGGAAGGTGGGGGGAAGAAGTAACACCCTGGAAATCCCACCCTCAGAAGGTGGAAGTCCTTCACCTGGAGGGTGGAAGTCCTACCCCAGAAGTCCTGTCTTGCCCCAGAAGTCCAGCACCCAATGACAGAACACCTTTTAGTTAGGGCACTTGGTCCCAAAAAGGTTTTCCATCACTGTCTCGGGGCCTTGGATGCTAGTGATGTTGAAACCCTAGATATGAATTTAAAAAAAACATAGTGAGCAGCCAGCTTTGTTCTGTATTATGTAATGAAAGACAGTGCACTCATTAAAGAATGTGATTGCTCCTCTGCTACTGAGCAGACTCATGATGCAGTGTAAGTGTAAAAATAATCCAGAGCTGCAACCCTATATACATTTACCTGGGAAAGGCAATATATCAATGATGTTTTATTTAATAAATTCTGTGCCCAAATAGCTTCACTGCAGGTTGAACTCATGACTTGATGAGAGAAGTCAAATATATCACACATTGTTGTTAAACAGGGACTCAGGATATCAAAATTCAAGTCCCTGCTGAGCCATGCAACTTATTGGATGATGTTGGACTGGTCCAATGATTGTCTTTGATTCTGTCCTAAATCAGAGGGATCTTTTAGCACCTTTGAGACTAAGAGGTGAAACAGATGGGCAGTAAGGAGTGGCTAGAACCTGCTCCCCACCCAATTGCCTCACAAACCCAAGGGTGCCTCCTGCCATTGTCCCAAATTAACCAAAGAAACAAGGGGAAAATATCCATTCCTTTTGGGCTGGTTTTGGGTTGCCTCAGGCAATCATGGCACAACTCCAGGGCAGCTTCTGGAAGCTCCAAGAGCATTGATCATCTAAACACCATATCACAGAGTGGCTGGAAGCCATCCTGTCTGCCTTTCTGTTTTAGGCCTGAGTGAAAGAAGTTGCATCTTTTATTTAGGTTTGTTTTTTGTTTTTGTTTTTTGGCGGGGGGGAGGATTACAGTCATTTTAAAGTAAATATTAAAAGTGCCTGGAAAAACAACAGCAATAAAAACAACAAAAATAAACACTATTCCTATTTACCTGCAATCTGGCAGGACTATTTTGCTCCAAGGTGGCTACAATATAATAATAATAATAATAATAATAATAATTATTATTATTATTATTATTATTAACCCACCCCTCCGAATGAGCAATTGGGGCAGGGTACAACAAGTTAAAAAGCAAGTACAATTAAAAAGTTATAATCCGATCCCTACTTCCCACCCTTTAAAATGGAATTAAACTAACACAGAATTAAAATAAATAGCAATAAAACAATAAAATGTATTAAAATCAACTCTTGGGCAACCTGAAGGTGGCATCTGATGTGTGGCTGGGAGAGCTGGATAGGTGTCATTGGAGACCAGGAGAGACTAGCCATCATCCGGAAAGGCCTGCCGGAAGAGATATGTCTTTGCAGCTTTTTAAAAGCTGTCCAGGGGCTTAATAAGACACATCTCATCTGGCAGGTCATTCCACAGCCTGGGAGTGATAGCTGAAAAGGCCCTCTGAGAGGTCTGTGACAGCCTGGTCTTCATGGGCTGTAGCAGATTCCTCCCAGAGGACCGGAGCATGCGAGGGGGCTCATATTGGGAGAGGTGTATGTCATAAAGAATGAAAGAAACAAAGACCTAACTTTTATATAGGCGTTTGAGGAAGTAGACTTAGGACCTGTATAGAGCTGGCCTAAGGACTTTGAGCTGGCCTGGGCCTGAACTAGGGTTGTATGAGGGCTGAGCATTTACACATTCCGAAACCATGCAGCCCGCATGCCATCTTGGCATGTGCCTGTATAGATGGTGTGCTCCATGATGACATCCATCGTGTGCAGTGCCTAAACAGTGCTGCACATGAGGGGCATCATAAGGCAATGCCGCGGCCCTTATGGCACCCCTGTAGTGATATAAAAAGGAGCTGCATTTCACGGCTCCTTTTTCTAGCATGTTGGGGGCATGATGTTTGCTTGCTGTGACCCCAACCCAGTGCTTCCAGGGGCAGAACAGAGCTGCCCTTGTTGGGCTGTGTGTCAAGCCCCTAAGTCTATGAGACCTCATCCTACAACTTTTTTCACCCAGTAAGTCTTAGAAGTAACCATCACTGATGGATCTTATCACAGTACCCCATGCCTAGGCAGTAGGCAGCCAGTATTCAATCTGGGCTTTTCAAGGTTTTCAAGAATGAGTTTTTCCCATTCTTGAAAAGCTTTGGGAGAAACCTGGATTAAATATGGGTTGGCTATTGCCTGGCCACAGGGCAATGAGATTGGTTACTGTTACAACCCATCTGTATCCTGACGGGGATTTGGCATGCAGTAATCTCCTGTGTCTCTGAATTTTACCTCACTGGGTTATTCTACCTCACTGGTAATAAAGTGGGGAGTATTAGGAGAGCCATGTCTAACAGTTAAAGATGCAATATAAATGCAACTAATAAAATGAATAAATATATTTCTCCTGGCATTGTTTTCAGTGGCCCTTTTGTTTTCTCTTGTCATGGTCTAATGTTGTTACATAGTTCCACAAAAAACTATAGATGCCGGCCATGAAAGCCTTCGACTCCATATTGGAAATCTCTACGGGGAGAAATTGTTACTTAGTTGTTATGCTTTTGTGTTAGTAATAAGAACAACTCTGGGAATATTTTTACTGAAGTTTGAATAGTAAATGAAATGAAATGAAATTTTTAATGTCAATGAATTCAGGCAAGAGGATGCCACATTAAAAAAACAACAATAGAACAATACTTGGAGAAGTATTGGGAGTGGCACTCATAGGGAGATGACAGTCATACAAACTAGATGTTTTTGTTCATTGATTTCCATGGATTTCTGAGAACAGAGGTGGTGGTGGGACAGAGTAGCATTGAAATGACATGATTAGAAAGGCTACAAACTATCACACCCATTCCTTTCATGCTAAGTGACTACTGCATGGCTGCAGATATTGAAACATCATCTCAAATTGTATCTCATAAACAGCTTGACTTGAATGGTAATACTTTATAATCTTTGGAAGTCTTCTTGGGAGACATTTCTCATGACTGACTGATATCAGAACTGAGTTAAATGAAGATTTGATGTGCTTCCTCTGCTTATTGTTGTATTACTTAAAATGACACAAAAACATTCAAATAAGCGATACTTAAAAGTTGCTTGAAGCACAATAATTATGTTTAAAATTGGTGTTGCAGTTTCTCCAATGCCTTTGATAGGAGTGTAAAAGCACAATCATTCAAGTGACCATTAATGAATGTGATAGTGATTAAAAACCAACAATATTTTTCATAAAAATAAGAAAAATATATTTTTCTTGATGTTTGTAAAGTACATAGATTGTATGAAGATCTTTTTGTTGTTGCTATAGTAAAACAGTAGCAAAAACACATATGGTTGCTTCTACTGTTGAAGAGATGCTGTGTGTTGATCATCCTTTAGTGCATTTTGAATGATAGTTGGTCTATGGGGACCAGTGAAGACCTCCAATTAATTATTACTGGAGAACATGAAATCATAAACAAAATTCCTTGTAATAAATTTTTAAAATGAGATTGCATGTTTTATTTACAGTGCTGGTCCATTTTGGGCTTTAAATCTATGAACAAAAACAAACATGCTTCTTACCAAACTGAAATAAAAAATATCAATAGTATTTCTTTCATATCAAAGTAGGACACACAATATGTGGAACGGACTTCTAGATAAGTGGGGCAAGGGAGGAAGCCAGGGATCATTGAACAGGAAGAATAGATTCACTTTTTCCAATTTGTTGAAAGAGAGAGATTATAAGAATACAACAACAAGAATGAAAATGCCCCAGAGCCTAGTGTCTTCTCTGTATTTATTTTTGTTCATAGAACAATTTCACATGCATTTTGTTTTTGAATACTTTTTTTTATTTCAGACCTGAGTCTGCTGTCAAATTAAAGTTGTCAACAGAGACTTCCAGAAATTTTTTTTGATGGTTTCAGATCAACCTCTACTTTATGCTCTCTTCCTTGCCTCAGGTTTTTGGCCCTCAATTCCTCTGCCATCAACAATGGAGCACTCAGCACTATATAAGGTATTCACTTGGTTCTTATTCCTCTTAATATTACCACATAGAAAACACTGAAGAAAAAAAAATTGTTTTTGTTTTAATCTGGGCATTCTCTAAAGAGGCTAGGTTAATATATATGGTTGTTTATTTTATCCTCACAACAATCCTACGGAGTAGATTTAGCGAAGAAATAGTAATTTTAAAATTTTTTTATAGTTTTTTGTGGAGATTTTGGGCTATGTGGTCATGTTCTAGAAGAGTTCCTTTCTGATGTTTCGCCAGCATCTGTGGCTGGCATCTTCAGAGAATGATAGCCTGGAAAAGGAATGGATATATATATCCTGTGTGATCCTGGGAAGGAAGGAGTAATTTGCAATTGTATTGTTCTGTTGCTAATGGCAGACCTCAGGGTGGGAGGATACGGAAACCCATTTCCTCCAAACTGAAAGTGATGTCGGGGGGGGGGGGACGTTTTCTATGATGTTTAGATTTCTGGCTGAAAGCAAAGAAATAGTAATTGACCTAAAGCAGTGGTTCCCAAATTTTGGTCCTCCTGATGCTTTTAGACTCCAAGTCCCAGAATTCCAGAATGTTGCCCATGCTGGCTGGGACTTCTGACAGCTGCAGTTCAAAACATATACAGTCAGCTCTCCTTCCACAGGTTTTTTTTTAATCCATGAATTCAAGTATCCACAGATTGAAAATATATATATATATATATATATATATTCCAAATAGCAAACCTTGATTTTCCATTTTATATACAGGACATAATTTTGATATGCCATTATATTTAATGGGACTTGAGTATCCACAGACTTTGTTATCAATGGGGGTCTTGGAAGCAAACCCCAGCAGACAACAAGGACCCAATGTAGAAGGCTAAAACCTGAAAATCACAGGCCTAAAGCCATGCAAAAAGTTGCATGGATGAATGAAGAATGGAACTTTCATCCCCCTGGTCCTAGTCCAACATTCTCCTATGAAAATGTGTCATGTTGAAGCCTTGTTGAAAACATAGCTTTCTCCTTTTCATAGTCTTTTCTTAACATGTAGTCTAGCTTTAATAAAATACAGGGTGCTTCATAGCAGGTTCATAAATAATTGGGAGTTGGGAGACAGCAGTTGGATGGCTAGTTTACTAATGGCCAGAAGTTATTTAGCATTTTTAAAACAAAAAGAGAGAGAAAAAAAGAGCTCCAAAAGGATGTCTAAGCTGGAGGAAGAGGCAATAAAATGACTGATGCACTTCATCATAAGTAAGTGTAAAATTATGCAACTTGGGGCAAAAATACAACTTTAAATTTTGGGAGGTTTTAAAGGAAGCACCAATATTTTATTTTATATATATTTTTTTTGTCAGAGTACTATATGACCTTTTAGTACTTAACAGAAATTTATATATACTTAGCAGAGGGAATAAAAAAAGCTTGTTAGTGAATTGTATTATTATTATTAACCTTTATTTATATAGCGCTGTAGGTTTACACAGTGCTGTACATAAGATCTATCAGGAGATTATCCCATGTCTTTTTTTTTTTTTTTTTTTTTTGCCCAATCTGGACACAGGCTGGGCATGGTCTTAAATGGGTGAGAAGAGATCTTATCACATGCCTTCTTGCCCAACTCAATTACATTGCATACCCAAACTGGATTCCTGGCATACTTTTTGAATGATCAATATTTTCCCAAATTGGTTGAAAAAATGTGTGTCGTAACCTCCTATGTCATTCAACTACCCTTTCCCCCTGCTTTTCTGCACATTCAGAGAAGCAGAATACAAAAAGCTTTCAAGGTCTGTGCATGTACAAGTAGAAAGTATTGGACTTGATCAGGCTACAAAATATGGCTCGGGGTGGGGAGCACCACCATACACTGAAATGTTCCATTTATTGCCAGTGACAACTGCTTCTCAGATTGTGTCTCTGAACTTGAAATAGAAAATTATTATACTCATGGATAGCTAAACTGGAAAGACCATTTTGCCAGATATTTTCCAGGAGAAGGACTAATTATTCAACAATTTCTGTTGAGATTAGCTATGTAGCAACACAGTTTCATTTTTGCTCCACACATATTTCTACAGAGCCACAGTAGGAAGAGCTCACACTTGAGCATTGATTGTCCATTCCAGAAATAAGCTAGATGTATGAAAATAATTTAACAATTTCTTTTGCAATGTCCATAATCGGTGGATCAGTGGATTTTGTTGTTAACTTCCCCCAAGTCAACCTCAAGCCATGATGATCCTGTGAATAAGACACCTCCAAGAAAACCTATCTTCCACTTCACTGCTTATTACCTTCAATCCCTTGCCTGTATTCTTCTTGATTGAATCAATCCATCTGGCATGTGGTCTTCTTCTCTTTCTTATTTCCTAGCATTATTGTCTTTTCCAGTGATCCATTCTTTCTTATTAGATGACCAAAGTACATCAGTCTCAATTTTATCATCTTGGCTTCTAATGAGATCTCTTGCTTGGTCTGTTCCAAGACCCATCTGTTTGTCTTTTTGGCTGTCCATGGTACCCTAAGCACTCTTCTCCAGTGCCACATCTCAAATAAGTTGATTTTTCTTCTTTTTTGCTTCCTTTACTGTCCAGCTCTCACATCCATACATAGTGATGGGTAATAGAATGGCTGGGACAATTCTAACTTTTGTGCTCAGTTGTATATCTTTACTCTTCAGTAGTTTTTCTAGTTCTTTCATAGCTGTTCTTCCCATTCCCAATCTTATTCTTATTTCCTGGCTGCAGTCACTATTCCTGTCTATATTTGACCCTTGGCATGGGCATTCTTTAACTATTTCAATTTCTTCGTTGTCTATATTGAATATCTGCATCTCTTCTGTGGTCATAATTTTTAGTTTAGCAGTGGATGGTTTGTGTTTATTCTTTCTTATAAATTGCTTCACTTGATATATTTCTTGCACAGACTGGAGGTAATGTACACTTCAAGTGGAGGGAGAATAACTTTTTACTCATGAAGTGCCAGCTACATATTTATTTCACATGTTGGGAAGTTTGTTAATGGTAAAGGTGATGTGTTGCATGTGATATGTATGTGGAACAGAATGTCTGATAACTTCTTAATCCATACAGTTGGAAACTCAACAAAATAATGCCTTCTTCACAAAGGTGCATGGCACACTGACAGTGCATCAAAGCAACTTTGGTATAAGTCAAACCAGAGGTGGGAGAACGGTGATTGGCTGGTCTCGTTATCAAAGGCATCCATCAATACCCTTGGGCATTTCTCTGGATCAAAGGGCCTTGTGTTCATAAATTTGGTTTACTGGCAGTTCCTCTGTTCAGATTATGAATTGTCACTCTTACTGCTACTGCTTCAGGTCAAAAATTACACAGACTCATAATAGTCAGAAGTCTCTGTGGTAGTAACATCAGAAGGATATGCCCAAAGACTCAAACATTGTCCCTCCGATCCCCTGGAGCAAAACATGTGAATGTGATTTAGGAATACCCCAGGCAAATGCAAAAGGTGAGGGAAAGCAGCTCTTCTCTTATCAACTTGTAAGTTACCATATTCTTTCCCCAACATTATTTCTTTATTCTAACAGAATTATTCACATTGTTGTTGTTTTTTTCATGCCATTTGTAATGCCCTCTGATAAATATTGAAAAGGACAAAAACTGAGGGACTTCTCATAATCTAAGGGACTCATAATGCCTCATAGGCATTAACATTTCGCTAGATTTCTTGCTAGGTTCATCTTGTTTTACATATTGCTATTCCCCACTCCTCAGAAAAAGTCTAAGGACCAAAGAAGAAGAAGGCAATATAATACTGCTCAATGAATTAAAAGTCATCTACTGGCAGTATCTGGCAGGAGTGGACCAGTGAGAGATAAGGCCAGTCTATTAGACCTTTAGAAGGTCCTCCTTGTGTTTCACTGGGCTCCACTCCCCACTCTGATGCCTGGAAAATAAGCTGGGAGACTTCAGATCAAAGATGCCTGTACTACCATTTGCCACTAGGTAATTTTAGGGAGCACCAGAGTCCTTTGCAAGTTCTAGGAGGCTTGCAGGGAGAGGTAAATGTGACAAGAAGGGTTCCATCTGATAGGGTTCATGTGCTCATATGATTTGAAAGAAGGTATTCAGACTGAGAGCTAGCATGGTGAAGTGATTTGAGCATTGAACTATGAATTTGGAGACTAAGGGTTAAAGCACCTAGAAAGAGTGGGCTCCAGCCACTCTGGCCCCAATCACACTGGGACTGTGGTGACTGCATGGCCCACTTCTAAAGCAGGCCACCACCACAGTCTGAAGTGGCCACTGGCAGGAGCAGATTTAGTCAACTCCTAAAAATCCCAGCTTTTGATGCCTTAGCCCAGCCTTGGAGTCACTTCCACCTGCTTTGGGGACATGCCTCACCTAAACGCCATACGTGCAAAGCAAATAGAAGCCATTTTATTTAGCCTGTGCATTTGGGCCTAAGATTCAAATCCCTGCGCAGCCATGGAAACCCACTGAATGAGTGGGGCAAGTCACACTCTCTCTTCCTCAGTAAAGGGAATAAATTCCTCTGAATAAATCTTGCAAAGAAGACAGGGTCGTCTTAGGGTCACCATAATTTGGAAAAGACTTGAAGGCTCACAACAACATAAACAAATTCCATTCATCTCTCTGTGCTCCTCCTAGCATTACTGTGGTGTGATAGAGTTCTTAGTTTGGAATTAGGCATATGAATATGTGCTGGGGTTTTTTGTTTCATTTTAAAGAAAAATTGTCATTTTAAAGAATTGACATTCTTTCTTTTTTTTAAAAAAAAAAGATTAAGCATATATTTGAAAAATATTGTACAAGCAATGCTTTAAATATGTAATTCTTTCAGGTGTCACCCCCCCTTTTTTTAATTTGCTCAGCCACAAAATGGGGCAAGATGTCTTAGTCCATAGTTAACAAAGGAGGGCAAATGAGTAGGACAGGAATGTATGCTCAGAAAGATGAGATGTTGATGAGAATATGATATTGACATTACATACTGTATCTACATAGACAGAGTAAGATAGCATATTCAAAATGGGGATATTTTCAATATACTCGACTTTACAAATGCATTGAAATTTAAAAACCACACCTTTACAAAGTATTATCGTGAAGAATAGAAATCATAAAATTGATTTTAAAACACCTATTTGTGGTACACGGTTGTTGTGAGGAAAGAAAACAAATAAAGAATTCTTGAAGTGATTTGCCATTTGTGTTTGAAGGTCTGTGGCAGCATCTGAAAGACAAAAAGGGAAATAATTGATTAGTGGGTTTTGTTTGATCTGTTCTGGATCAAAGGGACAAATACTGTCTGCTAGGATGAAAGAAAGGGAAACGCTCCCTGTACTGATTCAGTTATCTGCTTAATCATATAGTCTTTATTGTGTGTTAGAGTTGCTGCTGCTACCTGACCCTCTGTCAAACTTTGAAGCAACAAATGCTGTGTTTCCTGCTGCACTTATTCAGTCTCTTATTGTAGAGTACCTTTGTTCAATGTATATTAAGACTTAAATTGCTTTGCCAGCATATCTAGTAACTATGCTTAACACTTTGAATCGGGATTGTTTTCTTCTCATTTTACCTATTGCAGAGGTTGGAAATGTTATTTTTTATATGGCCTTGTGTAGATGAACTAGGATAGTACAAGCCAAGCCTGTGATATCCTGTCCTGAGTCCCAATCCAGATCAGTTTCCAGGCTGGAGCAGGGATGGGTGAGTATTTAGATGCCCACTCATCCCCACGCCATGGATCTGCTGCTGTGTCTCTTACTTTACTCAACCATTGCCACTAGTGAGAAGCCTCCTGTCACTATATCTGATGGGGGAAATGGGGCACCTGGCCACTTGGTTGCAGCCAGGCACCCTGTTTCTATGACAAGCTCAGTCACAGAGGACTTCTCACTAGAGGCAACAGCTGAGTAGAGTAAGGAGTGCCTGGGGCTATCTGTTCTGCTGGGGTTTCCACTAAACTTCATGGCAAACAGAGGGTCATTTAGATCTCTGTTAAGGCCCCTTTGCTTTAATCCAGGATCCACCAGATCCATGACTGGTCTGCGTTAAGGGGGGGGGGGGGAAATCTGCCTCCTTCCCTGCTTTTCTTTGAATGTTTAACAAATGCTGCAGCCAGATCCATTTCCATGACGATTAAGGAGCACTTCCAGGCTTCACACACAGAGGCTTTTCTGCTCTTTCAGCCACCTCTGGAGGATGTTTGGGGAACGATTTACCAGTGATTCAGTTAAGTGTGAAAATCTTGTTCCTCTCTCCTGGAACCTCCTTCCCTTTTGCTTATGGTTCATCTCCTCTTTACCCACCTTTAAAACTGAGTAAAAGACCATTGTGTTCAGGGGAGCATTCCTACACATTACTTGATTGCTATTTGATGTTTATTTTAATCTGTTTGTATATTTTTGTTCAATGATATTGTGTATCAATTTTGTATTATATTCCATTTTCTAGAATGTATGCCACTGGCAGGTCCATTCTATTCTATTCTATTCTATTCTATGTACAGTGCTGTGTAAACCTACAGTGCTTTATAGTGGAGAGACTGACAAAACTTATCAAGCCTACTGACCATTACCCCTTTCTTTTGATTCATGTGGGAACCAATGATACTGCAAGGCACAGCCTTCAGAATATCATAAGGGATTATCATGTTCTGGGTAGGAAGCTGAAAGAGCTGGATGCACAGGTTTGTCATCTCATGTCTTCTCCCAGTTGAAGGGCATGCCCAGGAAGGGAGAGGAAAATAGCAGATGTAAACAACTGTCTGCACAGATGGTGTTGCCAAGAACGATTTGAATTCTTGGATCATGGGCACCTCAGGCTAGTTGGCACAAATGTTTTTGCCAATAGTCTCAAAAATTTGATCTGGAGGGCATTAAATTGAGTTATATAGGGGAGGGAGGCAGGAATTCATCAAGGGCTGGAGATGATAGTTATAGAGGGAACAAGCCAAATAGTGCAAGAATCCAGCAGTGATAGGCAAAAACCCTTACACAGGCAGCAACTGGGGAAGATCCACAGTCTTAGATATGTCTACACTAATGCACAGAGCATGGGAAATAGACAGAATTAACTCCTAACACAACAAAGCAAATGTTATATAATTGGCATCATTAAACCTGGTAGGATGACCTGGTTAATGGGGTGCAAGTGGTGGGATCCTTAAGTGGGAGTGACCATGTTCTCCTGGATTTTGTTACACAGTGGAAAGGAGAAGCCAGTCATAGTCAGACACACACATTCTAGACTTTAGAAAAGTTGATATCAGTAAACTTAGGGAAATGCTGGGAGTGTTTCTGTGCTCAGAAATACTAAAAAAGAAAGGAGTTCAGGATGGATGGGAGTTTCTCAAAAGAGAGATACTGAAGGCACAATTTCAAAATGTTCCAATGAGGAGGAAAAATGTGAGGTGTCTTAAGAAACCAAGATGGATGACTAAAAAAACTTTCAATTGAGCTAAATGGAGCATATATAAGAAATGGGAAAAGAGAGAAATCACCAAAGAAGAATTAAAACTAATAGCAAGCACATGTAGGGGTAAAATCAGAAAAAATAAAACACAAAATGAGCTCAGGCTTGCTAGAGAGGTTAAGAACAATAAAAAGGCCTTTTGGGATATGTTCACAGCAAAAAGAAGAAGAAGGAAATGGTAGAGCCACTACTTGGAAAAAATGGCAAAATTCTGATAGAGGACAGAGGAAAAAGCTGAATTACTCAACACCTTCTTTAAAAGGGTGCTCAACCTGAGGAAAATGGAGCAGAGGACACAATAGTGGAAATGCAGTACAGAATAAGTAAAGATGTAGTACAGGAATACATGGTTAACCTAAATGAATTTAAGTCTCCTGGACCAGATGAACTACATCCAAGGGTATTAAAAGAACTGGCAAATATAATCTCAGAGCCATTGGCAATAATCTTTGAGAACTCCTCGAGAACAGAAGAAGTCCCAGCAGACTGGAGGAGGGAAAACATTGTCCCCTCTTCAAAAAGGGAAAAAAAGAGGATCCCAACAAGTATCATCCAGTTAGTCTGACATCAATACCAGGAAAGATTCTAGAACAGATAATTAAACAGAGAATCTGTGAACATTTAGAAGGCAATGCCATGATAACTAAAAGTCAACATGGGTTTCTAAAAACAAGTCATGCCAGAATAATCTGATCTCTCTTTTTGGTAAAATTACCAGTTCGGTAGATGAAGAGAATGCTGTGGATATTGCATACTTTGATTTCAGTAACGTCTTTGACAAGGTTCCCCCATGACATTCTTGCAAACAAGCTAGTAAAATGTGACTTAGACAATGCAACTGCTAAACTGATTTGCAATTGGTTGACCAACCAAACCCAAAGAGTACTCAGCAATGGCTCCTCTTTATCATGGAGAGAAGTGACCAGTGAGATGGCACAGGGTGCTGTCCTAGGCCCAGTGCTATTCAACATCTTTATCTTGGATGAATCTAAGCATCTTTATCTTAGACTTAGATGAAAGAATAGAGGGCATGCTTATCAAATTTGCAGATGACACCAGATTAGGAGGAATAGCTAATACCCCAGAGGACAGAATCAACATTCAAAAGGACCTTAATAGGCTGGGCCAAAGATTAAAAAAAAATGAATTTCAACACAGAGAAATGTAAAGTACTGCACTTAGGACAAAAAAAAAATATTGAAATGCATGGATATAGGAAAGGTAACACCTGGCTAAACAAGACTATGTGTGAAAGAGATCTAGGAGTCCTGGTAGATCACAAGTTGAATATGAGTCAACAATGTGATGCGGCAGTTAAAAAGGCCAATGCAATTCTAGACTGCATCAATAAAAGTATAGTGTGTAGATCAAGGGAAGTAATAGTGCCACTTCATTCTGCAATGGTCAGGCCTCACCTATAATACTGTGTCCAGTTCTGACACCACAATTCAAAAAGGATGTGGAGAAACTGGAGCGTGTCCAAAGAAAAGCGAACAAAATGGTGAAAGGTCTAGAAGAAAATGCCTTATGAGGAGAGACTTAGGGATCTGGATATGTTTAGCCTTGAGAAGAGACAGTTAAGAGGTGATATGATAGCCTTGTTTACATGAAAGGATGTCATATTGAGTATGGAGCAAGCTTGTTTTCTGCTGCTCCAGAGAAAAGGACTTGGAACAATGGATGCAAGCTACAGGAAAAGAGATTCCACCTCAGCATTATTGGATTTCACTACCTACTGGAGCCATATCTTTCATATCTACCATCTGTACCATATCCTGTCTTATTCCATATCATCTCTGAACTCACAGGAACAGATTTTTGAAAATAGTGAAGGGCTTAAATCAGCAGAGAATATCAATAGAAGTCAGATGCCCTCTTTAAGGCAAAATCACCATTAGATACAACCCTCTAACAAAATTTAGAGGAAAGCTTTCACTGCGAGTAATATCTCTCAGTGGGTCTGGAAAGCATGTCCTACGAGGAGAGATGTAAGGTGCTAGGGATGTTTACCCTGGAGAAGAGAAGGTTAAGAGGTGATATGATAGCCTTGTTTAAATATTTGAAGGGATGCCATATTGGAGATAGAGCAAGCTTGTTTTCTGGTGCTCCCGAGAATAGGACCCGGAACAATGGATGTAAGCTACAGGAAAAGAGATTTCATCTCAACATTTGGAGGAACTTCCTGACAGTGGGAGCTGTTCAACTTTGGAACACACTCCCTTAGAGAGTGGTGGAGACTCCTTCTTTGGGGGTCTTTAAACAGAGGCTGAATGAACATCTGTCAGGGATGCTTTGATTGTGAGTTCCTGCATAGCAAGGGGTTGGACTGGGTGGCCCTTGTGGTCTCTTCCAACTCTATGATTCTATGATTCTATAAATAAAATTTAATAATAATAAAGAAAGAGGTTTCTATACCATACCTTGGAAGCAGAACATGAAACTGATGTTTTGATACTTTGGCCACATCATGAGAAAGCATGATTCATTAGAATAATGCTAGGAAAGGTAAAATGTAATAAAAAGAGAGGAAGACCACATGCCAGCTGGGGTACTCAATCAAGGAGGTCATAATTCACAGGACCTAATCAGAGCAGAAAAGGACAGAAAAGAAAAGAAAAGAAAAGAAAAGAAAAGAAAAGGACATCCACAAGTTTGCCATGAGCTGAGGTCACCCTGAGAGCAGTTGACAACATAGGAAAGGAACTCCCAAGTTATTTGGCTTATCATTTTCACAAAAATAACAGAAAACAAAATATCTTGTGTAGCCCATCATATTTACATTTTAAAATAACTGCAATATAAACAAAACAATTGAACTGGAAAATGTATCTAAATATCTATTTTAATATTTTTCAGCCACTTTTCTATAGTTTTCCTCAGAGCAATGTATGGGCAGCTAAGAAAAGCATGCAATAATTAGAATCAGTCTCTCCATTCCAAAGACTCTTTTCCTCCATCAGCTAGTCTACAATCTATTCAGGTTTTTCATCCTCCATTGTGCAGTTAGTCTATAGTTCTATGGCATTCCTCCCTGACTGAGGAACAGATGACAGATTTTCACAATGGGCCTTCTTCATTGTCCAGCTCTCACAACCATACATAGAAATGTGAAATATGATGGCATGGACAATACTAACTTTAGAATTTAATGATATATCTTTACACTTCAGGTTCTTGTCTAGTTCCTTCATAGCTACCCTTCCAATTCCTAGTCTTCTTCTGACTTCTTGACTGTAGACTTCACTTGAATTTATGATTGAGCCCAAGTATTGAAAATCTTGAACTATTTCAACCTCTTCATCATCTACTTTAAAATTATGTAGATTGTCTGTGGTCATAATTTTTGTTTTATTGATGCTCATCTAAACTTTTGCACTTTATGCACTTATACATTTTAACATGGGGGGGGGGGGCGGTAGCTGGTGAAGCAGGCTTATCAGCGGTCTATTTTTCTGTCTGATTTCTAATCACACATGCTCACTAAGGAATTCTAAAAGCATTTCATCTTGACTGCACTGGGCATTCCCTACAATTACAGTAGGATAGGATAGCATATAATCCCATTCTTTCCCAGCTCAAGCTTTTGTTTGTTGCATTGTTTTTTTTGCATTCACACTGCTGAAACTTGACACAGTTCTCCAGCCTTCCCAATGCAGGTGCTGTTAAAACCTACCAGCTGGAAAAGGGGGCTGGGCTGGTGTAAATAGACTTTGCAAAAAGGTGCTTCTTTGTCAGAAGCTTTGTTAATATAAGTATGCCTAAACTTACTTGATATTGTATGTGTGTGTGTGTATTTAAAGATCAGATGGCAAGTAATGTGAAAATTCTCTGCCTGAGAACCCAGAAAGTTAGAGCATCCTTGATAGAAAAATAAGTAAGAGAAGAGGTAAGAAAACATGGTAAAAATATTTGGGGATTATACCACATCAGTCTATAGGTGGGAGTTTGCAGGTATAGATGGTTGTCATAGTTTTTTGTGGGGCTTTCGGGCTATGTGGCCATGTTCTAGAAGAGTTCCTTTCTGACGTTTCGCCAGCATCTGTGGCTGTCATCTTCAGAGATGCTTGTCACTATTGGGGCTTTCTAGATTGGCAAAAAGAAGTGTGTTCATGGCTGCATGAAACTCTAGCCTTTAGATGAGAAAAAGGGAAAGTGTGCCATGAAAACGCCTTTTTGTGTTTGGGGGGAGAAGAAGTGCCTTTAAAAAGGTGCTGGTTTTCCCAGCTTCTTTTTTAAAAACTACGGAACAGTGCAGCTCCATCTAAAGGCTGTGGTGCAGCTGCTAAGCATTAAGGAAAAGGCAACTTCATGTCACACTTTCCTGCCAATCTAGAAAGCCCCAATGTCTTCTTAAAAAGAGATGTTTATAGAGGCAGAGAATTCCAGCTCAATTCCTGATATTCTAATTTTAAAGTAAAAAACAAAGCAGATTTGGGGTGGACAGGCAGTTCTAGGGTATCAAACTGATCATGCAGGAAATACTGATAATTCAGTTCAAAATATATTTTGTAAAATAATTTTGGGAGCCAGTGAAGTTATTTGAGTGTTAGACTAGGACTCTGGAGACAAGGGTTTAAATCTCCATTCAGCTATGGAAACCCACTGGGTGACCTTGGACAAGTCATACCCTATCAGCTTTAGAGGAAGGTCGTGGCAAACCCTCTCTAAACAAATTGTGCTTGGAAAACCCCATGATAGGTTCACCTTATGGTCTCTATAAGAACGAAATGACTTGAAGGCACAATACAAAAACAACAACTACAATGTACATTTTACTTGCAGTTGTAAAATTGGTTTCTTGTTAACTTTTATTTGAGGCATGAAGGACTGCTGAATCTATAATCGTGCTTTACAAATGGTATTTCACAAATGGTATTTCTTCAGTTATAGGCCACACAGAGTGCATATTCAGTCAATTGGGACCAATTGCCATAAGCACATTTATTTAACCACAATGTACTATGGCCTTTGTCTAAACCTTAGATACTAAAGCAAGAGCTCCTTCTGTACACCTGTTTAAGTTCAAGGCAGTGAGTCAAGTGTATGTCTAAATAATTTATTTGATCATCCCTTGTCTGCAAAAATGAAATAGACACATTTGACCTAAGATTTTTGTCTATGTTTTATTATTAATAGTATTATTCCAGCTCTGCTTTAGAACCATATGCCGCATGTGCTTTGCCATCCCATCCACCAATTCTCTGTTTCACATTTCATACTTTCCCCCACAGCATCTGGATAGCTTCATTTTTTCTGACATAATGAAGGGAAAGCACTGTCAGGAATTAAATTATCCAGGCTCATAACAAAGAATCCAGTGGTTTGTCTTCTCTGTCTGTTTATAATCATACACAAACCCTATTGTCATATATTTGCAGTGTGGAGTATTATAAGACTTAGGAATATGAATATGATATGAAATATTGGCTGGTGATGATAAGATCACATTCAGGCCTGTGAGGCTAGGACTAGTGGCCTTCACAACTTCAGGCTGCCAAGAGTACTCAGGATCAGAATTCAACCCTGTCTCATTGAGCTGCCTCTGGGGAAAAGAAGTGAAAACAAGTCCCCCCCCCCCCAATGCACACTACTGGTATAACTGTCATTAAATTGACTTCAGCTTATAGTGATGACTACTCAAGTCTTGCAGACTCAGTGCTGTGTCAACTTTGAATGAGCCTACCCACCTGAAATTGAGTCTTCCTCTTTTTCCTACTGCCATCTACATTGCCAAGCATCATTGTCTATTCTAATGAGTAATATATTCTTAGGAGCCAGTGTGATGTAGTGCTTTAAGCACTTCACTGGTTTTCGAATCACCACTAAGCCACAGAATCCCATTGGGTGATCTTGGGCAACTCACACTCTCTCAGCCTCAGAAGTTGGAAAAGACAATCCTACCCTCCAGGGAAGCTGAGTCATTCAGGGTGGCTTGTCCAAGAAGCTCTTGCAGGTATCACAGCAACAGCTGTGGCTCTGGGGACAGGAGATTGGCCAGTCATGCCAATGCAATGGTGGACCAGCTAGCCCATGCAAATAATTCTGTGCCGCTACACTGAGGGGTGCTCTCAACTGGCCTCAGACTTATGACACTGCAGACAGGGCATAAGAGAAGTCCAAGGAAATTTTTTTCTTAATCTCTCTGTGAACAAATAGAGTGGGGGATTTTCAGAGTCCATTTTTGCACACTGTATAATAAATACACAATGAAATGTCCAAGTGTTCAGACCAAGTCAAACAGAGATAAGTGATTTGTGGTTCTCTTTTCCTATATTAAGCAAGATTAGGAAGGCTGAGGAAATGTTTGTTATTCCTCCTGAAACAAATCCTTCCGCTTTCTGTCATTGACCCCAAGAAAAAAAAATAGGAGAGGGTTCCACTGGGGTTCATTATTTGTCATAAGAGCTGCCTAAGCAGCTGTTTGATGCTGATTGCCAGATCTCCATTATAAACCTTCTTTGTAGTAACAGGAAGTCAGAACAATTTCCAAACTTATTCACCATCAGAGATAAACCCCTGCCTCACTTTTCTCTTACAAAAAACAACACACAATTTCAACAAAAATTACTCTTGGTTTTTAAAATATAGGATTTTGGGGTTCTAGATTTTAAAAAAGAAAGGAAGGAAGAGTTCAGCTTTAGTGACTTTGGCTTATCTGATAAATAAAATTCATTCCTTTTTTCTCTGTAAGGTCCACCACATGAAGAGTTCAGTAAAATGAGGTTGGTAAGATATGTCATAAATCTCAGAATTACATGTGCATGTGTGCATGTGCCTTAAGGCAACCCATGGATTTCATAAGATTTTATTAGGCATGGAATAGTTGGGGATGGTTTTGACAGTTCCTTTCTCTGAAATATAGTCTACAGCACCTGGTATTTGCTGGTGGTCTCTCATTCAAATACTAACCAGGACTGACCCTGCTTACCATCCAAGATCTAACAGGATATGGTGCCTTTAAGATATTTAGGCAACATGCCAGCTGTGTAATGTGATGTACTGCTGTATTAGAGGGAAGGCAAGAGTTTGATATTTCAGTTTTGATGTGACTTGTTGAATTTTACTGCATTTTTATATGCAGTATATGCATTTTATATGAGTGCTAATTGGAACCCATTCAGAATTTTAACCAAACCAAGATACAACCAGGTGTAAGAAATATATGCCATGGCAGTGGTGGCAAAAGAATCCCTTCTTCACTGCCACTGTTACATCAGCACACCATCATCCACTGAAGCTGTCTCAAGTGAATCTGCCTTTTACATTCCACCCTGCAAGAGCAGTATATAAAAAAATTGGCAGCCTGTTGTGAAATGTTTCCACAGAATTTTGAGGATAAAATCATTCCAATCCACTATGACTTGATATAGGTCTAGTGGATGTAACCTTGGCCCTTGCTTGTCAAGTGTTATAGGAAACCTTTCAATTTGTGTAGCCTAAGGACGTGACAGGCTCTGTATGCATACTGGACTCATGCTGTTCCTGGCAGCCTGAGGGGGACTAATGGACTGGGTAAAGGGAGTAGTGTATGCCCCCTACAGCAAGCCAAGTTTCCATCTTAAAGAGGAGGCTGTGCTGAAGCCATTATTGAAAAAAAAATCTTCCCTGGATCCTACCATAATTGAGAATTATCAGCCAATCTCCAATATCTATTTTTGTGTGTGCAAGGTATTAGAGTGCATGGTGGCCTCCCAGCTCCAGGGGTTCCTTGATTAAATTGATTATTTAGATCCATTTCAATTTGGCATCAGGTCTGGCTATCAGACAGAAATAGTTTTGATCACCTTAGTAAATAACCTGCACAGGGAACAAGAGAGAGGTCATATATCCCTATTGGTTCTGCTGAACCTCTCAATGACTTTCAGTACTATCAATCACGGTATCTTTTCGAGCTGCCTCTCTGTTATAGGACTTTGGGACATTGTTTTACAGTGGCTCCGGTTTTCTTGGAGGGGCAGACTCAGAAAGTGGTGCTAGGATATGCCTGCTCAACATCCTGGCCAGTACCCTCAGGGCTTGGTTCTGTCCCACAGGCTGTTTAATATTTACATGAAACTGCTGAGAGGGGTCATCTAGAGCTTTGGGATTCAGTGTCATTGGTACACAGAGGGGTGAAACAGATGGGCAGGAAAAAGTGGCTTGGAGCTGCCTTTTTTAAAGCCACATTGAAACCCCACCAACCACACCACTGGCTCCCAAGGAAGCTGGAGTGCTCATATCATGACCACATGACATGGCTTCAAGCCAGGAAGAAGAAGAGAAAAAATGCTTCTTTTTGAAATGGCTTTTCTATGCATAAGGACACTTTCCTGCTGGCTTCAAGGCATGTATCATCTAAACGCCACACCTTCAAGCCAGTCTGAAAGCACATCTTTTTGGCTGTCTGTTTAGCCCCTTGTCATGCAACTCTCTCTTCTTTCTGTCAGATATTTTAACTGTTTTAAACTTTTTTTAATCAGGCTATTAAAATAATATTGTCATTTAATTATTTTAAAAATTTATTTGTAAAATAATGATTTAGCTTAGTCTTTATCAAATTATTTTGAGACGCCTTAAATCCCATCTTGGGTTAAACATAGAATATAAATTAATTATATGAGAGAGAAAAAAAGAGAGAGATTTTCTAGACCAGCACTGAATTTTTAAGAGGAATGGTGTTATCTTACAGCTATTGTTCTTGTAAGCTATATCTCTATCACAAAAGAAATTTGACCCACTATTTGATTTTTTTTAAAAAAATCCTAAATTTCCAGCAATCTTTTCCATGCCGTACTGCTCTGGTATTAAAGAAAAACTAATATTCAAAATCTAAAATTCACAATTCAACAAAGAGTGAGCAGAAAGTTCTCAAAACAAAGCTTGTAGCTTTAATGTGGGTGTGGGAGCAAAACAGGGGTGGGACTTTGGTCAGTTTAGGAGAGGGGACAAAAGCCAGAATATGGGTTAGAACTCACTGCTACTATCAGAGTATTTCACATTGACCCACTGCTTCCATTTCTTCACAGATATCCTTGAAAAGATATTACATGATGGTGCAGCATCACTGTGAAAATGGTGCTTCCCAGTGGAAGTTGTCACTTATCTGCCCATAAGATCCATCAGGGTGATGCTTCAACATCATATAATATTGCTGAAGGACCCTCATGTTGTCCAGCAAATGGAATGCGCCACAACTAGCTTTACTTACGGTGGCGGTAGAGAGTTTCTTTCAACTTACTTCTCAGTTTTGCTGCAACCTTCAAAATCTTCCCCCTTTTTACCAAAATGAGCAGAAGGCACTTCAGACAGCGCTAAATAAATATCTTATCCTATGTTGATTATCAAGGAACACCAAACTATGTATTTGCTCTCATCACACTTATCATTTATGTTCTTTTTATACTAGATACAAGTGTATGCTGCTTTGGGTAATTAGTGAGTTAGAGACAGAAATCATAAATTATCTTTCTTCTCAGATGTAAAACTCAGTTAGATCTTTACTCAGAATCGCATCCCACTGCGTTCAGTCAGTAAGGTCTGTAGGAGTGGAGCCTTACTTATAGCTTGTCTTCCGTTTTCCCTCTTTGTAATAAGAGTATAGAGTCCATACAATATGTCCACCAGCCTTCCTGTCCAGAATGACTAGTCATGGTAACCTCAAGGTACTGTATTACACATCTTTACATCTTTGACTTTACCTTGCAAAGTTAATTTACCTTGCACATAGCAAAACACTACCAATTTGTTCAGTTATAATATTTTCCTAAAAGGAATTTTTCTTTCTATGTTGGAAGCAAAATGGGCACCAAATCACATCTAAAGGAAGTTCAGTTAAGTTTACAAGTGTGATTAATTTGGGAAAATTAAATACATTAGAACTACAATCCTATGCTCATTTACATGTGAGTGAGCCCCACTGAACTCAGTGGAACATATTTCTGACTAGATGTGTATAGGATTGTCCTTGAAGTCTTCAGTACTTAACACACTTACCTGAGTAACCGGCATTGAACTCAGTTGGACTTGATATTGATAGGATTGCTCTGAATGGCTATAATCAGAAAGACATATTTTAGGGGCAGGAATAAGCTCCATTGAAGGAAGTGAGGTTTACATTTGGGTAAATTAGCACAGGGCTGCATTGCACATCTCTTTGGATGAAAGTAATTGTTTTAAAATGTGTTCTGCTTGGTTATGCATATAGATTCAGATCATGAGCCAAATTGTTCTCATTGGTTGCAAATAACAAGGGGTGCATGTAGACACAATATAGATATAGACTGTTGGTCTGTGGCAAAAGTGAAATTTGTGTAGCCCTCCAAATGTTGTTGAATTGCAGCTCCCAGCATTCCTCACCATTGGCTGTGCTGGCTAGAACTGCTGGGGTTGCAATCCAACAAGATTGGGATCGCCACACAATTTTCACCCTTCTTCTATGGCCATGAATGGACTTTGATTATTTTGAAAGGCATTCATACTGTGTGAACTATTTTTGTGCAGGTTATTTACACTGTTGATTAAATTGCTTGCAAAGCAGTCAAATTTCTCTATACACACAAAGTAACAGAAATATGATGCTTGTAGCAATTTGCAAGTTGTCTTTTGATAAAGAGAGAACGTAAGCCACTTACTACTGGTTTTATACAATGATTCATTTTCTTTTCTTTTTGCAAAAAAGGGAAACTGTCTAATGAAAATTCAAACATATTGCTTCTCTGGATACAAACATAAGTCGGTGCACTTCATATACTCTGTAAATAAGCCTCATTTGCTGCCATGTGTCAGTGAACAAGTGATTTTAGTTTTACATGCAAATTCCAGGGGAGAAATTGTTTCAAATAAAAATAGGTAGTTTTGTTTCACATCCATAAGCAAACATTTTCAAAACATTTAGACATCTGTATATAATAGACTTTATAAACTGTTTGTTTGGAAGCATAAATAGATCTCGTGGTGTTTGAGCTACTGCCTATGTTTCTCATTTCTGAACACTAAACAAAACAAACAAACAAACAAAACTCCACATACAGTGCTAACACTCCTATCAGATTCTTCTGCCTTTATGTGGAAAATGTTCAGACTCATGTTATGGTGGGCTTTTATTAGGCAACGGATTTATGCATTAGGTTATGCATTAGGCCTGATTCAACAATGTGGTGATCATCAGGCAATTAGCCACAGGTTGGGGCAGAATTAGAGCATTAAAACCTGCAAATAAGAATTTTGCTTCCCCAGAATGAAATTTTCATTCAGTCCCCAGCACTGCATTAATAATAATACCTAATAAATTTTATTTATATTCCGCTTCTCCACTAGGATTGAGGCGGCTTACAAAGAAAAGAAAAAAAGATAAAAATACCTACAATACAAATTAATCCAAATAATTATTCCCTCCCTCCCTTAAACATCTAAAATCCCCACATAATAATAATAAATAAAAATTAAAACATTACAGTCATTAAAATGATTAGAGATAGGAAGAGATGGAAAGAATATCCAGTGTGATAGTCTATTTCAGAGGGCGACTGAGTGAACTATTCAGGAAAGGCCTGTCGGAAGAGGTCCATCTTGACAGCTTTTTAAAAAGTGCCAAGGCTGGTAATATGATGGATCTTCTCTGACAGGCCATTCCAAAATCTGCGGGGCAGATGAGGAAAAGGTAACTGCAGCCAACCTGGTCTTCTTTGGCTACAGTAGATTTTTCTCCAAGGACCTTAATGTGTGGGGTGGATTGTACAAAAGAATGAGATCCTGCAAATAGGTTGGACCCAGGCCATGAAGGGTTTTAAAGGTAATAACCAACACTGTTTCCGGAAACTAATGGGCAGCCAGTGGAGGGATTTCAGGATAGGCGTTATATGGTCTGGCTGCCATATTTTGTACTAATTGCAGTTTCCAGACTAGCCACAAGGGTAGCCCCATATACAGCATGTTGCAGAAATCGAGTCGTGAGGTTACCAGCACATATACTATAGCCTCCAGGTCCCCCAGTTCCAGGAAAGGACACAGTTGGACGTTACATTTATCTGATTTGTCATCTGAAGCAAGGAATCTAGGAGCACGCTAAACATAAAAATTCACTTGAGCATTTAGAAACACAATGTAGGTAACCAAAGAAAGTGGGCAGGCAAAATGACCAAGGGAATGTGAATACAGAAAAAAAGAAGTGTTCTAACTGTAAACAATTTTAAATGTCTCACTTTCTGTAATGCTAGAAATTTGGAGACAAAAGGGAAGTTCCATTTGAGGTGGCAGAATTTTTATTCACAGGGGAGAGTACTCTGATTTGCCTTCCCTCCCCATAGCTATACTCACAATGGCCTTTTGGGTGGGACATCTGTGTAGAGGGATGAGCTTGGGTCTCTGTGAGAAATGGGAAAAACAGCCTCCCATGTAGTTCCAAGAAAAGTCTGGGAACGTCGATTGGCTTAGAGCATAATGGCTGTAGTGATCAATCTCGCAGCAGGGCTTAAAAATTTACTGCTGACTAGAATCATAGAATCATAGAATCATAGAGTTGGAAGAGACCACAAGGGCCATCCATCCAACCCCCTGCCATGCAGGAACTCCAAATCAAAGCATCCCCGACAGATGGCCATCCAGCCTCTGCTTAAAGACCTCCAAAGAAGGAGACTCCACTACACTCCGAGGGAGTTTGTTCCACTGTCGAACAGCCCTTACTGTCAGGAAGTTCCTCCTAATGTTGAGGTGGAACCTTTTTTCCTGTAGTTTGCATCCATTGTTCCACGTTCTAGTCTCTTCAGCAGCAGAAAACAAGCTTGCTCCCTCCTCAATATGACATCCCTTCAAATATTTGAAAAGGGCTATCATATCACCTCTTAGCCTTCTCTTCTCCAGGCTAAACATCCCCAGCTCTCTAAGTCGTCCCTCATAGGGCATGGTTTCCAGACCCTTCACTATCTTAGTTGCCCTCCTTTGGACACCCTCCAGTTTCTCCACATCCTTTTTGAATTGTGGTGCCCAGAACTGGACACAGTATTCCAGGTGGGGCCTGACCAAAGCAGAATTGAGCGGCATTATAACTTCCCTTGATCTAGAAACTATACTTCTATTGATGCAGCCTAAAATAGCATTGGCTTTTTAAGCTGCTGCATCGCACTGTTGACCCATGTTCAACTTATGGTCTACTTGGACTCCTAGATCCCTTTCACACGTAGTTTCATTCAGCCAGATGTCCCCCATCCTATATCTGTGCATTTCATTTTTGCGCCCTAAGTGCAGTACCTTACATTTCTCCGCATTGAATTTCATTTTGTTAGCACTCGCCCAGCTTTCTACTCTATTCAGGTCATTTTGAATTTTGACCCTGTCTTCTGGAGTATTGGCTACTCCTCCTAGTTTAGTGTCATCTGCAAATTTGATAAGTATGCCCCCAATTCTGTCATCCAAGTCATTAATAAAGATGTTGAATAGGACTGGGCCCAGGACAGAGCCCTGTGACACCCCACATGTCACTTCTTTCCAGGTTGAAAAGGAGCCGTTGTTGAGCACCCTTTGAGTTCAGCCAGTCAACCAGTTATAAATCCATGTAACAGTTACAACAGTTACCTTGTCTAGCCCACATTTTACAAGCTTGTTTGCAAGAATGTCATGGGGAACCTTGTCAAAGGCCTTACTGAAATCAAAATACTGTATACTATATCCACAGCATTCCCCTCATCTACCAAACTGGTAATTTTATCAAAAAAAGAGATCAGATTTGTCTTGCAAGACTTGTTTCTCTGAAACCCATGTTGGCTTTTTGTGATTATGGCATTCACTTCTAAATGTTCACAGACTCTCTGTTTAATTATCTGCTCTAAAATCTTTCCTGGAATTGATGTCAGACTAACTGGACGATAATTGTTGGGATCCTCTTTTTTTCCCTTTTTGAAAATGGGGACAACGTTTGCCCTCCTCCAGTTCCCAGGAGTTCTCAAAGATTATCGCCAATGGCTCCGATATTACATTTGCCCGTTCTTTTAATACCCTTGGATGTAGTTCATCTGGTCCTGGAGACATATTCATTTAGGTTAACCAAGTATTCCTGTACTATCTCTTTACTTATTCTGTGCTGAAATTCCCCTATTCTTCCCCATTATCCTTAGGTTGAGCACCCTTTGCCTTTTCTGAGAAGATTGAAGCAAAGAAGGTGTTGAGTAATTCTGCCTTTTCTCTGTCCCCTGTGAGCATTTTGCCATCTTCTTCACGCAGTGGCCCTACTGTTTCCTTCTTCTTCCTTTTGCTTCGGACATACCAAAAAAAAAAAAAAAAAAAAAAAAGCCCTTTTTATTGTTCTTAACCTCTAGAACTGTTTGAAATTGTGCCTTCAGTATCTCCCTTTTGAGAAACTCCCATCCGTCTTGAACTCCCTTCTCTTTTAGTTTTCCTGACCATGGGATTCCCCCCCCCCCCACAGTAATTCTCTAAGTTTATTGAAATCAGCTCTCCTAAAGTCTAGAATGCGTGTCTGACTATGCCTGGCTTCCCCTTTCCGCTGTATAACAAACTCCAGGAGAACATGGTCACTTCCACCTAAGGATCCAACCACTTGCACTCCATTGACTAGGTCATCCTTGTTGGTTAAGATAAGATCTAAAATAGCTGATCCCCTTGTTGCCTCTTCCACCTTTTGGACGATGAAATTGTCTTCCAGGCAAGTGAGGAATTTGCTAGACCTTGAGGATTTGGCTGAGTTTGACTTCCAGCAAATATCCGGATAGTTGAAGTCCCCCATCACTACTACATCTCTCCTTTCTGAGTATGTGATTATCTGTTCTAGAAAGGCATCATCCATTTCCTCTGTCTGACTTGGAGGTCTGTAGTAGACTCCCACAGTAACAGTAACTGTTATTTCCCTCTCCTTTAATTTTTATCCAGACTAGATGGGCAGAGTGCTGGGTGTGGACTGCATGCAGCCCTTATGCCTCACTTTTGTGGCCCCTAAAGAACCTCAGTCCATCCTGCCCTTCCCCCCCCATGTTTTTTTTTTAATTCAGAATGAATTTTTGGGCAATTTCTGAAACATGCTAAAACACCACCAGTCCATCTACACAACTCTCAGACCACCACTATCTCCCATGCCTCCGTTTTCTTCTGTTGTTGTGTGCTTCCAAATCATTTCCAACTCCTAGTGAGCCTGAAATGACCCTATCACAGGGATTTTCTTAGCTGGATTTGTTCAAATTTGCCTTCCTCTGAGGTTTAGAGAGTGTAAGTTGCCCATGGTCACCCAGTGGTTTCCATATATTTGAACCCTGATTTCCAGAGTCCAGCACTCAAACTACTACACCATGCTGGCTTCCTCTGTATTCGCTGTCAAAATACCAAAATGTCACTTCCAGTTTTGGGCTTGCCTTATATGTTTGGAGACATGGCCTATGCAGGCCCTGGGGAACCTTCATACCCCTGTAGTTGCAGTGATATTGCATGAGTGGGATTTAGCTCAACCAAGGAACCTTTCACACTTCATATTCATAGAACTATGATTTCACTGCTATGATTGCATCAATAATAGAAACATGGGTGTGTGTTTTTTTAATTTGGTGAGGTATTAAAGTCTCTGATTGAGAATTTTAAATAGTTCCCACCAAATCCCAGGGGTGCAAAGGATGGAAACTTGGCAGTTAAAGTGGCATCATAGTGCTATAACTGTATAGTGGGAAAAGACCTTAGTAGAAGGCAACCTCCTACTTCCCATGCAACCCAAAACTGGGAAAGAAACCCTTCAGACCTGTTGAGGAGGCTGAAGAGGTGGGCAAATAGCATTTTGCCAAGACTGGGAGTGGAACATTGGACTTAATCCAAATGGTTTTCCCTCCTGCTAGAATTCTGTTATTGGTCTTGGCTATAATTTCCATGATTTTAGATATTTTATGTTATATAGCTATTGTCAAGTATCGCTTTAATTACTGTTTTTAGGAGAGCCAGTGTAGTATAGTGGTTTGAGCACTGGACTATGGCTCTGGAGACCAGGGTTTGAATCCTGACTCAGTCATGTAAACCCACTGGGTGACCCTGGGCAAGTCACACTCTCTCAGCCTCACAGGAATGGCAGTGGCAACCCCCCTCTGAAGAAACTTGCCAAGAAAACCCCATGATAGGTTTACCTCAGGGTTACCATAAGTCGGAAACAACTTGAAGGCAAACAACAACAACAAACTGTTTTTAAGGGCAGTTAGGATATACATTTCCGAAATAAAAAGTTCAGCAAAAGTCAACCATACACTTCCCCCATTCAAGGGGGAAACATACATTTCCATCTGCTATGGCACCAATCTGACTTGAATACAAATATCCCCTTCCACAGGGTCACCATACTTCTGAATCAGAACTACGCTATAATAAACAGACTACACTTTACTAAATCTGGTCAGAGGGAAGGTAAAGTAAAACCTAGAAGCCATGTGGGTCTAATCCTTTCAGATAAATATTATTTATTATATTTATTTATTTACGGTATTTATACCCTGTCCTTCAGCTAAAGGCTGTTAGAGCGGCTTACAATTATTATTATTTTTAATTAGATGGTTCCATGCCCTCAGGCTCATAATCTGAAAAGATATGACACAAAAGGAGAAGGGAATGGTGGTGGGAAAGGGGATCAGGTCCAGCAGTTCTTTTCTCCCTCTGAGGCCTGGACCAAGAAAGATGGACTGGAGCAATGGCCCGGCTTCTTAATCTAGGCCAGGCCTGATGGAGCTGGGCCTGCATCTCCCCTCTATGGCCAAATGGCACCATATTGAAGTCCTGTCACATAGGGTGTATCTACACTGTATATATAATGCAGTTTGACAACACTTTATGTGCTGCAGCTCCATCCTATGGAAACCCGAGATTTGCAGTTTTACAAAGATTTTACCCTTCTCTCCCTAAAAGTGTTTATGCCTCAGAAAGCTACAACTCCCAGAATTGTGTAGTATGTCACCTGGAGCTTATTGCTTGGTGTTTTAAATTGGCTCCAGCCTCCCGGGCTGCAGCTGGGATGCAAGATGGAAGCAGGGATTATCACACACTAAATCACTGCTGAATGACTTCCAAGCCATGCTCCGCCAGCACTTTTTAGAAGTTGACAAGCTTTCCAATTTCTAAAAAGTGCTGGTAGAGTGTGGCTTGGACCTGGGCTGATGGGAGTCAGCAATTCAGTGGTGATTTAGTGTGAGATAATCTCTTCCTCCATCCTGTGTTCCAGCTGCAGCCTGAGAGGTTGGAGCCAATTTAAAACACCAAGTGATAAGCTCCCTTGACAGTTAAAGTGGTGTCAAACTGCATCAATTCTACATTGTAGACGCACCCCTTGAAATGTGGGTGTTAATTCCAGGATCTGCCATACTGATGAATGATAGAATGATGTTATTCTCATTTGAATGAGTTTAATGAATACCCATAATATCTGAAGCCTTATATTTCATACAAAGTTATATTTGTATTTTTGCCTTTTGTGTGCTAAACTATCCGTAGTTTAGTGAGATGTTAACTATGGGGCTTTCTAGATTGGCAGGAAAGGTAGACATGAAGTTGTCTTTTCCTTAATGCTTAGCAGCTGCACTGCAAGCCCCAGGTGTGTAATAAAAAGGCATAGGGCAGCTACACTGAGAAAGTGTGGGGACGACTTATCTGAAGTCTTTTCTATTGCTCAGCAATGACATTGGAAGCTGTCAGGATGCTAGAAACACAGGCAGAGCAGCTGCACGGGTGGCAATGAATAGGGCTTTTGGCTGCACTGAACCTTTAATATTTTGTTGTTGTTGTTGTTGTTGCCGGCTGCGAACTGCGCAGTTGCACTGCTACATCATACAGGCAATTGTATTGCCAGCTGCGAACTGTGCAGTTGTGCAGGTACATCACATATGAACTGTGCAGTTATGAAGATCTGTCAAATTACCATTGTGGTTTCGCTTCCCTTTTGTAAGTGCGCAGTTATTAATATTATTATTATTATTACCCCACCCCTTTGAGATCAATTGAGGTGGCTAACACATTAAAATACTATTACATCAATAAAACAAACTGCATCCCTCCCCCCCTTAAAAAGATATTAAATCTGTTACAATTTAAGTTTATGAATAAACTTCTTTATTTTATGAATGAATTGACATTTTATGCACAGTTGCATAACAGTTGCAGCATCCCAGAGTCCCTATTGCGCATGTCTAGGGTTCGGATTAGGGCTGGAGCTAGGGTTTGGGAGTTTTAGAAAACTGCAACAGTTGCACTGCAGCATTTAGACTCAGCTGTGCAGTTACACCCTTTTAAAAAAGAAACTGGGAAAAGCAGGTCCTTTTTAAAGCTGCTTTTTCCCCACTGAAATGCAAAAGAAGTGCGTTCATGCCAAAATTTCAGTGAGGGTCATCTAAAGGCTACACTTTCATGCAGGCATGAACACACCCCCTTTTGCCATTCTAGATCATCCCTATGGCATCAATATGCAAGCAGACAAAAATGGTATCAATTTACACAACAGTAGCCTGTGTACTGTATGTGCAGTAACCTCTGTAGCTGCAGGTGAATCCAACATGTACAAAAATAGCTTTTTACACTAAAATGAACAGTTGACAAGACTGTGGGACAGAATACTTAAGGCACTCACAATACCTATGATCTTATGAAAAAAATCTGTATGCAAGTTATCACCCTGGAAAGAAAAGGCAATTTGTGGTGTGTCTAAACTAACCCTTATTCTCAGCATCAATTATGATTGAGCCATTCTGAAACTACCTTCATATATTCAACCATATCTCTGCAACCATGAGGGACAGAAACATTTTTAAACATAGGGTTTTTTAAAGGAAATTTTTGAATGTTAGAATTATAACAAGAAGTCAAGGGACACAACAAACATATCTCAGCTCCATGGAACCCATGGGCCATACTTCTCACTTTTGAATAAAGAAATTATTAGGACTACCATGAGCTTTAAGATGTTTTTTTTCCTGGTTAATTTTAGTACTTTTAAAAGAAATATATTTTATTCATCATGATATCACTTAGATATCAAGCTGGCTCCCTTTGTGAATCATTAAGATTATGCCTTTTGTGAAATAAAATAAAATAAAATCATCCACTAGAGAAAAGGACATTAACCACTTGTGCTTTAGAGTCAAAACTTATCAGAAGAGCCTAACTTTTACTTATTTTTCTTTGATATAGAGGTTATAGAGATTCCAACTACAGTCTATAGAATGGGAGAAAAATCTCATTTGTTAGCTAGCAGAGAAATACTTACTTTTTAACGAAGTTCACTACTTAAAGACTTTACATGGTAGAGTATTGCTGGAAGCTGGAACCTGACACCCCTTCCCCTCCCTTGCCTTTTCTTTCTTCACATATTTGCTTTTATCATGTCAGTTTTATTCAAGTGACACTGAAATATGGAGATTTTTCTGATCCTTTCTTTTTTCTAGAAGGAGCTTATTGGTTGTAAAGCCTACATTTTTGAATGTGGGCTTTGATGTTAACAGCCCCAGTGCTTTTCTTTCTTATTTGGGGCATTAAGTTCAATTACATATTCAAAGTATCTGTTCAGTGCTTTTCCTAGATTTTTCAATAATTAAAATAGCTAAGTCTTTTCCCCCTTCTTTTTGGTAAGGGTCCTTTCATCGGTGATCTGTACTTTTTAGGGATCAGATTCAGGTCCAGTTCAGTCTTTTCTATCAATTTCTCCAGTTCAGCATAGAGCGGTGACCAGTGCTGAATACATTTAAGGTCAGGCTACTCAGCACGTGCAGAAGATCAAGGAAGTTATTGGAATAAAAGAAAGGAAAAATAAATGTCTTGTTTGCAATGGAAAGCATGGAATACTGAATTCTACATCATCTTTCCATCACAAAGTAGTTTGACATCATCAGCAACAACCCACTTTTCACCCAATATAGAGATTCAAGATGGCCATTGTTATTTTACTCATATTATTATTAATAATAATAATATCAAATTCTTCTTCAACCAGGTTGATCCAAATTTCACTGGAGGTTTGATCTTGACCCTTAACAGACTCAAGAAATGAATTCTTCAGTTTAACATTTCAAGCATGAGGTTTGATGCCATCACTACAAGTTATGCAGAATTAAGGATGGGGACACTAACATTTGTAATTTGCACTCCATTTATCAAATTATGTTTCTGAATGAACTCATCTCTAGAGCCTGAGATGTAGTTTTGTTGTTATTTAACTTTGATTTACAATGATCCTATGAGAGACCTTTAAGAGTCTTGGTCATCAACAGCCCTGCTCAAATCATGCAAACTCAGGGCTTCCTTGATTGAGTCTATCCACCTACAGCTGTGATCTTAGGATTTTCCTGCTGCCTTCCACTTTACCAGCCAATATCGGTGTGTCCAGTAAATTACATCATCTCATGATGTGTCCAAAGTTTAATAGCCTTAGTTTAATCATTTTGCCTTCTAGTGAATGTCAAGGCTTAATTTATATTCAGAGACTTAATTTGTCTTTTTTGGCATTCCATTGTAGAACTCTCCTCCAGTATGACATTCTCATAGAATCATAGAGTTTGTTTCTTCCTGTCAGCTTTCTTCATTGTATAACTTTCCCATACATACAAATAAATGGGAAATACTATGGCATGGGTGATCATGACTTTGTCTTCAATCATATATTTTTCAATAGAGGATCCAATTGAGTTCCCTTACAAGTCTTTTTGATGTCTTGACTTTGATCTCCATTTTGATTTATGACTGATCTAAAATGCATTATAGCATATTTTAAAATATTTTGATGTCTTTATCACCCACTTTCAAGTTATGTAAATCTGTGGTCATTATTTTTGTTTTCTTAATATTCAACTGTAACATTAATTTATGCATTCTTCCTTAACTTATATCATAGTCATTTCAAGATTTCACTCTTGTAGTAATTGTAGTAATTACCCTAATAATTAGCTTGTTCTCATTTTGATTTTGTATAATGAATCAGCAAAATCACCTCAGTGATTTGAAAAATTTCCCAGCAGGGATGGATTGAAATAATCCAAGGAAAGTTGGCACCATGTATGTGTGGTTTTTTAAATGAAAGATTTACAATAGAGATAATGTAAAAGAAAATGGAGTTCTGTATTTCAGTCTATAGACCACCAATAAGAAGCATGTGGATGTCCTGAAGTTGTTATGCAAAGTTCTAGATCACCTTCAAATGTGTTCAAGGTAAAGTATTTGATTTCCTGGGTACCTATGAGGGCACTTTAAGGAGATGAGTATGTTTAGCCTGGAGAAGAGACCATTAAGAAGTGACATGATAGTTATGAAAAGGTGTCATATGGAAGATGGAGGAAGCTTGTTTTCTTCTGCTCCAGAAACTAGTACATGGAGCAATGTATTCAAACTACAGGAAAAGAGGTTCCATGTGAACTTTAGGAAGAACCTCCTGATAGTGGAATATGCTGCCTCAGAGTGTAGTGGAGTCTTCTTCTTTGGAGGTTTTTAAAGAGACTGGATAGCCACCTGTACTTTGAATGTGTATTCTTGCATGGCAGGGGTTTGACTGGATGGACCTTGTGGTCTCTTCCAACTCTGTAATGCTATGATTATATCCAGCACTGGATCCTGGAGTCTATACACACTGTAGCATTATGGTTTATCATTCCACTTCCATTACACTTTAACAGACAAGGCTCCATGCTATAGAATCTTTGAACTACTAGCCTGGTGAGTTACTGGAGCACTCTAAAATTTTAAATATTTTGGAACCATGGAAGTTATAGCAATAGCAAGTACGTTTCTATACTGCTTATCAGTGCACTTAAGCACTCCCTAAGAGGTTTACAAGGTGTAAGCTAATTGCCCCCAACAAGCTGGGTACTAATTTTAGCAACCTATGGAAAGATGCCATTCTAAGTCAACCCTGAGCCCCTTACTGGTATTGAACTCACAACCTTTGCATTTTGCTTCCATGTCATGACATCAGAAGTTAAATTATGGCTGTTGTTACTGCTATTTGTATTCCTAGGTTGTGAGAAGAAGACTAAAAACTGCACCTTAGGACATCCACTGCTTTTGCTGAACCTCTAAAACCACTGCCAAATCTGGAATCTTTAAAAATTATTAGTAAAAGACAGAAATGTCACAAGAGGAAAATGAGAAGGAAGGGGGAAGGGAGAAAAAAGAAGGAAAATAATAGATTTATAAGATTTGGTTATCTAGTCTGACTCCTAGAACAGCTATGGCTCCGAATTTAGGGGGGGGGGGGGAATACACAACATTGTCAGTGTGAATACGTGGGATTTAACCCTGCATACCCAGTTGTGTCTTTCCAATGAGGGGAGATGATGACCTCTCTCTCTCTCTCTCTCTCTCTCTCTCTCTCTCGTTTCTGCCCTGTCCCTGCCATCTGTTGGCAGCTGGCGGATCCATGGAGCAGTGGGAGACAATGCTATTGCTGCTGCTGCTGCTGCTGCTGCCTCAAGATACCCAATTGGGGCCAGAGGTCATTGGCACCCTTGGGGGGGGGAACGCAGGGCTGGTGAGCATAGAACAATTATAGTTGCAAAAGGGTGCCTTTGGCGATACTTAGCACATGATGTCACCTCTGATCCATAGCTGCTGTGTCTGTGATTGTAGTAAGGGTGTCTCTTTCAATTGATGGGGAAAACCAACCAATAAGCTTTTAATAATGCAGCAGCCCCTTTAGACCTCATATGTGAAGCATGGCAGTTACAATATTGGCACACATGTGTTTTCACAGCTTTCTTCTATTCCCTGCCCTCCTCCTTCTCACTATTTCCAATCAATCTGATTTATCCCCCCCCCCCCCCTATTTAGTTTCTCTTTTCTTTGCTAACTTAAATTAGCAGAACTATGGAATTTTGTTAAAAAATGAAAATATAAACTTGAATTTGTCCTAGGAGACATCAACTAAGGCAGCTGTTATTGTCCTGTGTTAGCTTTAGATGTGACCATTATCGGATTTTAACTATTTGAACTACTTCCCCTACTAGATACATATTATCTAGAGTGAAACTGAAGCAATATTCATAAATCCCCCTAACATGCACATATTAGAATTATTATGGAGAGAATAGCTGGGATGAATCCATTAGAACTGTCAGTCTGTGGCTTCTTTGTCACTTGTCTCTGTAGCCCTCCACATGTTGGAAGAGTTGCTCCTGCAGTCAGAAACTTTCTTCCCCACAGGGTCCAGTGCAATGTAGAACCCTGTATATACCGCTTTGATCTTTTTTGGAAAAGCGGTATATAAATAAATAAATTATTATTATTATTATTATTATTAATCAGGATACTTTAATAAAATTTATGTACCACTTTGTTTTTTCATAATTCCATTGTTGCTCAAACTACCTAAAGAATATCTAGAAAGGAAAAGCAAAATGCAGTTGCTAATCCTACAAAGATAGACACATTGAATCAACTGATGAATGTAAAGTCAACACCTATGGAAGCCCCATTGATTCACAGAATTTACTCTAGTTGGGACTAGCAAATGGATTTAGATGAGAGATGGGAATAATGAGGTCATCCAGAAGTTGTTGAATTGCATCTCCCAGCATTCTTAACCAACACAGCCAATGGTAGGAAATGTAGTACAAAACCTTCTCGTGGGATGCACACAGTTCACATCTCTCATTTAACCCATGCAATATAACAACATAAAATGTTAAATACACACACACACACATATATACTAATCAGACTGTTGCCAAACTATTGTGGAGATGTGTATTCTAGGAGGCCTGTACTTTACCAATCCTTTTCACCAAATAAAATGAAAAAAAAAATATTTTTAAATAAAACCATTCAATAGGACATATCATTGAAAAGAGAAAACTTGTTTATTGATGGGACATTGCTCTAATTGCTTGCCCACAAAGGGTTTTGTTGTTGTTGTTGTTGTTGTTGTTCAGAGCAGTATAAAGTGATTGACAACTTATAAAGTGGATACTGCTGTCTCTATTGCAGGTTTACTTCTAACAAACATGTTTTTGCCATAATACTAAATTTATTCTGGTGGTAGTGGCAAAAGACTATAAAACTGACGGTTCTACAGCACTAATATGAAGTTTCCAAAGAAGGACTCTAAAGCTAACAATATTTTTACAGTCCCATTGCCATTTTTATTGCACATGCTGTTATCATGATATCATAAACATTAGAAACCCATGTTGAATTTGTCAAAAATATATGCATTAATAGTATAAGCATGAAGAGCCAGTGTAGCATAGTGGTTTGAACAGTGGACTACAACCAGGATTTGAATTCCTCCTCAGCCAGGGAAACCCACTCGGTGACCTTGGACAAGTCACACACTCTCAGATTCACAAAAATCCATGATATGTTCATGTTAGGGTTACCATAAGTTGGAAATGACTTGTAGGCACACATCAACAGGTATAAGCATGAGCTGGGATTGGCAAAGGCCTCAATATGTACATGCTATTGCAAACTGGTCTCCCAAAAGCTCTTCCATTGTAGTGACTGTGGCTGATGGTGAATAAGACTTGCCCTGACATTTTCTTAACTCCATAAATTTGTTTTTGAAAAACCCATACTTCAGGTATTACACACATGAGGAGTATTCCATGGATAGAAAGGTGGTGGTGTCTGAGTTTGGAGGCCTGTTGAACATGGACATTTGTTACAGGAAGCCTATAGTTGTTACCTGTCCTCGGGTTGACCTTTACATTCATCCCACTAGTGACTCACAGAAGCTCCTCCTCCTCTGCCACAAACACACTCCCCCAAGAGTTTTTAAAAATCCAAACACTCACCACTTAAAATGGCCATCGTGAAGCTGCTTTCTTTTCTCTAGCTGCAACTGGCCTAGAAAAGGCTCTGGGAGGAGTTTTATATAGCTAGTCTCCCAGCTCCACCCACTAGTTACTCACATGTTGGCCAATAAAGATATCACTGGTTGCCCAATAAAGGTATCACTGGTGGATTTTTGTCAAAATACTAGAGTGTAATATTCATTTTGCAAAACTGGTGAATTCCTCATGATTCCATTGTGGTTTCGCTTCCCTTTTTAAAGTGCACAGTTGCATCAGTGCACCATGAACGAACCCCTTTATTTTATAATTATTATTATTATTAGCACCCCACCCCTTATTATTTTATGAATGAATTGACATTTTATCCACAGTTGCATAACAGTTACAGCATCCCAGAGTCCCTATTGCACATGTCTAGGGTTTGGATTAGGGCTGGAGCTAGGGTTTGGGAGCTTTAAAAAACTGCACAGTTGCACTGCAGCATTTAGACACAACTGCGTTGTTACACCCTTTTTAAAAAGAAGCTGGGAAAAGCAGCTCCTTTTTAAAGCTGCTTTTTCCCCACTAAAATGCAAAAGAAGTGAGTTCATGCCATACTTTCAGCGTGGGTCATCTAAAAGCTACACTTTCATGCAGGCATGAACACAACCCTTTTTGCCAGTCTAGATCAGCCCAAAGTAACCAACCAAGTTCATATTGCTCATAGGGCAGGAGGATGGGTAGCAATTTTGAAAGATTCAGGTAAAGCAGGCCAAGGGCTTAAATAGTCTAGATCTGCCCCCTTCACGTGCCCAGGCTTGGCCAATGAGGCCATGCCTCTTTTATCTATCCTGGCCTCAATTCACGTGGGATCTCAAAAACACACCCACCCTTAAAGTGGCAAGCCACTTGTCTGAGTTTGGAAACTTGGAGGTGTTTGCTTTCTTATGACCTTCCCCAGATGTGTGGAACCCATACATGGTCTCCTCCTGTTTATGCTCCACTACCTCCTTAAATTAAAAGTGCAAACTGAAATAGTGGTAAACCATGGGGCTATTGCTGTGTATTTCCTTGGAAAAATATCACCACTTACCCAACACTCTCCTTAGCATAAATGCAGATTCCTGAGGAGGAGGAATGAGGAGGAGAGGAAAATAAGGTAGAAGCATCCAGAAAATACAGAGAGAATGAAGGATTGAAGACAACTACTCTGATTGTCATAATTCATGTGACAACAACAACAACAAAAAACTCATCTATGGAATTCTGGGGCTTGTATTTTGGTGAGGCACTAGAGCTCTCTGGCTGAGAATTTTTAATGTCCCTCCCCAACTGCAAATCCCAGGTTTTCACAGGATGGAATCATAAACATTAAAATTAAATTACACTATAACTGTGCAAATCCAATAACATCTAAACAATTATACCTTTATTGGGACAACCAACATGCACAATTACATGTTGCAAACTTTCAAAGGCACACTGGCTTCTTCATCAAGCAAACAGAAGAAAAAAATTGAAGATGTTAGTCATAGACCTGCATTTTCTGTTTCTAGTCTTAGTTCAGATGGTAGGGAGGGCTATCTGCAGGCTGAAACCCCCCCTTTGGCCACGCAGTAATTGGTAGATTTTCAAAGTCAAGGAAATTTAGGCCCACTACACACCACCAGGTGATAGTAGGGCTCGAGAGCACACACCAACCTCATGCTCCAGATCCCTATGACCTGCGAGAGGTGCCGCTACTGAGAGGCACCACCCACATGGGGGGTGTTGATGATGTGTGAGCATCTGAGCACCCACACGTCTCTTACAGGAAGCAGCATCATAGTGGCTACAACATAGACTTTATGACATTGCAAAAAGGAGCCTCTCTAGGCGGCTCCTTTTTTGCTGTACAGTGGTGCCTCGCCGTTTGGTTGCTGCGGCAATGCTGCACAGCAAAAAGGGGCGGGTTCAGGCCGCCCCTGATGGGTAGTCTGTAAAGCCCAATAGTTACATAATCAGAGTAGAGAGCATTTAGGAATCTGAAGGTAGCTTTACATCAAGTTTTCTAACCTTATTTTATCTTTCTGTAAGACCCTGAAGGGAGCCAGTGTGGAGTAATGATTTGAGTGTTGGACTAGAACTCAGGAAGACCAGGGTTCAAATCTCCACTCACCCAGGGAAACCCACTGGATGGCCTTGGACAAGTCACACTTTCTTAGTCTAAGATTAAGACAATGGCAACCCCACTCTGATAAAATTTTGCCAAGAAAACCCTGTGATAGGTTCACCTTAGGGTTGCTATAAGTTGGAAATGATTTGAAGGCATACTACAACAACAAATATCCTGTTGTGACTAAATCACAGGCTCAAAATTTAAAAGTTTTGTCTTTGAATGATAAGGGAATACTATCCACTCTCTCCACAAAAGAACACTTATTGTCAATCAGAGAAACAAGGGGGAAAAACAGAGTCTCATTTTCAATGGGTAGTATAAACTGTCACTGCAAAAAGCTTCCATGTGTGCAAAGAGCACACACATGCATTGCTTTTGATTATGGCCAATATGTCTAAACCCTAGCTTTTAACCTTGCTGATAATCTCTTCGGTTAATCTCCTTACTCTCCCATGCAAACTCTCCTGAAATAGCAACTCTGAGTCCAACCAGTGTAAACCATTGATTACCTAAGATACCAGCCAGTCTAGTGTGTGAGAAAATTGCTTCACAGTTCCCAAGGTAAAGATCAGAACCAGATACAGAGACAATTCAATCTGTGTATAATTCAGTGACATCCAACATCCTATCCTTCTTGAGATGTTTCTAAAGCCCTAGAAAAATATCCAAATTGTGTGTGAGAGAAACCCTTCTAATTCTAATGAATTGTTGTGGGACAAGAGCAAGAACTATCCCTTGGGATGTGTACAGTGAATCAACGTATTCAAGTCATGATAACTATAAATGTTTTTCAGAGGCTGCATGCTTGTAATTATCAGTTGCTGGAATAATATGAGTAAGAACTGATGTACTCCTGTCATGCTAATGGTCATTGCAGGAATAGAGATGGCAGACTTGAGAGACCTTTTCTCTAACTGCTCTTCCTCTTCCTATGTTATTATATTCTTTGTTCTTCCATTTTCGAAGGAGCAGCTGTGCTAGTCTCTTGCAGAATAAAAAAGATGAAGGAGAGGCAGAAAAGGAATCTAAAAGCACCTTTAAGCACTTTTTTTAAGGGCAAGGGAGATTTACATTAGTTTTCATGGATATTCACCCACTTCTTCAGATCCAATTCCCCTACTGTTGAAATTAGGGATGGATACTTCACTGTTAGCATTTTTGTCCTCTTAAAGTCATGGTGGATGAAAAAGTCTATTAGAATTACTGTTGTTCTGTGCCTTTAAGTGGTTTCCAGATTATGGCAACGCTAAGGCAAACATAACAGAGAAGTTTCTTGGCAAGATTTGTTCAGAATGTGGCAAGATTTGTTCAGAATGTGGACCAAGACAGACCACTGGAAAACGGTGGGCTGGAGGCACCCGTTTGAACTCCAGGACACTGTAGCAGCCAAACTGTGCAGCGTCCCTCGGGAGTAAAGAGAACCTGGAAAAACCCAGTGCTTTTTGCAGCACCTGGTGCATGTCATGAGTGCACCATTGGTGCACTGTATGCTGCGTGTCCCTTATGTGAAGATGGTGGTGCCTGTGTGGATGGGACAACTCCATGATGCCTCCACCGTTATGGACTATGGCTCAGGAACATGCTGTTGGTGCATGCTCTCAAGCCCTAGTATTGGCCCCATGATGGTGCTTCCTGGCCATCTGTCTCGGGTCTGCCTCTGCCTTTGCTTTCCTCTGAGGCTGAGAAACTGTAACTTGCCCATGGTTATCTAGTGGGTTTCCATGACCAAGCAGAGATTAAAACCCTGATCTCTAGCACTTAAGCTACTGCACTATGCAGTCTGTCATCTAGGCCACTTTGGAATTTCACACATTTGCAACCAAACAATGCACACATTTTAAAACCCAAATGGCTAAAGCATACACAACTGGGGGTGGGGGGAGAGAAAACACAAAAATATGCTTTAGTCAATGGGATAAAGAATGTGTAAAATCCATAAATAAATGCACACATTAGTTAAAATAATGTAAAAATATGTAAGGGAAAACAGTGTAAAATTAGAGAAAGCTATATAAAAATGTGCATGAATTTCCATGCAGAAAAACCTCTCAGACTCACAAATCATTAAAGAAATAAGGCCAAGCAGAAAGTTTAGCTGGGATTTGGGGATATGCAGCAAAATAAAGACAGATTATCACAACACAGAACTTGAATTTCCTAAATTATATGATCTTTGCATTGATCTGTGCTTCCAGAGTAGAAGCATTGAATCAATCTGCTATGTATATGTTTTGATTTACAATTCAGCACTTCTAGCTTCTTTAAGGGAGCTAACAATTGGATCAAGATTTTAAAGAGCTGTGAACATCAGACAAACAGAATCTTAAAAGGATACATAGGGGCTTTCTAGATTGGCAGGAAAGGGCGACATTAAGTTGCCTTTTCCTTAATGCTTAGCAGTGCACTGCAAGTCCCAGGTGTGTAATAAAAAAGGCATAGAGCAGCTACACTGAGGAGGTGTGGGGACAACTTATCTGAAGTCTTTTCTGTTGCTCAGCAACTACATTGGAAGCTGTCAGGATGCTAGAAACACAGGTGGAGCAGCTGCACAAGTGGCAATGAATGGGGCTGAACCTTTAATATTTTTTTTCTTGTTGTTGCCGGCTGCAAACTGCGCAGTTGCACCGGTACATGATACAGCTACATCATACAGCTACATCACACATGAACTGTGCAGTTATGAAGATCTGTCAAATTAGCATTGTGGTTTCGCTTCCCTTTTTAGTGCGCAGTTGCATTGGTGCATCATGAATGAACCCCTTTATTTTATAATAATAATAATAATAATAATAATAATAATAATATATACCCCACCCCTTTGAGATCAATCGAGGCGGCTTACACATTAAAATACTATTGCATCAATAAAACAAACTGCATCCCTCCCCCCTTAAAAAGATATTAAATCTGTTACAATTTAAGTTTATGAATAAACTTCTTTATGAATGAATTGGCATTTTATGCGCAGTTGCATAACAGTTACAGCATCCCAGAGTCCCTACTGCACATGTCTAGGGTTCAGATTAGGGCTGGAGCTAGGGTTTTGGAGCTTTAAAAAACTGCACAGTTGCACTGCAGCATTTAGACACAACTGCGTTGTTACACCCTTTTTAAAAAGAAGCTGGGAAAAGCAGCTCCTTTTTAAAGCTGCTTTTTCCCCACTAAAATGCAAAAGAAGTGCGTTCATGCCAAACTTTCAGTGTAGGTCATCTAAAGGCTACACTTTCATGCAGACATGAACACACCCCTTTTTACCAGTCCAGATCAGCCCATAGATTTGAAACTTTTTGCAGCTCCTTTCCTTTTTGCAACTTTTGTAGCTAGCAAAAGTTTGGTGTAGTCCTAATGTTGAAGCAAAATAAAACATTATTGCATTTTTTTTGCAGGAGAGCATAATCCAGTTATGTACTGACCCTCAATTTGTTTATAATGCTGCCAACAAATTAAACTCCACTGATGTATGTGTTTGTCACAAAGGCATGAACTTCCTGATGGGGGGAAAAACACACCACAATGCCCGATCAATGGTTGCTGACCTGTAATAATCACTAGAATATAAGAATGTGATTGGGGTTAACATATGAAATGAGAGGTCTCATGTATAATCATACTGGCAGCATTTATGGCCCAATAAAGAAATCACATTAGACTTGTATTTTCCTAACTGGAAAGGTGCCAAAGCAATGAAAAATACAGTAATTTTTGTTGCTGTAAAGTAGGGATACAGAAAAAAAAATGTAGACAACATGGTTTAGATTTTATTGGGTCATTGGAACTATTATCAGACTGATTAGGGAAAGGTACAAAATGTCATTTCGAATAAAACAAAAAAATGCCTCCTCATGTTACTTTTTGCCAGTTATAACTACTGTGTAGTTTTGTGTGTGTGTGTGTTTTAGTTTTTAAAATTTGCAACTTGCAACTCAATACATATTAGATTTGAGGGAGCCAGATTGTGATAGGATATAATTCTGAACTTCTGTAATAATCTTTAATTTGGAAGTGAAGCTACTTTTATTTAAAGAAATATTTCCCATAGCACCAAATATTCCTCTTTTTTTGTTTTGTTTTAGCACTTCCTGAAAATGTTCACATTCATTAAAATTACCACTTACCCTCAATTGTTCTCTCATCTGCCATCATATAGCCAAATCTGTCACCTTGAAACTACAAAATGCTACATTTTAACAAGTGTTTCTAAGGAAGCTGGAAAATAATAAAATGATAGCACAATCAAAATATTCAGAGCAAGTAAAATTATTTATTTCAGTTAACTCATACTATTAAAGCAGAAATTCTGCAGCCATTGCCAAAAAGGCTCTGCTCCTAGCAAAAAAAAAAAAAAAAAAAAGATTATCAGTTCTTGAGAAGATAAATCTGATGTGAAGCCTTAAATACTATTAAATATTAGGTATTGAAATGAAAGAGCTTGCTTGTTAAGATTATTATTATTATTATTATTATTATTATTAATTTGTATTTCCCGCCTCTCCCTTCGGATTGAGGTGGGATTCCAACTGTGTTAAAATACATATACAATTAAATACAATCTTAAAACATTAAAACAATTACATAAGCAATAAAACTCACTACATGTTATGTCCTTAATCCAGCAATTGTTACTGTATCTATTATAGATCCAGTATTGTCTGTTCATTCCCGATCCATTAAAGTAGGTTGGGTGGGTAGGCCCGCCGGAAGAGATCTGTCTTAAGAGCCTTCTTAAAAGCATCCAAGGAGGTGATAAGATGGATTTCCTCCGGCAAGTTGTTCCAAAGCTTCGGGGCTACTACAGAGAATGCCTTATGGGAAGTTGATACCAGCCTTGTGTTGATGGAATCTAGCAAATTCTTCCCAGATGTTCTGAGAGTACGGGGCGGATTATGCAGGGAGAGGCGCTCCTTTAAGTAACTCGGGCCTGAACCATATAGGGCTTTAAAGGTAACACCGAACACTTTGTATTGTGCCCGGAAGCTAATCAGCAGCCAGTGTAGAGATTTTAATATAGGGGTGATGTGTTCTGATCTTGATGCCCCTGTAAGTAATCTGGCTGCTGCATTCTGAATTAACTGAAGCTTCCAGACTTGGTACAAAGGTAGCCTCATGTAAAGCGTGTTACAGAAATCTAAACGAGAGGTTACCCGTGCATGTATCAATGTTTCAAGGTCCTCCCTTGGATGGTCAGTGACCAGATGATGACAGACTTTAAAGGCTATCATTAGAATTTTAACTTGATCTTAGAAATAACTGGTAAGTAATGCTGTTATTTTCACATAAGTAGTATAGTGGCTCTTGTCAGCTTATCCAGATTTGGGGTCAACTCATGTTTGTTTTCTCTCTTTTGGGAGGGTTCTCATATTCCTTTTCAGGGCACAAGGTGCCCTTTTTTAGCTAGCAACCTAAAGTCTGTTAAGAGGATGGAACATATTGTTAGGCAGAGAATTGATAAGGAGGTAGCTGAGGGCCATTTTCTGGGCCCCTTTGCCTCCCCTCCTACCATCAATTTAAGAGTGTCCCCATTGGTTGTGGTTCCTAAAAAAAACTCCAGGTGAGTTTCGCATCATTCCTCATTTGTCTTACCCTCATGTTCAGTTAGTTAATGATGTGATTCCTCATGAATTGTATACAATTCATTACACTTTTTTTGACACTGCTGTTTGTGGGGGTGAGGAACTTTGGTTTGGGGGCTGCATTAGCTAAATGCAATATTAAGTCTGTTTTTCATTTGTTGCCTGTTCATCCTCAGGATTTTGAATTGTTGAGTTTCAAGTTTGACGGACTGTTTTACATAGACTGAGCTCTCCCAAGGGGTTGCTCTGTTTCATGTGCAGTCTTTGAGACATTCAGTACATTTTCTGAATAGGCCCTTACAATAAGTACTGGTCTCAAAGGTATTATCCACTATTTGGATTATTTCTTGTTTATTGGGTCATCTGGTTCAGGTGTTCATTTCTGCTCAGAGAGTTCCAGGCCTTGGCGGATGAGCTGGGTGTTCCACTGTCACCTGAAAAAATGGAAGGTCTGGCAATTAGATTAGAATTTTTAGGAATACCTAATGACACAGTCAATCAGTTATCTAAACTTCCATATGACAAGGTGGCCAATGTACAAGTCAAGGTACAATATTTCCTTTTCCAGTCCAAGGCTACACTCCATGAATTTCAAGAGCTCATTGGGCATTTAAATTTTGCCATTAGGGTGGTTGCCCTGGGGCGAGCATTTTTGAAGCGTCTTTGCAATGCTATCTGTGAGGTTGTTAAGCCACATCATAGGATAGGACTTACATCATCTATAAAGGAAGATTTATTGGTCTGGGCTCAATTCTTGAAAGAGTTTAATGAGTTTTCATTTTTGCATGATGAGCTTAAGCTCCATGATATGCTGCAGTTATCTTCTGATGCAGCCAGTTCAATGGGTTTTGGGGTTTATTTTAAAGGCCATTGGTGTGCCCATTCTTGGTCACAAAATTGGATCCAAGCTGGAATAACTTCTGATCTGACTTTTCTTGAGTTTTTCCCCATTTTGGTAGCAGTCACCATATGGGCTAAAGATTTTGCCAATTCTTTAGTGCACTTTTGGTACTATTATTTGGAAATTGTACATGTCTTCAACTCTTTGATGTCAAAATCCCTGAGGATAATCAGCCTTGTCCAGGCATTCCCATTACAATACTTAACTTTTAATATCTTGTTTATGGCTTTGCATGTTGCAGGAAGATGCTCTCTCACATAAACAGATGGATTGCTTCTGGAACTTGGCCCCCAAGGTGGTTCAGCTTACAGAACCAATGGCTGAACATCTTTGGAGCCTTGGCAATGAGAGGTGATGTGGGCCCTGGATCTCTTGGTTGCCACCAGCACTAAGAAGAGTTCTCACAGATCAGCCAAAGACTTCCTTAAGTTTTGGATATTATTATTATTATTATTATTATTATTATTATTATTATTATATTTATTATTATTATTATTATTATTATTATTATTATTCCTTTATTTAAATAGTGCTGTAAATTCGCACAGTGCTGTACATATAATCTTTTAATTAGATGGTTCCCTGCTCTCAGGCTTACAATCTAAAAAACATCAATTGGGGTTAACATCAATTGGGGGAGAATTTGCTATTCTGCTTCCTCAGCTCCTGCGTTATTGTGTGTGTGTTTTTTTTTTTTTTTCCATGACAGGGGGTTGGCTCCTCAGTCCATTTGTGGCCAATTGTCTGCTATTGCTTTTTGGCTGACGCTTCAAGGGGTTCATGATACCATGAGTGATTTTTGAATTAAAAATGGTTTTGGAAGGTTGGTCTAGAGAGAGGGGCAGGTCAAAGATACTAGAATGCCTTTGTCTCCTGAAATTCTTAATGGTTTGAGTTCTGTTTGGATTGATATTTGTGTGTCACCTTCTTCTTCGTGGTCTCTGTGCCTCACACAATAGGGTTTGCGCCTGCGCAGAAGCTCCATCTGGAATGCTGAAAAGCTAAGCAGATTGGCGGGAGCCCCGCCCCTCCCATTCCCTGAGCATGCCTAATCCCGCTAATCTAGCTCCTCCTTCAGTTCTCTTTCGTCCGCCGCAAGAGTAACATCTCCTCCGGAGTGCTCTTCATTGCGACGAAAGCTGAGTAGCTAAGACTCTGTCTTATTTTATCTTGTTTTATTTTATTTTGTTTTTATTTAGTTTTGTTTCTTACTCCCAGTTTTTTCCTTGAGCTACCCCCTTTTTGTTCGGAACTCGAGGGTTTTGGCCCGGACGGGCCCCTCGCGATCGGACCGGCCTCTTATGGCCGCCCCATTCAAGAAATGTTCCGAATGTGGCGGTAAAATCCCGGTTGTGGATGGACACTCGAAGTGCATTTTCTGCTTAGGCAGTTCCCACATCCCGGAGAAATGCAAGCATTGCAAGGCTTTTAATCCCGCCACGCTTCGCCAAAGAGTGGATCGGCTCAAGGCTCACTTGTGGGAGAAGGCCCTCTCGGTTTCCCACACTTCGGAGTCGTCTACGGACCCCTTGGGACGCCTTCTCATCTCTAAGTTCCCGAGAATTCCGAAAATCAAAAAACCGGCTTCGGCCTCGACACCGACTACCATGTCTCGCCCCGAAGGGCAACATAGAGAACATAAGAAGCGGCTGTCATCCACCGAGCTGGAAAAGCCGAAATCGAAAAAACATAAGCATAAGGAGGTCCTCACTTCAGTTGCCTCGGTGGCTGCCCAGGCAGACCTGGCCATGTCCTTTCTGAGACAGCCTTCGGCCATTGACCTCTCTGTCCGGGCCCCGGTCACTGTACTAGACTCGGTGCCGGAGACCTTGGAACCCGCATTTCAGCCTGCACCCACCCAGGTCCTTGCCCCTACGGGGACGGTCTCAACCTCGGTCTCGACAGTCTCGCCAATTTCGGCACTGACTTCTCTACCACCAAAAGAAATCTTAGCCTCCTCGGAGCGCATTTACAGGCTGCGGTTCCCTTCTCCTCCACCCCGGAAGTCTCCAGAACCATTCGAGGAGCATTACTTTGACTCACTCCACTCGTCAGCCTCCTTTCTGGCTCGACATCGGGCTGAATCCTATTGGAGAGAGCGGCATCCATCCTACCGCTCCTACTCTCCTTCGTATCGGGATCGATACCATGTTCGCAACCTCCACGTCTGGGACTTCTCACGATCTCGATCTCGATCTCCCTCTCGGTCCCAAGCCAAATACAGGGCCATATCGTCTCCACCGGCCTCGACAGCCACGGTGTCGAAACCCCCGGAATCGAGCATCGTTATGAGTGCTGCGGCTTCAGCTACGATCACCACCTCGACATCGATAGCCTCCGCTCCGATCAGCTACGTGGATGCCTCGACGTCGACTTTTCTTACTGCGCCAACACAGCCCTATGTGGATCCGCATTTGCCAGCCTCCCAGTCTATGGAGGAGTCAATGGGAGAAACGGACAACCGTCCCGAGTCCCTACAGCCTGCCATTTCCTCTCCCAACGAGGAAGTTGAGGACCAGACACCGGGTTCGCCTGTCAAAGACCTCCACCTGTTTACTGGAATTGTCGACAGGATGGCAAGAGAAGTAGGCCTCCAAACCACGCAGATGGTCCAGCCTCCCAGGGACCCCATCGATGGCCTCGTGGTGCGTCCCCAACAACCTGCGGTTATTCCATTCTTGCCTTCTTTTTCTGATATCCTGGTGGCTTCTTGGAACAAGCCAGCCTCGACACCACCTGCCTCAAAGAAGCTTGACTCTTTGTATCAGGTGCAATCTGATACAGCCCCGTTTCTGTTCACCCATCCAGCTCCTAATTCTCTGGTGGTGGAATCTACTTGTAAGTCTACTGGCAAGTCCCATTCTGCCCCTGTGGACAAGGACGGCAGAAGAATGGACATCTTTGGTCGCCGTTTCTACTCCTCTGTGGCTTTGGCAGCAAAAGTAGCCAATATGCAAGGCTGCATGGCCAGTTATCAGAGGTTTCTGTGGGATCGCATGGCTGCTTTTATACCTTATATGCCACAGGCACAACAGGAAGCGGCTCAGGAGTTTTATGCCAAGGCACTCTCCCTCATTGCCCAGGAGGTGCACTCAGCTAGACATGTTGTGTACTGTTCTGCAAAAGTCATGGCTGGTGCGGTGGCACTCCGCCGTTTTGCTTGGCTGAGGTCAACTTCCCTGTCTGAGGAAGCAAAGTCCAAGAAGATCTTCCTTTTGATGGTGAAGGTCTTTTCGCCGCCAAGACCGACGAATCCCTGGACACCATGGCCAAGGCTCGCCTAAACGGAAAGAGACTTGGGCTGACACCTAACAAACCTCCATCAGGTCGTACCTGGCGCCAAAGGCCATACGACCCTGGTTTCACCTGTTCTCGTTCTGCTCCATCCTCCACCTATAGGACCCAGTCCTACGCTAGGACGCCTTATAGACAGCCACAGCAGCAGCAACAACAGCAACAACAGCAAAGGCAAGGCCAGCAACGCCAACAACAACAGCCTTCTAGGAAGCCATCCTCCAAGTCACACTTTTGACGGGCCTTTGGAGGTGACACCCAACTTTCTCTTGCCAGTCACCCTTTCCTCAGTCCCCAGACTTTGCCATTTCTACGAGAACTGGTCCAAGATCACCACGGACTCCTGGGTGCTTACCATCATCCGCCTGGGCTATGCCATAGAGTTCTCAAGTATTCCACCAAATGACGTTTTCTGTTCCACTCCCTCCTCTCCTCCTCTTCTGGAAGAGATTTCCTCCCTTCTCGACAAAGGAGCCATCCAACGTGTTCCACCGTGCTACAAACACCAAGGCTTCTACTCCAGGTACTTCACAGTTCCGAAGAGAGGAGGAGGTCTCCGCCCCATCTTGGACCTGAGAGGCGTCAACTCATACATCATGCTTTGCAAGTTCAAGATGGTGACCCTCCAATCCATCCTGCCATTCCTGCACTGAGGAGACTGGTTTGCATCCATAGATCTAAAGAATGCTTACTTCCACATCAGTATCCGACCGCAACATTGGAAGTATCTCCGTTTCGCCATAGATGGAGATCTCTATCAATATACCGTTCTTCCTTTCGGCCTCTCCACCGCTCCTCGAGTATTCACAAAGTGCATGGGGGTGGTCATCTCTCACCTTCGTCTCCAAGGAATAAAGATCTTCCCTTATCTCGACGACTGGCTTCTGGTGTCGTCCTCCAAGGCACAACTTTACAAAGACATCCAGTACACTTTGGACCTCTTGGCCAACTTGGGACTCAAAGTCAATCTACCCAAATCCGTTCTCCACCCAGTGAGGGTGATAGACTATATAGGCACGTCCCTGGACTCTGTGATGGGACGAGCCTATCTTCCCACCAGACGGGCAGAAGCCCTCTGGGAACAGCTGCAATCCGTCCTCTACACTCATCGTCCTTCTGCAAAGGACATCCAGAGACTGCTAGGCCACCTGGCCTCAACTACAGCGGTGACCTATCTGGCTCGTCTCAGGCTCAGGCCTCTCCAAGCTTGGTTCCTGGCTTCATTTGATCACCTGAGGGACAATCCGTCCAAGAGACTCTCGTTGCCACCTCATGTCAGAGACTCTCTCAAGTGGTGGATGTCTCCCTCCAACATCCTCAAGGGGATGCCCTTCCAGATGCCAGAACGGTCCAGGATGGTCACTACAGACGCGTCCATGTCAGGATGGGGCACACATCTCAACAGCTTATGTGTACAGGGACAGTGGTCTGCACAGGAGGCAGAACTGCACATAAATGCCTTGGAACTGTTGGCAGTCATCAAAGCCTTCAGGGCATTCGAAAACCATCTCCTCCACAGAGTTGTGCAGGTAGTATCAGACAACACAACCACTGTCTGGTACATCAACAAGCAAGGAGGAACTCACCCTCCAGTCCTCTTGCGTCTCTCCCAGCAGTTGTGGACGTGGTGCCACCATCGCTCCATTCATCCAGTAGCCATTCACTTGGCAGGAAAGGACAATGTGCTAGCAGACTCCCTCAGCAGGGACAAGGTGCTGCAGCACGAATGGACTCTGTCGAGTTCAGTCTTCAATCTTCTGACGTCTCGTTGGGGAATTCCCTCAGTGGACCTGTTTGCCACCCCGGAGAACGCCCAATGCCGGACATTCTACACCAGAGCGGGCAAAGGACGAGGATCCATGGGGGACGCCTTCCTATGCAGTTGGAGCCGAGATCTTCTGTATGCCTTTCCCCCCTTTCCTCTGATCGCCAGGACGGTGGCCAAGATGGCCAGGGATGGGTCCAACGCCATACTGTTGACTCCATTCTGGCCGAGACAACCTTGGTTCACTCCTCTTCTTCACTTGGCCAAGGGTCAATACTTCCACCTGCCGAAGTGGCCCGACCTTCTGTCTCACTCCAATGGAGCGGTCCTACACCCAGACCTATTCAACCTACGGATGATGGCGTGGAGGATCCAGCCATAGAGTCTCCTGACCTGCTTAGGGTCCTGTCTGCCGCGAGGAAGGACTCCACCAAGAGATCCTATGCATATAAATGGAAGCACTTCTGTGCCTTCACGGAGGCTAGATCTGAACCTTCCTCACCTGTGAGCCTTAGTACTGTCTTGCATTTTCTGCTGCACCTCAGGGATCAAGGCCTGGCCTTCTCCTCCCTCAAGGTCTACCTGTCGGCTGTTGTAGCCAACCAGCCACCTGGCTCAAGGTCAGCTCGCCTCTTCACGTCACCTACGTTAAAGAGGTTCTTCAAAGGACTACATCACCTTTATCCACCGTTGCCACCACTGGCTCCGGCCTGGTCTCTCTCTCTAGTGCTTACACAGCTTACAAGACCTCCATTCGAGCCCTTAGGCTCTGCTTCCTTGAGACTGCTGACACTCAAAGTGTCTTTTCTTGTGGCCATAACTTCAGCCAGACGTGCTTCTGAGCTGACAGCCCTGCGCTCGGATGAGCCTTACTTGACTTTTCATAGGGACAAGGTGGTCCTCAGACCGGACATTTCCTTCCTCCCTAAAGTGGTTTCTCCGTTTCATCTCTCCCAGGAGATCGTGCTTCCCAATTTTTATCCAGATCCTTCTTCGCCTCTGGAAAAGACTATGCACACCCTGGATGTTCGCCGTGCTTTGGCTTTTTATGTTCAGCGTTCTCAAGAGTTCAGATTATCTAATAAGTTGTTTGTTTGCTATGGTGGTGCCAGGAAAGGCAACCCAGTTTCATCACAGAGGTTTGCAAAGTGGATTGCTCAAACCATTGCCTTGGCCTATGAACTGGCTAAACGCCCTCTTCCGGTTGGTGTACGTGCCCACTCAACCAGGGCTACGGCTTCATCTGCTGCCTTCCTCAGAGGTGTTCCCCTGCCAGAGGTCTTCAAGGCGGTCACGTGGTCACAGCCATCCACGTTTGTTCGGCATTACCGGCTGGATTCCAGATCCCGGAGAGATGCCAGTTTTGGTCGTGCTGTTCTTTCTTCAATTCTGCAGTGACCTTCCCACCTCCACCGGTGAGCTTTTCAGTCACCCTATTGTGTGAGGCACAGATACCACGAAGAAGTACAGGTTGCTTACCTGTAACTGTGTTTCTTCGAGTGGTCATCTGTGCCCTCACACAAATCCCGCCCTACCTCCCCTCGGTCAGGTCCCTGCTCTTTTGCGGCGGACTTGAACTGAAGGAGGAGCTAGATTGGCGGGATTGGGCATGCTCAGGGAATGGGAGGGGCGGGGCTCCCGCCAATCTGCTCAGCTTTTCAGCATTCCGGATGGAGCTTCTGCGCAGGCGCAAACCCTATTGTGTGAGGGCACAGATGACCACTCGAAGAAACACAGTTACAGGTAAGCAACCTGTACATATGAGGCTTTATTGTTTCATTCTGCATTGTTGGTGGCATTTTTTGGGATGTTAAGAATTAGTGAGCTGGTTTTGGCCTCTAGACACAATAAGTCAGATAAAGCATTATGCTTTAGTGATCTTAAGTTTATTAGGCAGTCAGTTATTCTGTTCATTCAATCATTGAAAACTCTCTTCATCCTTGTACAGATATATCTATCTGTCCAGTGCAGGCCTTACGTGAATATACACAAGCCAGAGGATCTGGGCCTGGGTCTTTGTGACATGCGCAGTCTGGAGGATGACTCAGAGGACTCAGAGGATGAGCCAGAGCTTCTGGGAACCGATCCTGCAATTCGGGAGCCTGAGGCAGGTTCTAGCTCTTCTGTAGTGTACTGTTGGATAACATGCTTCAAGTTTTTCTGTTCAGCTTTATACAAAGCAGCCTACTGTATGTCTTGTTTTAACAAGCACTTATTATTTAAAAAGTTGTGTTGCCTTCTCTGCAAATATTCTTAACAGTGTTTGTCTTACAAAATGTAACTCTTATATAGGATATTTCAGCTGTATTGTCAAACAAATGTGAAAACCAAGAACCTAGTCTCCTGTACTAATAAGGATTTCCCTGTCTTTGCCCCAAATAGTTCCAAATCCATGAAATCTAGACACCTGAAATTTGGCATAGATATGAGGCGGATCCTAGATGTGTGCATCTACAGGTTATCATTGACATTAGTTATTCAAAACAATTAGTTTAAAGCCCTCCATTGTTTGGGAATCAGGTTATCTGAAGGATTTCTTGCAACCATAGGAATGTGACCAGCTGACACAATCTAAGAGAATACTAAGGCTGTATTCTCTAACCTACGACTAGTAGGGTAAACATAGTAGGGTATCATGAAGCTGGCAGACCTTCTTGTTTTTAAATGAAAGATCTTTTAATATTAAAAAAATGCTGTTTATTTCTGCTAACATTAGGAACTGTCAACATAATGAGAGGGAAAGGAAGGGACATTTGAACATGGATACTAAGGAGACCATGTAGAGGTTATTATGTTTTAAAATTAATTAATTACTTCTCTTTGACTGTTGTATCATATACAGTCTTTAGGTGGCAAACTTACCCAACCAGCAAAAATGCAATCATTTTTGAAATACTCAAATCAACTCACTCAATATAAGACATGGAACTATTAGCTCTTCAGACATTTTGAACTTCTAACCAGTCCACACAGCCAATGGTGAAGTCCAAAACACACTATACCTGGCATAGGAAATGCAAGAGCAGTACCTCACTGAACAAGAAATGTAATGATTCTTGATCTAAAATTTCATTTGTGCATATCAGATACTTCTGCTTTACCCAGAAAGACTATGCTAGCTAAATAAAACAAAGATAGTTGTGGCATCAACACCTGAAGCTAAAGACCAGGTTTTCCAACACATTGGCAATGCAGGAAGTTATGAGCCCTTTTAAAAACAGAAGCACATGGAGGGAAGAGGGGGGGGGGGACTGTCATTTTTATTTTTATTTTATTTTTTCAAATTTGTTCCAAGGTTCTGGAATAGTAAGGACAGCTGGTTTCATTGATGAAAGATCAAATGCCAGATCTTCTGAGAACATATATACTGCTAGCATGCACCATTGGCATGGGTAGGATCCATTTGCATTGTGACTGACCAAGAGGATTAACACTGACAACAAGCAATTGCTCTTTTTGACAAGAGTAGCAAATGATTTCATTGTGCCTCTGCTAAGTGAAACCATATTTTGTTCTTTTTATTGCTGTCAAAAATCTTTTAAAAGCTATGTTCATCCTTCCTATTTTATTGCAGGAGGAGACAAAGCACAGACAAAAGAATGGCCCTTTTTTGTGGTTGCCTTCTTAATTACACACAGGAAGATGGAGACAGAACCTCCAACATCTTTTAAAAATGGAAGTGGTGAAAATTTCTGAAAAGGAGTCTTGCGTGCAGATAGAAAACAATTGTCAGAAACACAATGTGTTATTAATAAAATTGGGGTTCATCTATGGTGGGTGCATATGCTTACAGCTCAATCTAACCAAGCATTAGGAACTCTGAGGTCACTGGTTTTGAAATGTTGTTCTGGGGAACAATGACATTACTTTGAACTTAGAAAGAGTGACTCAAAGACTGATTTCCTACTAGTATAGATCACCCCCTCTAATGAGAAGCTCAAGAGAGTGCTGGGTATATTCTGAGTGTATTTCCAGTCCAACAACAAGATAAAGGAGTTTATTGCACAGGCTCCAGGGACCACTCTCAGAATGGAACGGGAGGGGCCAGGAAGGGAACGGAGTGAATGAGGGATGCATTTTATGGTACACAAAAGTTCCTCACTCATTCCATTCCCTGCCCTTCCATTCCCAGTCCATTCCAGAGAGGAGGAGATAATCTCCTCCTCTGGAATGGACTGGGAACAGATGGGGAATGGAACAGAATGAGTGAGGAACTTGTGTGTGCGATGAAATGCATCCTTCACTCGTCCCTCACTCGTTCCAGGCCCCTTCCATTCTGAGAGAGGTCCCTGAGCCCCTGTGCGATAAACTCCAAAGAATGTAGGAGGGACTACACAGTCAACCCTCCATACCCATGAATTCAAGCATCTATGGATTCCACCATACTCAGCTTGAAAATATTCCATCCCCCCCAAAAAAAAATTACAAAAAAAGCTAGCCTTGATTTTGTTATTTTTAATAAGGGACACTATTTTACTATGTCATTTTATATAATGGACCATAGCATCCACATTGTAGTATACATAGGAGGTCCTGGAACCAAACCCCAGCAGATACCAAGGGCCCACTGTACATCCTGCAATGCTATCAGGTGACCCTCTTGTGGTGAGAACCACCAAGTTTCTATGATGACAGCACCCTGGGCCTTTTCATCCCACCGCTGCCACCAAATTACTTCTGCGGTGGCGTGGACACTCACTCGGACTCTCTCAGTCTACCCACCCAGAATGCCTGTCTTCACCTTTGCTGCCACCAATTGTATTTTTCTTCTGTGGAGATCTTTTCTTCTCCACCACTGCTTATCTTTTATGAGGCTTTGTTATCTCTAGTAGCGTGCCACAATATTTCACAGAGGCCAAGTTGTAATAAAATAATACTGAAGTTTATTAACAAACATCAAAGTAATCAGTAAACTACTTTCAAGGCTTTTGCATTTCTTTCTTCTTAGTTACGTTACCACAGTTACATAGACACAATACTTCTGCCCTCAGGCAATCTGTCAAATACTCTCAGCTTAAATCAACTGTCTTACAACCTAAAACCTAATCAGTCCCTCTCCTGGACTCTACATAGACCCTATCTGGCCTAAAACCTAACCTACACCTCTCCCAATCAGGAACCTAGAGAGCACCCCCTCAGTGGTGTCCCTCTCCCCAGCCAAAACTCCAGCTAAAACAAAAAACCCCTGTCTCCCTCTGCTCAGGCTCTTATATAGCCCTGCCCAGCCAACTCCTCATTGGCTGGACACTTGGTGTTCTGTGACTGGCTGTTTCTGTCTCCGGGATTTGCTGTTTCTGGGGTCTCCAGCCAGCTTCTAATTGGCTGGTCACCTGGTGCTCGTTGATTGGCTATCTCTGTCTCCGGGGTTTGCTGTTTCTGGGGTCTTTTCACTACACCTCTTTCCAGCTCTCTGAAAGTTTATGGCTTCAAAACAGGGTTGGCAGGTTTAATATGGAATGGATCCATGAAGTCCTGATGGAACTTTACAGTACTTCTTCCTGAATCAGGATCTCTTAATGATTAAAACTACAGGAATCCTGTAGAGTTTCAGCCTAGAAACCCTACTTCAAAAAGAGTGAAGAGTTGAGCGTTGTGATATGAGAGCCTTCTCCGCCCCCTCAGTTTCTCCTTTCTTTACCTCTGATGATGTCGTGTTCTGAGAAAAAGGATATAACTTGTTAAATATTAGTTAACTGCAATTAATTCCTTTTTATGGTAATGAAAGTATGACTACAGTACACTTGTGTTGTAACATATATACTTCAAAAATAAGAAGAGATAGCCTTACTTCTTTTGTGATGTAATTGTAAATTTAAACTAACTTTGATATTTTCAAGGTGTGCCTCATTAAACAACAGAGAAGGAATATCTCATGCCTCAAGTGCTGGCTTGTGCTGCTTCATGTTGCTTAGGGATGGGAAAATTTTCAGCTTTGCTTTTCCTTGCATTTTTTTTTAATTCAAGGTCTCCCCCCCCCCCTTAGGAAAAAACAACAACAATCCTGAGAACTATAGCAAGTTCTTCTAAAATAAATTGTAATGAAATTTGCTTTTCCATCCTGAAACAAATCATCTCATACTTATCTGATATATACTGTAGGTGGCAAAGGTAAGGAATATCTCAAGGGGGGGGGGGAATTAACCTTAATTCAGCACTGCAAATATGGCAGAATAAATAGGAATTCAAACATAAATGTGTAAGAGTGAAGCACTCAGAGCCCTCTGTTTGGGTGGATACATTTAATTTGGGCCCTCCCATATTTGATGTTTTTATAATCTTGATTTTCTTGCATCGCATTTATGATGAAATTTTGGCAACTTCTTACCCAAAACAAAATGAAATTGAATTCTCATTCCTCCATGTTGCTGCTTTCTGCTCTTTTGTGAGTTTTGCTCTGGCAGCAAGGTGAATTGGAGGAGAAAAGAAACTTTTGTAGAAAGTTTGTAGTATTCAGGTTTGTAGTATTGTAGCTAAAAGCAATTATTGTAGGGCCTGTCCAGACTAGTTCAAAAAGTAAAAGCTCTTGCAACAGTAAACCTCATTTATTACTGGCTGGGACTTCAAGAAAGCAGGGAGGACATGAAAGATGAAGGAATCTGGGTAGGCAATCTGGTCAGTAAGCTTCATAATGCTATAGACAATTGGCCAGTCATAGATCTTTTTTTGTGTCTTTGCTCATTCTTGGCTCTAGAGACCTAGGTGGCCTTGCCTTCTGTTTCAAAAATACAATATTTCAAAAATCTTACTGTTATAGAAATATGGCCCCATACTTCCCCTTCCATTCAGAGAGGAAAAGGACGAATGTCCTTTAAATGAAACTAAACAATTATATATCCTTTTCATAGGTTTTTCCTCCTCCTCTATGTATCCTGGATTTTTTTTTTTTAAAAAAAACAACCTTTAGTTAAGAATAAAATGTTGCTATTTGCACTGGGAACTGCCTCTGGATGTTCTGTGACCCTTCTATTATTATGTGGTTGATTTAATGTTATGTGATCATTATTACCACCCACCCACCCATACACACACACCCTGCACCCAAGAATTATAGCAACAGATAAAACCACCAACAGGAACAGTTCTTCCATCTGTTTCCCCCCTTAGCTTGTTTTAAAATGTAGAAAAGCTGAGTTATATTTTTCAAGGATTGAACTATAGTAATAAGTTGGTAACTAACAGTAAAACATATAATAGAAAGATGCTGGAACAACAATTCTAACAAATTACATTAAATGTAACTTTTTAAATTCTGCTTGTTCTACTGCATTCTTAAGTGTGATCTTTGATTCCCAGGCAAGCTACAGCTGCTAAGCTGTCCTAGAGGAGTGCTTTAGTTCCTGGTTGCATATGCTGCATATGCTGCTTATGCTCCTTCACTCTAGATTCCACTACTAAAAGAAATATGGTCTCTTATATTCCTAAGGCTGTCATTCTTTTCGTTTCTCACCAGAATCAGTCTTAATGGTGCCTTCCACCCTGTGTGGGCAGGCACAGTTGCTGCGGGGCCAGGAGAGCCCCAAGCTGACCATTGGCTTGTACGCAGCAGTTTGCGTGCGGCAGTTCCCACCGTGGAAAGCCTGCTGCACGCCTGCTTCCTGCAGGCAGGAAGGTTGCCACGGGCAAACTTCAGGGAGCATGCCCGCTCAGCCCCTGGGCTCCTAGGTTGCCCAGGCAGCTGCAGCAGGGATTGGCCCTGCCTTCCGCCTCCTCCTCCCTTGGCTGGTTAAGCCTTGGGAGGAGGGAGACTTGCCGGTGGCCTCCAGTGGTGTGTTCTTTTTTGCTCGGCTCCCCATTCTCCCTCCCTGGGATTGGTGTTGCTTGTCACAGCTTGTTGGGGAAGCAGCACAGGTACTTGATCTGGTGGGCTGGTTTCAGGGCTCAGTAGCACTGGATTGGGAGTCCTTTGGACCCAGGAAATATCACGGTGCGATGTAGCCAATGGTGGGTCACATGGAGTTTATCCCGGCAACAAGAGGCTTTCCTCTGGTAGCTGCGTAATTCCGCAAGATCGTTGTGTTGCCTCAAAGTCATCCCGATGTTTGGCATACAAGCGACCTCACATCAATCAACCTTGGTGTTGGTGATGTGCAGAACCAGACCTCATGCTTTTGGGCCAACCCTACCTTGGTATTGCTAGAATAAAGTTGTGGCCTTTTCTCATGCCAATCTGCTTCATGTCTTTCTTGGGGTGTACATGCCTCCGCTGTAAAACCATATTTCCATATCTTCCCAGCATGTTTTTGTTTTGATGAAACACTCTAGCAATTATGCATTTTGTATATGGGTATACCAAGATTTTATTTTATTTTATTTGCTACAGTATAAGAGAAAAGCAAGGAGTACATGTGAATATTAGCAAAGCACTACAAAGCAGGGGGGGGGGGGAATCTCAGTATAATTGCAATACAATCACCTTAAGAGAACCCTTCATAGCTGGCCGCCAAAAGTTAGCATTGAATCTGGAAAATCAAAATAATAATCAATATTATATTCAATACCCAATATCATTGATGTATCTCATCAAAATCAATTTAAGGACATTTAGTTTGATGTACATATAAATATAAATGTAGTAATAATTAATCAAGCATGAGTGGGAGAGTTTATTTGTCAAAAATGAATGAAGGACTTATTTGTTAATTAGGAAATTAATTTTCCAATGACTAATTAAGTAGGGAGTATTTGTTAAAAATTAGCATGGGATTGATTTGGTAATAATGAAACTCATACATTAAGCAATGGGAAAGTTAACTATGGTCCAAAACACACTGCAAAAACAATCCAGTTTGAGACCATGTTTATTGCCCTGGCTCAGTGCTAGGGAATCCTGGGAACTGTAGTTTATTATGGCATCAGAACTCTCTGACAGAGAAAGCTTAATATTTCACAAAATTACAGTTCCCAGATTTTTCTAGATTTAAACCAAGCTTTATTATTGATTATTTCTGCAGGTGTGTTTTGGACCTATTTTAACCTATTCCATGTATTTTCTCTTTCCTTTTGCAAAATTCGTTCAGCTCCAGCTCTACCACATGTTTTGGCCATGTAACCATCAAATAACCTAAGAAATGGCCCACAAGATCATGGAAACTGCCACCCTACACTCAGTACACTGGAATATAAGAGACAGGAAAACCTTGGGAGAGTGAACCTTTTAAATGCAAATGATAAAATGACAAAGTCTGAGAAATGCCTCAATGCCTAGTAAAAAGTAAATCAAGGGCATTAATTGTTCCTCACCTAATCTAGGATCGTATATGCTCTTTTTAAATTGTGAAATGTATTTTTCCTCTTAAGATGAGGGAATACTTTCTTTTTCTTTCTTTTTCTTTTCTTTTCTTTTCTTTTCTTCTCTCTCTCTCTCTTTTGATGACACACCTGTCAAAATTACTGGAATTTTATTTGCCTCAGGCTTATAACTTGCAACCAAAGACATTGTGCAAAGAAAGCAAAGATTAAGTACACTTTGGGGAAAGGTGGCAAACCACACTGGTAAAACACAAAAGATAATTTGATAAAGGAAGCCATTCCTTATACTATATAGATTGCAATATTCAACAGCATTAAAAATCCAACATTTTTGATCAAGGTAAGGGGTCGAGAAAAAGTAAAGTTTACAGTAGACATAAATTTTATGTATACAGTTCAAAAATCATTTCTTTTTCAAAAGATCACTGAGCATAAAGTGAAGCAATGAATGGGACAGGACAGGGTAGAGGCTAGCTATTGTACATTTAGAAGCTATTAAACAAAATTGCATATATGTACCACATTGTAAAAACAAATACATAACTAATAAAAAGTTGAAAACTGCCTGATGAAAAATAAAATCACCAGTTGCTTTTAATGACTCCTGGTTAGCAATGCTACAAAAGACATTGGGGTTTTTTAATAATCTTTCTGATGCCATTTGCTAGTATGTAATCAAATATTGAAACCAGGAATGGTCAAACCATTAGTAAGCTAAACCCGACCCATAAAAATATACTATCAACTCATATTTTTCCATCAAAAGTTTTTGTTTGTTTTTTTAAATTAACTTTGAGGCCCTTTTGGTCACAGTATGCTACATTTTTTTCCCTTTTTTACACCATGAGATCATACGTCTGTCTGTCACTATCCTAAAGCTAGTTTATAGATGATGTCAATACAGAAACACCCCAATGCCTATCTGACAAAATGAATCCACTGAGTATAAAATATGAGAAGAGAAGAAAGCTTCTCATTTAAGAACTTCTGACCATTTGGATCACTCATCATCACTTCCACTTGCTTCTGACTGGTCATTTTCATCTTGATCTTCATCACTGTCATCATCACTTACAACCGGTTTGGCTTTTACCCAACTTAGCTGCTTCTTGCCTTTCCCTTTGTCCCGGTTTTTGTCATCTTTTTTGTTTAGTTTAATTTTAACTTTTACAGATTTGGATTCTGATTCTGACTCATCTTCCTCATCTTCATTGCTTTCTTCTTCACTTTCATCTTCTTTGGCAAGCTTCTGCCATGCACTTTTGAACACAGACTGGAGAACAATGGAATCCTCATAGATCTGTGATCTTTCTAAATTGAAGGTTTGAGCATTGTCACACAAGAACATGACATCCTTCTCCAGGTAACCAAGACTCCGATATTTATGGTTATGGATTATTATTGTTGTTGTTGTTGTTGTTGAAATCCACAAGCTTTCTAATTAACTCATAGTGCTCTGGATATTCTTTTCTGGAATGCAGCTGAATGAAGACTTCACTTAACTGTCATCCTGAACTGTCTTTGTTATTGATCAGAGTATCAATGATGGCATTCATCTGCTTTGTCAGTTTAGGGGGATTGGGTGACAACTTTTCTGCTCGAGGTCTTCCTCTCCTCTTTTTTGCCTTTTCTCCATCTGAATCCTTGTCCACATTTCTTCTCCTTTTTCATTTTTTAAGCTGAACTTCCTCTTCCATTTCTTCCAAATTGCCGTCTTCGATTGCCCTTAACCACTTTTTCTGTCAAGGCATCGCTGTAATCCACATCCCTACACTGGTGGGACCCTCTCACAAATATTTTCTCTTCTTCTTCTTCTTCTTCTTCTTCTTCTTCTTCTTCTTCTTCTCATATAAGCCTTTCAACTTCAGCATCATCTTTGATTATTCAGGAGGGCAGTTCATCTTCCTCCATCAAGCGTGGCTTGCGTTTTGGATTTCAAGCATCCTCCCGACGCCAGTCCATATCCATTCTCATGAAAATATCAAATTGTTCTTCATGCCATGCAATCATCTGATTTAGATGAGGAAATACTTTCATAAGTCATGTCATGTTGATAAATTCTATGCAAAACTGTTTTGCACCTCCATCATTCCCCAAAGAGCAGAGCCACTTGGTCCTATGTAAAGTTTAGGGCATTGTATTTTTTTTTCTTTTGTATCTCAGTATAGATATGTACATAACAAATCTTCTGAGAAAGCTGATGGTATAATGAGGATATTCTGGGAATAATTAAGCATGGGATAATATATATACCCTAGCAAATGAAATACATATTTTTATTTAATGCAATGTTTTTTACTACCAAGTTGCTACAATTAGGAGGTTGTTGGAAAGATATCAGTTGATATTTGAAGCTTTATTTTTGAAGATGTTTTGAATTAACAACTAATTGGTAGTTTTTCCTTCATTAACTCCACACCAATGTGGCACATGTGTGCTATGAACAACATAGGAGAAGGTACTTCACAATGTCCACATAGTTTTGAAGTGATGTATGTGGCATTCTGATTTCTTTAAAGTTAAAAGTCATTGTGTATCAAAATGTATGCTCCGTATATATTTACATTAATGATGTTATGACCTTTTAAGTAACAGAAGTACACAGAGTAACCACATGCTCAGTAAGGTGGTTTGGGTTTGTTCAGAGGCCTTCCATATTCAACCCCACTAGAAGAAAATGAAGAACACTCAACAGCCCACTGTAAAGAGTTTGCAAAATCATTCAGATTTGCACTGATTTGTATGCTGAAAGTGACACAGAGTCAGTGAGTGTATCTTGCTCCTGCTTGCTTCATGTTATTGGTTACATTTGAATTTGTGCAGCCTGTGGATCTGGATAGGATTCTTTGTGAAGTGAGCGCCACTGGACCTGTTCACCTGTTTCTGAGTTCATGAATTGAGGGGAGGTCTGAGCTGCCTTTACTCCATTCATTTTCTAATCCTAGTGTTGGTCTAGGGCTCTCACTCACAGATTGC